>OY728136.1:302501365-303751365 GCA_963277665.1 Viscum album
AGTAACCTCTAGAATCAAAGTGATGATAGTATCATTATAAGTCTCAAGAGAATTCTTACCTCTCCAAAACTCATTCATGAGGTTAACAACATCAAGTCCCAAAATAGTCTAGAACCTTTTAAAGAAAATCTAGGTTTGGTACCTTTGATGGATGCATCAACCTAAATGCCACGACCAATTCATAATATTGAATATCAATAGTTAATAATTCATTCATATAATTTGTTATAGTTGTAATAAAATAATAATTAATATATTTAGATATAAAATTATGCTAATAAGAAAATATCATTTGATAATCACTTGAATTATATCATTTTTCCCTTTGAGGGGATTCACCATAAAGTGTTTGTGGGTGGAAGGATTCATTACATGTGTTGTTATGGTTATTTGACTAAGGTGTCTAAAAAGTGTATCATGTAGCTTTGGATAGGTAGGGCTAACAAAATATATGTTTCCCTTATAACTCAATTTATCCCTTAATAAAAATATCAATGTATTCCCCTATGAAGCAGGATTGTCATCCAAACAACATAAATTTCATGTGGTGTGCTTATTCCATTTATGTCATGCATTTATCCTTTATTGCTCATTTTCCTCTTGGGGGGTATTTTCAAAGCCATGAGGTTACTGGAACTAGAATGTAGAGATCTGATGTAGTGACTTAATTGTAGCTTTACTTCTATGTTATGGTATATCATGTTTGTGGATTTGTTTCAATTCAAGTATGTTCTGGAATTTCTTCCGCTGTCTGCAAGTTTTGGGGGTTTAACATTAGGATTCTTGATTTGTACCAAATCCAACAAGTGGTATCAACTCTTTTTTTTATTCTACTATCAGTTACCAAAAAGTGGTACTAAAGCTAGGTTACATAACATATGGTGATTATTTTATCAAGACTCGATAGAAAGTCTTGGTTTTAAGGCTACTGGGTTTCCTCTAGTGAAGTGGTTTTCTAAGATTTAGTGGAATTGCACTAGTAAAAAAGCGGTGGTGCCATTGAAATGGGTAAGGTTTGGATTGATATTCAATGGTGGAGGATTCAGACTTTTGGGGGAAATGGTCTTCCTACTCTTGGAGAGTTCAAAAGTTACATTGATTTTGAATTAGTGAGAAGTAATGTGTTCAGTAGAATGGGAAACCATGAACTGAAAGCATTAGAAATTTTTTTAAAAGGCGTGTCCAAGAGAATCTGGATCCAAGAGGGAGGAAGGACATGCCTCAACGATGTTGAACATTAAAGGTTGATGTGTAGTAGGGGAGGGATCAAGGAGTATGATTGGTCGAGGTTTTGGTGCAACAGTGGTTCTCGGTGAGAATGTATTAATGCCTACAAAGTGAAGCTTTTTGATCCATATCTAGGGAGAGCATATTGATTCCTAGTAAGTGTGGGGATGTAATCTCATACTAGGGAGAGAGGATCAATGTCTAGCAAGTGCATTTTCTAGGTCCCGCCTAAGTAACTGGGGTTCTCATGATAAATGAAATGAAGGAGATCAAAATCAATCATGAAGTCAATCACATAAAATCTGAATGACATAAAAAAAACTATTCATCTCACCTCTAAACACCCCTCACTGAAACAACTCCTTTTTACCCATGTATAACATATTCCAAAAGAAAATCAACCCATTTTATATAACCATCAAAATCAAAATATAATATAGTGAAAATGTTCCCAAATCAAAAACCCTTTTTATAAAGTTCCAACCAGGCCTTTGAGAATTCATTGATAACCAAAACATGGAATTATTTTTAAGAATTTTCCAAACAATCCTTAAATATTTCACCCAAGTTGAACACATAAAATCCTTTTTTGGAGACCAAACACGATTCAAAACTTAATGAACAACTCCTTTAAATAATAAATTAATTAAATTACAACATAAATATATCAAACATACACAACGGGGTGTCCAAAAATCATATAAGATATCATTACATATTACTAAATCAAATTAATATATAAGATTCATAAAAGGATAACAAAAGAACACCAAAGTTCAATAACAATCAAATCCAACCAACATTCAGGGTATACGGTCATATTTCACTAGAGGACCACCAATTTCTTTTCAAAAACCAACCAACATGCAATTTATTTAGTGCGCAACCAAGGACCACCAACGACCACAATTTTCAGCGGGGTGTTTAGCCCATATAATCCACAACATCGCCATTAAATAAAGAGAAAGAAGAGAAAACTCACCGTAGAAGTGTCGTTCAGCGCGCGACAGAGGTGCGTTCACGGCAGAGGAGAGGCGTACAGCGGAGGAGTCCTCCGGCAGAGGGGAGGTGCCCGATAGAGGAGAGGCGCGCAATGGAGGAGATACGCACAGAGGAGGTGTGGCGCGTGCGGTGGAGGAGAGGCGTACGACGGAGGTGTGGCACGCGGCAGAGGTGTGGCGTGCGGCGGAGGAGAGGCGCACGACGGTCGAGTTCGCGGAAGCGCACTGTGGAGGTGTGGTTTGCGGCAGAGGAGAGGCGGCGAGAGAGGAGGAGGATGAGGCGCAGCGGCAGCGATCGGCTTTCGCGAGAGCTTGAGGGGTGCGAGCAAGGAGGAGAAAGTTAAGGTTTTTTTATAAAGCCCAGTGAGCCTTTTATCAGCGCTATCTAAAAAGCGTTGATAAATGTATGTTTTTATCAGCGCTAAAATAGAAAATGCTGATAAAACAGGTCTTTATTAGCGTTTTTAGTGCTGATAAAGATATAATGTTAATAATTTATTTTTATTAATATATATATTTATAAAAATATATACATGATAAATATATATTTATATTTATAAAATTATAATTTAAATAATTATAAAATTATAAGAAATATGCTTATTATATTTATAATCTTAGAAATATATATAATAAATATATTAATTATATATATTTATAAGATTATAGATGTATATAACTATATTTCTTCTAATTTTATAATTATTTATATGAATATATATATATTTATTTAAATAATTATAAAATTATAAAAAATAGTATTTTTAATATTTATAATTTTATTAATATTTATATTTAATATATTTATTAAAATTTTACAATTATTTAAATATATCTGTATTTATTTCTCAATATTTCTATATATTTATTTAATTATATATAACATTATATATGAAAATAATAAATATATTTTTTTATGAATTAATAACTATTTAAATAAATATTTATTTATTTATATTTATAACTAATAAATATTTATTTATTTATCTGTAATTAAAAATTATAATAAATAAATTATTTATTGATGTAATTATAAATATATATATATATATATATGATTATAAAATTATAACAAATATATTTAAAATTTTATAAATATATATAATTAATATATTTATTATAATTTTTTAATTATTTAAATATATCTACATTTATTTAGAATTATATTTATAGCTATTTTTATTTATTTATAGATATTTGTATATAAATATAAATATATATAATTAATATACTTATTATAATTTTTTAATTATTTAAATATATTTATATTTATTTAGGAATTATAATTATAAATATTTGTATTTATTTATAAATATTTGTATATATTTATAAATATATTTATTTAATTATATATTTATAACTTTATAAGTAGTATAATAAATATATTTATTATAATTTTATAATTTTTTACATATATATATTTATTTATAGTTATAATTATAACTATAAATAAATATATTTATGAATATTTATAAATATATTTATATATATATATGATTATAATATGTATTTATTGTAATTTTATAATTATTTATTTATATATATATAGTTATAATTATATTTACAAATAAATATATTTAAAAAGTATTTATATATACTTAAAATTTAATAATTATAAATATAATATTTATTTATTTATTCTTTAAATATATTTAATGTAATTTTATAAGTATTGAGAACATAATATATATATATGGGTAACATGAATTAATCATATACACCTAGTAAAATATATATAATAAAAAACGAGTCATCAATGGACAACATGAATAATATATATATATATATATGAATTATTAAAAATATATATTAATTATAAACATGTGTTTTTTATTTAATATATACAAATAAACAATATTTTTGAATATAAATATAATAATTGTATATAAATTATTATTAAAAACTTTTATCAGTGCAAAGACTAGCGTTGATAAATCTACCCTTTATCCGCGTTTTTTTAGCATTGATAAAGCCCCCCTCCCCCCTTTATCAACGCTTTCTGCTTTAGCGCTGATAAACGACATGTTTCTCTTGCCTCATTTTGTGGTAGTGGCTCCTCATCCTAAAAATTTAATTCCTTTAACATTTTTGCTCATGGGTTCTCACCTCATTTTTTGTTTGTAGGTCACCCATTTGAGCTCTTCATACTTTCTCATCTCTCTCAAGTAAATCCTTCCTCAATCCTTGTTTGAATCACTTCATATTTCTTGTGATAGCTCATATACAACGAGGTATAGGTAAGGTCTTCATTTAATCTTCTTGTTTCTTCTAATTCTTCAAGGCAACGCATTTCTCTAGGTTTTCAGAAATCCATTAGTTACTTTGGGATTTCTTCCACTAAAATTTTATAGGAGTTGATCGTGAGTAAAATCAAAGGAAATAACAATGATCTGCTTTCTGAATTTATCATATTTTTAAGGTTAGAAGTAAAATCCCTAGTTAAGTGTGTTCTAGTTTGGTCTAATCCCTCAAGTGGTGATGTATTCTCTTCCTCTAGGTTGTGAGAGTGGGTTCAACCCAAATTTAGGAAGGTGACCCCTCCTCTCTTCCATATCATTATAAAGCTTGGTCTAATAATAGTATAGAGTCCAGTGATAATGAATAAAAAAAAAAAAGAAATATTTTTCAGTAATGAAGGATTTTTGAAATTGGGTGCATTGCGGAATCTCCCATAAGATTATCCCCTTTATTATTTTTTTTAATACTGATAAATGTATTTCGGCTAATAAAAGAGGTCTCACTCCAACTCATTTTCCAATGTGAGATTCCAATAAATCTTCTCCATTAATAAGCCAAAAATAAAAATATGATAAATTCAGTGATGGTGAGCATATAGGATAATGATGAAGCCTTCTCCCATTCATCTCGCAATCATCAAATCCATCAATTTGATGGAAACATCAGTGACTTTCCACTGTGAATTCATATAAAAATCTGCCCCCGCATAGAATGGATGCCCCACCATTATAGGACGCCACCCCGCGGGTTTTGCCGACCCACTCCCACACTGTACAAAAATATACAGTCAATTTCGTTTTCTATATTTCTCCCTCGTTTATTTATTTTATTTCATACTAAGATTTGCGCATGAATGATATTCTTTTTTCATTTTTCATTTTATAAAAACTATAATTTATTTATGGAGATTAACATGATCCGAATTTAATAATGACCCAACAAGATACTTTAAGGAATACAATCTTTTTTTATGTTATCAATATGTGACAATAACATGAATGGTGTTATAGATTTATGTGAATGGAAAAAATGAAGTATTGGAACATGTAACCTCATGCTACGGAGTGTTCTAGGTCAAAATCTGGTAACATGGGTATTTAAAAAAAAATTAAAATAGGATACTGAATTAAATAATTTTTAAAATGTATGAGCTTTGGGGTGGAAGGAATGACGATATCACTGATCATGCCCTCTTAATTATATATATTTTTTAAAAGTTAACTATGATGGTTTGTATTGTATTATTATTTTCATGTTTTTTTTTGTTTCCCCCATTTTTCATGCGTGTTTTTCTAAATACCAAATTATACATATACATGCGAGCGCGCATATATATATATAGATATATATATCTATATGCTACATGTTGATATACACACACATATTCAAAATTATACATGTGTGTGTTATCTATTTATTTTATTTATGCATGTTACGTACTTGGTTTATAATTTTTTATTTGGATTATAATATATATTTTTATGTATTTTATACTTATATATATAAACATGTTGAAATTTTATGCTTCGCATTTTTTATGTATAAAATTATCTAATTAATGTTTTTATTTACATTATCGATATGTGTGTGTGTACATATGTATGTATGTATGTTTATTGTGTTTATAGTATATGTATCTATATCTATTGTATAACAATGCTTATACACATATTCATATATATGTTTTGTAATGTATGCATAAAAAAAAGTTTTATATAGTGTTCGTGTGTGTTATCGGTTGACAAGAATACAAACAACAAGCATGCACACACCCCCTTCACTTGTGGGTTTAGGCTCATAAATCCCAACTCTGATTGGATGACACCCATTGTGACTTCTTATTACTATTTGGAATAGCTCGAAAACATTGGGTGGTCTAAAGACCCTAATGAAAGTGACCCAAAGGCTCAAAAGAGTTCCTCCTTTTTTCCATGATACTGCCAAAACAGGGGCGGAGCACCCCCCCCCTCCTCACTCCTACGCCACCTATGCACCCGTGGCATCCCTGCCACTATCAGTCAACCACAACAGCGACCAACTCTACTCTTGCCGCTAGCCCCACCATCAACACTACTGCAAAACAAGGTTTTATCAACGCTAAAAAAAGCTTTTATCATCGTTAAAAAAATACGAATAATTGAGACACTATTAAAAGAGGGTCCCTTTTATCAACCTTAGAAAAAAAAACGCTGATAAAAGGGTCTTTTATTACCGCTTTTTTTCAGCGCAGGTAAAAGACATCTTTTATCAGCGTTTTTTTTAAAGCACTAATAAAAGTAAAAAAAATCTGCAAATCGGATTCCCTTTTAACAATGCTTGACCCTCTTGCAATAGTGCTAGGAAGCCCCGTCCGCGCGCGCCGCCACCACCCCTTTAACAACGCCACCTCCATCCTTTAACACCGCTAGCCCCCCTGCACCTATCTGCGCACCTGCGTCCGCTTGGATTCGAACCCTAAACATCTCCCTTGCGCGCCTGCACTTTTACCACTCGCTCATCCTTTTTGTTCTCCATTTAATGATATATATATATATAGTTATATTTATTCGTATATTAATATAGATTTATATTAATGTATATATATAGTTAGTTATATTTATATATTTATTGGTATACTAATATATATATATATATATATATATTTATTTATCTATACATTGAGTTATATTTTTTTATCCGTATATTAAAATATATTTAAAAGATTAGTTCTAAATACATTTATAAAATATGTTTTTATATGTGTGTTTATAAATAAATAAATAAATACATACATACATACATACATACATACATACATATATATATTATATGTGTATATGTAAGTATAATTATACATATTTATATATATTTACATATATTGTATATTAATATATATATTTATATGTTAGAATATATAGATAATATATACCAGTTTGTTAATACAGATACATACTGATACACACACACACACACACACATTATATAGGTATATAAATATTCGTATATTTGTATTTTAAATAAAATGAATACTAGTTTTTGTTTAGATAATGCTTATATATTGAGAAATATACTTTATATGTAAATATGTTTAATTATTTATTTATAAAATTAAATTTTTATGTGTGAATATATAAAAAAATATGTATATATTGTTATATATTTTATTATAAATAACAGTACATTGTGAAAAACGATAAAATTTCAAAGACAGTATATCAATATGAATGTAATCCATGGAAATAAATTTAGTTCCCATTGAAAAAGAGCCAAAACCCCCTTAAACGAGGCTTAAATTTCATCGAGTGTTAAAACATTTAGGTATCCCGACTAAAAACTCAGTTTTAAATGATTTCTGAACCTTTTTTGGCCTTGAAAATTATGACAAAAGGTTTCTTTCTGTTATCAGCGCGTATAGCTCGTCCTAAACTTCGATTTGATATGTGGTAGAGCTCAAACGGACACCCGGATCAAAAGTTATGGTCGTTTGAAGTTTGAGTTACGTTTTCAACTTATTTTAGATCTTTTATTGATTTTTTGATTTTTTTTGTGTCATCAAATTGTTATTAAATGGTTATTACTCAATAATAATTAGCAAATTATTAATTAATAATATTTTTTAAAATATTTTATAAGCCATTTTCACTAATTTTTTTATATATTATGTGTAAATGACTATTTATACTTATCTAAAAGTTATTTAAAATATATATATTGTATTTATATCAATATCAATATATTTATATATTGTATTTATATCAATATCAATATATTTATATATTTATATATTAATATGTTATTTTAATGTTTTTTTGAAACATACCATTTATCAGCGCTAGTAAAAAAAACATTGATAAAGACCTCTCTTTATCAACGCTACTAAAAAAACACTGATAAAAGGCCTCTTTAACAATGCTAAAAAAACACTGATAAAGTAGATACATTTATCAGTGCTAAAAAAAGAACCGATAAAGGGGAATTTTTAACGGTGTTTTTTTAATGCTGTTAAAAGTACCATTTATCAGCGCTTTTTTAGTGATGATAAATGTACCATCTTTATCAGTGTTTTTTAGCACTGTTAATAGGTGGCGTTGTGAAAACCCGTTTTTTTGGTAGTGCAAGCGGAGCTCTTGTCACTGGTCATGTAGAGCCCGACCCCTTCCCGCAGCCTCCCGTCATCGTCCACCTCAACTGACCCCCGTGCACCCTCCGCAAACAGCCACACTCCCTATTGTTTGCCTTCGTGGCCCATCGATGTTGCCAGCCCCACGCAAATGTGCGTGAAGACACCACTGAAGAAACTACCCCCCTAATGTTGGAGGGGGGGGGGGGCACATATAGTTGGTGTCATCTGATGCCAACAAGCCACTGTTTGGGGGAAATTTTTGGTGATCTCACCCCTAATTTAATTGGAGGACATGGACAATCGAGGTCGAACCCTTGATGTCAGGTGCTTCGGCTGCTGCCCGTTCCACTCGAACAGGGGCATGTTTGTTATATATGTGTGTGTGTGCGCGCGTGCACATGCTCTCTCATAGTGTTTATGTAAATATATTATTGTAAAGACCTGTAAAATTCAAGGGAAATTTTTTCTTAATTTTCTTTGATATTTTACAAAAACGCAGTTTCTGACGGCACCTGATTCCGAGGCCCGGTGTGCCCGGAATCATTTTCTGAAGTTTAGCTCAGGTACGTTCAGTGAACGAACGAGTGAGTTTTTCTAACTTTTGAACCAGTGCTCGGAATTGAAATCTGAGGGCACCGACGGAATCGCAGCACCAGTAATTGCTTAAGAACATCTTTTTCGGAGTTGCGTTTGCTCGGGTGGAGTTTTACTCAATTGGGTTAACTAAAGAATAAAATAAAATATTGTGCCAGATTTTATTTTTATTCAAGGAAGTGTTAACCTAAGCTAAGTGGTTGAGTGAGATCCACATCCTAACTAATCCGCTAGGTAGGATATTAGTGGGGTGGAGCCCACACGAGACCCACCCTTTCAAATTCCTCAACCCCTTTTTGATTAAAGTAACGCACCCGCACCCCCTATTAAACGAAGTCAACTCGTGCGTTTAATTAAATATTAAACGCCTCTATTAATTGGGAGATTTAAAACGTTGCAATTAATTGAGTCAATTGTTTGATTCAATTTTGAATTTCAAACTGAAGGCTTGAGTAATAAAATAAGAAGGTGTCTTATTTTATTACTGTTGTTGCTTGGGTTGTGCGGGAGGATTTTGGAGAGAACGGCTCAAAGTCTCGAAGTTCTTCGTTCTTCGTCGAAGAACGCGAAGAACGTGAAGAATGCGAAGAACGCCGACCTCCGACGAAGGTCGACAAGAACGCCGGATCCTCGGAGATCGACGACGCGACGCCGACGAATATTTTCTCCGCGACGCGACGATCCCCCTTCCGCGATGCCTTCTTCCGCGACGTGCAATTTCGCGACGAGCCTTCGTTCAACTATGCTCGAGGTAGGGAATTTATTTGTGATTATTAGCGAACCCTTGTTTACTTCCTTCTAAATCTGAGAACGCGGATCAACTAAACATTAAGTTGATCCGCGAAGAATATGTTTGCGGGTTGAGAATTCTTGATTTCGGGGAAAACTGTTTGGGTTGATTACTTTTGTTCGTGAAAAATCCTTGTCGTTCTTCATCTTTGGGCCGCTTGTTATCAACTTAACGGGAGGAGGATAGACCGCACGAACACGACCGACTCTCCTCCTCCTTTGTTGTTTTGTTCGTTGCGGCACGAACAAAGGCGGCGCGTTGCAACGGCACCGCGCGGAAACAAGAAAGAACGCGACGAAGAAGCGCGGCGCCGTTGAGGCCGAACGAAACCGCGACCGGAGTCGGGCCCGCAGAGGCGATTCGAAGACTCTGCTGGTTGATCGTTGTGCGCGGATTGACGAGCGATGACAAATGGGGCCGCAAAGTTAATTTGAAGCGTCCGCAGTGAAGGTCGGGTCTCGGGAGGACCGTTGGCGAAGGCGGCGAGCAAAACGGACCACCGGGGCGAGTCCGGTGGTCCGCGGAAAATCCTGCCGGTGCGCCGCCGGGAAGGGCCGCGGCGGCTGAAGCCGCGGCGGCAGGTTGCTAGTCCCGCGACCGCGCGGGACCGTGGGAGGTGGGACGCGGCGCTCAGCCGCGTCCGTTGGCAAGGCGCGGCCCCCACACGGGGGGCCGCAGTTTCATTCAAGGGGGCGGCGCCCCCCTTTTGTGCGGCCGCTCGGCCAGCGCCGGGCCGCCCCGGGCCGGACCGGCCGCACCGGGCCGGGCCGCGCCGCCCGGTCCGGGCCACTCCCAGCTGGGACGGACCCGGACCCGGTTCGGGCCGACCCAGGGGGGTTGGCCCGGGTCGGACCGGGCCGAGACCCCCCATTTTTTTCGGGCAGTTTCGGTTCAAACGCCCATATCTTGGGCCACAGACCTCCGATCGACGCACCGTCAGTTTTGTAGAAATCCTTGGATATAGGCGGTCGTTTCGGTATATTACAATCAGGGTTTAGGAGAACTTTGTGTACGGCCGGGTTGGTTCGAACACGAAACCAACCGGGCCCTCGGAGCGGAAACACTTATATCTTGAGCTCCAGACTTCCGATTGACGCACCGTTGACTTTGTTGGTTTCCTCTTGATGAGACAGAACTTTTGGAATACTTCGCAGGAGTTTTGGTTTCAGTTGGATAGTGGCTGGGTTGGATTGTACCCGAAATCCAACCGGGCTCCTGGAATGGAAAAGCTGATAACTTTCAGACTGGACGTCCGTTTGAAGAACCGTCAGCGGCGTTGGTGATCACGTTGAGAAACGGTCCCTATGAGTATACCCTATGAGAGTTCGGGGTACAGTTGAGATACGCCCGAGTTGGTTCGCACACGAAACCAACCGGGCCCCTGGGACGAAGAGGATAATAACTCACAGACCGAGCGTCCGATTGACGCACCGTCTGTTGCGTTGAGACCCCTATGATGAAGCGGTCCTTTGAGATACTTCTTCGTGGGACTTTGAGAAACTTGGAGTATCGAACTGTAACTCGTGGAGCGGACCCTCTCGGAGATGAGCGTACGGAGTACGAAGACCATGTAGCCGGCTGAGACCTGACGACTGCTTGAGCGACTCGACTTGAAGTGAGCTGACTAGCCTAGTGGACGAAGTAATACTTTGTTTGGGTGCAGACCCATGGCGGATGGAGCACTACTGTGTGACAGTGTAGACCCGCGGTACTCGTCCGGAGAGTACCTCTGCAGGCTACTAGGGGGTGTGCACTACTGTGTTTGGGCGGCATACCCCGACGAGAAGCACTACTGTGTTTGAGTGGATGACCCGCGATACTTGATAGGAGGAGTACCTCAGCAGTCTTAGGTTAGTGAGCAGTACCTCAGAGTCGTGACACGACCACTGTACACTCTAGAGACGGGGCTCTTCAGTAGTTACGGTTTTGATAATAAAAATCCTGGTTTGATCTGAGTCTATGACCTTTGTGTTTACCTCATGATTGAGATGGGTCACTTGATAACTTAGGTATATGTATGGGCATATACCTGGGTAGTGGTTATCCGTTGATTTCATAAACTTTGTGTTTCCTCATGATTGAGATGAGTTACTTGATAACTTAGGTATATGTATGGGCATGTTCCTAAGTAGAGGTTATCTGTTGAGATCTTCTTTGTTGTTATCCTTGTTGGTTTTAGTGAGACCTTGAGGGTCTCGGGGTCCCTACTGAGTATCGTATACTCACCCCTACACGGGCTATGCCCGCACCTCGTTGTGTTGGTTGCAGACGACGGACAGTGCTGACAGAGGCCGAGTGTTCGAGGACTGGACGATACCTGGAGGTGGACCACACGACGAGTCAGTATCCGAAGGTGGACTTCACGGTGAGATGACACTCAGAGGAGGTTGTTGGGCGAGAGCGTTGTGGAGGCTATCTGTACCTACCCTTCAGGTAGGATCCGTGGTGGACGATCCAGGAGCTGCACTCTATGTACCTACCCTTCATGCAGGATCTGTGGTGGACGATCCAGGAGCTGCGCTATCTGTACCTACCCTTCAGGTAGGATCTGAGGAGGACGACCCAGGAGCTTCTTCCTTTCTTCCAGCTGTTTGTCTTTTTCTGTTGTACTTTTGTTCAGTTGTAGCTGTACTTTTAGTTGAGTTTATATTCTGGCTCATTTACTTTTCATCACTTTCTTTTGTACTTAGTGTTTTACTTCCGCTTGTAATCTGTGGTGTTTTTTTTACTTTTATAAAGGCAATGCCTTCCCATTTATCGGGATTTACGCCTTTGGTGCTAGTCGCCAGCCCCTGGCCTATGGAAGGTGGGCTTGGGGTAGTCACAGCACGGGCCCCGAGGACGGGTCGTGACAAATTGGTATCAGAGGAGTCGGTTCTACGCCAAAACTTATAACTATGATATTTTTATTTCTATGAAGAAATAGTGTTAAGGGTACCGAGTGTGGTTTTCAGTTCAGGGAGTTCAGTGTTGGTGCGGGCGGCCGACGTATCCATACACCAGGACCCTGACAACTGATTTCTGACTTGTGCACGAAAACACTGATTGCGTGTGTGTTTCCAGAAGTTTTTAAAAGTCAGATCAAACCTGGTCAGCTCACCAGGTATAAATCGTTTGACCGTGTCACATATGTTTCTTTTAGGATTCCTTTCCACGGACGACCAGCTAGAGCCCAGAGGGATGTGCGTACTGACAGCCTGCCGAGTGACGAGGATTCGGTACGGGGCCCTCTTCCAGTTGAGGCAACAGCGGAGGCACCAGCGGTACTACCATACGTTGGGCCACCGATACCACCAGCCCTAGCATTAGGTGATGCACGCCACTTGAGCGCGCTGTACGAGTTCCAGCGCCAGAGGCCACCCAGGTTCCGAGGAGAGACGGACCCGCAGGCGACTGAGGATTGGATGGAGGCTGTGGTGAGAGTCTTCAGGCTAGTGGGGACGCCAGCAGACTTCATGGTGATCTTTGCTGTCAGCCTTCTTCAGGAAGCAGCAGGCAGGTGGTGGAGCCACTTGTTCCAGTTTTTCGATGGGATGACCTTCACATGGGAAGACTTCGAGACCTTCTTCAGGGTGGAGTTTGTGTCAGTAGCTCTACACCCTGAGCGAGTACAGGAGCTGCTGCCTTTGCCGCAGGATTTTCGATCAGTATCTGAGTCATCTGTGGGTAGTAGACAGATGATGCAGAGGTCCAAGAGGACCAGAGCCAGCCGTATGAGGAGTAGGAAGTGTTATGAATGCGGAAGGAGGGGTCACCTGGCACGTGACTGTCCGACCCCCGCACAGTTGATCCGCAGGCTTTGGAGGATCCACCGAGGCAGAAGCAACGGTGGGTTCTTGAGCAACAGCCGAGCAGTGGACAAAGCAGTAGAGCTCCGAGAGCAGGTGGACAGGAGCAGAACTAGTGGATACATCCCTTGTACTTCTAGTTCCATGTTGTTGTTGTATTTGTGTCTTTTTACTATGAGTTGTAGTAATAAAAGACACTTATCTTTGTGATGTTTGCTTTCCTGTCCTTTTGTTTGGTTGATACCGAGAGGTCCCGGTTAAAACTATTGACTTGACCCTCAATTTCGAGATTTCTACTAGAGGAGACCCAATGACCTCACATTGATGCCGACAGCGTGACTCGACCCTTGGAGGCGAGAGTAATGGTTGGATCTCTTGGTAGTTACGTCGAGGCCTTACGACGTCATCCATGGAATGAATGCATCATTCATGTCAGGATTGACTGTATTAGGCAATGGGAGTGGTTCATCTGGGGTATGATACCGAGTTTCTCTTTTCGGCAAGGGAGAAATCTTAGCAGCTCTTTCAGATCGTAGGCAAAGAAGGTGAAGATCATCCAGGAGCGGATGAAGACTGCACAGTGCAGTAAGAAATAGGAAACCGACGCTGGTCTTAGAGACTCGAGCGTGTTAAATGTTTCAAGAAGAGGAAGCTTTAAGGAGAGATGAGTCTGCGAAGCAGCAGACATGGAGGCAGATCTAGGAGAGCAGCATGAGGTGTTGTACATTTTAACATGCTACAGCCACCCGCCTTAGTTGTCCCCGCCAGGCTCAGGGATCTAGAGGGAGGAGGAAGAGTGCGGCTGCATGCGGTCAAGGAGTGTGACCCAATGGCTCTAAAAATGATTCAAGGGACAGTCTGTGTCCACTACTAGCTGCTGTAGTAATAGACGTTGATATAAATCATTCCTTCTTTCCACAAATCTTGTCCCAGACCTAGAGTTTCTGGTAAGCCATAGACTTGACCCTCATGTCTGGAGATACCTTGGGAGAAGACTCGATAATCACACTTACACCGACGGTGTGGTCAGACCCTAGAGGCGAGAGTTTCGGATGGAATCTCTTGGTGGCAGCGTCGAGTCCTTACGACGTTGGTTTGAGTATGGACTGGGCAATCACATTTCATACACAAATTGACAGTATTAGGCAAAAAGGTTGTGGTTTAACTATAACGTCGGGATGAGTTTTCCTTGTTCGGTGAAAAGGAAACCCCAGGCAGCACAGGATAAACTCATGCATAGGAGGGTGCGACCGATCACTCTTGAGTCGGTCAACCTTAACCTCGTGGCAGCAGTCGTATTGAGTTTCATTTCTAAGAGGAATTGGAGACCTCTAGAGTTTGAGGATGACGATCACGTCTTTATACGGGTCTCACCTCGAAGAGGTTTACAGAGATGTGGCCGAGGCGACAAGTTATCTCCGAGGTTCAACAGACCTTTCTAGGTCCTCAGCTGGGTATGCGAAGTGGTTTACCACTTGACCCATCCACCTCAGTTGCACCAGGTGCACGAAGACTTCTACGTATCTCAACTGAGGAGATACATGCATGATCTTTCACACATCATCGACCTCAGGGAGTTGGACATCGATGACAGGGCGACATACGCAGAGATTCCAGTGGGGATCGAGGATCGACAGGAGCAGATCCTACGAGGATGGTCGATTCCTCGGGTGCGCTTTCACTAGAAGTACGAGAACCTCCAGGTAAGCACATGGGAGCAGAAGGCTCAGATGCGTGCTCAATATCGCTTTTGTATCCCTAGTTTGTGTTAAAACTTTATGAGGATGTAAATCCCTGAGGTGGGAGTAATGTAAAGACCTGTAAAATTCAAGGGAAATTTTTTCTTAAATTTCTTTGGGATTTTACAAGAATGCATTTTCTGATGGCACCTGATTCTGAGGCCCGGTGTGCCCAGAATCATTTTCTGAAGTTTAGCTCGGGTACGTTCAGTGAACGAATGAGCGAGTTTTTCTAAATTTTGAACCGGTGCTCGGAAATGAAATCCAAGGCCACCGATGAAATCGCAGCGCCGATAATTTCTTAAGAACACTTTTTCCGGAGTTGCGTTTGTTCGAGTGGAGTTTTACTTAATTGGGTTAACTAAAGAATAAAATAAAATACTGTGCAACATATTTTATTTTTATTCAAGGAAGTGTTAACCTAAGCTAAGTGGTTGAGTGGGACCCACATCCTAAATAATCCTCTAGGTAGGATATTAGTGGGGTGGGGCCCACACGAGCCCCACCCTTTCAAATTCCTCAACCCCTTTTTGATTAAAGTAACGCACCCGCACCCCCTATTAAACGAAGTCAACTCCTGCATTTAATTAAATATTAAACGCCTCTATTAATTTGGCGGTTTAAAACGTTGCAATTAATTGAGTTAATTGTTTGATTCAATTTTGAATTTCAAACTGAAGGCTTGAGCAATAAAATAAGAATGTGTCTTATTTTATTATTGTTGTTGCTTGGGTTGTGCGAGAGGATTTTGGAGAGAATGGCTCAAAGTCTCGAAGTTCTTCGTTCTTTGTCGAAGAACGCAAAGAACGCAAAGAACGCGATGAACGCCGACCTCCGACGAAAATCGACAAGAACGCTGGATCCTCGGAGATCGATGACACGACGCCGACGAATCTTTTCTCCGCGACGCGACGATCCCCCTTCCGCAACGCCTTTTTCCGCGACGTGCAATTCCGCGACGAGCCTTCGTTCAACTACACTCGAGGTAGGGAATTTATTTGTGATTATTAGTGAACCCTTGTTTACTTCCTTCTAAATCTGAGAATGTGAATCAACTAAACATTAAGTTGATCCGCGAAGAATATGTTTGCTGGTTGGGAATTCTTGATTTCGGGGAAAACTGTTTGGGTTGATTACTTTTGTTCGTGAAAAATCCTTGTCGTTCTTCGTCTTTGGGCCGCTTGTTATCAACTTAATGGGAGGAGGTCGGACCGCACGAACACAACCGACTCTCCTTCTACTTTGTTGTTTTGTTCGTTGCGGCACGAACAAAGGCGGTGCGGTACAACGACACTGCGCGGAAACAAGAAAGAACCTGACGAAGAAGCGCGGCGCCTTCGCGCCGCGCCGTTGAGGCCGAACGAAACCGCGACCGGAGTTGGGTCCGCGGAGGCGATTCGAAGACTCTGCTGGTTGATCGTTGTGCGCGGACTGACAGGCGACGACAAACGGGGCCGCAAAGTCAATTTGAAGCCTCCGCAGTGAAGGTCGGGTCCCGGGAGGACCGTTGGCGAAGGCGGTGAGCAAAACGGACCACCGGAGAGAGTCTGGTGGTCCGCGGAAAATCCTGCCGGAATCGGCCGGCCGCCAGGAGGCGGCGACGCCCGGCGCGCCGCCGGGAAGGGCCGATAGTCCCGCGACCGCGTGGGACCGAGGGAGGAGGGACGCGGCGCTCGACCGCGTCCGTTGTCAAGGGGAGACCCCCACACGAGGGGCTGCAGTTTCATTCAAGGGGGCGGCGCCCCCCTTTTGTGCGGCCGCTCGGCCAGCGCCGAGCCGACCCGCTCGGCAAGCGCCGGGCCGCCCCGGGCCGGACCGGCCGCACCGGGCCGGGCCCCCCAGGCCGGGCCACTCCCATCCGGGTCGGACCCGGAACCGGGTCGGGTCGACCCGGTTCGGGCCGACCCAGGGGGGTTGGGCCGGGTCGGACCGGGCCCAGGCCCCCCATATTTTTCGGGAAGTTTCCGTTCAAACTCCCATATCTTGGGCCACGGACCTCCGATCGACGCACCGTCAGCTGAGTAGAGATCCTTGGATCAAGGCAGTCATTTCGGTATATCACACTCAGGGTTTTGAAGAAATTTGCGTACGACCGGGTTGGTTCGAACACGAAACCAACCGGGCCCTCGAAGCAGAAACACTTATATCTTGAGCTCCGGACGTTCGATTGATGTGACGTAAACTTTGTTGGTTTCCTCTTGATGAGACGGAACTTTTGGCACGCTTTTCCTGAGTTTTGGTTGTAGTTTGATAGTGGCCAGGTTGGATTGTACCTGAAATCCAACCGGGCCCCTGGAACGAAAAACTGATAACTTTCAGACTGGACGTTCATTTGACGAACCATCAGCGACGTTGGTGATCACGTTGAGAAACGGTCCCTATGAGTATACCCTATGAGAGTTCAGGGTACAATTGAGATACAACCAGGTTGGTTCGCACACAAAACCAACCGGGCCCCTAGGATGAAAAGGATAATAACTCACAGACCGGGCGTCCAATTGACGCGCCGTCTGTTGCGTTGAGACCCCTATGACGAGGCGGTCCTTTGAGATACTTCTTCGTGGGACTTTGAGATACTTGGAGTATCTACTTGTAGCTCATGGAGCGGACCCTCTCGGAGACGAGCGTACGGAGTACGGAGACCGTGTAGCCGGCTGAGACCTGACGACTGCTTGACCGAATCGACTTGGAGTGAGTCGACTAGCCCAGTGGACGGAGCAATACTTTGTTTGGGTGCATACCCATGGCGGATGGAGCACTACTGTGTGACAGTGCAGACCCGTGGTACTCGTCCGAAGAGTACCTCTGCAAGCTATTAGGGGGTGTGCACTACTGTGTTTGGGTGGCATACCCCGGCGGGAAGCACTACTATGTTTGGGTGGCTGACTCGCGGTACTCGACAGGAGGAGTACCTCAGAAGTCTTAGGTTAGTGAGCAGTACCTCAGAGTTGTGACAGGACCACTGTACACTCTAGAGACGGGGCTTTTCAGCAGTTACAGTTTCGATAAAAAAAATCCTGGTTTGAGCTGAGTCTATGATCTTTGTGTTTACCTCATGATTGAGATGGGTCACTTGATAACTTAGGTATATGTATGGGCATATACCTGGGTAGTGGTTATCCGTTGATTTCATAAACTTTGTGTTTCCTCATGATTGAGATGGATTACTTGATAACTTAGGTATATGTATGGGCATGTACCTAAGTAGAGGTTATCTGCTGAGATCTTATTTGTGGTTATCCTTGTTGGTTTTAGTGAGACCTTGAGGGTCTCGGGTTCCCTACTGAGTATCCTATACTCACCCCTCCACGGGTTATGCCCGCACCTCGTTGTGTTGGTTACAGAAGATGGTCAATGCTGACAGATGCCGAGTGTTCGAGGACTGGACGGTACCCAGAGGTGGACCTCACGACGAGTTAGTATCCGGAGGTGGACTTCACGGCGAGACGACACTCAGAGGAGGTTGATGGGTGAGAGAGTTGTGGAGGCTATCTGTACCTACCCTTCAGGTAGGATCCGTGGTGGACGATCCACGAGCTGCGCTATCTGTACCTACCCTTCATGTAGGATATGTGGTGGATGATCCAGGAGCTGTGCTATCTGTACCTACCCTTCAGGTAGGATCCGAGGAGGACGACCCAGGAGTTTCTTCCTTTCTTCCAGCTATTTGTCTTTTTCTGTTGTACTTTCGTTCAGTTGTAGCTGTACTTTTAGTTGGGTTTGTATTCTGACCCATTTACTTTTCAGCACTTTCTTTTGTACTTAGTGTTTTACTTCCACTTATACTCTGTGGTGTTTTGTTTACTTTTATAAAGGAAATGCCTTCCCAGTTTTCAGTATTTATGCCTTTGGTGCTAGTCGCCAGCCCCTGGCCTATGGAAGGCGGGCTTGAGGTAGTCATGACACGGGCCCCGAGGATGGGTCGTGACAAATTGGTATCAGAGGAGTCGGTTCTACCGTAGAACTTATAACTCTAATATTTTTCTTTCTGTAAAGCAATAGTGTTAAGGGTACCAAGTGTGGTTTTCAGTTCAGGGAGTGCAGTGTTGGTGCGGGCGACCGACATATCCATACACCCGGACCCTGACAACTGATTTCCGACTTGTGCATGAAAACACTGATTGCGTGTGTGTTTCCAGAAGTTTTTAAAAGTCAGCTCAAACTTGGTCAGATCACCAGGTATAAATCATTTGACCGTGTCACGTATGTTTCTTTTAGGATTCCTTTCCACGGACGACCAGATAGAGCCCAGAGGGATGTGCGTACTGACAGCCTGCCGAGTGACGAGGCTTCGGTAAAGGGTCCTCTTGCAGTTGAGGCACCAACGGAGGCACCGACGGTACTACCATACGTTGGGCCACAGATTCCACCAGCCCCAACATTAGGTGATGCATGCCACTTGAGTGCGCTACACGAGTTCCAGTGCCAGAGGCCACCCAGGTTCCGGGGATAGACGGACCCGCAGGTGGCTGAGGATTGGCTGGAGGCTGTGGTGAGATTCTTCAGGCTAGTGGGGACGCCATCAGACTTCATGGTGATTTTTGATGTCAGCCTTCTTCAGGAAGTAGTAGGCGGGTGGTGGAGCCACTTGTTACAGTTTTGCGACGGGATGACCTTCACATGGGAAGACTTCGAGACCTTCTTCAGGGTGGAGTTTGTGCCAGTAGCTCTACACCCCGAGCGAGTACAGGAGCTGCTGCATTTGCCACAGGATTTTCGATCAGTAGCCGAGTCATCTGTGGAAAGTAGACAGATGATGCAGAGGTCCAAGAGGACCAGAGCCAGCCGTACAAGGAGCAGGAAGTGTTATGAATGTGGAAGGAGGGGTCACCTGGCACGTGACTGTCCGACCCCCCGCACAGTTGATCTGCAGGCTTTGGAGGAGCCGCCGAGGCAGAAGCAGTGGCAGGTGCTTGAGCAACAACCGAGCAGTGGACAAGGCAGTAGAGCTCCGGGAGCAGGTGGAAAGGATCAGAACTAGTGGAAACGTCCCTTGTACTTCTAGTTCCATGTTTCTGTTGTATTTTTGTCTTTGTACTATGAGCTGCAGTAATAAAAGACACTTATCTTTGTGATTTTTTCTTTCCTGTCCTTTTGTTTGGTTGATACTGATAGGTACCAGTTAAAACTATTGACTTGACCCTCACTTTTGAGATTTCTACTGGAGGAGACCCAGTGACCTCACACTGATGCCGATAGTGTGACTCGACCCTTAGAGGTGAGAGTGACGGTTGGATCTCTTGGTAGTTACGTCGAGGCCTTATGACGTCATCCATGGCATGAATGCATCATTAATGTCAGGATTGATTGTATTATGCAATGGGAATGGTTCATCCGGGGGATGAGACCGAGTTTCTCTTTTCGGCAAGAGATAAATCTTAGCAGCACTTTCATATCATAGGCAAAGAAGGTGCAGATCATCTAGGAGCTGATGAAGACTGCACAGTGCAGTAAGAAACAGGAAACCGATGCCAGTCTTAGATACTCGAGCGTGTTAAATGTTTCAAGAAGAGGAAGCTTTAAGGAGAGATGAGTCTGTGAAGCAGCAGACGTGGAGGTAGAGCTAGGAGAGCAGCATGAGGTGGTGTACATTTTAACATGCTACAACCACCCGCCATAGTTGTCCCCACCAGGCTCAGGGAGCTGGAGGGCAAAGGAAGAGTGCGACTGCATGCAGTCAAGGAGTGTGACCCAATGGCTCTAAAAATGATTCAAGGGACAGTATGTGTCCACTACTAGCTGCCGTAGTAACAGAAATTTATTTGAATCATTATTTCCTTCCACAAATCTTTTCCCAGACCTAGAGTTTCCGGTAAGTCGTAGACTTGACCCTCACGTCTAGAGATACCTTGGGAGAAGACTTGATAATCACACTTACACCGATGGTGTGGTCAGACCCTAGAGGTGAGATTTTTGGTTGGAATCTCTTGGTGGCAGCGTCGAGGCCTTATGACGTTGGTTTGAGTATGGACTGGGCAATCACAGTTCATACAAAAATTGATGGTATTAGGCAAAAAGGTTGTGGTTTAACCACAACGTCGGGATGGGTTTTCCTTGGTTGGCGAAAAGGAAACCCCATGCAGCACAGGATAAACTCATGCATAGGAGGGTGTGACCGATCACTCTTGAGTCGGTCAACCTTACCCTCGTGGCAGCAGTCATTTTGAGTTTCAGTTCTAATAGGAATTAGAGACCTCTAGAGTTCTAGGATGACGATCACGTCTTTATACGGGTCTCACCTCGACGAGGTTTACAGAGATATGTCCGAGGCGACAAGTTATCTCTGAGGTTCAACGGACCTTTCTAGGTCCTCAGCTGGGTAGGAGAAGTGGTTTACCTCTTTACCCATCCACCTCAGTTGCACCAGGTTCACGACGACTTCCACGTATCTCAACTGAGGAGATACGTGCATGATCCTTCACACATCATCGACCTCAGGGAGTTGGACGTCGATGATAGGGTGACATACGCAGAGATTCCAGTGGGGATCGAGGATTGAAAAGAGCAGATCCTACGATGATGGTCAATTCCTCAGGTGCGCTTTCACTAGAAGTATGAGAACCTCCAGGTAAGAACATGGGAGCAGAAGGCTCAGATGCGTGCTCAATACCACTTTTGTATCCATAGTTTGTGTTAAAGCTTTACAAGGACATAAATCCCTGAGGTGGGAGTAATGTAAAGACCCGTAAAATTAAAGGGAAATTTTTTCTTATTTTTTTTGGGATTTTACAAGAACACAGTTTCTGACGGAACCTGATTCCGAGTTCCGGTGTTCCCGGAATCATTTTCCGAAGTTTAGCTCAAGTACGTTCACTGAACGAACGAGCGAGTTTTTCTAACTTTTGAACCGGTGCTTGGAATTGAAATCTGAGGGCATTGATGGAATTGCAGCGCGGGTAATTACTTAAGAACACCTTTTCCGGAGTTGCGTTTTCTCGGGTGGAGTTTTACTTAATTGGATTTACTAAAGAATAAAATAAAATACTGTGCAACAGATTTTATTTTTATTCAAGGAAGTGTTAACCTAAGCTAAGTGGTTGAGTGGGACCCACATCCTAACTAATCCTCTAGGTAGGATATTAGTGGGGTGGGGCCCACACGATCCCCACCCTTTCAACTTCCTCAACCCCTTTTTGATTAAAGTAACACACCCGCACCCCCCTATTAAACGAAGTCAACTCATGCATTTAATTAAATATTAAACGCCTCTATTAATTGGGCGGTTTAAAACGTTGCAATTAATTGAGTTAATTGTTTGATTCAATTTTTAATTTCAAACTGAAGGTTTGAGTAATAAAGTAAGAATGTGTCTTATTTTATTATTGTTGTTGCTTGGGTTGTGCGGGAGGATTTTGGAGAGAACGGCTCAAAGTCTCGAAGTTCTTCATTCTTCGTCGAAGAACGCGAAGAACGCAAAGAACGCGAAGAACGCCGACCTCCGACGAAGGTCGACAAGAACGCCGGATCCTTGGAGATCGATGACGCGATGCCGGCGAATCTTTTCTCTGCGACACGACGATCCCCCTTCCGTGACGCCTTCTTCTGCGACGTGCGATTCCACGACGAGGCTTCATTCAACTACGCTCGAGGTAGGGAATTTATTTGTGATTATTTGTGAACCCTTGTTTACTTCCTTCTAAATCTGAGAATGCGGATCAAATAAAAATTAAGTTGATCCGCGAAGAATATGTTTGCAGGTTGGGAATTCTTGATTTCGGGGAAAACTGTTTGGGTCGATTACTTTTGTTCGTGAAAAATCCTTGTCGTTCTTCGTCTTTGGGCCGCTTGTTATCAACTTAACAGGAGGAGGTCTGACCGCACGAACACGACCAAATCTCCTCCTCCTTTGTTGTTTTGTTCGTTGCGGCATGAACAAAGGCGGCGCGGTGCAAGGGCACCACGCAGAAACAAGAAAGAACGCGACGAAGAAGCGCGGCGCCGTTGAGGCCGAACGAAACCGCGGCCGGAGTCGGGGCCGCAGAGGCGATTCAAAGACTCCGCTGGTTGATCGTTGTGCGCAGATTGACGGGCGACAACAAACGGGGCCGCAAAGTCAATTTGAAGCCTCCGTAGTGAAGGTTGGGTCCCGGGAGGACCGTTGGTGAAGGCGACGAGCAAAACGGACTACTGGAGCGCGTCCGGTGGTCCGCGAAAAATCCTGCCAGCGCGCTGCTAGTCCCACGACCGCGCGGGATCGAGGGAGGTGAGACGCGGCGCTCGGCCACGTCCATTGGCAAGGGGCGGCCCCCACACAGGGGGCCGCTGTTTCATTCAAGGGGGCGGCGCCCCCCTTTTGCGCGGCCGCTCGGCCAGCGCCGAGCCGACCCGCGCGACCAGCGCCGGGCCAGGCCACCCGGTCCGGGTCACTCCCATCCGGGTCGGACCCGGACCCGGGTTGGGTCGACCCGGTTCGGGCCGACCCAGGGGGGTTGGGCCGGGTCGGACCGGGCCCAGACCCCCCATTGTTTTCAGGCAGTTTCCATTCAAACGCGCATATCTTGGGCCACGGACCTCCGATCGACGCACCGTTAGCTGCGTAGCGATTCTTGGATCGAGGCGGTCGTTTTGGTATATCACACTCAGGGTTTCTAAGAACTTTGTGTATAGACAGGTTGGTTCGAACACGAAACCAACCGGGCCCTCGGAGCGGAAACCCTTATATCTTGAGCTCCGGACGTCCGATTGATGTGCCGTCGACTGTGTTGGTTTCCTCTTGATGAGACTGAACTTTTGGAATACTTATCCTGAGTTTTGGTTGAAGTTGGATAGTGTACGGGTTTGATTGTACCCGAAATCCAACCGGGCCCCTGGAACAGAAAAGCTGATAACTTTCAGACTGGACGTCCGTTTGACGAACCGTCAACGACGTTGGTGATCACGTTGAGAAACGGTCACTATGATTATACCCTATGAGAGTTCGGGGTACAGTTGAGATACGGCTGGGTTGGTTCACACATGAAACCAACCGGGCCCCTGAGACAAAAAGGATAATAACTCACAGACCGAGCGTCCGATTGACGCGTCGTCTGTTGCGTTGAGACCCCTATGACGAGGCGGTCCTTTGATATACTTCTTCGTGGGACTTTGAGATACTTGGAGTATCGACCTGTAGCACGTGGAGGGGACCCTCCTAGAGACGAGCGTGCAGAGTACGGAGACCGTGTACCTGGCTGAGACCTGACAACTGCTTGACTGACTCAACTTGGAGTGAGTAGACTAGCCCAGTGGACGGAGCACTACTTTGTTTGGGTGCATACCCATGGCGGATAGAGCACTACTATGTGACAGTGCAGACCCATGGTACTTGTCCGGAGAGTACCTCTGCAGGCTATTAGGGGGTATGCACTACTGTGTTTGGGTGGCATACCCCGGCGGGAAGCACTACTGTGTTTGGGTGGATGACCCGCGGTACATGACAGGAGGAGTACCTCAGCAGTCTTAGGTTAGTGAGTAGTACCTCGGAGTCATGACAGGACCACTGTACACTCCAGAGACCGGGATCTTCAGCAGTTATGGTTTCGATAATAAAAATCCTGGTTTGAGCTGAGTCTATGATCTTTGTGTTTACCTCATGATTGAGATGGGTCACTTGATAACTTAGGTATATGTATGGGCATATACCTAGGTAGTGGTTATCCGTTGATTTCATAAACTTTGTGTTTTCTCATGATTGAGATGGGTTACTTGATAACTTAGGTATATGTATGGGCATGTACCTAACTAGAGGTTATCTATTGAGATCTTCTTTGTGGTTATCCTTGTTGGTTTTAGTGAGACCTTGAGGGTCTCAGGGTCCCTACTGAGTATCGTATACTCACCCCTGCACGAGCTATGACCACACCTCGTTGTGTTGGTTGTAGACGACGGGCAGCGCTGACAGAGGCCGAGTGTTCGAGGACTAGACGGTACCCGAAGGTGGACCACACGACGAGTCAGTATCCGGAGGTGGACTTCACGGCGAGACGACACTCAGAGGAGGTTGACGGGCGAGAGCGTTGTGGAGGATATTTGTACCTACCCTTCAGGTAGGATCCGTGGTGGATGATCCAGGAGCTGTGCTATCTGTACCTACCCTTCAGGTAGGATCTGTGGTGGAAGATCCAGGAGCTGTGCTATCTGTACCTACCCTTCAGGTAGGATCCGAGGAGGACGACCCAGGAGCTGCTTCCTTTATTCCAGTTGTTTGTCTTTTTCTTTTGTACTTTCGTTCAGTTGTAGCTGTACTTTCAGTTGGGTTTGTATTCTGGCCCATTTACTTTTCAGCCCTTTCTTTTGTACTTAGTGTTTTACTTTCGCTTGTACTCTGTGGTGTTTTTTTTTACTTTTATAAAGGCAATGCCTTCACAGTTATTGGGATTTACACCTTTAGTGCTAGTCGCCAGCCCCTGGCCTATGGAAGGCGGGCTTGGGGTAGTCACGGCACGGGCCCTGAGGACGGGTCATGAAAATTATTAAATTAATATGTTTTTTATATGTTATATAAATGTATATATAATTCTACATTGTGCCTTTAATATATATATGTTCTCTATATATTTATGCTTATATATATATATGTGTGTGTATGATTTATATAGTGCATTTTTTTCTTTTGATTTTTTTTAAAAAATATTGATGTGGTGGCCCCAACCATGCAATTTTCTTCCTTTTCAAGTAGCGTCGTCTTTCCTATGGCTTTGCTAATACCATAGAGTATCCACATCATTTGTTTTCTCAAATTTCACAGTATTAAAAATGCAGATATAGTTCCACATTTTGTATGTTAGTAATATTAAATAATTTTATAATTTCTTATCCAAATATGGTGAATATGAGTCAAAAATTGATAGATGTTAATCATATGAACAAAAAATATATGCAAGGTGCCAAAGAGTCCATCAAATTTACAACATATAATGCTAATGGCCCTTCTTGAATCATGTGTCTGTGTTTATGTTGTTATTCAAAGTGAATGGGTGCAACTGAATTGGAAGAACATTTGATATGTTACAAAATTAATCAATGCTACAAATGTTGGACCAAACACAGAGAAGAAGTAAATGCATCTATCAAGTGGAATGAAAATACATTTAACATGTCATAGAATATTGATACAAGTGTATACGATGATATAGATCGTATTAAGAAAATGTAACACCTCAACCAAGTTTTCAGGGACCAAGAAAGTGCACCACATTGCCTCATGGGTGCCTCCCCATACACAAGAGACTACTGACTCGCAGCGAGGGCCTAAGTCAAATAGTGGGGAGACTACACCATCAATATTAGATAACCATAAATCACCTACAAAGAGGATGACTTGCCGAGTGGTAAAGTCACCCTGTAATTCTGTATATGGTGATGGGTCAAATCCTCATCCTCCCTGGGGGGTTATTTCTATACCATTTATAGATGGCGATGCAAGCGTGAAGCATACAGGGGTACTGAACCAAGTAGATTATAAAAAAGCACAGGACTTAGGTAGGGGCCTTTGGTGTAGGAAGAAGGGGCCTTCAATGTAGGTTCCGGGCGCATCAGAAGCGCGTTGGTGGGTTTGCCCAACTTTAATTTTAACGTTAAACAACGTTCAATCCGAGATCTGTCATGATTTAAAATGCCGAATATTCGGAATAGAACAAAGAACGAAAAGAAAAGAAGAGTCCAGGAACCCATGAGGAGGATCATCATATGTTGATTATAATTAATTTAATTAATGCATAAGAATTACCTCGTCGGAATTCTTTCTTCGTTGATGTGTCCGGTCACGATTCGGTGATCCGTCGTTGCATCGAAGAATCCAAGTGTAGGATTCCTCTAGCGGTGATCCACACGTGTACCACGTATCTCTGGACGTCACCGAAGGGAACTCCAGGTGCTAGCGCGGAAGATCCTTCACTTGTGATGTCCGTCTTCGATCGCTTTGATCTAGTGGAGGATCTTGCTTTCGTAACTTGAAAGCGTTCTTGGTGGAAAGGGAATTCTCTCTTGGCTAGAGAGTATTTCCAATCCGTTGTGCACAACCAAAAATGGCTAACCCCTTTTTGAGAATAATGTAATTGGGATTTATAATACTTAGAGTTAATAAAATGAATTAATTTCCTAAAAGCATTTAATTATTTTATTTAATTCTTAGTAATACCCCATGTCATAATAATGACAGTTGACCATCATTATTACTTGACATGCATCCAATGTATCACATTTAATATCATTTAATTAAATAAATAATATTTTTCTCATGAATCCCGGAGAAACAAACTACACGGCGTGTATATAAATATACACGGCGTGTACTTTTTATTTTTCCATTTTATTTATTTCCTCCACCATATTTATTAGACCTTGAGTAATGACTATTTATTTCTTAAATAAATGTAACTGCATTAATCGCTAATAAATATATATATTATTTCTCCCACAATATATTCTCTCGAATAACTAGTGTCGAAATAAACGCGATCAGACATCCTTGAATAATTATTAAACCACAATCGAGAATAATCTTTATTCAACTTGTTAAATTAATATTTAACTGAGATACATAGACACACTTAGTGTGTGACCCTCTAGGCCTCTTTCTCAGTGGCATTAGGCGGAGCCTGCCTAAAGTCCAAGGTTAACGTCTAGAAACACGCCAAGGAACCCATAGAGAAAGAAGTTAACGCCGCAATGATGTGTCACCTCCTACGAACGCTTACCGTGTAATATATTCCCTTTGTCTTGATATCTCCAATCAAGCGGGTTGCATGCTAGTGCCATCAACCCATGTGCTTGATTATTATTTCTTTGACTTCCCGGAATTGAACTTTCCCATACCTTACCATGGCCATGGATTTATTTAGGCTGTATCAATTCCATCAAAGGGCCTGAGATATATACATCTGTTATGGAACGGAAGGGACAAATCCTTTCTCGCATTATCTATTAATGCGGTATTACTCATGACGCACCCAACGTATCCTACCTCGCTGTGAACAGTGTGTCATCACAGTTTTCATCAATACATCTAAGTGTGCGAGTTGTAATACCCATTAATAATAATCTTAAAGTCTAAGGACCAATACACATGTCCACAAATAGGAACATCCAATGACACTATGAAATGTGTATTTCCTACTGGTGGGTCTCGTTCTCATAATATCCTCCTGGATATTACCAAGGGCGCACACCATGAGAAGGTGCCTCAAAGTTTTATGAGTCCTCACCCCTAATGACCTGTATTATTTGTGTCCATCAAATAATATCATCCGGCCATAGAACATACATTCAAGAATAGTGTTATGGCACTTCCAGGTTCTCATCATAGCAGGGATCCGCTATAAACCTTTAATGAAACAGCTGTCCTTAGGACATTATCACATGACATGTCACACATAAGAACAATCAAGATGTAATAAGGCTTTTATTTAATGAATAAAGTACAAAGTAGTTGGTTCTAGACCACCAACTCCAACAGACTCCCACTTGGACTAGAGCCAACTGCTAATAACCTTTAACCCACTAGCTCTCACATGATATTCATGCTTCTGCTGAGATAGGCCTTTAGTCATGGGGTCTGCCACGTTCTCTTCCATGGACACTCTGCTCACTGCAACTTCACCCCTTTGATAGAAATCCCTCAAGAGGTGATACTTCCGGAGTATGTGCTTTGTCCGTTGATGTGACCTTGGTTCTTTTGCAAGAGCCACCGCTGCAGTATTATCACAATACAATGTAATTGGATCTTTACTGCTAGGCACCACATCAAGCTCCTGAAAAAAGTTTTGAATCCATACGTCTTCTTTGGCTGCATCAGAAGCCGCTATATACTCGGACTTCGTTGTAGAATCGGCGACAACTGGTTGCTTTGAACTCTTCCAGCTCACAGCTCCTCCATTGAGACAGAAAACATATCCAGATTGCGAATTCATATCATTTTTATCTGTTTGAAAACCATCATCAGCATACCCTCTGATGACAAGCTCCTCGTCTCCTCCATACACCAGGAACATATCCTTAGTTCTTCTCAGATACTTAAGGATAGTCTTAACAGCAGTCCAATGCTGTTCTTTTGGATTTTCTTGATATCTACCTACCATGCTCAGTGCATAGGCAACATCAATCCTGGTACATAACATGGCATACATGATGGATACTATAGCTGAAGCATATGAGATCTTACTCATCCTATCTTTCTCCTGTTGTGTCTAGGGACACATTTTCTTAGAAAGATGTAAGCCATGTGACACTGGAACCAATCCCCTCTTGGATTTTTCCATACTAAATATCTTTAGTATCTGTTCAATGTATGTACCCTGACTTAGTCCAAGCAGCCTCTTGGATCTGTCACGAATGATCTTGATCCCTAGAATGTAGGCTGCTTCCCCTAAGTCCTTCATAGAGAAACACTTGTTCAACCAGTCCTTAACTGACTGTAAAGCTGGTACGTCATTTCCAATAAGCAATATGTCATCAACATATACCACTAGGATGACGACTGCATTCCCATTAAACCGCTTATAAACACATGGATCACATTCGTTCTTAATGAAACCAAATTCCTTTATGGCTTCATCAAATTGAATGTTCCATGACCTGGATGCTTGTTTCAATCCATAAATGGTTTTTTGCAACTTGCAAACCCGTTTGGCTTCACCTGGTGTCACAAACCCTTCTAGTTGTGTCATATAGACATCTTCCTGAAGGTTCCCGTTAAGGAATGCTGTTTTGACATCCATCTGCCAAATCTCATAGTCATGGTAAGATGCTATGGAAAGTATGATTCTTATGGATTTAAACATGGAAACTGGAAAGAAGGTTTTATCATAGTCAATTCCTTGACGCTGTCTGAATCCTTTAGCCACTAGCCTTGCTTTATAGGTGCTAACTTGACCTTCCATGTCCAGATTTCTTTTGAATACCCATTTTCATCCAACAGGCTTTACATCAACTGGATCATCGACCAGAACCCATACTTGGTTATGATACATGGAATCCATCTCAGAATTCATAGCTTCTAGCCATCTTGCAGCTTCTGAGCTTTCTACTACTTCCTTGTAGGAGAGAGGTTCATCATTGTCCAACAATAATGATTCACCATCCTCGGTGACTAGGAAACCATATCTCTCTGGTTTCCTTACCTCTCTTGAGATCCTACGCAGTACTTGTGTTTCTGGAACCTCTTCCACGGGGACCTGTGAAACTTGTTCCTGTACCAACTCCTGTGTATCTTGAGCATCAACTTCTTCGAAGTCAATCTTGCTCCCACTATCCTTCTTGAGGATGTGCTCCCTCTCAAGAAAGATGGATTGTCTAGCGACAGTCACTTTCTTGTCTTGAGGGTTATATAGGTAATATCCTTTCGTTTCCTTGGGATATCCTATAAAGATACACTTCGTGCCCCGGGGTGCTAGTTTGTTGACTGAGAAGGCCTTAACAAATGCCTCGCATCCCCATAAATGTGTGTACGACAAAGTGGGTTTCCTTCCATTCCATAACTCGGATGGAATTCCATTTTCCGCCTTAGTTGGTACTCAGTTTAGTGTGTATGCTGCAGTTTGTAATGCATATCCCCAAAAGAATAATGGAAGATCCGCATAACTCATCATCGACCTCAACATGTCCAACAAGGTGTGGTTCCTCCTTTCACTAACACCATTCCACTGTGGTGTATAAGGAGGAGTGAGCTGAGATAGAATCCCAGACTCTCGTAGAAGATCGATGAACTCTTGGTTCAGATATTCTCCACCTCGATCCGATCGAAGCTTCTTTATCTTCTTACCAAGCTGATTCTCTACTTCATTCTTGAATTCCTTAAATTTCTCTAAGGACTTTTATTTATACCTCATTAGGTAGACATAGCCATATCTACTCAAATCATCAGTAAAAGTAATGAAGTAAGAATATCCACCTCTAGCTTCTACTGGAAATGGTCCACACACATCCATGTGTACCAATCCTAGAAGCTCTGTGGCCCTTTCACCTTGTCCACCAAAAGGCGACTTGGTCATTTTTCCTTGTAAACAAGCGTGACATCTATCAAGTGGTTTTATCTTAGTAGAGTCTAAATAGCCATCTTGGAAGAGCTTTGTCAAGCGCTTCTCGTTCACATGACCAAGGCGGTGATGCCATAACTGGGTGATGTATGAGTCATGTGAGTTTGTTTCGTTATCGACTGACAACACTTGGTTTTCGTAATTTAATACATACAAACCATTATTCAAATGTGTCATACCATAACATACGTTGTTCTTATAAAAGAGACAACCCTTATTTCCAAACTTGAAAATAAATCCATCCATATCCAAACAAGATACAGAAATTATGTTCTTGGTAACACTAGGCACAAAATAACAGTTTTGTAAAACCAAAATCATGCCAGTTGGCAATTAGAGGTGATAGTTGCCAATAGCCAACACAGCCAGCCTTGCACCATTGGCAGCTCAAAGATCCACCTCTCCTCTGGCAATATTTCTAAATCTACTTGGTTCCTGCATTTGAATACAGATGTGAGCCCCACAAGCTGTATCTAATACCCAATGTGTAGAAATAGAAAGATTGCACTCGATAACGAACACACCTTTAGCGTCCCCATGCTTCTGGGTGCAGTTCCTCTTCTAGTGGCCCTGCTTGCCACATGAAAAACACACTGCCTCCCGTTCCTTTCCCTACCTTTGGATCTTCCCCTTCTTGGAGGGACGGTGCTCGGGGGCTTCAGACTGTTTATAAGTCTTTGGCCCCTTTGCCTTGTCCTTCCTTTTCTTGTTCACCATAAGGACTGCGGGTTTGTCACGCCCCATGTCCTTATCTACCTGGTGAATCAAGGTCAGAAGCTCTGATAGACTCTTCTCATTTTCACTCATGTTATAGTTGACAATAAAGCTAGAGAAGGTCTTGGGAAGTGATGATAGGATGAGATCTTTACGTAACTCATCCGGGAATTTAATCCCTAAGATGTCCAAGCGTTCAATGTATCCAATAATCTTGACTACATGAGGCCCAGCTGGCGTAGACTCTCCAAGATTCGTGGTAAACAAAGCATTGGAGATCTCATACCTCTCCTGTCTCACCTTCTCTTGGTAGAGATCTTTAAGGTGAGACATCATGCTATACACGTCCATGTTTTCATGTTGCTTCAAGAGGTTATTAGACATGGCCGATAGCATGAAACACTAGACATATGTGGCATCATCCATGTGTTTCATGTAGAGAGATAATTCCTCATCACTAGCCTCTTTCCCAGGCGCAACTGGAATAGGCTCTTCCAGCACATATAATTTCCTTTCGTGGCGAAGGACGACGCGTAAACGCCTCTGCCACTCTTGGAAATTGGTGACGGTGAGAAGGTTTTCCTTTTCGAGTATGGTGCACAATGATATGTTTGAAGTCATTTTCTTTCCATTTCTACAAATTAAGATGAGAAAAGGTTTTAGTACTTTATTACAAAAATTGAGACAAATAAATTAATACTTATTAGTCTCCCACTATTTTATCGAAATCCAATAGCCCTCACCATTGACTTCGGAATATTCTATTGCGTGAATATTCTAGTGTCAAGGATCCTATTTCCCTTTGAATTACCCCAACTAGGGTTGGTCAAGCAACTTGAAGGGTTTTAGGTAGGCATTCCAAATGCCAACTGCATTAACTCGCAGCTCCTTGATCCGTTAAGTGGACTCTCCAATCCTGAAATCATTTTTGGATTTCCTCAACCTTTGCCTCTTGGTCACTCCAAGTACTGCTATGGCAGTCAACCCTTGATGTGAACCAAGTCAAGTCAACCCAAAACCTTGAATTAGAATTCCCCGATAATTGAAAGCACCCCAACTAGGGTTGGTCAAGCACTTTGAACTATGGTTCGATTCTAACCAAGATTATGGAAGGCTATGCTGACTTAATATTTATTTTGAGGGATTTTTTCCTTATACGTAAATTGCCATTTTATTATCTTTGATTACATGCTTGTTAATATTAAGTGGGATATACTTAAGTTATTAACCATGTATAAGATAATATTTACGTATAAACCGGTCTTATTTTAGTTCTATCTTGCATGATTGTTATATTCATTAATTGTGTGATCGTGACAACACACCCACAATAAATAAACCATGAAACTGACAGAAATAAAATAAATGGTATGATCATGAGCTTGTTCTATTGGTTAGTTTATCTAGCGGTTGATAAACTAACCCAAGACCTAGGGGAGAAACACCTTGAACCTTGCAGGTTTGTGTTTACAGCTTTCCACCTGTCCACCTTTGTGTCTCCTTGGATTGGTTTCACCTCGGCTCCTGACTTGAGCCACCTCCACTAGCTTGGGAGCTCCATCCATTACATATGCATTTATCTCACACGCAGGTGAGGGGTAAAAAGGGGTTTTTACATAAAATAATCCTTGGGCACGCAAGCCCTACATATTAATGAGGAGATGGCTCGCAGGCCAACAAATTTAATTTAAATAAATAAATTAAAAGAAACCATTCACATACAAAGGTCTTGGTCTAGCTCATGATCATCCACACATGCAACGATATTTATGCATAAATAAAACTAGCATTCAATTCTTTAATTGTTCTTGTTTAAGATAAATCATGCTCGAATTAATTAATTATCTTTAATTAATCAATCCTTTTATCTTAAATCCCTTTTCTGAATTTCCTTGAGATTCTCATCCATCATAATTTTAAACAAATAAATTCATTTAAAATTATCCTTGTACGTAACTTTTACCTTGGAGGCAACCCAGTGAATTCCCATTTATTACGCAGATGTTAAATTAAACACATACATATAAAACACCTATCACGTGTTGTGCCTCAACTTTACGCCTGCACCATGGTACACGTCTCAAGGGTTTGTATAATATAATAATAAATTTTAATAAATCTGCGTAATTTGGGTAAGTACACGGCGTGTAGTTCCGACTACACGGCGTGTACTTTTCTTCACCGTCCATCCGAAGTACATGCCTGGGGACATGGCGTGTAAATGTACTTCGGAAATTTTCGGAGTACACGACGTGTTCTTTTGGAAACACGCCGTGTAGTTTCCGTGTTACACGGTTTCCAGCCGGGCAAGCCGTGTACGGGGTACACGGCCCAACCCGAACCTGAAGGGACTATACGCCGTGTTCAGTTGGACCACACATCGTGTAATCCGGAAACCATGTGCCAACTGTTTCCGGTCAACACACGGTGTCATAAATGACCTCAATACACGACCTGATTTGGCAGATCGGTCAATGAATTGAACCTAGACTACATGACGTGTACTTCCGAATACACGCCATGTATTCTGGTGTTATACGGCCAGAAACGTTTGGCTCCTCCGGATGAGTTCCTCTATTTTATTTTAATCAAAATTAAAAGAAAAATTCGTTTCTGTGAGGTGAACGAGAAACGAGGGAGGAGGAATGGATCTCGATATTCAGATTTCCAGAACGATTAAACTTGAATTGAAATAATTAAATTATTAAATGCGTAAATTACCAACAAAAAACTTAAATAATTATAATCAACGATATGACCGCTCTGATACCACTTGTAGGTTCCGGGCGCAGCGGAAGCGCGTTGGTGGGTTTTCCCAACTTTAATTTTAACGTTAAACAACGTTCAATCCGAGATCCATCACGATTTAAAACGCCGAATCTTCAGAATAGAACGAAGAACGAAAAGAAAAGAAGAGTCCCAGAACCCATGAGGAGGATCATCATATGTTTATTATAATTAATTTAATTAATGCATAAAAATTACCTTGTTGGAATTCTTTCTTCATTGATGTGTCTGGTCACGATTCGGTGATCTGTCGTTGCGTCGGAGAATCCAAGTGTAGGATTCCTCTAGCGGTGATCAACACGTGTACCACGTATCTCTGGACGTCGCCGAAGGGAAATCCGGGTGCTAGCGCGGAAGATCCTTCGCTTGCGATGTCTATCTTCGATCGCTTTGATCCGGTGGAGGATCTTGCTTTCGTAACTTGAAAGCGTTCTTGGTGGAAAGGGAATTCTCTCTTGGCTTGAGAGTATTTCCAATCCGTTGTGCACAACCAAAAATGGCTAACCCCTTTTTGAGAATAATGTAATTAGGATTTATAATACTTAGAGTTAATAAAATGAATTAATTTCCCAAAAGAATTTAATTATTTTATTTAATTCTTAGTAATACCCCATGTCATAATAATTATATTTGACCATCATTATTACTTGACATGCATCCAATGTATCACATTTAATATCATTTAATTAAATAAATAATATTTTTCTCATGAATCCCAGAGAAACAAACTACACGGTGTGTATATAAATATACACGGCGTGTACTTTTTATTTTTCCATTTTATTTATTTCCTCCACCATATTTATTAGACCTTGAGTAATGACTATTTATTTCTTAAATAAATGTAACTGCATTACTCGCTAATAAATATATATATTATTTCTCCCACAATATATTCTCTCGAATAACTAGTGTCGAAATAAATGCGATCAGACATCCTTGAATAATTATTAAACCACAATCAGGAATAATCTTTATTCAACTTGTTAAATTAATATTTAACTGAGATACATAGACACACTTAGTGTGTGACCCTCTAGGCCTCTTTCTCAGTGGAATTAGGCAGAGGCTGCCTAAAGTCCAAGGTTAGCGTCTAGCAACATGCCAAGGCACCCATAGAGAAAGAATTTAACGCCACAATGACGTGTCACCTCCTACGAACGCTTACCGTGTAATATAATCCCTTTGTCTTGATGTCTCCAATCAAGTGGGTTGCATGCTAGTGCCATCAACCCATGTGATTGATTATTCTTTCTTTGACTTCCTGGAATTGAACTTTCCCATACCTTACCATGGCCATGGATTTATTTAGGCTGTATCAATTCCATCAAAGGGCCTGAGATATCTACATCCATTATGGAACATAAGGGACAAATCCTTTCTCGCATTATCTATTAATGCGGTATTACTCGTGATGCACCCAACGTATCCTACCTCGCTGCGAACAGTGTGTCATCACAGTTTTTGTCAATACATCTAAGTGCGCGAGTTGTAATACCCATTAATAATAATCTTAAAGTCTAAGGACCAATACACACATCCGCATATAGAAAAATCCAATGACACTATGAAATGTGGATTTCCTACTGGAGGGTCTCGTTCTCATAATATCCTCCTAGATATTACCAAGGGAGCACACCATGAGAAGGTGCCTCAAAGTTTTATGAGTCCTCACCCCTAATGACCTGTATTATTTGTGTCCCTCAAATAATATCATCCGTCCATAGAACATACATTCAGTGTTATGGCACTTCCGGGTTCTCATCATAGCAGGGATCCGCTGCGAACCTTTAATGCAACAGCTGTCCTTAGGACATTATCACATGACATGTCACGCAGAAGAACAATAAAGATGTGATAAGGCTTTTATTTAATGAATAAAGTACAAAGTAGTTGGTTCTAGACCACCAACTCCAACATTCAAACCATTAAATATCAGGCTTTGAGGATTTAAAAATTACAATGGGCTATCTATGAAGTGGCCCAACACTTGGAGGGGGGGGGGGTGATCTGTCCTTACTAGCCTATGAAGTGTGTGTGTGTGTGTTTTTTTATTTCTTGTAACCTCCAATACCATTAATAAATGAGATTCAACCAATCATACACCCAAGTCAAGAGGATCCTCACATGTGGTAGACCAATATAAGTAAATATAAAATATAAGAAAATCATAGGAAGAATAGAAGAAGGACCCAAAAGTATGTCTTAGCATCATTTTAAATCCCCATCCAACTCCATATTCTTAACATCCCAATATAGGGAATTTTCCCTTAATGGGATCTCTAATATAAAAATCTGTATGCACACCGCGATACCCAGGTAGGGTGCTAGTAATAAACCTAATAGGACACCACCTACACGTCCTTACTATAAGCCCGAATGTCCCGAAGGCCTTCTTTTTTATTTTATTATGGATAATATCTTTTTTAAGGGTTGAAGGAGAACCCGTACATGACCCGTAGGCCCAAGGAACAGTGGCCCAACAAATCCGCAATACATGACCCAAAGGCCCATAGGCATACCATGCCCAATACATGACCCGTAGTCCCAGCCCACTTGAACTGCCCCTCCCCAACTTTCTGCGTCATTGATCACCTAGCTCCCCACCTTGCATTGCTGATCGGCTAGCATTGCCCCGTACAAGGTTGCACGATGCTTGGTCCTTATGGCGGCTGCCATACCCTCTCATTCTTCCAATCTGGTTAGCTCTGCATCTGGTGCCTGCTACTCATGTTTCTCTGATCCTCTTATGGGGCCTGTTCTTTGTGAACTGGGATACTCCATGGTCTACGTGGCCCGAAGGCCCTGTGGCCCGAAGGATTTTGATGACCCGAAGGCCCTTGAGACCCATAGGCCCAAACCGGTGGCCCGAAGGCCCAAATCAGGTGAATAGTTCCGGCTGCTATAGTACCGAACCCTGACTATACCTGATTCGACACCATGCTAGAAGGATGTGTCACCTCATACCATATGTACATCCTAGCGCATGGATTTTACCTTCTCACTCAAGGTACCATCCCCTATAATGTACCAAGTTGTATCCTATATCAAGCACCAAACCGTCACCACTCACTCAGGGGAGTCCACCCACCAAAACCCATACTATGTCCCTAATCACACATTCTCACTCTGGATTGGTCACACATCATACTCCACATCAAATCTCAGACCACACCCTCACACTCAGATTTGGTTACACTTCATTATCTCAGATCCCAACCCTCTCACTCAGTTTAGCTCCAACCTCTACGATCACATTCCATCATATAACAACCCACCATCCTCTCACTCAAGACATGGTTACAACCATCAGTCTCAATATATCACATAGTAAGTAGTATTAACAATTAATAAAGTAGTGAAAACAATCCAATACTATCCCAACATCACATCCCAAGAAAAAATTCACCACAAGGATACCATTTAAACTTCTCCCTTACCAAGCCCTCTAAGTTACTCACATTAACTATGATCATGCACCCGATACCTTTGTATGTGAATGCAATCATCACCCATACCTAGATACCAACCTACTATGTTTCCATATCCTCAATCATTCCCAAAAAAGTCACCCAGGGCCCAATTTACCCAAACAAACAACCCTACCTCTAGCCATAAAATGAGAGAGGGTTCCACCTTTTCCAATCCATTTTACATGTAATTCCCCTCCAAGGGGTCAACAAAATCGATATAGATCCACCTAATCACTTATATAAAAAACATATAACTTTTCTTAGCTAACTCATTCACCCACATGCATGTCATACTATACAACTCCATTTTCATAACATGGTAAATTCTTCCTGTAACATCCCGAATTGGGATCCACTTAACCGGTGCCCCGAGATGGTGGGTCACATGACCTCAAATGCGCCTCCTTGTACGCCAGAGACTTCTGACTACCAGTGATGGTCTAAGGTGGAACAATGGGGAGAATATATCCTCATATCAGATTGACTCAACAAATAAGATAATAAACAAACACTATAACAATGAAACCAATAACCCGCCGTAGAGAAATCATGATATTACATAATGGCACTACGAAAACAAATATAATAAACAATAAAGTAAGCATAAATAACTAATAAATTGAATAATAACAAAAATCTCAAAGGCTGAGTCATATACAATGATGTCATGGCATGCTAATATATAAAAAATTGGTAATAAGGGACAAGTATATGCATCATTCTATACAAGAATACAAAAGGATAAAAGAATGCTCCACTAGAATCATGAGCATATGATCCATATTCTACTCCCATGCTCCATTATATATGTAAAGTGAATCAAGAATCTGTAGTAGGGTGATTTCCCTTATCCATACTTGCAGACATGTAATCTACTCAAGTACCAAAGGCGGCCTGAGTAGGATTTGAGATAAAATCCCAGTAGGCCACCACTAATGGTATCTAGAGATAATATAGCCAGTGTACTTAGCTAATCAGTTTACATATATAACTGAATAATATGAAATGTTATAAATAAATAAACAATAGTTAGCTCAGGTTCCTATAAGACACCTAGAAGACTCTACCCACTTCGACGTAGGCCAGAATGAATCTAATCAATAACTATATATATAAGTAACAATAAGAATATATAAAGTTATATAATTTATACACCTATATGCACTAAGTATGTCATCATCATCATTTCAATTTTTATTCATGAAATGTTTACAAAAAAAAAACAGCATTAAGGGGGCTGAAAATAGTGCAGGCCAAGGGCATCACCCCAAATCAAATTCACCCCCTCAGGTTTTAGTTGAGAAACATTAGAAAAACAATTGACCATGACATCATCGCTCTCAAGAGACGCCATATGATCCGTCACTTTGTTTCCCTCTCTCCAAGTATGTGTAACGCTAGTGTTCCTGGTCATTAGGGATTTTCATTCCCTAATCATATAGATTATTGGCCAGGGGAAATTGCCTTTACTTTGAAGCGCATCATGGGTAGCCCGAGAGTCTGTATCCACCTGCGATAGGCTGATGCCTCTTTGTCTGCACAAGGTGAGGCCTGTAAGTATCGCTCTCGACTCCACCTGAAGGGAGATCCCAGTACCAAAGTTCACAGATAATGCTAGGATCACGCTCCCCGATGCACCCCGGACTGCCCCACCCTCCCGCATCACCCCCTGCTGGAATGATCCATCGACATTCAACTTCAATCCCACCTCCTGCAGATGCCATCACACCCACTTCCCCTGGCCCCCGATACCCGACGCCTGGGTCATCCCGCAAGCTCCGAAAAACGCCCGCATTGCCGGTACATCCTTCCAGCTACCTACAAGGGAAAGCCAGTCCGCCAGAGAGAAGCATATCCTGGCGATGATCGCCCTCCCCATTGATGGCGTCTCCTCAAACCTCGGCCAGTTTCTGGCTTGCCACAGCCCCCAGCAGCCGACGCTCAAAATGACAGCCTGCATGCCCTTCTCCTTAACATTTGCATCCACTCCCTAGAACTATCCAGACAGGAAGCCCTCCAAAATCTCCACCTGGAAGGATAGCCCGAAGAAACCACCAAGATAATACCACACCGATCGGGCCCAATCCCCTACTACGAAGATGTTAGATAACAACTCATCACAGAAATCTTCACAATAACAGCAATGAGAGGCCATACTAATCCCCAGGCTCTTGATGTTATCATCAGAAGGCAGCACACCACTACTACAAATACAGCTTTTATCAGTGCTAAAAATATCCTTTAACAGCACTAGAAAAGAACTATTAATGTCGGTGAAGATAGGGGGGGGGGGGTCCCCTTTATCAGTGCTCCAAAATGCGCTGATAAAGACCCCTTTTATCAGGGCTAAAAAAAAGCGCTGATAAAAGGGGTCTTTTATCAGCGCTAAAAGAAAGCGATGATAAAAGGGTCCTTTATCAGCGCTTTTTTAAAATCTCTAATAAAATTAAAAAAAAATAAAAAATAAAAAATTTAAAAAAATCCTTCCAATCGGGGGGGGGGGGGCTTTTATAGCGCTTGAGCCCCCCTTTTACAACGATTTTCTGCCCACCTCTAGCGCCCGCACGCACCCATCCACCCTTTATCAGCGCTATCCCCAGACTCACCCATGCACGCGCGTCCCTGCCTCTACCCGGATTTGATCTCGAGACCTCCCCTTGCGCGCCTGAAGCCTTTGCCACTCCCCTATATTGATTTGTTCTCCTATTAGTGATATATATATTTATTTATATATATATATTTAGTTATATTTATTCATATAGTAATATATATTTATATTAATATATATATAGTTATATTAATATAAATATATATTAATATTAATATATATATATATATATTTATAGGTATATTAATATATATATGTAGTTATATTAATATATATATATATAGTTAGATTAATATATAGGTATATAAATATTCATATATTTTTATTTTAAATAAAATGGATATTATTTATTATTTATATAAATCTAATATATTTCATATGTAAATATATTTTATTATTTATATTTATAAGTAAATTTTTATGTGTGAATATATAAAAAATATGTATATATTGTTATATATTTGATTATAAACAGAAGTGCATTATAAAAAATGATAAAATTTCAAAGACATAATATAAATATGAATGTAATACCTTGAAATAAATTCAGTCCCCATAAAAAAGCCAATAATACCCCTTAAACGAGGCTGAAAATCCACAAAATGTAAAAAAACGGGGTACCCCGACTAAAAATTCAGTTTTTGAGGCCTTATGTTCCTTTTTTGGCCTCGAAAAAACCTTGAACAGGGTCCCCCCAGGTTATAGTAACGTAGAGCTTGTCGCAGACTTCAATTTGATATGTGGTAGAGCTCAAACAGACACATGAATCAAAAGTTATGGCTGTTTGAAGTTCGAGTTGCATTTTTAACATATTTTGGATTTTTTTTAATTTTTTTTAATTTTTTTAGTCTTCAAATTGTTATTAAATTACTATTACTCCATAATAATTATCAAATTATTAATTAAAAATATTTTTTTAATTTATTTATATGACTTTTTCACTAAATATCTTATATATTAAGTGTAACTATATATTTATACTTATCTAAAATATATTTAAAATTATATTTTAAAAATATATATTATATTTATATCAATATAACTATATATATATATATTTAAATATTAATATATTTTTTTAATATTTTTTTTGGAAGTATAAACTTTATCAGCGTTACTAAAAAAAGCGCTGATAAATGGGTACCCTTTAACAGCGCTAAAAAAGCGCTGTTAAAGGGGGTACCTTTATCAGCGCTAAAAAAAGCGGTGATATAGGGGTAATTTTATCAGCGCTTTTTTTAGCGCTGATAAAGGTACCCCCCTTTATCAGCGCTTTTTCACTAGCATTGATAAAGGGTGGTGCTGGCCTTGCCCAATTTTGTGGTAGCGGCACAATTCTGTATCCTCCACGTGAGAAAGTTGAACTTAGTTGGAAGGGCATTACACCAAAGCCATCCACTCCACCCTTTCTGCTGTCCCTGGGGAGCGCTTCTCCTATAGAAATATTTCAAAGAAAACTTCCCCGTGGGGGCCGGAGTGAACACACAACGATTCAGTTCCATGCTGATGAGGATTGAATCAAAAACCTCATGCTGGTCGACATCCAGGATGGCTCTGAAAAAGGATGGATATTGCGCAGCCTCTTTGAACGTGATCATGGGTGCTGGACATCCCGGATACCTGAGGAGGCTACCCAACCAGTTGTGATGCCAAAACAAGATGTTCCCCTCCCCAACAATCCACCGAGAGAGCTGAAAGATGTCTGGAATAATGGTGCTGACCGCCGACCACAAAGGTGACCCCCTCACCGAAGAAAAACCAGCACTGTCCCTGTACCTGCACGCCATGAGGCTCCCCCACAAATATTGTTCTTCAACGACCTCCCATGCCAACTTCACATGCATACAATGAATCGTGACATCTAAGCTCTTCACATTAATCCCACCCTCCCAAATGGGCTGGGCCATCTTCCCCCAGGAGACCCAATGCCTCTGCCCCTCTGAAGCACCATCCCAGATAAACCGATCCAAAAGCTTATCAATGGATCTTACCACCCCCTTCGGTACATTGGTCGCCGATAACTCATGGACTGTAATTGTAACACCCCAGGTAAATAAAGAATATGACATTTTCATATTTATCCATATTTGTGAATAAAATATTAATATTACTTTAAAGGGGACGCTATGCACGATGGCATACCCAATACGCAACAATGAGTTTCTTGGGAATCTTGCGTTGCACTCTAATAATAAAATAATATTATTTTAAATGGTAGTTAACGCCTAGCCGTGGTAATGGCGGGAATGAACAGAACTAACTAAAAAATGATTATATATGTTTTTCAAATATTTTTACTCTTTACAATAAATTTTATAGGATTAAAAATGCGAATGAATCCAATTTTAAGCGTAAACATTCCAATATTCTTTAAAAGGCCGATTAACCACCTTTTGATGGCGAACCTATTTTAAATCCACTTTTTGACAATTTTATGTGTTATATTTGACAAAATAAAATTCTTCTTTAGAATCAGGACATCAAAATTTACTTTGTGTAAATTTTTGGTATTTTTCCGAAAAAGTTCAATTTTTAATGAATAGTGAAAAATGTTGTATTTTAATTCAAAAAATATTTTTAATCTAATTTATTTATATGATTAGATTATCTTTTGAATTGGTTTTAAAGTGAAATTAGAATATATTTTTACCATTTAATCCAATAGTGGTCGTTGGAATTAATTTCACTTTGTAATCGGACTTAAACTAGTGTCAATCTTTTGATACATTTTGTTTCATAAAAACACGCTATTTGTTTTGACAGTGGGAATTAATTATTAAATTAATTAATGCAACTTATATGTTTTGAATTTTTTAAAATAGAAATCATTTTTGAATTTGGAATATCAAATATAGCTTTGGGTGAATTTTTGGTAATTTTCTGAAAAACTTCAATTTTTGATGAATAGTGAAACCACTAAGTGGTACTTATAAAAACTGATTTTCCGTTTAAATGAAATTTTTCAACCTTTGTGTTTTTAATTTAAAAAATCCGACATACATGGTTTTCATTAAGAAGTAAAATGTGGTTCAATGGGATTAGAATAATTTTTTGGTGAATAGTAACTTATTAAGTTTTTAATCGCGATTAGAGGTAATTAGTGTAGTTTAAGGTAAGAATAATGTTTTAATAAAATGAAATGACCTAGAAACTTGTCCTACCATCATTAGATGTGTCATGGATGACCAAGACAATCCATGGGTCAAATTGGGTACCCCATGGAGCCACTTTGGTTGGAAAATGACATAAATACCTTTTTATTTAATGTTAAAGTAAAAATGACACAAACATGAGATGTTTTACTAAAACAATTTTTACATGGGGTTATATAAGTCAATTTTTTTACTATAAATAGTTATTGGAAATCCAAAAAGATTTCATACATCATAGTATTTTTTTTATAATTTTTAGACATTAAATAAATTAAATTATTTATGATATCATGATGATGCAGGGATGACCTCATTATTTAACGATTTAAATAAAATGGAAAGATAATGTAAAATATAAGACCTAAACATTTCCAAAACCTATTTAATGGGTGGATTTATAACTCTTATCACCTTATCCTCGAAACACATTAATGTGGGACCATTAAAATCCGAAACTCATTCTAAAATAAAGTAACATTTCTTTACTTTCCAAGAGTGCCCCTCCTCTCCTCTTATAAAAGGACCCCACCTCTACCTCCTTACCCACACTTCCAAAGCCTTTGGCTCGGACAACCCCTGCACATTTTGTCTCTCCAAATCCCTCTATAACTCCTTGAAGCCTCAATTTGGGCAGAAGTCTTCCCAAGGAAGCCTTTGAGCTCAAACCAAAGGGAGTTACCCGATTTTAAGGTAATGTCTTCACTTGTGTCCTTTTGTTTTATTTTGCTTATCCAACCCCCTAAACTATTTTTATTAATTTATTTTGTAAAAAATACAGTATCTTAAATATACTAGGATGTTTTTATAAGAAGTATTCTAGCTACACTGACACACACCTACATCTAATGGTTAAAGAACATACTGTTTCTGTGGATGGCGAATTTCTGCCTCACGAAACGATGATTGTTTAACATTCTTATAACACCTTCAAAGGTGGACATTAAGATGACACTATATTTATATATGATATATAATATGTTTATGTTTTACTTAAGATTCTTTATTTTTCATTTATGGCATACCTTTATGGTTTCCATTATGGGTAAACGCGATATCTTCATTTAAGGAAGTGCGGACTACCGCCCCCTCAAAGTGATTTGATTCGTTAATACCATATGTGTTATGTATAAAGGATATATTTAATGATATTATATATGATACCATAATGGAATTAAAATACTATTATGTATCATTATGTTTTAATTCCATTAAATATGAAATATAAATGGAAGTAGCGTTCATGCGTACGTACGGCTTACCGTCTCCATGAACGGTACATTTCATTTCTTATCTCAAAATGTTATGTACTATTATAAGTACATATATATAATGGATATATATGTAATATATTACATATAAATTATGGATATCATTCTGGAATTATAACATATATATATATCTCTCATTTTGCTTTAATTCCATTAATATGACAAAAAATGAAAGTAGCGTTCATGCGTACGTATGACCTACCGTCTCCATGAACGGTGCTTTTAATTTTTATCTCCAAATGTTATGGAATAGTATAAAATGAATATATACTGGATATATATGATATTTAAAACATCAATACTATTCTGGATATGATGTACCTATAACTACATGGAAAATTATTTTCCAACAAGTTCAATTTTTGACTCATGTACCAAACATCGACAAAAACGTCTGATATGAACTCATATTATTAACCAATTATTATAAAATTAAAATATGTGATATGAACTGAATAATAATATTTATAGGAGTTCCTTAAGTAATTATAAATTTACCAAAGTTTATTACTCAGGAATATAAAGAAACGAACAAGACAAGTTGGACTTGAGGTAAGGGATCCTACTCCCCTCTTTCTTTTTAAGTACACTCTTTTATGTCATTCCTTTTAAAGCTCATCTTTCTTGTTATTGGGATGTTCTTTTATATTACTCTTACTATAATTTTTATGTTCATATGATGAGAGATCCTATTCTCTCTCATCAATCCATTGTGGAAGTTTTGAGTGGCGCCGTTAGGCTGCCGAATTTTTGTAAGAGATCTAACCTCTCTCTTTCTTTTTAAGTACTCTACTTTATGTCACTTCTTTTAAGATAATCTTTGTTATGTTTGGGGTATGTTATTTTATATTCCTCTTTCTTTAAACTTTATGTTAATATGATGAGAGACCCTGTTTGATCTCATCAATCCATTTTTGTAAGTTTTAAGTGGCGCCGTTAGGCTGCCGAGTTTTCGTAAGGGATTTTTCATCTCACTTTTATTCCCGTGAGATTTATGCTACATTTTCCACAATTTCCTTTGAGTGGTGTATGTACTTCCCATTATTTTACTCATTGTGTAATATAATTTCATTTATGAGTATTTATATCAATGTTGTATTGTCCTTCTTTCACGGGGTGCATGTCTTGAAAGATACCCATGTCGGTAAGGGAACCTTTCACCCTCCTCTTTTTAAAATACTTCTTTTGTTATGTCTTTTAATTAACATAATATTTTGTTGGGATATGTTCTTCTATATCCTTATTGATTTAAATTTTATGTCCATGTGATGAGATACCCTTTTTATCTCTCATCAACTCATTTTCTGAATTTTGTAGTGATGCCGTTAGGCTGTCAAATTTTTGCAAGGGAACTTCTTAACCCAAATTTGATTCTTTGGGATAAACTTGTACTCCTTGAATATTTCGTTCTATGAATATGTGTGAATAACCTCTGATTTTTTTACACTTAATATCCACTTATATTTCGTGTATTCATTTGTCACACATAATTATGTAATTGATTTATCCTTAATCCAAGGATACCGTCTTTGTATGGGACTTAGTCTCAATCTCCTTTCATTGAGGCATATTTTGTTTTATACACAACCTTCTTTTATACGGTGTATAAACCCCTTTGACTTTTATGTTTATTCAAAAGGAATATTTTTTATACGAAGCATTTACTAAACGACAAAAGGGAATGTTTTTGTCATACGTATGCGGTGACAATGACTTCTCCGCCGCCATGACCATTATTTGAGTTTCGGCTTCCTCTATAAGCCATACCTTCTTTTTAAAAGAAAAATAAATACCATGTTTTACATTTCATTTATTTTGGTATTGAAAATGGTTTTCATAATGTTTTTATATCAATGTGTTGTATTGATATCTTGTGATTGAAAGGTGGAAATGTTATGTTTCCTTTATGCATGTTTTATGTGATATGATTATGTTATGGTTCTTGGGCATTGTTATGAAGACGGGTGGTTCTGTGATAAACTAAGGGCGGGTGAGCCCTATATAGCTCTCCAATGCATTGGGTAATGTAACACCCCAAGATTTTATGAAAAATATTCTTTTTAATTTCATTAATGTCTTGTGTTATACGCTACACCAAAAGGAGCTTTCACAACACACATCTCTGACCTGGCTAGAATTACACGCAATCGCGACCTTCCACGATAGCGTGTGTTGTACGCAACACCAAGTTTCGCTAAACAACGATATGCTATTAAGATATTATTAAAACTAGCTGTTATGAATAGTAATAACCACTTTTTGAAATTTTTTAAATTTTATTTTTCAAAATGTACTTCATTTATGGATTCGGAGTATCGAATTTAGCCTAAGGTGAAATTTTGGTACTTTTCGGATAACTTTCATATTCTGATGAATAGTGAAAATTACTAAATTTTAATTAAAAACAACTTTTTTAATCAAAATAATTAATAGTGATAAATTATTAATTTGAGTGGTTTTAAAGTATATTTAGAATATATTTTTACAATTTAATACAATGTTGGTCATTGGATGTAATTTCACATTTAAACCAGTTATAAACAAGTGTCAATCTTTTGATAGTTATTATCTCTTAAAAACATGCTATTTGTTGTGACAGTGGAAATTAAGTATAAAATTAATTAATGCAACTTATATAAAATAGAAATCATTTTTGAATTAGGAATATCAATTATAGCTTAGGGTGAAATTTTGGCATTTTTCTGAAAAACTTCAATTTTTGATGAATAGTGAAACCACTAAGTGGTAGGTTAAAAACTGAATTTTGCATAAAACGTAATTTTACCACTTCTGTGAATGGAATTTCGAAAATCTGACAGACACGGTTGATATCAGTAAGTAAAATGTGGTTCAATGAGATAAAAATAATTTTTTGGTGAATAATAACTTTTTACTTTTTTTACCGCGGTTAATAGTAAATAGGGTAAGTAAGGGTAAATATGATATTACTATTACCCTAACACATGTCCTAATTCTATTGGATAATTTTAATTCGACCAAAAACAACCTTATGAATAAAATATGACCATTTACGCCCACTTGGATTAGATTAGGACATTTATTATTATTTAATTCAAAGAAGAGTTAAAAGAGTTAAAATCAAAGTTTATTTACTAAAACATTTTTAATATAGGGTTTTACATAAGATAAATTCTATTGTAAATATTAATTAGAAATCTAAAAAGATTTACTACATAATGGTAATTTATTTGTAATTTTTAGACATCCAATAATTTAATTTATTTGTGACACAATTATGATGCAGTAATTATCTTATTTATGAAATACTGACATAATTGATGTTATAAACACCAAAATAAATGTAATTTGAGACTTTTTATGAATTAAACTAATTTTATAGGTTACTATGATATATTATTGTTGATTTAATCAACTTGGTTCGAACATATAATTCTTTTATGACTTTCACAAAAATCATATATCAAATAGTGTCAAAATTGACACAAAATAGTTTTTAAATCTAATATTATATTATTAATTGTTATTTTATTCCTAAAAAACTAAGGTTCGGCCAAATTACTTAGATAAGGATATATATATTAATAATAAACAATTTGGGGTTCGTTTGGCATGTTATAGTAAGTGTATTAACCATATGGTGTAAGAAAACAAAAAGACACGGTAAAAGTTAAATTATTTAACTTAGAGTTAAATCTAATTGATATGGTTAAAATAATAACCTAAACTTGTATAAATCCTATTTATTGATAGTATTTAGACCCATCCCCACTTTATCTTCGAAATAATACCCTTTGGAACCATTATAAACCGATTTTGACTTTAATATAAAATAATATTTTGAGATATTCCTAAGGTGCCCCTCTCCTCCCTTATAAAAGGGAACCTCCTCCCTCTCTTCCTCACACAACTTTGAGCCTTCAAGCTCGGCCAAACCCTGACAAAATCTCTTCTCCACTTCCCTAGTATCATCATAGAGGTCCTGGTCTTCTTAAAAGATCATCCTTATTTCTTTAAGTGGAGGCTAAGAAAAGGCGCGTCAAAAAGAGGTAATATCCATTACCGATCTTTTTCAATTTCTTTCTTCTTCAACTTCTTATTATTTAGTTGTTTCATGATAAAGTAATAACATCAGTATTTCTTATATACTAATATGTTATGATAAATATGAAAAAACTCTAATTAACCTTCTATCCATCCTACGGAAAAAGGAAATCACCGCGCGTGCGTACGTACGGAATACCGTCTCCACACCGTGGTGTAATCTATTTTCCGCCACCACATTAATTAGATGGGTATAATGATGTAATGAGTAACTATATATGATTATTATAAATTTATATTGATACTGAAATAGTATACATACACTTCAACACAATTCCACGACCATGGGAATGATATCATCGCTCGTGCGTACGTACGGACTACCGTCTCCACGACGCGATGAGATTCATTCTCCATGTTAACCATTTAAGAATGATTAAAAAGTATATATAAGAAATAATAATGAAATATATGACATTATAAATCTACTGGATTTATGTATATATATATATGTATGTCATCTACTTACTTCCATTCAAGACAATAAGGAAAGGAAAACAGCGTTCATGCGTATGTACGGACTACCGTCTCCATGAACAGTGTTTTTCATTTCATTTATCTATCTATTATATATATATATACTGAATATATATGATATATAAATCATATTTTATATTCTGTAAGTAAGTAAATCATGATATAAGTAATAATAATGTCAAGAACAACAAGTCAAAACACCTACGATAAATGAAACGATTTTACCCAAAATGCTTCTTTAACATGGAATTTACAAAAGAACGGGTAATATAAAGTTATAAGTGAACCATATATGATATCATAACAATGAATATGATTCTATAATAAGTAAATGACATTATCTAAATCATTATAAAGGAGGTTCGGACACATACGAAGAAAATCGGACCTAAGGTAAGGGAAATATCACAATCTCACTTTTATCTGAGATTGTTTTTACTTTGGTAATTACTGGGGTGTATTTTATCATCCACATCCATGTTCCCTAAATATGTAATTTCCATCCTTCTACAATAGTTTATATCCAATTTTACCCTTCGGTGAGTTTTTAGTAAAATATATGAAAGGAATCTTTTGTCGTTTTTCGTACGAGGTACTTTTTGACTTTTCCGACAAAAGTACGAAGAATGTTTTTTTTAACTTATACGGCATGAATGGATTTTTAAAAAATTATTTCCAAGAAGCTTCCTTTACAAGTTTTCAAGTTTATTTTTAATCAACTTCTTTTATTTTATAATTTTATGACATTTTAAGAAAGGAAAAGTGTTTTTGAAGTAGAAAGGATATTTTCCTCAAGAATGGAGTTCAAATGTTTTATCAAAATTATTTTCCATCTAAGATAATATAGAGTTCGGTTTTTATCCCTATTATTACATTGATTTGATTATGTTGTGAGTGAATTATTTTTATTAAGTCATTTACCTTATATGGTATGTTTTATGATGTCATGATGTTTCAAGAATCCCATTTTTGTTACATGTGTTATGCGATGATGTATGATTTATGATTATGTGGCACACATAAGAAAGGATTCATTATAAGATGGGTGGGACCTATATCTCCCTCCAATTAATTAGGTAAAGATTTTATATCTCATGAGAAAGACATGGCTGGAACGGAAGGTTATTTCGGTTCAGTGATACAGGACTGAAACGAGGAGTGAACTCGGTTCAGAAAGGGACTTTGTCCACTAAGATAGTCTTGGCAATGAGTCTTGACTAACAAGAAATGATTCTCTATGATTATGTGTGTATGCCACAAAGTTTCATGTTTTAAGTTATGATTATTGGGATTTCATTTCACTACTATGATTTATCCCATGTTATGAAATTATGCTCTCTTTTGCAGGTTAAGATTTCCAAAAGTTATGTTCTTATGAATATGATGTGATTGATTTCTCTTTTGTTTACCCTTACTGAGCATTTGAACTCACCCTTTTATGTTTTCTTTTCCCCAGGATATAAAGAAAGGTTTTAGGTAAAAAAAGGGAAGATCATTATGGGAGATATTGAAGATCTTTCACCACGATTAGAAGATTACGTTCCGAGTTTCCAAAGACACTAAACTATTACGATCCTTGTGTGTGTGTTTTTGTTATGTACTAAGTATTCCGCAAAAGTAATGTAATGTCCATGTACGTCAAGCTTCAGGTCTCTACAGTTGCTATCAGAGGAAAGGTTTATTCAACCTTTGGAAACTAGGATACGAAAGCGTTAGTGAGATCCCTAGAGATATTTCTAAGGTATGTCTAGGGATGTCCCTAAGGTTAAGTATACGTATAGGTTATAGTACTAGAATTATGCTAACGATCATAGAATTAAACCTAAGATGTTAGATATTGATGGTAATCCCCCTTTTATTATGTTGTTTTCCCCTAGCATGATTTTTTCCTCTCACACTATTCTTTTTGGGTTTTAGAAAATGGCTGGAAAGAAGATGATTCACGATAATGGAGAATATGATGGACAATGGAATGATATTATTCATAATGAAATGGGATTTGGAAGTCCAAACATCATTATTATGCCGAATCAGCAATCTCATAATATGATCAATAAAGTAAAATTTGGTAAGTTTCCTGACTCGGCTAATAAGAGAAAGATGGAGTTTCATGATGATCATAGAGGAAAGAAAGTTCAATTTCCCCTATGTAAATCATGTGGGAAGAGGCATCAAGGAGAATGTTTCAAAGGAACTGGAAGATGCTTTGGGTGTGGAAAAGGACACAAAGCAAGTAAGTGCAAAGGAAAAGGTTCATTTAACACCATGGATGAGGATAATGGTATTTCTACGACATCAACAATGGTTAAATGTTTTAAATATGGAATGTACGGGCATTATGCAAACCAATGCCCTAAGGGAAAGTCTCATGAAGAGAATCTGTATGATCGTATGGGAAGTATTTATGTTGATGATGATGAAGAGACTACAAATGATATGTGAGATGAAAGAATTGTTGAAGCTCGGTCAATGGTTTAAGAAGGCAGTGGAATGATTACATGTTTATCAAGTGTAATGTTGTATAAGTAATCTCATGGTACTATGGAATAAAGAGACATCTAAGGATTGTTACACTATTTTCTTTCCTAAGTTTTTAAAGTGTATGATTAATGGTACTAGTAACCATGAAATGTTATTCAGGTATTTTTTGTAAAGTAGATGATATGCGCATAATGAAGGAATAATAAGATAATGAGGTATTTGATTGTATTCATAATCTCATGACTGATATAAGGAGAAGGTTATATCATGGTTTGAGTATATAGAATTTTTGGATTTTGGTATGTGGAAAGAGTTAACTTTTAACTGCATTCATGTTTTCACTAAGGTTCAATGGGTATTCAAGAGAATACGTGATTAAGGCCTTTGAATATTTGGAATGTGACCAACAAGACATATCTTATGATATATGGGGATCAACGACAGTATTAAATCTCTGGTAATCGTTTTCACTATATTATGAGAGTGGACTGCAGTATTATGGATAAGCCTAAAGATTAGAATGGATTATGATGGACATAAGTTAGAATTGTTTAAGGATAGAAGATTTTCGATATTATTGATGGGATGTTATAGTAATGTAGTTTTAGAAAAAGGACAACCTGCAGGACGGGCGACAACCCATCGTGTTGGACAAGGATGTGGGAATCGAACCCACAACCGAAGTGCGACTGGCCTTTATCGCCTACCACTGGCCTACAGGAAGTCCCTGTTTAGTAGAAACTAGTTTTATTATATTAAGCAGTATGATATATGAAGTATAAGTTCATTTTAGGAACCATATATCATTAATCTCACTATAGATGGACTTATGTATTTTTTGATAACTTTTCTAACCTTTTGAGGCAGATGGAATGACCCATCATTCTATCACATGATCTTCTAACACATCACGAATGACAAATTCAACTTCATTTCTTTAAGAGATGAAGTAGAAATTGTCCAAAGAACGACAAACAATGAGACTATACCAAAATCACGAAAGTATTTCTTCTAATATCAATTTCATCAACTTTAGGGAAATGATCTTGAAAACCAAAAATGTTGGCCTAGTGCTCTTATATCTGATTAATCAGATGGTACCTTAGATCGTCACAAATTTATGGATTTGTGATTGCTAGCTTTTCCATAGCCATGTTCTCTACCACTCTCCATCAGAACATGATGGTTAGATTTCTCTTCCATATCCATATTTTCACCTATGTGGAAACTCAGTGATTAGTTTATTTGGGTAACTGTTATGTTTCATACTTTTGTTTTTAAAGATTGGTTTTGGTATTCCTTTTTACGATGTGGGTTTCGATTAAAGAAACTTTCTAATAGTAAACCATTTATAACCCCGATGAATTTCGAGGTCGAAATTCATTTTAAGGGGGGTAGAATGTAACACCCCGAGATTTTATGAAAAATATTCTTTTTAATTTCATTAATGTATTGTGTTATACGCTACACCAAAAGGAGCTTTCACAACACACATCTCTGACCTGGCTTGAATTACACGCAATCGCGACCTTCCACGATAGCGTGTGTTGTACGCAACACCAAGTTTCGCTAAACAACGATATGCTATTAAGATATTATTAAAACTAGCAGTTATGAATAGTAATAACCAATTTTTGAAATTTTTTAAATTTTATTTTTCAAAATGGACTTCATTTATGGATTCGGAGTATCGAATTTAGCCTAAGGTGAAATTTTGGTACTTTTCGGATAACTTTCATATTCCGATGAATAGTGAAAATTACTAAATTTTAATTAAAAACACCTTTTTTAATCGAAATAATTAATAGTGATAAATTATTAATTTGAGTGGTTTTAAAGTATATTTAGAATATATTTTTACAATTTAATACAATGTTGGTCATTGGATGTAATTTCACATTTAAACCAGTTATAAACAAGTGTCAATCTTTTGATAGTTATTATCTCTTAAAAACATGCTATTTATTGTGACAGTGGAAATTAATTATAAAATTAATTAATGCAACTTATATAAAATAGAAATCATTTTTGAATTCGGAATATCAATTATAGCTTAGGGTGAAATTTTGGCATTTTTCTGAAAAGCTTCAATTTTTGATGAATAGTGAAACCACTAAGTGGTAGGTTAAAAACTGAATTTTGCATAAAACTTAATTTTACCGCTTCTGTGAATAGAATTTTGAAAATCCGACAGACACGGTTGATATTAGTAAGTAAAATGTGGTTCAATGAGATAAAAATAATTTTTTGGTGAATAGTAACTTTTTACTTTTTTTACCGCGGTTAATAGTAAATAGGGTAACTAAGGGTAAATATGATATTACTATTACCCTAACAGATGTCTTAATTCTATTGGATGAGTGTAATTCGACCAAAAACAACCTTATGAATAAAATATGACCATTTACGCCCACTTGGATTAGATTAGGACATTTATTATTATTTAATTCAAAGAAGAGTTAAAAGAGTTAAAATCAAAGTTTATTTACTAAAACATTTTTAATATAGGGTTGTACATAAGATAAATTCGATTGTAAATATTCATTAGAAATATAAAAAGATTTACTACATAATGGTATTTTATTTGTAATTTTTAGACATCAAATAATTTAATTTATTTATGACACAATTATGATGCAGTAATTATCTTATTTATGAAATATTGACATAATTGATGTTATAAACACCAAAATAAATGTAATTTGAGACTTTTTATGAATTCCACTAATTTTCTAGGTTACTATGATATATTAGTGTTGATTTAATAAACTTTGTTTGAACATATAATTCTGTTATGACTTTCACAAAAATCATATATCAAATAGTGTCAAAATTGACACAAAATAGTTTTTAAATATAATATTATATTATTAATTGTTATTTTATTCCTAAAAATCTAAGGTTCGGCCAAATGACTTATATAAGGATATATATATATTAATAATAAACAATTTGGGGTTCTTTTGGCATGTTATAGTAAGTGTATTAACCATATGGTGTAAGAAAACAAAAAGACACGGTAAAAGTTAAATTATTTAACTTAGAGTTAAATCTAATTGATAAGGTTAAAATAATAACCTAAACTTGTCTAAATACTATTTGTTGATAGGATTTCGACCCATCCCCACTTTAGCTTCGAAATAAGACCCTTTGGAACCATTATAAACCAATTTTGACTTTAATATAAAATAATATTTTGAGATATTCCTAAGGTGCCCCTCTCCTCCCTTATAAAAGGGAACCTCCTCCCTCTCTTCCTCACACAACTTTGAGCATTCAAGCTCGGCCAAACCCTACAAAAATCTCTTCTCCACTTCCCTAGTATCATCCTAGAGGTCCTGGTCTTCTTCAAAGATCATCCTTAGTTCTTTAAGTGGAGGCTAAGAAAAGGCGCGTCAAAAAGAGGTAATATCCATTACCGATCTTTTTCAATTTCTTTCTTCTTCAACTTCTTCTTCTTTAGTTGTTTTATGATAAAGTAATAACATCAGTATTTCTTATATACTGATATTTTATTATAAATATTAAACAACTCTAATTAACCTTCTATCCATCCTACGGAAAAAGGAAGTCACCGCGCGTGCGTACGTACGAAATACCGTCTCCACGCCGTGGTGTAATCTATTTTCCGCCACCACATTAATTGGATGGGTATAATGGTGTAATGAGTAACTATATATGATTATTATAAATTTATATTGATACTGAAATAGTATACATACACTTCAACACAATTCCACGACCATGGGAACGATATCATCGCTCGTGCGTACGTACGGACTACCGTCTCCACGACGCGATGAGATTCATTCTCCATGTTAACCATTTAAGAATGATTACAAAGTATATATAAGAAATAATAATGAAATATATGACATTATAAAGCTACTGGATTTATGTATATATACATATTTATGTCATCTACTTACTTTCATTCAAGACAATAAGGAAAGGAAAACAACGTTCATGCGCACGTACGGACAACCGTCTCCATGAACGGTGTTTTTCATTTCATTTATCTATCTATTATATAAATATATATACTGAATATATATGATATATAAATCATATTTTATATTCTGGAAGTAAGTAAATCATGATATAAGTAATAATAATGTCAAGAACAACTAGTCAAAACACCTACGATAAATGAAACGATTTTACCCAAAACGCTTCTTTAACATGGAATTTACAAAAGAACGGGTAATATAAAGTCATAACTGAACCATATATGATATCATAACAATGAATATGATTCTGTAATAAGTCAATGACATTATTTAAATCATTATACAGGAGGTTCGGACACATACGAAGCAAATCGGACCTAAGGTAAGGGAAATATCACAATCTCACTTTTATCTGAGATTGTTTTTACTTTGGTAATTACTGGGGTGTATTTTATCATCCACATCCATGTTCCCTAAATATGTAATTTCCATCCTTCTACAATAGTTTATATCCAATTTTACCCTTCGGTGAGTTTTTAGTAAAAGATATAAAAGGAATCTTTTGTCGTTTTTCGTACGAGGTACTTCTTGACTTTTCCGACAAAAGTACGAAGAATGTTTTTTTAACTTATACGACATGAATGGATTTTTAAAACATTATTTCCAAGAATCTTACTTTACAAATTTTCAAGTTTATTTTTAATCAAATTCTTTTAGTTTAGAATTTTATGACATTTTAAGAAAGGAAAAGTGTTTTTGAAGTAGAAAGGATATTTTCCTCAAGAATGGAGTTTAAATGTTTTATCAAAATTATTTTCCATCTAAGATAATATAGAGTTCTGTTTTTATCCCTATTATTACATTGATTTGATTATGTTGTGAGGGAATTATTTTTATGAAGTCATTTACCTTATATGGTATGTTTTATGATGTCATGATGTTTCAAGAATCCCATTTTTGTTACATGTGTTATGTGATGATGTATGATTTATGATTTTGTGGAACACATAAGAAAGGATTCATTATAAGATGGGTGGGAACTATATCTCCCTCCAATTCATTGGGTAAAGATTTTATATCTCATGAGATAGACATGGCTGGAACAGAAGGTTATTTCGGTTCAGTGATACAGGACTGAAACGAGGAGTGAACTCGGTTCAGAAAGGGACTTTGTCCACTAAGATAGTCTTGGCAATGAGTCTTGACTAACAAGAAATGATTATCTATGATTATGTGTGTATGCCACAAAGTTTCATGTTTTAAGTTATGATTATTGGGATTTCATTTCACTACTATGATTTATCCCATGTTATGAAATTATGCTCTCTTTTGCAGGTTAAGATTTCCAAAAGTTATGTTCTTATGAATATGATGTGATTGATTTATCTTTTGTTTACCCTTAATGAGAATTTGAGCTCACCCTTTTATGTTTTATTTTCCCCAGGATATAAAGAAAGGTTTTAGGTAAAAAAAAGGGAAGATCTTTATGGGAGATATTGAAGATCTTTCACCACGATTAGAAGATTACGTTCCGAGTTTCCAAAGACACTAAACTATTACGATCCTTGTGTGTGTGTTTTTGTTATTTACTAAGTATTCTGCAAAAGTAATGTAATGTCCATGTACATCAAGCTTCGGGTCTCTACAGTTGGTATCAGAGGAAAAGTTTAGTCAACCTTTGGAAACTAGGATGCGAAAGCGTTAGTGAGATCCCTAGAGATATTTCTAAGGTATGTCTAGGGATGTCCCTAAGGTTAAGTATAAGTATAGTTTATAGTACTAGAATTATGCTAACGATCATATAATTAAACCTAAGATGTTAGATATTGAAGGTACTCCCCCTTTATTATGTTGTTTTCCCCTAGCATGATTTTTGCCTCTCACACTATTCTTTTTGGGTTTTAGAAAATGGCTGGAAAGAAGATGATTCACGATAATGGAGAATATGATGGACAATGGAATGATATTCTTCATAATGAAATGGGATTCGGAAGTCCAAACATCATTATTATGCCGAATCAACAATCTCATAATATGATCAATAAAGTAAAATTTGGTAAGTTTCCTGACTCGGCTAATAAGAGAAAGATGGAGTTTTATGATGATCATAGAGGAAAGAAAGTTCAATTTCTCCTATGTAAATCATGTGGGAAGAGGCATCAAGGAGAATGTTTCAATGGAACTGGAAGATGCTTTGGGTGTGGAAAAGAAGGACACAAAGCAAGTAAGTGCAAAGGAAATGGTTCAGTTAACACCATGGATGAGGATAATGGTATTGCTACGACATCAACAATGGTTAAATGTTTTAAATGTGGAATGTACGGGCATTATGCAAACCAATTCCCTAAGGGAAAGTCTCATGAAGAGAATCAGTATGGTCGTATGGGAAGTATTTATGTTGATGATGATGAAGAGACTACAATTGATATGTGAGATGAAAGAATTGTTGAAGCTCGGTCAATGGTTTAAGAAGGTAGTGGAATGATTACATGTTTATCAAGTGTAATGTTGTATAAGTAATCTCATGGTACTATGGAATAAAGAGACATCTAAGGATTGTTACACTATTGTCTTTCCTAAGTTTTTAAAGTGTATGATTAATGGTACTAGTAACCATGAAATGTTATTCAGATATTTTTTGGAAAGTAGATGATATGCGCATAATGAAGGAATAATAAGATAATGAGGTATTTGATTGTATTCATGAGCTCATGACTGATATAAGGAGAAGGTTATATCATTGTTTGAGTATATAGAATTTTTGGATTTTGGTATGTGGAAAGAGTTAACTTTTAACTGCATTCATGTTTTCACTAAGGTTCAATGGGTATTCAAGAGAATACGTGATTAAGGCCTTTGAATATTTGGAATGTGACCAACAAGACATATCTTATGATATATGGGGATCAACGACAGTATTAAATCTCTGGTAATCGTTTTCACTATATTATGAGAGTGGACTGCAGTATTATGGATAAGCCTAAAGATTAGAATGTATTATGATGGACATAAGTTATAATTGTTTAAGGATAGAATATTTTCGATATTATTGATGGGATGTTATAGTAATGTAGTTTTAGAAAAAGGACAACCTGCAGGACGGGCGACAACCCATCGCGTCGGACAAGGATGTGGGAATCGAACCCACAACTGAAGTGCGACTGGCCTTTATCGCCTACCACTGGCCTACAGGAAGTCCCTGTTTAGTAGAAACTAGTTTTATTATATTAAGCAGTATGATATATGAAGTATAAGTTCATTTTAGGAACCATATATCATTAATCTCACTATAGATGGACTTATGTATTTTTTGATAACTTTTATAACCTTTTGAGGCAGATGGAATGACCCATCATTCTATCACATGATCTGCTAACACATCACGAATGAAAAATTCAACTTCATTTCTTTAAGAGATGAAGTAGAAATTGTCCAAAGAACGACAAATAGTGAGACTATACCAAAATCACGAAAGTATTTCTTCTAATTCCAATTTCATCAACTTTAGGGAAATGATCTTGAAAACCAAAAATGTTATCCTAGTGCTCTTATATCTGATTAATCAGATGTAACCTTAGATCGTCACAAATTTATGGATTTGTGATTGATAGATTTTCCATAGCGATGTTCTCTACCACTCTCCATCAGAACATGATGGTTAGATTTCTCTTCCATATCCATATTTTCACCTATGTGGAAACTCAGTGATTAGTTTATTTGGGTAACTGTTACGTTTCATACTTTTGTTTTTAAATATTGGTTTTGTTATTCCTTTTTACGATGTGGGTTTCGATTAAAGAAACTTTCGAATAGTAAACCATTTATAACCCCGACTAATTTCGAGGGCGAAATTCATTTTAAGGGGGGTAGAATGTAACACCCCGAGATTTTATGAAAAATATTCCTTTTAATTTCATTAATGTCTTGTGTTATACGCTACACCAAAAGGAGCTTTCACAACAAACATCTCTGACCTGGCTTGAATTACACGCAATCGCGACCTTCCACGATAGCGTGTGTTGTACGCAACACCAAGTTTCGCTAAACAACGATATGCTATTAAGATATTATTAAAACTAGCCGTTATGAATAGTAATAACCAATTTTTGAAATTTTGTAAATTTTATTTTTCAAAATGGACTTCATTTATGGATTCAGAGTATCGAATTTAGCCTAAGGTGAAATTTTGGTACTTTTCAGATAACTTTCATATTCTGATGAATAGTGAAAATTACTAAATTTTAATTAAAAACACCTTTTTTAATCGAAATAATTAATAGTGATAAATTATTAATTTTAGTGGTTTTAAAGTATATTTAGAATATATTTTTACAATTTAATACAATGTTGGTCATTGGATGTAATTTCACATTTAAACCAGTTATAAACAAGTGTCAATATTTTGATAGTTATTATCTCTTAAAAACATGCTATTTGTTGTGACAGTGGAAATTAATTATAAAATTAATTAATGCAACTTATATAAAATAGAAATTATTTTTGAATTCGGAATATCAATTATAGCTTAGGGTGAAATTTTGGCATTTTTCTGAAAAACTTCAATTTTTGATGAATAGTGAAACCACTAAGTGGTAGGTTAAAAACTGAATTTTGCATAAAACTTAATTTTACCGCTTCTGTGAATGGAATTTCAAAAATCCGACAGACACGGTTGATATCAGTAAGTAAAATGTGGTTCAATGAGATAAAAACAATTTTTTGGTGAATAATAACTTTTTACTTTTTTTACCGCGGTTAATAGTAAATAGGGTAACTAAGGGTAAATATGATATTACTATTACCCTAACACATGTCCTAATTCTATTGGATAAGTGTAATTCGACCAAAAACAACCTTATGAATAAAATATGACCATTTAGGCCCACTTGGATTATATTAGGACATTTATTATTATTTAATTCAAAGAAGAGTTAAAAGAGTTAAAATCAAAGTTTATTTACTAAAACATTTTTAATATAGGGTTGTACATAAGATAAATTCGATTGTAAATATTCATTAGAAATCTAAAAATATTTCCTATATAATGGTATTTTATTTGTAATTTTTAGACATCAAATAATTTAATTTATTTATGACACAATTATGATGCAGTAATTATCTTATTTATGAAATATTGACATAATTGATGTTATAAACACCAAAATAAATGTAATTTGAGACTTTTTATGAATTCCACTAATTTTATAGGTTACTATGATATATTAGTGTTGATTTAATCAACTTGTTTCGAACATATAATTCTTTTATGACTTTCAAAAAAATCATATATCAAATAGTGTCAAAATTGACACAAAATAGTTTTTAAATCTAATATTATATTATTAATTGTTATTTTATTCCTAAAAATCTAAGGTTCAGACAAATGACTTAGATAAGAATATATATATTAATAATAAACAATTTGGGGTTCGTTTGGCATGTTATAGTAAGTGTATTAACCATATGGTGTAAGAAAACAAAAAGACACGGTAAAACTTAAATTATTTAACTTAGAGATAAATCTAATTGATAAGGTTAAAATAATAACCTAAACTTGTCTAAATCCTATTGGTTGATAGGATTTAGACCAATACCCACTTTATCTTCGAAATAAGACCCTTTGGAACCATTATAAACCGATTTTGACTTTAATATAAAATAATATTTTGAGATATTCCTAAGGTGCCCCTCTCCTCCCTTTTAAAAGGGCACCTCCTCCCTCTCTTCCTCACACATTTTTGAGCCTTCAAGCTCGGCCAACCCCTGCCAAAATCTCTTATCCACTTCCCTAGTATCATCCTAGAGGTCCTGGTCTTCTTCAAAGATCATCCTTAGTTCTTTAAGTGGAGGCTAAGAAAAGGCGCATCAAAAAGAGGTAATATCCATTACCGATCTTTTTCAATTTATTTCTTCTTAAACTTATTCTTCTTTAGTTGTTTCATGATAAAGTAATAACATCAGTATTTCTTATATACTGATATGTTATTATAAATATGAAACAACTCTAATTAACCTTCTATCCATCCTACGGAAAAAGGAAATCACCGCGCGTGCGTACGTACGGAATACCGTCTCCACGCCGTGGTGTAATCTATTTTCCGCCACCACATTAATTGGATGGGTATAATGGTGTAATGAGTAACTATATATGATTATTATAAAGTTATATTGATACTGAAATATTATACATTCACTTAAACACAATTCCACGACCATGGGAACGATATCATCGCTCGTGCGTACGTACGGACTACCGTCTCCACGACGCGATGAGATTCATTCTCCATGTTAACCATTTAAGAATGATTAAAAAGTATATATAAGAAATAATAATGAAATATATGACATTATAAAGCTACTGGATTTATGTATATATATATATGTATGTCATCTACTTACTTCCATTCAAGACAATAAGGAAAGGAAAACAGCGTTCATGCGTACGTACGGACTACCGTCTCCATGAACGGTGTTTTTCATTTCATTTATCTATCTATTATATATATATATACTGAATATATATGATATATAAATCATATTTTATATTCTGGAAGTAAGTAAATCATGATATAAGTAATAATAATGTCAAGAACAACAAGTCAAAACACCTACGATAAATGAAACGATTTTACCCAAAACGCTTCTTTAACATGGAATTTACAAAAGAACGGGTAATATAAAGTCATAAGTGAACCATATATGATATCATAACAATGAATATGATTCTGTAATAAGTCAATGACATTATTTAAATCATTATACAGGAGGTTCGGACACATACGAAGCAAATCGGACCTAAGGTAAGGGAAATATCACAATCTCACTTTTATCTGAGATTGTTTTTACTTTGGTAATTACTGGGGTGTATTTTATCATCCACATCCATGTTCCCTAAATATGTAATTTCCATAATTCTACAATAGTTTATATCCAATTTTACCCTTCGGTGAGTTTTTAGTAAAAGATATGAAAGGAATCTTTTGTCGTCTTTCGTACGAGGTACTTTTTGACTTTTCCGACAAAAGTACGAAGAATGTTTTTTTAACTTATACAACATGAATGGATTTTTAAAACATTATTTCCAAGAAGCTTACTTTACAATTTTTCAAGTTTATTTTTAATCAACTTATTTTAGTTTAGAATTTTATGACATTTTAATAAAGGAAAAGTGTTTTTGAAGTAGAAAGGATATTTTCCTTAAGAATGGAGTTCAAATGTTTTATCAAAATTATTTTCCATCTAAGATAATATATAGTTCTGTTTTTATCCCTATTATTACATTGATTTTATTATGTTGTGAAGGAATTATTTTTATGAAGTCATTTACCTTATATGGTATGTTTTATGATGTCATGATGTTTCAAGAATCCCATTTTTGTTACATGTGTTATGCGATGATGTATGATTTATGATTATGTGGCACAAATAAGAAAGGATTCATTATAAGATGGGTGGGACCTATATCTCCCTCCAATGCATTGGGTAAAGATTTTATATCTCATGAGATAGACATGGCTGGAACGGAAGGTTATTTCGGTTCAGTGATACAGGACTGAAACGAGGAGTGAACTCGGTTCAGAAAGGGACTTTGTCCACTAAGATAGTCTTGGAGATGAGTCTTGACTAACAAGAAATGATTCTCTTTGATTATGTGTGTATGCCACAATGTTTCATGTTTTAAGTTATGATTATTGGGATTTCATTTCACTACTATGATTTATCCCATGTTATGAAATTATGCTCTCTTTTGCAGGTTAAGATTTCCAAAAGTTATGTTCTTATGAATATGATGTGATTGATTTCTCTTTTGTTTACCCTTACTGATCATTTGAGCTCACCCTTTTATGTTTTCTTTTCCTCAGGATATAAAGAAAGGTTTTAGGTAAAAAAAAGGTAATATCTTTATGGGAGATATTGAAGATCTTTCACCACGATTAGAAGATTACGTTCCGAGTTTCCAAAGACACTAAACTATTACGATCCTTGTGTGTGTGTTTTTGTTATGTAATAAGTATTCCGCAAAAGTAATGTAATGTCCATGTACAACAAGATTCGGGTCTCTACAGGTAACGCGAAGGAGTGAAACATTAAGGTTTCTCCAAAGAGATTTAGGGAATATACTGTGGTGGGTATTCCAAACGTAACCAAGAGGGTTACTCCCTACGTAAGAATGTTATGAATGCCTTAAGTTACCATTTATGTCTTATGATTTCTATGATTTATTCATGATTTGATGAGGTATGTTAAAGTGCCTATGTTTTATTGGTAAAGTATGATTTCATTCTTATGTATATATGAACTCATGTTTCCTTTCCATATTTTTTTATAACCCTTACTGAGCTTTTTATGCTCATCCCAAGTTTTTTGAAATGTTTTTCACAGGTCAAGGGAAAGGTACATGATATGATGATAGTGTCAAGGAAGTGTCAAGAAAGAATCCATGTTTTATTTTAAATATGTTTCTGTTGATGGGAAAAAATGAATACTATCTTTATGTAACCACTTTGTTTAAATGTGGAATGTAATGCAAGTTTTATGATCTAATTCTCTAAAACTCTAAACCTAAAAAGATCATCAATGTGTAATCTTGTAATAACTCAAGATTAATTAAGGTTTAAGGCTGGGGACTTATAGTTGGTATCAAAGGTCGGTTTAGATAACTTTAGAGTTTAGAGTATCCTCTAATCATAGGTGACATTACCATAATGGTTAGGATTTCAGAAAGAGTCCTAGTTTTAGATAAAGTGAATAAGTAAGTATATCTTAGTGGTTATCTTCCTCTTTAGTACATGATGGTTTTGTTGATATACTCACACTGACATTTCTATTTTTAGTGAATGGATGGATCTAGCAGGCACCATAGTGACAATAGGTTTGAAGGAAACTGTGGTGGTTCTCTGATTAAGAGACTGGATGAAATGGGGTATTCAATGAGGAAACTCGTGGTTGTTCTAAACCAACTATCAAGGAGTCACGATCATCCACTTGAACCTTGCTATGTTCTGTAATGCATCATGTACAAGATGACCAATCGATGTGGAAGTTTAGGTAATAATTATAAAGGTAACCATTAGGGTTTATATGATCCATACTTTTGAGGTAATTATGGGTAATTATATGTTATGATGGAAAATGAAAGGCATCAGATAAACTTGAGGTTAAAATATTTTATGATTATTTTTTTGAAGATTTTATCTCATTTTGGGGAATGTTTTAAGAATTATATAGTTTTGGAAAAAGGACAACACGCAGACCGTGTGACAACCCGTCGCGTCGGACAAAGCTGCGGGAATCGAACCCACAACCAAAGTGCGACTGGTATTTATCGCCTACCACTGGACTATGTGAAGTCCCTGGTTAGTTTGACTGATTCTTTTTAGTTAGATGATTTTATGAATTAAGAGTAAGTTGATTTTGGGTTATCTATGGAAATTTATTAACCTATCATGGAGGATATGTGATTAGGTTAATTACTTTTCAATACGAGACATTAAGAGCAACTGATGTTGTTTGGAGATAAATGTTACGATTTAACTTGGAAGACTATGTGACTAAATCCTTCAAATATTTTGGTTTCAATCTTAGTTTGGTTTACTTTGAAGAATTTTATGGAAAAATTGTTTATCGGATGGTCCTCGTTGAACTTTGGGTTTTGTTAGACAAATTTTGGGGATTAAGAATAGATTTTCTTTTTATAAAGGGTTATCCTTTTCTGGATTATCTGATCTTGTACTAAACTTTTTGGTTTTAGTTTTGGTTAAAGTAAAAAGACATGGGAAGTATATAGTTCTCTTATGTGGATTAGGTGATCCTCTAGAAGTTGATTATAGTACTCTTAATGTGAACAAGTCTTCCTAAATACTCATCTTTTGGGGAAAGTATGAGTTTGTGTAAGAAATCTAGTAAAAGTTGAAAGTCAACATGACAAGTAAGTATGTTTTCTTAAGATCAAAATAAATTCCTCAATGAAGAGTAACTTAAAACAAAAATGTTGTCTGTTAACTTTTTCTACTGGGGAATCGAATACCGTTTAACCCATCACAAGTTTGTGATTTTCTTATGGTTAACTTTCTCCTAGACATGTTTACTATCACTCTCCATCAGAACATGACCCTTTGTTTTTTCCTCCATTTCCATATTTTCATACTTGGAATCCTAGTATGGGTTAACTCGGGTGACCTTTGTACTTATCTTTCTTTATTTTAAAGTGATTGTTTTACTGACTCTTGTTCCGATGTGAGATTTTCACTGAAGTTTCCAAGCCCAATTTTAAAAATTGCGAGGACGCAATTCCCAAAAGGGGGGGAAGGATGTAACACCCCAGGTAAATAAAGAATATAAAATTTTCATATTTATCCATATTTGTGAATAAAATATTAATATTACTTTAAAGGGGACACTATGCACGATGGCGTACCCAATACACAACAATGAGTTTCTTGGGAATTTTGCGTTGCACTCTAATAATAAAATAATATTATTTTAAATGGTAGTTAACGCCTAGCCGTGGTAATGGCAGGAATGAACATAACTAACTAAAAAATGATTATATATGTTTGTCAAATATTTTTAATCTTTAGAATAAATGTTATAGGATTAAAAATGCGAATGAATCCAATTTTAAGTGTAAACATTCCAATATTCTTTAAAAGGTCGATTAACCGCCTTTTGATAGCGAACCTCTTTTAAATACACTTTTTGAAAATTTTATGTGTTATATTAGACAAAATAAAATTCTTCTTTAGAATCGGGACATCAAAATTTACTTTGTGTAAATTTTTGGTATTTTTCCGAAAAAGTTCAATTTTTAATGAATAGTGAAAAATGTTGTATTTTAATTCAAAACCTATTTTTAATCTAATTTATTTATATGATTATATTATCTTTTGAATTTGTTTTAAAGTGAAATTATAATATATTTTTACCATTTAATCCAATAGTGTTTGTTGGAATTAATTTCACTTTGAAATCGGCCTTAAACTAGTGTCAATCTTTTGATATATTTTGTTTCATAAAAACACGCTATTTATTTTGACAGCGGGAATTAATTATTAAATTAATTAATGCAACTTATATGTTTTGAATTTTTTAATATAGACATAATTTTTAAATTCGGAATATCAAATATATCTTTGGGTGAATTTTTGGTAATTTTCTGAAAAACTTCAATTTTTGATGAATAGTGAAACCACTAAGTGGTACTTATAAAAACTGATTTTCCGTTTAAATGAAATTTTGCCACCTTTGTGTTTTGAATTTCAAAAATTTGACATACATGGTTGTAATTAAGAAGTAAAATGTGGTTCAATGGGATTAGAATAATTTTTTGGTGAATAGTAACTTATTAAGTTTTTAATCGCGATTAGAGGTAATTAGTGTAGTTTAAGGTAAGAATAATGTTTTAATAAAATGAAATGACCTAGACACTTGTCCTAACCTCATTGTATGTGTCATGGCCGACCAAGACAATCCATGGGTCAACTGGGAGACCCCATGGAGCCACTTTGGTTGGAAAATGACATAAATACCTTTTTATTTAATGTTAAAGTAAAAATGACACAAACATGAAATGTTTTACTAAAACAATTTTTACATGGGGTTATACAAGTCCAATTTTTGACTATAAATAGTTATTGGAAATCTAAAAAGATTTCCTACATCATAGTATTTTTTTTATAATTTTTAGACATTAAATAAATTAAATTATTTATGATATCATGATGATGCAGCAATGACCTCATTATTTAAAGATTTAAATAAAATGGAAAGATAATGTAAAATATAAGACCTAAACATTTCCAAAACCTATTGGATGGGTTTATTTCGAACCCTTATCACCTTATCCTCGAAACACATCAATTTGGGACCATTAAAATCCTAAACTCATTCTAAAATAAAGTAACATTTCTTTACTTTCCAAGAGTGCCCCTCCTCTCCTATTATAAAAGGCCCCCACCTCTACCTCCTTACCCACACTTCCAAAGACTTTGGCTCAGCCAAACCCTGACCATTTTGTCTCTCCACATCCCTCTATAACTCCTTGAAACCTCACCTTGGGCATAAGTCTTCCCAAGGAAGCCTTTGATCTCAAACCAAAGGGAGTTACCCGATTTTAAGGTAATGTCTTCACTTGTGTCCTTTTGTTTTATTTTGCTTCTCCAACCCCCTAAAATATTTTTATTCATTTATTTTGTAACAAATACAGTATCTTAAATATACTATGATGTTTTTATAAGAAGTATTCTAGCTACACTTACACACACCTACATCTAATGGTTAAAGAACATACTGTTTCTGTGGATGGAGAATTTCTGCCTCACGAAACGATGATTGTTCAACATTCTTCTAACACCTTAAAAGGTGTCCATTAAGATGACACTATATTTATATATGATATATAATATGTTTATGTTTTACTTAAGCTTCTTTATTTTTCATTTATGGCATACCTTTATGGTTTCCATTATGGGTAAACGCGATATCTTCATTTAAGGAAGTGCGGACTACCGCCCCCTCAAAGTGATTTGATTCGTTAATACCATACGTGGTATGTATAAAGGATATATTTAATGATATTATATATGATAACATACTGGAATTAAAATACTATTATGTATAATTATGTTTTAATTCCATTAAATATGAAATAGAAATGGAAGTAGCGTTCATGCGTACGTACGGCTTACCGTCTCCATGAACGGTACATTTCATTTCTTATCTCAAAATATTATGTACTATTATAAGTACATATATATAATGGATATATATGTAATATATTAAATCTAAATTATGGATATCATTCTGGAATTATAAAAAATATATATATCTCTCATTTTGTTTTAATTCCATTAATATGACAAAAAATGAAAGTAGCGTTCATGCGTACGTACGACCTACCTTCTCCATGAATGGTGATTTTAATTTTTATCTCCAAATGCTATGTAATAGTATAAAATGAATATATACTGTATATATATGATATTTAAAACATCAATACTATTTTGGATATGATGTACCTATAACTATATGGAAAATTATTTTCCAACAAGTTCAATTTTTGACTCATGTACCAAACATCGACAAAAATGTCTGATATGACCTCATATTATTAACCAATTATTATAACATTAAAATATGTGATGTGAAATGAATAATAATCTTTATAGGATGTCCTTAAGCAATTATAAATTGACCAAAGTTTATTATTCAGGAATATAAATAAACGAACAAGACAAGTTGGACTTGAGGTAAGGGATCCTACTCCCCTCTTTCTTTTTAAGTACACTCTTTTATGTCATTCCTTTTAAAGCTAATCTTTCTTGTTATTGGGATGTTCTTTTATATTACTCTTACTTTAATTTTTATGTTCATATGATGAGATACCCTATTCTCTCTTATCAATCCATTGTGGAAGTTTTGAGTGGCGCCGTTAGGCTGCCGAATTTTCATAAGAGATCTAACCTCTCTCTTTATTTTTAAGTACTCTCCTTTATGTCACTTCTTTTAAGCTCATCTTTGTTATGTTTGGGGGATGTTCTTTTATATTCCTATTTCTGTAAACTTTATTTTAATATGATGAGAGACCCTATTTTATCTCATCAATCCATTTTTGTAAGTTTTAAGTGGCGCCGTTAGGCTGCCGAGTTTTCGTAAGGGATTTTTCATCTCACTTTTATTCCCGTGAGATTTATGCTACATTTGCCACAATTTCCTTTGAGTAGTGTATGTACTTCCCATTATTTTACTCATTGTGTAATATACTTTCATTTATGAGTATTTACATCAATGTTGTATTGTCCTTCTTTCACGGGGTGCATGTCTTGAAAGATACCCATGTCGGTAAGGGAACCTTTCACCCTCCTCTTTTTAAAATACTTCTTTTGTTATGTCTTTTAATTCACATAATATTATGTTGGGATATGTTCTTCTATATCCTTATTGATTTAAATTTTATGTCCATGTGATGATATACCCTTTTTATCTCTCATCAACCCATTTTCTGAATTTTGTAGTGACGCCGTTAGGCTGTCAAATTTTTGCAAGTGAACTTCTTAACCCAAATTTGATTCTTTAGGATAAACTTGTACTCCTTGAATATATCATTCTATGAATATGTGTGAATAACCTCTGATTTTTTTACACTTAATATCCACTTATATTTTATATATTCATTTGTCACACATAATTATGTAATTGATTTATCCTTAATCCAAGGATACCGTCTTTGTATGGGACTTCGTCTCAATCTCCTTTCATTGAGGCATATTTTGTTTTATACACAACCTTCTTTTATACGGTGTATAAACTCCTTTGACTTTTACATTTATTCAAAAGGAATCTTTTTTATACGAAGCATTTACTAAACGACAAAAGGGAATGTTTTTGTCATACGTATGCGGCGACAATGACTTCTCCGCCGCCGTGACCATTATTTTAGTTTCGTATTCCTCTACAAGCCATACCTTCTTTTTAAAAGAAAAATAAATACCATGTTTTACATTTCATTTATTTTGGTATTGAAAGTGTTTTTCATAATGTTTTTATATCAATGTGTTGTATTGATATCTTGTGATTGAAAGGTGGAAATGTTATGTTTCCTTTATGCAGTTTTTATGTGATACGATTATGTTATGGTGCTTGGTCATTGTTATGAAGATGGGTGGTTCCGTGATAAACTAAGGGCGGGTGAGCCCGATATAGCTCTCCAATGCATTGGGTAATGCGAAGGAGTGAAACATTAAGGTTTCTCTGAAGAGATTTAGGGAATATACTGTGGTGGGTATTCCAAACGTAACCAAGAGGGTTACTCCCTATGTAAGAATGTTATGAATGCCTCAAGTTACCTTTTATGTCTTATGATTTCTATGATTTATTCATGATTTGATGAGGTATGTTAAAGTGCCTATGTTTTATGGGTAAAGTATGATTTCATTCTTATGTATATATGAACTCATATTTCCTTTCCATATTTTTTATAACCCTTACTGAACTTTTTATGCTCATACCAAGTTTTTTGAAATGTTTTTCACAGGTCAAGAGAAAGGTAAATGATATGATGATAGTGTCAATGAAGTGTCAATAAAGAATCCATGTTTTATTTTAAATATGTTTCCGTTGATGGAAAAAAATGAATACTATCTTTATGTAACCACTTTGTTTAAATGTGGAATGTAATGAAAGTTTTATGATCTAATTCTCTAAAACTCTAAACCTGAAAAGATCCTCAATATGTAATATTGTAATAACTCAAGATTAAGTAAGGTTTAAGGATGGGGCCTTATAGTAATGGCCGAAAGGATACTATTCACAAGCGATATGCGACCTCCAAATGATAAAAACCGGTTTTTCCAGTTCAAGATACACCCCGAGATCCGACTTACCACCTGGTCAAAATCCCTTATCCGCATCCTACCTAGCGACACTGGAGTCCCAAGATACTCAAAAGGACATGAACCCTAACTCATACCCAACCATGTACCCAAAGTCATAGTTCTTCTCCTGGTGCAAGCCTTGGACACATAGAACTCACTCTTCTCCCCATTGATGATTTGCCCACTCCAGTGACAATACTTCTCCAGAATCTTGATAATAACACGCACCGATTTCCTCCCCCCATTACTGAAAATAATGGTGTCATCCGCAAACATCAAGTGTGATATGGATGGTAGGCCTGACTTCCTCCTAAAGGGATGGATATCCCTATTAGAAATCCATCTACTAATCATCCTGCTCAGCGTATCCTGTATAAGAATGAAAATGATTGGGGAGAGGGGGTCGCCCTGATGGAGGCCACGCACCGACTTAAAGAAACCATGATTACGCCCCATAAAAGAAATAGCCAGCCAAGCAGAGTTGAAACATCTGAAAATGATATCAGAAGCTCAATCGAAAAAACCCAACTTTTTCAGAACCCTATTAATAAAACCCCATTCAAACTGTTGTACGCCTTATTCATATCCAACTTAATCACCATATTGTTCCCACGAAATTTCATGTTAATGTCTTTCAACATCTCCTGATCCAAAGCAATAACTCCCTGAATCGAGAGACCCTTCACAAACCCATGCTGCTCTAGAGATATCCACCTGGGAAGAAGGCCTGACAGCCGCCTGTTGATGATGCTCGCTAGAATTTTGTAAGGGAAGTTACACATACTCACCGACCGGTAATGAAGTAGGGAAGAAGGGTCCTTGACCTTTGGTAAGAGCACCAGAGTTGTGGCAGCCGCAATCCGAGGCAAGCTACCGCCTTTGAAAAAATCCTTAATGGAAATGGATACATCCCCCTTGATCACCTACCACGAGATTCTATAGAAGGCTTCGGGGAAACCATCAGGACCTTCCGCACTTTCCTGATTGAGGTTCACCATAGCCACATGTATCACCTCCTCCTCTGGGATTTCCTCCAGCATTTCATTGTACCAGTTAGAAACCCGGGACATAATCCCCTCCCAGAACTCCTCATCCCCCTGTGGATACCCCTGGCTCATGTTAGGATTCAGACCAGCAAGGATATTCTTAAATAAAGCAACCGCTAGCCCACCGACTACATACCGGTCATCCATGAAGGTTACATCATCAAGATCCAGGTTCGGTGTTGCAAAGCGCCACCTATCCCTTATGCAAGCATGAAAAAAAGAAGTATTTTTGTCACCCTCCTTAAGCCATTTAATTCTCAATCTATCTATCGCCCTATGCTCCTGGGAAAGGATCATGACATCTAAAGCACTTTTCTTCTCAGAAATCTCCCCAAAGGCTTTATCATCCCATGCCTCCTCAATGCTATCCTCAAGGTGATCAATGTCTCGGTTAAGCGACTTCAGCTCATGGTCCAAGGGGAGAATAATCTCATCCCACATAAGAAGGGCTGTCTTAAGGAATCTTAGTTTCAAATGCAAGTCCATCCAAGAGTGACCCTGAATTGGACCCTCCCAACTCGACTTCACCGTTTGCTGATATCCTGGAATACTCGGCCAATGACTCATGAACCTGAAACTCTCTTGCGCTGAGACCCTCCTGTTCATTTTTAGAATCAATAGAGAGTGTTCGGAGATGCCGTAGGTCAAATGAACAACCTTCAAATTTGGGAACATCGAGATAGATTTCCCATTGGCTACAGACCGATCAAGCCTGCTCTATGAATGGATACCACCCCTCCTGTTGTTACTCCAAGTGAAAGGGTCACCTGAGTAGCCCAAATCCAACAACCCCTTGCATTCCAAGAACTGAAAAAAAGATCTACTAGACCGACGCTGAAATTCACCCCTCCCTTTCCTCTCCTCAGGGTACATAATGATATTGAAATCTCCCCCTAACACCCAAGGCTGGTCCCCTGGGTCAAAAGCACTCAGCTCGCTCCATAGAACCTCCCTCCTCTGCGCATCACAACTACCATAAATTAAGGACGTGATTATGGTATCCACAGCACCTGTCACTCTCATTGTTAAGTGATGATCGCCTGCCTGGATTAGCTCCACCGAGACATCCTTATGCCAAAAAATCCATATAAACATGTTAATGGGGTCCGCGTGCAAGGATTCATGCAACTTCACCTTGCGTGAGAAATACTTGATTTTAGCAGGATTATTCTTTTGTTCAAGGACCACTGCCACCTTGATCTTGTGATTTTTTACCTCCGACGCAATAAAATTAGTTTTCACCCTTGCCCCTAAGACCTCAAGAATTCCAGATTAACGCTGGTATCATTGGAACAACCCACACCCAGTTTTGACCCCAGGAACCTCAGTCACAGACACATTGGAAGCAAGTCGCTCCTTATCCTACCTCTTTTCCATTGCCGACCTTGTACTCACACCCGAACCACCCACTGGAAGGCCGGATGAACATGAAGGAGGTTTCGCTGTCCGCTTAATAGCTGATCCATCCTCCACCAATGGGCACAAACGAGCCTTAGAAGCAGGCTTCGCAACCACCAGGTCACCAGGGGGACCCGAACCAGCCACATACCCCTCGCTGCTCAGCCCACCTTGCTCTGTAGAAGACCTCTCCTCTAGAGAAGCGGGAACCTCACAAGTAGAACACCTGGCCAGCCTCCTGAGGTTATCAGAGGAACCCAAAACAGGGAGACAATCCTCAACCCCTCCAAAAATCATGACATCTTGCTTCACCCCAACCCTGTCATTACAAGATTCAAAAGGTCGGGCCTGAACCCTCAACATCAAACCTCTCAAAGGGGACCACAGGACGTTTTCCAGTAACTCCCCAACTGATACCATCTGGGAGGCGTCACATTCCAGCTGAAAGGATTCCATATTTATCTGATCGACTCCCAGCTGGACCAAGACCAGAGCCTTGCATTGATGGAGAGAAAGTTCTGTGGAGGCCATAGACCCCTTGCAAAGTGCCAGCGACCAAGGATCCACCATCCCACCTAAAGGCCTAGGGGGATCAACAGACCCCGAAGAAAACTGATCAGACCCCACCCCTGCACACGAAGAATACAACACCTCCCCAGGCCTAGCACCTCTGTCATATTGAGGCCGGAGCACATGACCAATTCTCCTGAAACTCTGAACCGAGTGTCTCTGAAGAAGGAAAAAGGTGTAGTACCGAGGAAAAACAGGGAAGACAAAGACCCGGGTCCATACAGAGGAATCTTGCACCTTCAAGGAAATCTTCTCCGGGATTGGTAAGGAAAGTTACAATTCTACGCAGATCCAGGGGGCCATCGTCTCCTCACCGCTTCGAGAGTGAGGATCCACGCATAGAAAACCACCCATAGCATTTCCTATAGCTTTGAGGAAAGAACCATTCTGGAACAGAAGCAGAAAACCTGGAAGACTCACCCACACTGCAGCCGAAGGACTTTCCTTCCCTTGATGAGCATGCATCAACCATTTGGAAAGGTTGAAATGCCAACACCCCATAGAACAAGAGGTATGGAACCACGCCTGGATGAAATCATCTTTTGAGGAGAAGACCGGACACACATATATATATATATATATAAGAATTCATCACTTGATGTGTCCTTACCAACCATTTCAATTTTATTTAAAAAATACATTTAATTATTCAATTTATGGAAATTCAGAGTCATGGAAAATCAAACACTTATAAGGTTATTTAATCAATAGGAAAATTACACACGAAGGGGAAATTTCATTTACAATCCCATTTGAACACTCAGAAGGTGTTTGGTACATTTAGACAATCATATTTAAAAGGGAAATCAATTTAGAACACCCAAATGGTTTTAAATCAAGAGGTTGACATCCTCAAATCACATAGCAAGAGTCCTGGGGAGTATAACAGTATGCATATAATTACATAGAATAGATAAAAACATTTAAGGAAGTGCGCAAAAATGGCCAATGTGCATCATAATGGTGGAGATATAAAATCAACTCAACTTTTGGAAATAAATTCTAGAACACCTACCTTAGAGTTGTAGAAAAATCCTCATCTAATATCGACTTCATATTCAAAGTAAACTATAAGAAAACGAAGAACGATCCAACAACCTAAAAATAGGGTGAATGAGATCACAATAAAAATAGTGAAATAGAAGGAAATATAAACTTAAATAGGAATAAATATGATTTTAGTGCTTACTGATGTGGTTCCAGTGCTTCCAACAGTGATCTATTTGGATCTCAGATGTGATAGAAATCTAAATTCATAGGAGAGGCTTGAGGGAGATCTCAAGGGATGAAGAAATGAGCTCCTATCCACTGGAGGAGAAGAAAGAAAATATGGGTGAGATATTAAAACACTTAAGATAAAAATAGTCATTTTATCCAGAAAAATCTAGGCTAAATGGTTTGGCCAAACCGTGCGCCAACCGTGCACTACACCACTACTTAAGGAGGGACTCCCATGGGATAGGAAAATGGTATGTCTAATCGTTCACAAGCCATAAAAAACTCACTATACCAAATCCCTCTAAAACTTTCAATGGTGTGCTCCAAGGATCTCATAGTTGCAGACAACCGTGCAGATCCTCGCTCTCCTCTAAAACTCCCTGCATGGTTAGGGAAAACCATGCATGATGGGATTATAATGACCCTCAGTTTTCATACATTAACATTAAATTACTTTTGAATAATACTTAAAAAAATATTATACAAATAGATTCCCAAATATCATACTAGTTTAGTGCCTTTGGAAACATGGAAACATAAACACTAATACATAAGTAGGCTATATCATCTCCCACTAAGTTCTTCTTGACTAACACCCTTCTTAGACACATCAAACATAATACATATCTTCATAACCTAGGAGTAAGGAAACATAAAATGGGTGATCTAAGATACTCATTAAGGGTAAAAAAGTGAGATATATAAGAATAATCATGATCATAAGGGTATGATAACATGATCATGAAAATACAAGATCATACCCCGCATATCAAATATTATATACTTGAATCAAGACATAAATACTATCAGTTCATAAGACATGAATTATAAGGAAATAAATAATATAATGCATGAAAGCATAACATATTAATAAAACATAGACTTGTGGTAGAAACATAATCATATATAATGATTTCTATATTAGTCAAAGACATTAATACCAAGACCATATTAGTGGACAAAGTCCTTTAATGAACCGGGTTCACATCCCGTTCCATCCCTGTATTACTGAATTGAGTTCACCCCTCATTCCAACCATGTATTATTGAACTGAGTTCATTTCCTATTCCTTCCCTGCAATACTGAACTGAGTTTATTTCTCATTCCATCCATGTCTATGTTATGAGATATAAATCTTTACCCAATGCATTTTATAGAGATATAGGTACCACCCATATAATAGTGAAATCATACATACATGTTCCATAAGATCATAAATAACCATATCATAAACCATGAAATGAAATGGGTATCATAAGCATGTAATCATATCATAACCTATGGAAAGTGATAGTTTTCACAATCATTTCTTCATAAACATAACATGTGAAAAGAAGTGAGATTCAAAAGTATATAATCCGTGAAAGAGAAACGAGTTTCATAAATATCATTCCATCAAAACATAATCCATTCAGAGAAATAATATTAATAGAAACATTGAATAATTTCCCCATAAAGTCATGAGTAACACTAATGGATGTTATCTTATATGGGAAATAATTTTGAAAGATCTTTTAAAAACATTTCTTGAGGAAAATATCTTTTTTGCATGGAAAAATTCTTTTTAAAACATAAAACTTTTTGAAAACCTTTTTATTTGAAAATAGATTTGAAAAATTATAAAGGAAGAATTGAAAACCATAAAATGTTTTTAAAATCCCTTTTCCTTGAAAATTGTATTCAAATATATTTTGAAAACATTTTTGAAAACATGGTTTTTGAATACAGTAGATTTCCGACTGAAGAGAGTGACGGTCAGAAAAAAATTTATCTTAAGTACCAAAAAGTAGAAAAATGGTAATAATAAATGAGAATATATTTAATAACCAGTGGATAAGAAAATTCATGAGTTTTAATGAGATATATATCATAATATTTCATCAAATAATCATAATCATTAATAATCTCAAAAAGCGATGAGATTGTTTCAATAAACTCTTACCACTTGGTTACTTGGGATCATACTCATCATGTAAGAAAATGAAATTAAATAAAGCTTAAAATATCATGAAAATAAGGATATTAATGATACAATATGTAAAATGGAAGTATATACACCTCAAAAAAATTTTAGGTGCATAACAAAACATGAGTCTCAAAGAATATAAATTGAGACAAAACTATTTTACCGATTTGGTAACTTTTGAAACTTAAACCACATAAAATAAAGATCATAAAATGGATATGTGAGTACCCATAAATTTAATTATAATATACATATAATAAATTCATGCGAATTATTTACACCATAAAAAAGGAATGTGTGGTGAATAAAGCATATATCTCATGAAAATAAAAAAGTGAGATGAAATACCCTTACCTTGTGTCTTGAATATCATCATACTCGTTCAAACCAACTATATAATAAATATAAATTTATTATAAATATTTTACAGAACCATAATATTATTTCAAATACCATATATAGTTTTATTACGACCTTATATTACTCACTTTTTAACCATCCTATGTTAAGGTTTCACTTTAGATAATATTCGCTTTGTTCTTCGTATGTGTCTTAATTTGTTATATATTTGGTCCTTATACTTATATAATGATTACAGAATGAAAAAAATTATATAAATATAATTTATATTCAGTATATTTTTATTGTAATAATATATAAAATATATAATTACAAAATAGAATACACCATTTATGGAGACAGTAATCCGTACATGCGCATGAACGCTGTTTCTGTTTTTATTATCATATTGAAAGAAAGAAAGAAAATAAAATCTATGTATGTATGTATATAATATCATTACAGTAGAATTATAATGTTATATATATCATATAATCTCACTAAATACATTCTTAATACATTTCATGTAGTGTGTGAATGAATCACATCGCTTTGAGGGGGCGATAGTCTACACTTCCTCAAACAAAATTATCATATTTACACCAAATGGAAAGTAAAAAGATAAGTGTTGTAAAAGGAATAAAAAAGGTTAAAGACATAATAAATATAATATTTAATATATATAAATAGAGTTTCCATAATAATTTCCACCATGAGAGGTGGTAAAGTAAAAATGAATAATCATCATTTAGTAGGGCGGTAGTTCACCACACACATAAACAATATGTTCATTACCCATTAGATGAAGACGTGTTTAAGTGTAGGTAAAAAACTTATCATAAAAAAAATACTAGTATATTTAGGATAATGGGTTTTTTATAAAATCATAGAATAAAGAGAGTTTAGGGCATGGAGAAGGAAAATAAAAGAAAGGATCTTGAGAGAAGGTGTTACCTCTTAATCGGGTAACTCCTTTTAGTTTGTGCCAAAAGGCTTCCTTGGAAAACTTTATGACAAAATAAAGGTTTCAAGGAGGAATTTAGGGATATTTTTAAGTGTATTTTTCATATATTGGATGAACCTAAGTATTTTGAGTGGTGTGAAGAATAGGGAGAGTTGATGTATGTTTATAGGGAAGGAGGAGTGACACTCTTGTAAATATTTGAAGAGAAAATTCCACCCGCATTTTTCATGTTCCATGTGGATCCAATAATGATCCGAAGTTGATCCAAGGTAGTATGGGTTCTAAATATTTCAATAAAATTTATTTTTTAAAGGTTTATAGATTTTTTTGGTCCTTAAGGTTATGGTTTAGTTTCTTATCAAGTTTTATTTAACCCTAATCGATATAATTAATTTTAATCACTTCCACTAATATTTTTGGTCAAAAACTAAGTAGAAATTATTGGATATTATAAATTATTCTTATTAAAAATATGTAATCAATTTTAAAAAATTCAAATCACATAATTGTAAGAAATTAATTTAAAATTAATCCCATAGTCGGGTCGACCATGCGGGTTTTTAAAGTAAAAATATTCAAAAGTTTGCAAAGTTTTTATATCCAATTTCAATGTGAAATTGACCTAAATGACCTAAATTGTATTAATTGATAAAAATATTATCTAATTAAACTTTTAAACCAATTTAAAATATAATTTAACCTTAAAAATTTATTATATCAAAATGTAGTTTTGAATTAAAATCCGGTATTTTTCACTATTCAACTAAAAATGAAGTTTCACAGAAAAATCTCAAAAATTTTCCCTAAGATAATTTCAACATTATAAATTCAAAAATGAAGTTTATTTTATCAAATTAAATTTCTAAATGCATCTAAAATTAATTTTATTATTTTTCACAGTAGGACATTAAAAGTTGTTCATTCTAGAAAATAATATTTTTTAAAACATAAAAGGACTTTACCAAAAATCATATTTTCATTATCAATATGTTTTATTTATATTAAAAAATTATAAAAAATATTTTAAAAGTAATTATTACTATTAATATAACTAAGTTTAATGGATATTTTATAATTATCTAATTTAAATAATTATAACAATAAAATGATATTTCGTAGAAACATCGGTGTTGCATGCAACGTACGCCAAGTCGGTGTTGCGTGTAATGTATGAAAAGTAGATGTTCCATGTAATGTATGCTGAGTTGGTTCCATATAACGTATTCCAAGTTGGTTCCATGTGAAAGCAATGATTGAATTAGTGCATTGTAAGACATAAATGAAAATTTAATTTATTAAAAAAAAGGTCTATAAAAATTTAGGGTGTTACATTATACCATCATTAAAATAAAATTTGCCCTCAAAATTTTCCACATGGGTAAAAAAAATGAGGATAGACCTGCTTCATCATATCATCAAGTTCCCACATAGCTTCCTCTAACTAATTATTTCTTCAAAAAATTTCAACCAGGTGAGTGGTCTTGTTTCGTAGAACTTTATCTGTTCGGTCTAGAATTTCAACTGGTTGTTCTTTGTAAGACAGATACTTATCTAGCAATATGACCTCTGCGTTCAGTACATATAAAGGATTAGGTATGTACATCCTCAGGAGAGATACATGGAACACATAATGAACTTGAGAGAGATTTGGAGGAAGTTCCAAGTGATAGGCTACTGTCCTGATATGATCAAGAGTTTCAAAGGGACCAATATACCTAGGGATTAATTTCCATTTATTCTAAATTATCATTACTTTCTTCTAGGGTGAGATTATTAGAAAAACCTTTTCACCAAATTAAAATTCTAGATCACGCCGACAATTATCAACATAACTTTTCTGCTGCCTTTGAGCTTCCTTTATATGATTCTGAATGGTTCTAACCTTATTTAACATTTCTTCAGCAATATTAGTCCCCCATATCTTTATTTATCCAAACTCATCCCATTATATTATATCTTTACATTAATTCCCATAGAGGGCTTCATATGGTGCCATCTAAATGCTTGAGTGAAAGCTATGTTGTAAGAAAAATCAAATAGATGAATGTGTTGATCCCAACCACCTTTGAAATCCAGAGAACAAGATCCTAGAATATACTCTAGGGTTTGAATTGTTCTTTTATATTTAACATCTATATAAGGATGATAAGTAGTGATGAAACTCAATTCTGTATCAAGTTCTTCCTTAAGACTTTTCCAGAACTTTGAGCTAAACCTCAGATCCCGATCTCATACAATGGAATGTGGTACTCCATACAACCTTACCACTTTTTTAATGTATAAATTGGAAATATGATCTAGATATAAGTATTCTCTAATAGCGATGAAGTATTCTGATTTAGTAAAGTGATTGACAGGCACCCATATAGCATTAAAACCATTAGAGGTTTTGGGTAGTCCAAAACAAATCTATAGTGATGTTCTACCATTTCCATACTGGTATGGGTAATGGATGCAACATCCCCTTTGACTTTTGTCTTTCATCCTTAACTTGGTGGAATAACAGGCACTGAGATACAAACTCTACAATATCTCTCCTCATTCCATTCCACTAGAAGTATTATTTCAAGTCCCTATACATTTTCGTACTTCCAAGATGAATATAGAATAAAGAACTATGAGCTTCCTCTAACAAATCCTTCTTCAAATTTCGTATGGAAGGAACACATACAAAGTTCATGAACCTCATCATTCCATTCCGATCAAGGTTAAACTCTAGAACATTTCTAACTTTATTTCGAAACATTACATCTTCCTTCTGCGCCTCCTTAATCTTCACTTGGATAGAGGGATGGACATTAATTTAAGAAAGATAAGATTTTTACCCTTCCTTTAGGATTTTTAGATCCATAATTTGAAAATATAGAAATATTGGATCTTTTGTGATCCTCATAATGGATAAGATAGCATGATCCTTCTGACTCAAAGTATCAACCACCTTGTTCTCTTTCCTAGGGTGGTAATGTATTGAGCAGTCAAATCTTTTATCAACTCTAACCATCTTCTCTGGCGCATGTTCAACTCCTTATATGTGAATATATATTTCATAATTTTATGATCAGTATATATATCACACTTTTATCCATAATGATAATGTCTTCATATTTTTAATGCAAAAATTATCACTATTAACTCCAAATCATGAGTTGGGTAATTTTGATCATGAATCTTCAACTATCATGAGGTATAGGATATAACCATGTTATTCTGCATAAGAACACATCCCAATCCCTTCTTGGATGCAACACTATAGATTAAAAACCCTTCTCTACTACAGGGTAATGTAAGCACTGATTCACTTACTAACCTTCTATTCATTTCATTGAAATTTTCCTCACATTCATCCATCTAGAGGAAATTGACACCCTTTAGAGTTAACTCGGTCATAGGATTAGATACTCATGAATTTTTTTCCAAAAAACATCAATAATATCCAGTTAAACCAATAAATCTATAGATCTTAGTCACTGTGGTTGGTCTGGGACAACATTCAATAGCCTCTGTCTTTGATGGGTCTACTGCTATACCATCTCTTGAGATTATGTTACCCAAAAATGAATCCTTTTGTAGCCAACATTCAAACTTTGTAAATTTTTCATATAGAATTTAATTCTTTAGGGTCTTTAGTACAATTATAAAGTGATCTTAATTATCTTCCTTTATATTTGAATAGATAATAATATCATCTATAAAGACTACCACAAACTAATTGAGGTAATCTCTAAAGATTCTATTCATTAAATCCCTAAAGATAATAGGTGAATTAGTAAGACAAAAATGCATCACTATATATTCATATTATCCATATGTTATATATAATTTCATCTTGGGTATATCCTCTTTCTTTACCCTCAATTTATGATATTCACAATGAAGGTCAATCTTGGAAAAATATTGAGATCTGCACAGTTGATAAAACAAGTCATAAATATTGGGAAGAGGATACTTTTTCTTGATTGTGATCTTGTTCAACTCTTGATAATCAATGCAGAGTCTCATTTATCCATATTTATTTTTCAAAAAAAGAATGTGTGCACCCCAAGGTGACACAATTGACCAAATGAATCCCTTATAAAATTTTTCTTTGAGTTTCTTCTTTAATTACTGCAACTCAATCAGATCCATTCTATAAGGAAACTTTGATATTAGTGTGGAACTATGTATAAGTTCTATTGAGAACTCAAATTAAAATTTTTGTGGAATATTAGGAAAATATTTCGAAAATAAATCCAAAAATTCTTGAACAATAGGCATATAATCAATGTTTATTTTCTCCCCAACCATTTGAGATAAACAACCCTTTTGAATGGGAATTAAAACCGATACACTGGATGTAATATCCAAAGGAAGTTTTTTCTTATAGTCACATTGATGGATGATCATAGGAGGGTTTGAAATATCAAACCTAACTTCCCTTACTTGACAATTGACATGGGATTTATGTAGAGAAAGCTAATCCATGGATAAGATGAAATCAAATTCAACTAAAGAAAGAATGAAAAGATTTTCAAGAACATTCCCATAAACTTGGATAAGAATCATAGACTTGAGATGTAATCATCACACCATTAGGGGTTTGCACTACTAATTCCACATCTAATTGTTTTGGTGGAATCTTAACACACTTATAAAATTATTTAGATATGAAGGAGTGGGTAGATCCAGAATCAAATATGACATTAGCATTTCTTGAGTGGATGGTAAGTATACCTTTCATCACATTTTTATCTCACCCCTTATTAGAAATATAAATTGCATGATATTTACCCTTTTCCATTGGATTAATAGGTTATTTATGTCTATCATCATCACTATCCCTTGGGTTTGGGTAGTGTTTAGCACAATACCCATTCTCCTTACACTTATAGCACTGAATCATGGGAGGTGAATTCTGTTCATATTTCTCTCCATTAGAATTTTTAGCTAACTTCTTCCCATTATTTAAATAATAAATTTCCTAGTGACCTTCCCTTCCACACTTAAAACATTCATTAGACCCCTTAAGACAATTTCCTCCATGTTTCTTCCCACACTTAGAGAATAATGGAAAGCTTATATTCTTCTCTTTATGGTTTTTAGATTTTAATTTAAACTTAATATTCCTTTTATTTTCCAAAACATGAGATTTATATGTGACTCCAAATTCCATTTCAACCTTGATTGAACAACGCACAATCTCTTTGTAACTACTAAAGTCTCTTATGAACAACGCCCTTCTGAGACTTGGATTTAAACCACCGAAGAACCTATCAACTTTACCTTCTGGTTGGATGATAATTCCAAAAGCGCACCTCACAAGTCTCATGAAATTAGCCTCATAGGTACCAATAGATTCATTAACCCTTTTCTTCAATTCAAGAAACTATTTATCCATTTTGTTATGAAGAATCTGAGTAAAGTACTTATAAAAAAATAAGTTCTTGAAATCGTCCCAATCCATGGATTAAATCTCATATTAATGCATCATATTCTTTATTAGAGTCTACCACTAGTCTGCTTCACCTTCTAAATGATAAATAGATAGAATTACTTTATCATGCTTCAAACACTAAATAATAGAGAATATCTTTTTAGTAGTACTGATCCATTATTCAACAACAAGTGGATCATAAGACCCTCTGAAAGAAGATGGATGTTCCCTCATGAAAGACTCAACAAAATGTTGTTCCCTCCTTTTCTCATTTGTAAGTCTACCATGTTTTATAGAATGAGAGAGCTATGTGATCATAGCAATGAGGTTTTGCATTCCAACTCCCAAAGCATTTGGTAGATCAAGATAAAAATCATTGCATTTTCCATTGTAATCACTATTAATGTGGTTCATTTAGGTTCCATCTATTTACTAAAACCAAAAATCATAGATTAATACATATTTATAATATTTAGGAACCACATAATCATGAAAATTCACATATAATATGTCTAAATTATAAAACCTTCCAAAATATATGACACCTTAGGTTTATCCTAGGTTATTAATAACCAACTTCTATTTACATCCTTCATAATGGTTTGTGAAGAGTTTGTGAATTCCTAAAGAATATACCCTAGGAGTGTCAAACCAGGTGTGTAGTAAGGCCCTATGTCGTGTACCACATTACCCCAAATCAGGTTCAGAACATCTTGTCAAAGTTTTTACCTTTATGTACATCTATGCCAGAGTCACATCCACTTTTAGTATCTAGACAATGATGTATTACTAGGAAACCACTCAATATATCCTTTACCGAAATTCTAGGACATTTTCCTTTACTTTTCCTTATCCTTATAATTATTCTTAGACATGTCCTTAGGGTTATCACTAAGGTTTTATCATCCTATATTCCAAAGGTTAACTAAACCTTTAACCTGATACCAACTATAGTGACCCTATCTTTTCATAAATTAACATTACATAACTTTTGTGAAATGCTTAAAACATTATATAAATAGATTCCCAAATACCATACTAGTATAGTGCCTTTGGAAACATGGAAACATAAACACTGATACATAAGTGAGCTATATCATATCCCAGTAGGTTCTTTTTGACTAGCACCCTTCTTAGATACATCAAACATAATACATATCTTCATAACTTGGGGGGAAGTAAACATAAAAAGGGTGATCTTAGATGCTCAATAATGGTAAAAAAGGGAGATATATAAGCATAATCATAATAATAATGGTATGAGAACATGATCATGAAAATAGAATATCATAACCTGCATATCAAAGATCATATACATGAATCATGGAATAAATATTAGTAGTTTATAAGACATGAATCATAAGGAAATAAAGAACATAAGACATGAAAGCATAACATAGGAATAAAACACAGAATTGTGGAAGAAACATAATCATATATAATTATTTCCATAGTAGTCAAGGCATTGTTACCAACACCATCTTAATGAAGAAATTCCTTTACTGAACTGGGTTCACACCTCATTCCAACCTTGTATTACTAGATTGAGTTCAACACCTGTATTATTGAACAAAGTTCATTTCCTATTCTAGACCTGTAATACTAAACTAAGTTCATTTATCATTCCATCCATGTCTATCTCATGAGATATAAATCTTTACACATTGCATTGGAGGGTGATATAGGTCCCACCCATCTCATAGTGAAATCATACATACATGTGCCACAAGATCATAAATAACCATATCATAACCAATGAAATGAAATGGGTATTATAAACATGTAATAATATCATAAATTTTGGAAAGAGATAGGTTTCACAATAATTTCATCATAAACATAACCCATGAAAAGAAGTGGGTTTCAAAAGCATATAACTCATAAAAGAGAAATAGGTTTCATAAAAATCATGCTATAAAAACACAATCCATTATGAGAAAGAATATGAATTGAAACATTGAATAATTTATCCATAAATTCATGTGTAACACTAATTTATTTTATCATATATGGAAAATAATTTTGAAACATCTTTTAAAAACATTTCTTGAGGAAAATATCCTTTCTGCATTGAAAAATGATTTTTAAAACATAAAAGCTTCTGAAAACATTTTTTATTTGAAAACAGATTTGAAAACTTATAAAGGAATAATTTTAAACCATAACAAGTTTTTAAAATCCGTTTTCCTTGAAAATGGGATTCAAATATATTTTTAAAACATTTTTGAAAACATGGTTTTGAATACAATAAATTTCTGACCGAAGAGAGAGATGGTCAGAAAAAAAAATCTTAAGTACAAAAGAGTGGAAAAATGTTACTAATACATGAGTATATATTGAATAACCAGAGGATAATAAAATTCATGAGTCTTCTTGATATATGGATCTTAATATTTCATCAAAGAAGCATAATAATTAACAATCTCAAAAAGTGACGAGATTGTTTCAATAAAATCTTACTTCTTGGTTACTTGGGATCATACTCTCCATGTAAGAAAAGGAAATTAAATTAAGATTAAAATATAATTAAAATAACTATATTAATTATATAACATCTAAAATTGAAGTATATACACCTAAAAAATAATTTAGGTTCATAACAAAATATGAGTCTCAAAGAAGGCAAATTGAGACAAAACTATTTTACCAATTTGGTAACTATTAAAACTTAAACCCCACAAAAGAAAGATCCTAAAATGGATATTTGAGTATCCATAAATTTAATTATAATATAAATATAATATATTCATGGTCAGTAAATACACCATAAAAAAGGAATGGATGGTGAATAAAGCATGTATCTCACAGAAATAAAAAGTGAGATGAAATCCCCTTACCTTGTGTCTTGACTCTCTTCGTACTCATTCAAACCACCTGTATAATAAATATAAATTTATTATAAATATTTTATAGAACCATATTATTATATATAATACCATATATGGTTCCATTATTACCTTATATTACCTTCTTGTTAACCATCTTATGTCAAGGTTTCACTTCGGATAATATTTATTTTGTTCTTTGCATGTGGCTTAATTTGTTATATCTTTGATCCATATAATTATATCACAATTCCAGAATATAAACCATGATATAAATATAATTTATATTCAGTATATTTTTATTATAATAATCTATAGAATATATAAGTATTAAATGGAATACACTGTTCATGGAGACAGTAAGCCGTACGTAAGCATGAACATTGTTTCCATTTTTATTATCGTATTGAAAGAAAGAAAGAAAATGAACTATATGTATGTATATATATAATATCATTATATTATAATTATAATGTTATATATATCATATTATTTAACTAAACCCATCATTAATAAATGACATGTAGTGTGTGAACGAATCACATCGCTTTGAGGGGGCGGTAATCCACACTTCCTCAAACGAAATTATCATATTTACACCAAATGTAAAGTAAAAATATATGTGTTATAAAAGAAATAAAAAAGATTAAATAGATAATAAATATAATATATAAAATAAATAAATAGATTTTCCATCATAATTTCTACCTTACGAGTAAGTAAAGAAAAAAACGAACAATCACCGTTTAGTGAGGCGGTAGTTTACTATACACGTAAACAGTATGTTTGTTACCAATTAGATGGAGGTGTGTGTAATTTTAGGTTGAAAACTTAGCATAAAAAATCATAGTATATTTTGGATGCTATTTTTTTTATATAATCATGTAATAAATAGAGTGAAGGGGGTGGATAAGGAAAATAAAAGAAAGAAGCTTGAGAGAAGGTGTTACCTCTTAATCAGGTAACTCCTTTTGGTTTGTGACAAAAGGATTCCATGAAAGACTTTATTACCAAAGGTAGGATTAAATGAGGAAATTAGGGATGTTGGGAAGTGTATTGGTCATATCTTTACTGAACCCAAGTGATTTTAGAGGTGTGAATAAGATAGAGAGGTGGTGACCTTTTATAGGGATGGAGGAGTGACACTCTTGTAAATATTTGAAGAGAGAAATACAACCATCTTTTTCATGTTGAAAGTGGATCAAATAATAATAAAAAGTCTATAAAAGGGATTGTATGGTCGATATATTTCCATATAATGAATTTTTTACAATTTTATAGGTTGTTTTGGGCCTTAAGGTTATGATTTGTCCCTTATTAAGCTTAATTTAACCTTAATCGATGTAATTAATTTTAATCACTTTCACTAGTATTTTTGGTTGAAAACTAAGTTGAAATTATTAGTCATTATAAATTATGATATTTAAAAATATGGAATCCAATTTTCCAAATTCTAATCATATAAGTGGAATAAATTAATTTAAAATTAATCCTACAGTCGGGTCGACAATACAAGTTTTTGAAGTAAAAACATTCAAAAGTTTGGTAAGTTTTTATATCCAATTTAAATGTGAAATTGATTTCAATGATATAAATTGTATTAATTGATAAAATTATCATCCAATTAAACTTTAAAACCAATTTAAATTATAATTTAACCTTATAAATAAATTATATCAAAAAGTAGTTTTGAATTAAAATCCAGTATTTTTCACTATTCATCCAAAAAGGAAGTTTCTCTAAAAAATCCCAAAAATTAACCCTAAGATAATTTAAAAATTATAAATTCAAAAATTATGTTTATTTTATCAAATTTAATATTTTAATGTGTCTAATGTATACTGAGTTGATGTTTCATGTAACATACGTCAAGTTGGTGCCGTGTAATGTACGCCAAGTCGGTGCCGTGTGAAAGGAATGTTTGACTTAGTGCATTGTAAGACATAAATGAAAATTTAATTTATTCTAAAAAAGGTCCATAAAAAATCGGGGTGTTATAGGGATACATGATTTATTCTAACTATGTGGCCCAGTTAGTTTCTAAAAAATCTGGGGTTTCGGTCTCTTAACAAACCTCAGACACCCTCATGACCTCCGTGACTCCATTAGGTAAAATGAAAAGGAAAAATGAAATAATTTAAATAGAAAAAAAATTTCTTACCATCATGAAAATACAAGTTGTTATAACCTCTCCTCTTTTAAGAAACTTGTCCCCAAGTTTTCCTTTTGAGGGTAAAGAGATATTATCTGAGAAAATATTCAAACACTATTCTCATATATCCATTTCCCACTCCTAGGTCTCATATTGTACTCATTAGTTCTTCTATAGAACCTTTACTAAAGTAACTAAACTTCCTTAGAGTGTCTTCATGTTCCAATCCACAATATTCATTGGGTACTCCTCAAAAGAAGCATCCATTTCCAACTCAACCTCATCAGGTTGGAAAACATGCGATGGGTCTGGATAATATCGGTGAAGCTAAGATACATGAAAGACATCATGCATAGGATGGTATCCCTAAATTAGTGCTATATGTTAAGATACTAGTTTGATTCAATTCATAACCTCAAAGGGTCCAAAAAATCGAGTCAAAAGCATACCCTACCTATGAATACATCGATTTCCCAACTTGGGTGAAACTTGGAAGAAGACCTGATCTCTAACCTCAAACTCAAGAGTTTGTCAGCTTCAGTTGGAATATGAATACTGTCTGGACTAATCTGTTAATACACACCTTATTATTAACTATACCTCCTCTAAATTCTCATGGATGAGACATAGTCCAAGTAAATATGCCTCCCCTAACTCTAACTAGCATAATGGTGAATGACAAGGCCTACCATATAAGGTTTCACAATAATCCATCTGAATGGTAGCATGGAATATATTATTTAAATCGAACACAACAAGGGGTTTATTTTTCTCCAAATAACCCCCAAAGTTAAGGACACATGCATGGAGAATTTCCTTTAACACCTGAATCATGCACTATGTTTTTCCATCAGATTGAGGGTGATTGGACGTAATCAGAAGAACCTATGCACCCAAGGCCTTATACAACCCTTGATAGAACCAATACATAAAACAAGCATCCCTATTAGATAATATATATTTTGGATCTCTATGAATATGTACAAACTCCATGATGCATATCCTACCTAGATCATCTACTGAGAAAGTCTATTTAACATGTAATAAATGTGATACCTTCATAAAATGATTAATGAATATCCAAATTGTATCGTTTCCATGAGGTGATCTAGGTAAAACAGTCACAAAATCCATACAAACATCATCCCATTTCCACTTTGGAATGGAAAATGGCAATAAAAGTCCTTCCAGTAACAGATGTTCTTTCTTAAACTTCTAACATGTGGAAAACCGAGTAAAAAAACTAGCTATCTCCCTTTTCATAGTAGGACACCAATACTAGAGACGTAAGTCTTGATACATCTTGGTGAAAATGGGATGTACTTCCCCAAATGAGACATGAAATTCCCATATCATCTCCTCTATAATGTATACTAGGACCCAAACATTCCCACTATAGCGTAAGGTATCATCCCCATTCATGATCCAACCAGGAGATGAATCTTCATCTGAGATACTTTCCCTTAGGACTATGCCCTCAGAATCAGATAGTTACCTCATTCTCACCATTTCTAGAAGGGTATAGTTAACTAATAAATATGGTAGTATAGTATGTCCATGATTCCCCTAAACCTCAACATGAATTTTTGAAATAAATTCCATGACTTTCCACTCACCACTGGCCTCCTGAACTACCTGTGTTTGAGTATTCTGACACAAATCATCGACTACAACATTGTATGTTCCAGGCGTATAAACAAGATCGAAATCAAAGTATTGTAAGTACTCAACCCATGTACACTACCTGATATTCAAATAAAGATGTGTAAAGATATAATTTAAGATTGTTTGGTACATGAATACCACAAAACACTCTCCAAGTAAATAGTGTCTCCAATAACATAAAGCAGGAACAACCATAGTTAACTTGAAGTCATGCATCGGGTACTTCTGCCAGTGAGGCCTCAACTGCTGAGGCTTGTATTCTACAACTCACTCCTCCTACATCAAAATAGCTCTTATCCTAATAATTTATGCATCCCAGTAAACAATAAAGATCATTCTCAGCTCCTAAATAATCAATATCAACATTAAATTCAATATTCCCTTCAACTCTTAAAATGCTACATAAAAATATTTTTACCATATGAATTTCACACCCTTCATTTTCAACCTCTTAAGAGGTGGTTCTAGGCATGAAAAATCTTGGATGAAGTGTATGTAATACCCATATATCCCCAAGAAACTCCCTATGTCAATGAAATCATTGGCCTTCTCTTAGGAAACTATAAAATTCACTTTATCTAGGTCTACTAATACTCATGACTCTGAGATGATATGACCTAGGAAGTGGACTTTGTTGATCCAAAAGTGCAGTTTTATGAGATTAGAATAAAGCTAGTTCTCTCTTAGTTTATTCAGCACAAACTCAATATGGTTAGCATGGTCGTGTCGAGAAAGTGAATACATTAAGATGTCATCCACAAAGACTACCACATAAGAATATAGGTATGGGTGGAGAACCAGATTCATCAGAGCCATTAAGACTACTAGTGAGTTTGTGAGACTAAAAAACATTACCAGGTACTTATAAATACCATAAATAGTCCTGAAATCTATAATATGTATGTATAAGGATCTGACACATACCTGATGATAGCCCAACCTCAAATCAAACTTTGAAAACACTCTCACTCCTCATACCTGATCAAAGAGGTCATCTATTCAAGGTAGTGGATACCAATTCTTTATCATAATCTAGTTCAACCATTGGTAATCCACACAAATCCTGAGGGTACCTTCCAACTTCTTGGAAAAAAGACTGGTGAACCCCATGGGGAAGTTATGGGGCGTAAAAAACATTTATCCTAAAGATCCTCAAACTATTTATTAAGCTCCAGAGTAGGTTCCATCCTATAAGGACGAATGGACACTAGGGATGCTTCTAAAACTATCTCAATGGAGGAATTCTACCTCTCTCATTAGAGGTCTCTAAGAAAATTCTTTAGGGAAGACGTCCCTAAAACGATCAACTACTAGAGGGAAAATAGGTTGTAACCCCTGATCATCCAAGAAAATACTGAAAATCTAGGTTGTCACTCTACCCATCCCCTAATGCTCACGTCCAGGTTGAGATGCATGGACATCCCATTCTTCCTTATGGATATTCCTATCACACTCTGGTGTTTTAAATTCCACCTATGATGATAGTAGTAAATATAAACTCAATAGGGAACTAACTGGTCTATCCTGATGATTACATTAAACTCTATCATATCGAGAACAAAAATATTACACATGAAAATATATCCTACTATATAAAGGGGAAAATCATTACAATGGTGAAAATATATGATCAGATACCTAATGGGGTATTAAGAATCATCACACCATAGAAGTGTTTGATCTAGAGGCCCAGACTTTTCATTATTTACTCATATATAAAAGAGTGAGATGCACCTATGTCAAATAAAGTAGACAACAAAGTAAAGGCTACTAGAATAGTACCTAGAACGGTAGATGGTCTAGCGCTCTGCTCCCCCAACAAAGGCTTCCTTGAATGAAACTGGCCCGTACCATGACCCTGAGTCACAACCTGACTGTCCTGGGAAATCCTGCTCTTTTGGTGCTAAGAATCTTGAGTCTTACTACCTCTACCTCAAACACCACCTCGACCTGAGTAGTTAGTGGTATTCTAGCTCAGTGATTGATGAGATACTACTGGTCCCACTCCGAAACATAGAGTAGGTGTAGATCCCTGCTTGTTAGTCACTAATGAAAAATCCATGAAGAAGCAATGGATATGACCCATCCTACTATAGCCTTTGAATTCAACTGGATCCCATAAACACTAGGGTTTTTTATGTACTAACTTCCCGAACTAGTGATATATCAAGAAGCTGTCAGTATGAATCATATAACTACTACTACCTCCATGAGAAAACTTGAATCAATAATTATGTCTGCTAGAAGATCCACTAATATGTCTAGGTGTTGAACCACTCTGGTTCCCACCATCAAATTCTCTCAAATTATGCTTTGTAATGAGGACCTGATTAACTATATATGAATTATTAGCTAGCATAAAAACATTGAACTATGATCGGATGGTGTATACCAACCCATCCTCGAATCTCTTTTTGGTCATAAGATCATCACTGGATAGAGTCAGCACGAACTAATGCAGCTCATTAAATCGAGCTGAATATTCTATGACTGACATGGCTCCCTACTACAGGTTTATAAACTCTCTAGACTGGTCATCCCTCAGAGTCTATGGAAATAAGTATTCGTAAAAGGTCATTTGGAAATATGTCTAGATCATATCATGATGTCAATCTATCTGGGTAATAACATTCCACCACCACTTTCCAGGACCATGTAGAATATTTGTAGCGATCTTGAACCTCTTCTCTAGAGGTGTCTCCAGATGCTCAACTATAGAATGCATGGCCTCTAAACCTGACTCTACAACATGAGGCCCTCCATCCCCCCAAAGGGTGGGAGGATGATGCTACTGAAACTACCAAGTCAACTCTTCTATATTTGGGGTAGGTTGAACAACAATTTTCATATTTTTCATTAAATGGAAAAATCCTTCTCAAAACTGGGCACCGTTTCCCATATCAGGAATAAAAGGTGGTTCCATAGGTGGCACTACAAGAGAGATCACTGGTGGATTAGGTCCCACCACATCCGGTACATGGTTTTCACCGAATTCTAGGTGTACGAATCAAGGATGTTTTGGTGGAATGGTTTTACAATTCCAAACACATGACTTAGAAGAGAAACCAATAATTGAAAGAATTATAAATAGATAACTAAGATAGGTATAAGCCTTCCTGTGTAAAATATCCCACCTCTTAGACTACTCTAAAATCTAGTTCTAGGTGATAAGAGAGGCCATAAAGGACATAAGAACATAATATACAACCTAAAATACCCACTACTAAGGTTGAGTTCAAGTCTAGGTATCATATCATATGATAGGGGTTTCGATATATGGAGTTCCAATTGCAAGGTATGGAGGAAAAAACCCTTTACTTTACAATTGAAATCCCATTTAGCAGTAATTGTTTTCTTTTTAAATATTTTGTTTCACTTTATTTTATAACCTCATATAAATATATACATATATTACAGTCCAAAACCACTAGGTCCAAAACCCACAATATGGTATAATTGGATAATTAAGGTGTCACCACCAATCTATGTAGGAAAAATCTCTATATTTGTGCATGAACTTTAATTAATATAATTATATTCTTTATGAAAGAAATGTTAGTGAATTTAAATATATAATAATCAGACACTAACCATATGCAACAAGAAAATTCATATAGAAATTAAGTATGACATGGAAAAATTCATGACATATTAGTCCTATTGTGCCTATAATGACATATGAAATGACACACATTCATTTCATCAAGCATAAATAAAATAAATCCCATTGTAATAACACCAATAGTATTAAACTCATAATTCATGTGCGTCACTCAATGGTGAAGTCATATCAACTATAATAGGCATAATAAATAGCCACAACATCTAATCCCATATAGTTTGGGGTTTCCCTATATGCGGGTTAACTACGCCTAGGAACATGATCATTACCAAATTCCATTACCTCATAGTCCTGTTTCTAATAACCAACCAATAAGATGAAGGAAATGAAACCTATTATACCACTTTGTAATATCCTGATCCAGGATCCACTTAACTAGTGCCCCAAGTCGGTGGGTCACATGACCTCAAGCACACCTCCCTGTATGCTAGAGGTTTCCGACTAGTAGCAATGGTCTAAGGTGATATAGTTGGGAGACTATACCCTCATATCAAAGTGGAATAATAGATAAAATAATAAATATACACTATAACAATAGGACCAGTAACCTGCCATAGAGGAAGTATGATATAACAAAATGACACAATAGAAACAGATATAATAAAAAAATTTGGAAGCATAAATAACTAAGAAACTGAATAATAATAAAAATCCCAAAGTCTAAGTTATATATAATGATGTCATGGAATATTGATTTACAAAAAAGGTGAAATAGTGGATATACACATATATCATTATATAAAAAAATAAAAAAGGGCAAAATAAAGATCTACTAGAATCATAGGCATATGCTTGGTCCTATCCTCCCATTCTCCATGTTATAAGTAAAATGAATCAAGAATCTAAAGTAGGGAACTTTCCCTTATCCATACTTGTAGAAATGTAATATACACAGATACCAAAGGAGACTCGAGTAGGGTGTGAGATAAATTCCTAGTAGTCTACCACCAATAACATCTAGAGATAATCCAGCCAGTGTATCAAAGCACTATGTAGATATAGTTGAATAATAAGAAATGATGGAAATAGATAAACAATCAACTCAGGTTCCTATAGGACACCTAACAGACTCTACCTTCTTCGATATAAGCTGGAATGAATCTGACCAGTAACCATATATATATATATAAGTATTAATAATATATATATAGTTATATATAATATACACCTATATTCACTAAGCATGCAAGGATGTAAGTAGGCATATACATGGATACTAGGTGCTAGATGAACCAGGGGAATAAATCAAGCATCCCTAACTAGTCTAACGATCCTATAAGATCAAGAAAAAGGGTACATTCCTTGAATATCATAATGATGTTATGATAATCACTTGAGATAGGTGGGGTGAGACATCATTCCCAACACCTGATATAGAGGAACATGTAACATCATGACCATCAACTAGATAAAAGTATAACAGTGAGAGACATCATGCTTAACACCCGATATAAGGGATCATGAAACATCATTCTCAATAGGTCCCTTAACCATCATTCCATAAAAAATATTAATGGAATAATCAAAATAATAATAATATCACGATGGATAAACTATTTACCATTATAATAATATATCCCCAATACAACCAAGGGCATTAAAATTCATATAACCAATATATATAAAAGAATGCATCACTTAGCATGTCATTTTCACCCATTTCCATTTAATTTAAACAATCCATTTAATTATTCAATGAATTTCAATTCATATTCAAGGAAAATTAATCACTTAGAAGGTGATTTAATCAATAGGGAAACTACACATGAAGTGGAAATTCCATTTATAAGCCAAGATGAACACTTATAAGGTTTTTAGTCCATTTAGACAATCATATTTAAAAGGTCAATAAATTTAGCACACACAAAGGGGTATAAATCAAGAGGTTGACATCCTAAAATTGCTTATAAAGGGTTCAAGAGAGTATAAAAATAAGACTATAATTATTTAGATAGGATAAACACATTTTAAGGCAATGCATGACAATGTTTGGCATGTGGCACAATAGTAGAGCTATGAAATCAACTCAACTTTTGGAAATAAATTCTAGAATAGATACCTTAGGTCCTTAGAAAAATCCTCATCCAATATCATATTTTTATTTGAATTATATCAAAATAAAAATGAATAATGATACAAAACCATTAAAATAGTGTGAATGATTTAACACAAAAATAGCACAATATAAGGGAAGATAAACTGAAATAAGAAGTAAGAGGATTCGATTGCTTATCGATACAGTTCTAATCCTTTTGGTGGTGATCTTTTTGTAGCTCAGATGTGGGAGAAATCAAAATTCCCAGGAGTGGTTTGAGGGAGAGCTCACGGGAGGAAGAAATGAGATCTTATCTTATGGAGGAGAATAAATAAAAGAGGGATGAGATATTAAAACAATTAATGGAATTTTTTTTATTTTACCCATAAAAATATTGATCGCACAGTTTAGACACACGGTTGGACAAACTATTCACCAACCGTACACCAAACCACTTCCTGAGAGGTAACAAACATCTTTCAGATCAAATTCACCCATATCATGGTATACTACACCAGGCTTGGAATGATCTCTATTGACTCAACCTCCTCAAACTAGCACAAAAGTGAGTGGAGAAACCTGCCACAGAGAGCCTTAAAGGGGGATATCTAGATCAATACTTGAAATCTATTTTTATATGTGAACTCTTACAAGGCTATATGGGATTACCATGATCCAATAAAATTAAGCATTCAATCCTTGATCATATCCTACAATATCTAGATCATCCACTTAGACTTCTCATATATTTTTGGGTGATATGATGTACCCAACTTCAATTAAGATCCCATGGAATTCCATAGTGTGACACTATGAGTTTTTAGTATGAATTTATCTTTAAATAAATACTATGTTTATTGTTTTTTACACAATAAAAACCAAACTAAAACGAACCATGATACATGTTATTAAGATAAAATATTATAATGTAATATAACAATTAATAAATTTTTAGAATACAATATAACACATCATTAATAAAAGTACAGGAGGAATAAATCCGTAAGTAAACCAAAATATCATGATCATGAAATATTTATCTTCATGATTCATCATAAAGATCATACCCACAATTATACCTATGTAAAAAAAGGAAAATAATTATAAATATAATATGCATGTTGATATAAAATTCAATGATTTGGATGAATTACATTAGAAATGAATGTAAGGATATATTAATGAAATATGACCATTATATATATAGTCGTTGGACATATAACTATTGGAAATATAGTCATTAGAAATTTAGACATTGAATATAGGTTCATTGGATACGAATATAAGAAATAATTATATTGAAGTTGTTTAATTAAAAAATAATAGATAATGAAATAAAAACACAATATTTATTTAATATATTTTATTATAATTTTTTTATACAAATTACGTAATATTGTTATTATTGTTATAATGAATGATTTTATTTATTTATAAAATTTAAATAAAGATTATAGTATATATGTATTGATAAAATTTAATGTTAAGAAGATGAATAATTAAATTTAAGGGTATGTGGTTAAATTCATCTAATGTTAAAAGGGGTTATTTTTCATTTTTTAATGTGTTGTGTATTTTTATATAAATAAGTTAAATTGATAAATTTTAAACAATTCATATTAAATAATGATTACATATATAAAAAAATTGATTAACACTTATTTAGTATTAATTGAGGTGAAATTGGACTAAGAACAATTGATGTTTTAAAAGTTATTTTTTATAAAAATGATTTTTTTATTTATATAACATTTTTTCATTTAAAAGTTAAATTTAAAATTTTATAAATTTAATTATATAAAAAAGAGTTCAAATTTTTAATCATTATGAAAATATTATTTAAAATGGTCAATTTTTTTAGGTATAAAAATAAGTTTCTAAGTTAAATAGTGCATGACATCGGTAAACCGTAGAAATTATAAAATACAATATATGATTAAAATGATGTATAAAACTTTTAAAAAACAAAATAAAAGTTGTTAATGGAGAAAATAAAAATGATCCTTAGTTTTTTCCACTTATGGGGCCACTTGAAACTTAAAAATAAACTTCATTTACAATTAAGTAACAAGAATTTGTAAAAAAGATACTCAAACTCACCTATAAAATGAAATATCCACTAACTTTTCCAAACCACTCATACCATTAATTTCACTCTTAAATACCTACCAATTATTCCCCTCATAAATCATTATCAGACTTTGGGTAGCTTTTAGTTCCAAGAAGGAGGACTAAATAGTTCATTTCGAAGCAACCTGCTTATAGAAGGAGTGAATTCATCAATGTATGTACCTAGTTGTTCACCATATTTTGAAATTACTTATCATATACACTCTTTAAAAATATACTATTACACTGTAATGATATTATATTAGCATCATTATGATTTAGATAAAATTATACTACTATTATATAACACTAAAATCTCAATCATTCTATAGTATAATATGTTCTTGTTTGGGTCTGTTCAACCACCTACACGAATAATGCTATACAAACATCATAAGTTTCATCACAATTGTAACAAACCCAAATACATAACCCTAATGTCCTTGGTTATTTTATTACATTGGTACATATATCACAATACATAGTATCCAATAGTAAAGTAACCTTATAAAATCAGATATATAAATGAGTTTTACATTACATTGAAAGAAAAATTACATCATCTGAATAGATTGAAATTATTATTCTTATTACTATCCATTTTTTACATGTAGTAATCTTATTGGTTTTCCATGAAAAAGTAAAATAATAGAAGGGGTTGAGATCAGACTCTCACTAATGGGATAACATATAATAGAAGCTATTATAAATAAAACATTATGGTATGAATAAATAAATTGAGTTATGCCATAAAAAAATCCATGGCCAATATAACAATAAATATATTCATGGATATCAATAATTGAACATGTATTGAATGGATGTATGAATAAATAAACTTTTTTATATAACAAATGAAACCGAGAGAATAAATAAATTCATGACCAACATAATAAAGAATAAATTCCATGATATTAATAATTGTACATAGAGTGAAGGGATTTCTAAAAAAATATGGCATGAATAAATAAACTGAGTTATACCATAATAATTAAAATAAGAGAATAAATAAATCCTTTTCAAATATAACAAAATAAATAAATTATTGGATAATAATAACAAATCATACAGTAAAGGAATTTATAAAACATTATGACATGAATAAATAAACCAAGTTATGCTAGAACAATAAAATTGAGAGCATAAATAAATCCATAGAAAACATAAAAACAAATAGATTCTAGGATATCAATAACTGAGAGAATAAATAAATCCATGGATATAATAATAATGAATAGATTACATGATATAAATAACTTTGAGAATAAATAAATCTATAGAGAACATAATAATTAATAGATTCCTGGATATCAATAACTGATCATATAATGAAGGGATTATTAAAAAATTAAGGTATGAAAAAATAAACTGATTTATTCCATAACAATGAAACTAATCATATAGTGATGGAAATGAAAAATTCATGACATCATAAACATACTGTCAAGTCCTTATTCCAAGACATCTTATAAATACATCCATGTCCTTGTGCCAAGACATATTACATAAAGGTTATAGATGCCATAGTTACCCTATCTTAGTTGTATACTGAGAAATTCTAGTACATTTTGGGGATATATAATTTTGGGCCCCACTTGTCACATAAATTTCAATATAATCCATTAAAAATTGAATAATTCTAGGGCATAGTGTTCATGGAATAAAAAATATATATTCTTAGTACAATTACTCAATGAGGCATATCTTACACAATTTTTCAATATAAAATAATGAATTATATGGTACAAAAATATTTTCCCAAATTAAGAACCAATAATGTTATCTAGGTAAAACCCATTAAGGAATAACTAGGGATTTTAAAATGTATAAATAAACACCTTTAACAAGTGAAGGATATGAGATTGTAGTCATTGAGTGTTTTTAATGACAAAGTTTTGAAGGTATCTAGGTAGATATATACATGTATTTTAAAACTTAGTGGACCAATGAAATGATAAATAAATCCCTCATAATGGTTTCTTAGAGAGAATGAAAATTATCCAAAGCATATCCTCTAAGATTGTTAATCCATGTTTTTAGAAATACCCATTTTCATGCACTAGGTGAGAATCAATTCAAAGATCAATAAACCCCTTTTGGGGTTATTACCCCTATGTACAACTATTATAGATCCATATCCACTTTTATTATAATTATAGTGATTTTATTACTTAGGAAACCACACACTTTTTACTTCACCAAAATTTTAGGATGGTTTTATGGCTACAAGATAGACTGAGTATTATAATGACTTGAAAAAGGAAATAATAAGAGGGAATAAGTAAACTACCATTTAAAACATATAAAATGTGAGATAATACCATAGAATAATAAGTATTATAGGATATAAAAATGAAATTTAAAAGGAAAATATAACAAAGGTAATGAACTTGAAAAGGAAAGAGGATAATTGAGGACCCTTACTTCAGCATAATAACGACTTAGAAAAATGCTATAATGAGAGGGAATAAATAAAATATAATTTTAAAAAATATAAAATAGAATATAATACCATGTAATAACAATCATGGTATTATATGAAAAAGGAAATTATAAATATAATATAAAAAAGTAATGTACTTGAAAATGGAAAGAGAAAGACAGTGGGAACCCTTACCTTAGAAGGAGGCTTCTTAATGCTATAGAGGGAATACTTAGAACCTTTTAACCACCTTGGAGATACTATTGAGAAGGAAATTGAGAGATGATTTGTGAAAAAATTCTTTTTTGTGGAAATTGAGGAGGGAATGGGGGTATTTATACTTGAGGATGAGTAGTCTTAAAGGATTAAATATTGGTTATTTTTTTATATAAGAAAACCACTTTTGGGTGAAGTGAATTACAACCAATTTTATTTCTTATTAATGAGTTAAAGAGGGTGGGTGGAAGTTAATTTCCTTAACAAATCGAAACTTACCTTCCAACCAACCCATTTAATTCACACCAACTAAAAATATTTTTTATCTCTAAAATCAAATGTTTGGTTCCAAAATGTAAAGTATAAATTTATAAATTAAAATTAATATTTTTAAATTCATTTTTATACTTATTGAATGAAATTTTATTGAATAAAGTTTTTATAATTTTTAACTATTTTCACATAATAATGATGTTATAAAATCACAATGCTCATAAAATGGTAATTTTCACTTTTTTACAAAAAAATTAACTTTGTCGAAAACTAACAAAAAAATCACCCTAGGATAATGTTTATGTATTGATTAAAAAAAATAAAATAAATTTAAAAATATTTTTCTCTAAATATGATAATTTTAACTTTTAGAAAAATTCTTATTTATTGAAAATTAACAATTTTATAGCATATTATACATTCTGACTATTATAAAAATCACTTAGGGATTTTTTTAAATATAAAATCATTTTAAAAGTGTTTTATAAGATTAATTCATGAAATAAATTATATTTAAAACTTATAAATTTTTCATGAAACATTTTTTTAACAAAATATATTTATAGTCTCTATAAATAATATAATTTTGATTATATCATAAAATAATCCCGATGACCACTTAATTGCATCTACATAACCAATAATAATAATGAACAACTATATTATTAAATAATGGTAATAATTTCTATTGTCCATATTGTCCAATATTAATAATGGAAAATGAAATATTTCCCTGTAAATATACTATAATTATTATTTAATCATTCACTACATTACTTTAAAAGGTTATTACACACTTCTTGAAAATTTATATCATTTTACTAATGTTTATATTCCCTTTCGTGATCTTTATAGAAAGGAAGATCTTTTTAGGGGAATTAAAACCTATTGATTTTGTTTTAGTGAATGTATTATTCTTCCAATTTTATATACCTTTACTTTTTCTAGTTTCAATAGTCCATATTTACAAATGATATGTAATGACATGCAATAATATTTCTATATGTCTACTTATTGTAATAGTGGGTACTTTATTGGATATTATCGCCCAATAAATGTATTATTCCCAATTAATAAAATAAAGAATTATTAGATTTTTTTTATGAAACATGTCACTTAACCTTTTAAATGGAATATTTTAAAGAAACAAAACCTATACACATAATAAGGCAAAATAAAAACATTTTCAAATTAAATGAGCTAAAATGTGAATAAAAAATTCATAATAAAAAATTATTTACATTTAACCATTAATTATATAATGTTTCACATAAAATTTCATATGATAGTACATCCAAAGGTTATATGTTTTAATTTTATGATAATGAAAACAAGAATTGTACATTTTTAATCATTAAATTAAAATGAATTAATTACCACGATGATGTGAAAATAAAACTATTTACAAAAGGGATGAATTTATAAAATAAAACTATATATTTAAAAAGAATCATGTACATAGTAAAATAGATGTGTATATATAAAAGCAATAGAAGATGGAATTAGTTAATTACATAGGATTATGAAAAGTGATGCTCTATTTTCACCCTTTAGTTGGGGGTTTAAGCCTCATGGGAATGCATGAGGCGATAGGTTGCCAATCGACCTGTGAGCCACACATTTTCTAATATATTTTTAACAAATAAATTACTATTTTACTTAAAAAAATTATAATTAATTAATTAGGTGATAAATATTTTTTATTAATATAATGGAATTTATTTATCACTTATATTTATATTTCTAAAAAAATCATTATAAATCTAGGACGTTACATTCTACACTCCTTAAAAAAATGGTGTCCCCACAATTTCACTCATTGGTAAACACATTCTAAACCCAAATTCTCTCTTAATTTTTATCTATATAAAGGAAAAATTATAAATTCCATAGAAATTTTTATATTAAGGGGTCATCATATTTATACTTAACATAGTTCTCTTAAGAAATCAGATATCTACCTAAGGCTCTAGACCCAAATTTTCTAAATCCTAATTTCTAAAAATAACCAAACTCTACATTGATACCAACACCAGTATCATTGAAAAACCTAACAGGGAAATGCTTATATTGATTTTGGGTGTTGACACAATTTTTCCTTTAAATTTACATCATTTAGAGAAAATGGTATATACATAATTAGTACATAAACAATAATATGATTTTAATTTAATTTAATATGAAAATATTTATAAAACATCATATGGTTTCCTTATAGGGATCATGTTTTCTAATTATGTTATTCTAAATCTAGTTAATAATGTTTCTTATAAACTGTCTATTGGTACCAACTGTAACAACCCTAACTCCAGAATCTTGGAACCCATTGTTATTTTATTACATTGTAATATAGATCCAATAGTTTAGTAGCCTTAGAAAAATAGATACATAAATGATTTTTTACATTACATTGAAACTAAAATTAAATAATATAAATAAGTTAAAAATATTATTAATCTCATTGCTATCCAATTTTAATATGTAGTAATCTTCTTTCTTTCTTGAGGAAAAGGAAAACAATACAAAGGGGTGACCTCAGATTCCTAGTAAGGTGATAACTTACAATATAATCTATTATAAATAAAACATTATAGTATGAATAAATAAATTTATCTATGATATAACAAATAAATAAATCCATATCCAAGATAATAATAAATAGATTCTTGGATAAAAATAACTTAAAACATAACAAATTGAGGTTATAATTAATGAAACTTTGTTATACCATATCAAATGAAACTGAGAGTATAATTAAATCTATGTACAACATAACAATGAATAGATTCAAAGATATTAATAACTATTCATATAGTGAAGGGATTGCTAAAACATTATGGAATGGATAAATAAACCGAGTTATTCCATAATAATTGAACTAAAAGCATAAATAAATCCATGGACAAAATAACAATGATTTTTTTGGATAATAATAAATTTTCATATAGTGAAGGGATTTATAAATCATTATGGAATGAATATATAAACCAAGTTATTCCATAATAATGAAACTAAGATCATAAGTTAATCCATGGCCAACATAATAATGAATCAATTCCAGGATATCGATAATTGAAAGAATAAATAAATCAATGACCATCATAATAACAAATAGATTATAGGACATAAATAACTGATTATATAGTGAAGGTATTTCTAAAACATCTAGGTAAGAATAAATAAACCAAGTTATGCCATAATAGTGAAACTGATCATATAATGATGGAAATTCATAATTCTTAACATCTTAAATATACCATCAAGGCATTGTGTCAAGAAAACTTAAACATGCCATTAAGTCCTTCTTCCAGTACATCTTACATAAAGGGTAAGGATGCTCCCATTACCCTATATTAGTTGTATCATGAGACCTACTAGTTCACTAAGGGATATATCATTCTGACCCCTACCCATCACATAAATTCCAATTCAATGCATCATAAATTGAATAATTTCATGGAATAATTATCAAGTAATAAACAACATAAATACTTATCATAATTTCTCAATGAGGAATATCTTACACGATTTTTCCATATAAAATAATGAATTATATGGTATTTTTTCCCTAATCAAGAACCGATAATTATATCTTGGTGAAATCCCTTAAGGAATAACTACTGATTTCAAAATGTATAAATAAATACCTTTATCTATTGAATGATATGAGATTTTTTTCAATGGGTGTTCATAAGGACCAAGTTTTAAAGGTATCTAGATAGATGGATACATGTATTTGAAAAGGCAGGAGATCAATGAAATGATAAATAAATCCTTTATAATGGTTTTGTAAATATAATTTAAATTATCAAAATCATATCCTTTAGGAGTGTCAAACCAGGTGTGCAACAATGCCCACTATCGTGCCCCAAGTGTTGATCGATTCAAAGCCCAATGCACTATTTTTGGAATTATTAACCATATGTACAACTATTATAGATCCAAATCCACTTTTATTATCCATATAGATATTCTATTACTTTTAAAACCACACACTTTTTACTTACCAAATTTTTAGGATGGTTTTATGGCTACAGGATAGTCCCAGTATTATATTGACTTAAAAAAGGCTATAATGAGATGGAATAAATAAACTCCCATTTAAAACATATTAAATAGAGGATAATACCACATAATAAGAATAATGGTAGTATATGAAAATAAAATCTAAAAATATAATACAACAATGGTAATGAACATGAAAAGGAAAGAGGAGGATTGAGGACCCTTACTTAGACATTGTAACAACATAGGAAAATGTTATATTGACAGGGAATAAATAAACTCTCATTTATAACATATAAAATGAAATATAACACTATAGAATAATAATAATGTAAGTATATGAAAAATTAATTTCATAAGAAAATATAACAGAATTATTTTACTTGAAAATGTAAAGAGAAAGATTGAGGAGACCCTTACTTTGGAAGTATTCTTCTCAAAGATAGAGAGGGACTTCTTAGAACCACGTAACCACATTGGAGAGAATATTAAGAGGGATTTAGAGAGATAATTCATTCTCAATGTATTTAGTGTGAAAATTTAGGAGGGATTGGGGGTATTTATACTTGAGGAGGGAAAATTAATACAAACAACCACAAGTGATGTCGACAACACAGGCACTCCCACCCTCATAAGAACACTAGAGAAACCCTAATGAATCCCGCTCATATATAGATATTTCCATGGGACAATAGAGGAGAATACCTAATGCTGAATCCCGATCCTTCGCAGATGTCATCGTGAGTTGAGTGGCTCTGGCTAACTTGAATACATTAGATTGCATTGATCTAAATAAATACCAATATAGAGGTATATCGACGATTTCCTTCTCAAATGAAGAGGTACAAGTTATATTCTCAGATATTGACTTTGTTTTGGTCAGAAAATCCAACAAAGAAAGACCCTCAGTAGTATTTCTATGAAATACCCTTGAAAAAAAATCATATTTGTGAATTCCCACATTGGTTTGATGAATTCACTACATATCCTTTTTCATTTCTCATTAGAAAAAAATTACTATATGTTTTGGATGAGAGGGTCATAGAATTTCTGTGGATGTTTCATGAAGGTTTTGAAATGGTCAATGAACTTTTTTGTGGATTTAAAACTGCCTATTGTACCCATTTGGCTGGGTTTTCTTAATCTTACACTACATATCTTTAAAAAAATGCACTTTTTTCCATAGCTAACCTCTTTGGTAACACCCTCAAACTTGATTTAGCTACTTTGAATCTGTCTCGACCCTCTTTCACTCGCATTTGTAATGAAATTGATATATAATAAGACTTTTCATCATGATTTTGGATTCAAAACGGTGATAATGGATCCATTTAGAAGGTGGTTTTTGAGAATGTACCAGCCTATTGAAGAAGTTGGTCTAGAATTGGGCACTTTGTAGGAGAATGTGAGAACAAAAGGCTTGACACACACCCCTCTCTCATTTTAAATCTATATGGGTTGAAAATAAAACTTCAAAAGGGTAGTCTGATACTCATTCAAGGAACCCTATTGATGGTAATACCAATTTGGTCTCTTTGGGTCCTCCTATTATTCAGGACCCCTCTATCAGTCTATCTGGTTTGATAGAGGAAGTGAAAAATGGCCATACTTCTAAGAAAGATATGGAAATTTACTTAAGCCTGAACCTTTAGATATAGAGATCAATAAAATAGATCATATGGAGAAATAAAATGATAAATATAACTATAGAGAATCTATTCAAGATGTTTTTGACAATTCTTTCCAACTTGAGGAAGATTTCTTAAAGTCAAGAGCAAGAAAAGGTAAAAAATCAGTGATTGACTCAAATGGTTTCATCACTCCAAGTGATAGGAAAACTTGTAAATGTAGGGATTAATCTAATATTGAAAGAATGATAGTCACAAGATCCCTAGATGTAGCTAAGAATGAAAATAATATTTTACCCCCACAACCCATGCCTACTGAAGACTTGTCTGCATCCTCTGAAACAACTGGCTCAAAAGTCTCGACTAGTGTTGATGAAGATGAAAACGATCATGATTTTAGAGATTCTTACCACATATAAGATAAATTAGATTATCCAAGGATCTTGACTCTTGGATGGAAGATAGTGATACAACTATCTTCCGAAAATATGAAAATGGAGATATATCTGCTAATACTTATGTTGATATCATAAAATGGATGTTTATCAATGTAGTAGAGAATTTTAAGAAACCCAAACGTCAACTTCAAAGCTATTCCATGGAAATATATCATTTATTTGTAATGACATGGGTTTCAGTTTGATTTGATTTCATAATTCAACTTTGTTTAGGCTTTTTGGGTGAAGACTTTTCTTTCTATATTTCTCTTGGCTAGATGAATTCTATATGTTCAATTTGGAAAATAGGAAGGACTTGGCTTGGCTGCCCAACTCATCTGCTGACTCCCTGGAATGAATTATCCTCTGGAATACCCTTGTTTGCTCATGATTTTTCTATTTCACATCTTTTTTTCTGTGCTTGGACTCTCTTTAGAGATTTTAGTTCTGAGTTTGTGAAGGCTTTTCCTGGCCGTCTCCTGCTCTTCATTGATAGGATCTCACTGGCTCTCAGATTTTCAGACCCACTGCTTACTTCTTGCAATGCATGGAATATCATTGGGGTTACTTATTACCAGATTGATTCCTATGCTATTATCCTTTCAAACTAGTCTGAGTATGTTTGTTCATCTATATATTTTCACTGGTTTTGTTTCTTTTTATTGGGTATTGTGGTTTTCAACCCTTGTTTCTCGGTCTCTTTCTATTAGATTATTCAATTGTACCCCTTTAAATCCCATGTTAGTGTAAATTATTTACAACTCATGCTTGTATTGTAACCTTTATTATTTAATAAATTTTCTTAGGGCATGATCAGGGTGATTGGTTCATGTCATCGCTTTTCTCTAATACTTTAAAAGGGGTGGTTTTAAATGATTAAATATTGGTTATTTTATTATATAAGCCAACCACTTATGGGTGAAATAAATTCCAAACAATTTTATAGCTTATTAATGAGTGAAATAGGGTGTTTGTAAATTCAAATCCATCTAAAATTAAAACTTACCTTTTGACCAACCTATTTAATGCCCACAAACCAAAAAATAATTCTTATCTCAAAAATCAAAATTTTGATTTCAAAATGTAAAGTATAAATTTATAAATTAAAATCAAAATTTTTATATTAATTTTTATGATTATTAAATTTATTTTTTAATAAAATGTTTCATATATGTTTTAATAATTTCCACATAATAATGATTTCATAAATTCACACTGCTTGTAAAATGGTATTTTTCACTATTTCACTAAAAAATAAAATTTGTTGAAAAATTATTAAAAATTTACCTTATAAAAATTTTTCTATGATGAGTATAGAAATGAAATTAATTATATAGAAATAATTATATTAATATTATAAATTTTAATTTTAAATAAAAATCCTTATTTATTGAAAATTAACAATTTTTATAGAGTAATAAGCATTCTATCTGTTATAAAAATTATATAGGGATTTTTTAAAATATAAAAATATTTTAAAAGTGTTTTATATGATTATTTAATGAAATAGATTTTATTTTAAACATATAAATTTATCATAAAAATATTTTTAACAGAATATATTTATAGTCTCAATAAATAATAAAATTTTGATTATATCATAAAATAATCTCGACGATTACTTAATTACATCTACATAACCAAAAATAAGAATGACCAATTGTCTTATTGACTAATGGCTATAATTACATGGGCCATATTATCCAAAAATCATAATGAAAAATTATATATTTCACTAGTTGTACTAATCTATATTTATGCATGATATGTAATGAAATGTAATAGACTTTTTGTGTATCTACTTATTGTAATAATGTGTATTTTATTGGATATGATCGTACAATAAATGTATTACTCTCAATTAATGAAATAAATCATTATTTAATTTTTATTATGAAATATGTTACTTAACCTTTTAATTGGAATATTTTAAAGTAATAAAACCAATTCATAGAATATAATAAAATAAAAATATTTTGGAATTAAATGAACTATAATGTAAATTAGAAATTCATAATAACTTATTATTTACATTTAACCATTAATTTTATTATTTTCCACATAAAATTTTATATTATAATACATACAACGGTTATATATATTATAATTTTATGATAATGAAAACAATAATCATACTTTTTCAACCATTAAATTAAAATGACTTAATTACCAAGATGATGTGAAAATAAAACTATCAATAAAAGGATAAATTTATAAAAAATCTATACATTTAAAAATAATAATTTATATAATAATATATATATGTTTATATATAATAATTATGGAATATAGAAGTAGGGAAACATGTAGAAAGATGAAAGGTGATGCACCCTTGTCACACTTCAATCACGAGTTCGATCACTATTCCTTATTAGACACAACGGGTTGTCGCTCAGCCTGTGATTTGATATTTTTCTAAAACCATTTTAATAAATAAATTTATATTTTCCTTGAAATTTTTTAAATGAATAACCTAGGTGATAAATCTTCAGTTTATTAAAATAAAGGAATTTATTTATAATTTCTATTTATATTTCTAAAAAAATATTCATTGGAAATTTAGGATGATATAAGAAATAAGTATAAAGACATTAATACTGGAAATATATAATATTAAGGAGTAATATATGTCATTAATATGAGTTTTAAAGTATGAAACAAAAAATACTAGTAATTATAATGTCACTTATTGTCAACAATAAATTACCCGAAGCACACTCGTTATAGATTTCACTCTTACAAACCATACCAATACCCTCAATAAAATGAACATGGGAATGAATAAATCATTGAAGAAAAATTATTAAAATACCTTTAAGAATTTTTAAATTATGAACTTGGTATTAATTAATGATGATTGACATCACCATTCTGAAGTTAGAACACAATAATTAAAATTACTATACTTTTGGTGATGAAAATAAATAATAACTAACTAATATAAGCGTAATGAGTAAATATAATTGAATAGTATAAAAAGAAATATATATGAATAAGTTTAATTAAATAATCTATTAATATGGGTATGTCTATTATGTATGAGGATAAATAACTTTTATGGAAATCGAGATTAAAGTTAAGGGTTTCTCATCTCAATTTTCTTTCATTGTGATATGTTCCATATTCACCACATATCATCTTTTTTGGGTGTATATACCACACATGGATGTATTTAATCATAAATTTAATGAAATTATAGGGATTTAAAATTATATCTCAGGTTTTATCTTTTAATGAATTTTGATTCAAATGTTACTAAAGATGTAAGGGTTTTCTTTCCAATCTATCTTTGAATTCACGATTATTTATGTCTAAATGCCCATATAGGAAAATTATATGATATTTCTCTCTAAAATACCCTATTTTTCTTATCCTATTATTATTCATGGGTTTTATAGGCATTCTTACCATTTCACTTTCTTATGGTTCATAATTCAAACAATACTATGCTTTTATGTGAAACCGACCATGTCTTTTATTCTTATTAGGGAATCATTATCCACCATGTCCATATTTTTCATATTATTTTATAGATGTATCTATTTATAATTATATAATTTATTAATGACTTTTTATATTGGCCTTGGATTTATTTAAAAAATAATTAAATGAATTTATATTTGATTCTTTCTGTATGGTTCATCTATTATCAACTTTACTTTATTTACAAAAGTATAAAATAAATCATTTTTATCATTTACCACATGATTTTTTTTCAAACTATCTCCAAGATTTTTCTTTATAAATCCCCCTCTATAGGTTTTCGTAGTTTTTAAAGTAATTTAAAATCATATTATTTTGTAATTTATTTTCCTTTAAAATGAATGTTATTATAAGAAAAGGATATTTATTCTTAATTTTTTATGTGATATTCCAATTCTCTTATAAAAGGGGTTTTCACATATATCAAAATACTTTAATGTTTCTTATAATCCACTTGGGATATTTTCTAATGACACCATCCACCATATTTATCTTAATGGAATATTATAATGTCTGATGGATGTTTTTATGGAACCTATTTCATCACCACTGGGTAATTAAGCCCTGATGAGATTATGGATGTTTACATATATATGGTTTATCATTATGCGATAATTGGGTCCAATTTATCTCTCCAATGCAGTCAATAAATCCATATGTCTCATTAGATAATGATTTAAAGCATGTACCTTTTTGATATATTCACAATGTTAAGTATGGTTCTTATTGAAATGTTCACAATTTTAAGCGTGAACCTTATTGATATGTTTCCAATGTTAAGAATTAACATTATTGATATGTTCATAATGTTATGTATAGACCTTATTGAAATTTTTATAATGTTAATCATATACCTTATTAGAATGTTTAAAATGTTAAGCATGGGCCTTATTGATATATTCATAGTGTTAAGCATGGACCATATTTATATTTTCTTATTGTTAAACATGGACATTAACAATATGTACAGAATTTTTAGCATAAATATTATTACTATATTCACAATGTTAAGCATGGAACTAATTGATATATTCAAAATGTTAATCATTGACCTTATTGATACGTTCAATATAGTAAGAATGAAAATTATTGATATGTTCACCATGTTAAGCATCGAACTTATTGATATGTTCACAATAATAACCATTGACCTTATTGATATGTTTACAATGTTCTGTGTCCCCTATGACTATGATTATACCACATGATTTTGTTATACCTAATGGTTCATGGCTATCTCCCCATCAAATCACATCTTTATTCAATGAATATATGATATACTTCCATGATGACACTTCCATGGACTTATGTTCCCCTTCTAGGATCATTTTAATATGATATTTATCCAATTATCATGTTCCAGGTCCATTATTATGGATTCAAGTTTTCACACTTTCATATCTTATATTATGATGAATTTATTATTTCTTGGTTCATGATTTATGAAATATTTCTTACTGGGTATGATTTTTTTATGTTATAACCATATACTGTGATTGTGTTCACATACCCACATGTTTGAATTATGGTCACTTTAGATCTTTAATTGATATCCATTATGTTTGATTTTATTGAGAATCTGAGCACACCCTTTTCTTATGGTTTCATTCCCTAGGAAATGATTAAATTTATTATATATGAAATTTCTATAAGGATATCATGTGTGTAGAATATTTTGGGAAATATTGAAAAATTATTGTAAAATAGGAAGACCATGTATCTAATATTCATAGAAAATAAAATTTTGGGTTCTAGAATTTTGAATTTTTTTGAGATGAAATGTTTAAATTATGGAAATTATGTAAAAAATATGTGTGTCATGCCCTATTCATCTCATTTGGTATCAAATCATATGTGTAAATTTTTTATTTCCGAAACTAGATCTGGGAGTGTGGGTCTTGGGAATATCAGTTGGTATTAAAGTGGGGTTTAGTTATTTTTTAGGATTAGGTTATGGATAATAAGGATATTGATCATAAAACAACCAATGATTAACCAAAAGTTATATAGTATGAACATTAAATTTCATAATTTTAAATCATGGTGTAAAAAATTAGGATATATTAGGAATTATTTTCCTCAACATATGATTTCTTACAATGATTCTTAATAATCATGGTAAGGAATTGAGCATTAAAAATACATATTCTCTATCTTTAGACTATAATTAACCTTATTTCATTCCCAAGGATCTTTTTAGTTTATAGTTTTTAGATTTAGTTCATAACCCTCACATAAAAAACCCATGTATAACAAAGTGAAAACTTATATTTAGTATACATTTTTACCACAAAACAAAACTTTTAAGATATAAAAAGTTTTCTTTTCATGAAACATATTCATAATTTTCATCTTGACCTCATCCTTGGCCCTACTAATTCTTAAATCACTATGAAAATCATTTTAAAATGTGGTATGTGCATAAAAATCTTATTAAGGGACATAAAAAGTAACAAACTATTAGTCCATGCATTTTTCAAAATAAAATTTGGGTTCAAAATAAACATTTCCTTACTCAAGAAATTAACTTCTCGACCTAATTATTTTCATAAAACAATTCATAAGAATTCAAAAGGAAAAAATAAATCTCATTAAGGTTTCTTTGAAATAATTAAAATATTATGAAATGTTTTTCATAAAGTTATATATTCCACCCTTACGAAGTATCATATACTTTAATTTAAACATAATATCATTATCTTACCTTAAAAAATCATAATATTTCTATAAAAACCTATAGAAATAAAAGATAAATCATTTAAGTAACCCGAGTCATAATTTTCATATAACTATTACATATGGAATAGCCATCATGGTTATAAATTGAATAATCTTCATGTTTCACATTGAATAACCGTCACGATTATACTTAGAGTAACCATCAATGATATCTTCACCGCTTCCTTCTTCTTCTTGAGACCAGTCGTAGGAATCATGGAGATCGGTCCTGCTATTCATCCTCTTTGGTTACCTCCTCTTCTAGATCTAGTGTAGATCTGGGTTCCCGTGCTTGCATTGGTGGGTGATGTGTGTTTTTATTCTCGAGTGGTGATGATTTTGTCCATCTAGGTTCATTGTGTGTTTCTCCCTATTCGTGTTGGAAGGTTGGCACCATCCTCAGCATATTTCTTTGTCATTACTCATTTAGAGTTAGCGGTATCATCTAATGACTATAGATCTACTATATTTGGTCATGTTACATTATATTTTCATTATTTAAGTGGTTTGAAAATATTCTAGTAGCATCAAATGTTTTCTGGAGATAGATGAATTTTCAGTGACATCTGGGCTTTTGGATTGTCATGGAAAGCTCCATGATTATTAGCGGTGGTTTGGGTGGATGTGGGTTTTGAAACTGGGTCACTGGTGGTTTTTGGTCGATGGAGGGATATGGATTTGGATTCAAATGAGTCTTATTATATGTAAGACTCTATTTGGTGTGGATCTGGATTTTTTTTATTGCTGAAGTCATCTCAAGATTCAGTTCTTGTCTGTCCCTGCTATTTTCTCCTCTTAATTCCCATTCATGGTGCTTCCTATGGACTTTCCATGTAGCTTATCTCATTTTTTTTCCTTTCTCACGTTTTATGGAACTGTGATGTGCTCCTCAGATTCTTCGATGTAACTTGACTCTGTACTATGCTTACTGGCTACTCCGATGTGATTTTTCTTCGTGATATGCTTCTTTGATGATTTGGTGTGATTAGCCTCCATGATGTACATTTTGATTGCTCTGGTGGGATTTTTATCCGTGATGTTTTTCTAATATGTTCTAGAGATTGTATATTAGAGACCGTGCTTCAACAGGCTAGCCTAGAGGCAGGCTCTTGGAGGGTGTTGTTATGGTTCTTTTGGTGACGATGCTCGAAGTTTGCATCTCGGTGTGGAGATCTTGTTTCTAATAAATGCGGTACATAGTGTTAGTGCTATTAATCTTTTCTAGTTTACTGGCCTTCAGTGATGGTGATGGGTCTGCTCATCGGATAGTGGTGGTTTTATGGTGCTTGGATCTTATTTGTTTGATTGGTTTCTGATGACTTTCCAAGCATTGGAGTCTACCTTGTTGCATTTGGATGGCATTGATGCATCCTATAGCTAGCATCTGGTGGGAGAACTTGAAAGAGGGATAGGTGTGACGACATCCATCATCAACCATATGTCTATTTGGATGGATGGGTACCTTTTTGTGCCTTTACACTGTGATTTTTCTCTTCTGGTTTTTCTTCGCATCAGTTTGACTATGCAGGTGTCTTCGCATGCACTTTTGGGTGGGTGGATTGAAAGAGAGATTGGTGTGCTAAAACTTATCATTAGGTCATACTACCACATGTTAATGTGAGTTATATGAGTGCTCTTCTATGTTTCTTTTTTCCAGCATGACATAGCTCCTTGGATGGTGGGTGAGGCATCTCCACTGATATATCTCATTCTGCATGGTTTAGTAGGGGTAATGAGGCTTTTTTATACTTGTATTGACGTCTGCTTACCTTTTTACATTTAGGTCCTTGTTTTTTTTGGATTTTGAGTCTGATTTTTAAGGATTTTTTGGCTATTTCATGTATGGGTTCCCTCTTATCCCATTATTCAAAATAAATTTTCCTTTTCCTTTCTTTTTTCTATTTTATAAAGTGGGGCTTGACCGTCAACCTTTTCAAAAAAAAGTTATACATGGAATATCCCTCATGGAGAACATCAAAACATAAATCCTAACTAATGAATTAGAGGTATATCACGGATCCACCAATCCTCGGCTTATAAATAAACCACTCAACCTTATAAATAAATACCAATAACCATAACATAATAATAACACATAAAATATTCATGTTTTAAAAATATTCTTTGCACCAATAGGAAAACATTTTTATATATTGAAATATCCATTCCATTTTAAAACCCTTTTTGAAAATAACTAGAAAATAGGAAGGAGGAGTTTTATTTAAAGAAAAACTTAATTCATAAAAATTATGTCAAATATCAAATAATGGCTATGGTGGTGGAAAAATTTATTGTCGCCTTATAAGTTAAAATAGAACATTCATTTTATCTTCTCTAAATAAAGTCAAAATTTTCTATATAAAATACAAAAAAAATTAATTTTTAAAAACTTTTAAAGAAAGTAAAAATATGAATAAATTTTACTTTATAATTATTCTATTCTCATATAAAACAATCCATAAAATACTCTTTTAAAAAACATGGACGAGGAAGAAAAAGAGTTGTAAGGGAAACTTTAAAGTGGATTTTTAAAAGAAAGTCCCTTATCTTAAGTCTGACTCATCATTTACATTCCTTATCTTACTGAATACTAAACTTATTTTATATATTTACTTTCTTAATAACCTTTTTCATGTTTATTATTCCTCTTTATATTATTTATTACCATTTTATATTCAACTACTTAATCATTTGAGTTTTTGTCAGACGTTCTGATGATATTTGACTAATATGTCCAAACCAACTACGGTAGGTTGAATATGGTAAAAGAGGTCATTATTCCACCATATAAAGAATAATAATCATGAAATAATTATCATTTTTATACATCAATTATTATTTTCAAAACAAACCATGAAATATGGTTATGAAAAATGAACTATGTTATAATTATGGAGACAATATGCCATATATACGCATGAGTAACCTTTCCATTTTTCAATGATCATTATGGAAAGAAGGTAAGTATTATTTTATCTTTAAATAATTATAATTATATCATAAATACCATATTTCTTAATTAAATATACCTATATATATCATCCATGTGATGCTGTGATAAAAAATGAATCATATCGCTTCATGAAGGCTGTAATCCACACGTACTCAATAACAATGTTATAAATTTTCAATGAATGGAAAGTTATGAAAGTAAATGATATATTAATTATAAATAATTATAAATATATAATAAATAAAATATATTTAAATGAAATAAATCATTATAAATATCCATGAAATGTGGTTATGGAAATTAAATTACATCAGTCCGCGAGTCGGTAGTTCGCCAAACACATGAACAATGGATTTTTACCATTTGATAGATGTTGGGGATGGATATAGGTTATTCCATCAACACAAAAAAATATAATCAAGTGTTAAATACTGAAATTATTATATAATCATGTTTAAATAATATTTTAAGGAGGTGGAAAAATAAATAATACAAAATGCTCATTTAATAACTATACCACTTCTTTAGACAACCTCTTAAGGTTTACACCAAAAGCATTCCTATGTTGGTTTTATGATAAAATTAAAACCTATTGGATTTTGGTAGGTATTTAAGGAATGGATTTTTTGAACTAAAAGGATTTTGAAGTGTGAATAAAAGAGGAGAGGATTTTCCCTTTTAGAATAGAGGAGAGGGGTACTCTTGGAATTTCAAGAAATATTAAATTAATATAAAATAGTTTTCATGTTCAAATGGATAAAAAATGATAATATTAGAATATAATATGATAATTATTCAAAATAATCTCATCTATTTTTTTTTGACAAATTTAGGTAAGGTTGTCTACCCTACTCTTTTTGTATTAACTCATATTCACCCTTTTTGTGGATTACCATGATAACAGAGTTTTTAAACATTAGAGGTAAATATAGTTACTATAAAAGGGAAATTAGACCTTAAATGGAACATTTTTTATATTTTAAACCTTATAAAAATCACTTAGATGATTATATTATTTTTTGGAAATTTAAATCATATAATATAATATTATTTTCTTTAAAATATCATTAATGTCAATTTTGGAAGTATTCTTTAAATTTGACTACGATGACTCCAATACAAATATGGAATTAGAATATAATCCTTAAAAACATTCCTAATATATTTTTTCATCTAAAAAATTCATGGAATATAATAATTATTTCAATTTATTTGACTTTTAATATTTTTAAATTCATTTAGTTTATTTTTCTACTAATTAAATAATCACTACGTGAGCATTGGGTATGCTTTTAAGGTAATTATTTAATCATAAAAAATTAAAAATAAATTACCATGGTAAAAAATAATTTAGATTTAAGATGACTATTTATAACCAAATTTATCCTATATCTATCACTTTGTTAAAGATACTATAATTATTAAAAGAAAGAGTGTGACATTTTTTTCTTTTTATTCACTTAAATATTATAAAGCTAAAAATTATTTAAATATGGAACCATGTTTCAATATTTTGGAGAATTTTATAGAAATAGAGTAAAAACACTCATAAAATTTGATAAAGGAAAGTGGTAGGGTTATTTTTATTCATTATAAAATTATTTTTAACCTTAATTACCCAATTTACCCTTTATCAGGATAATTTCTTTTTACTGAAGTTACTATTCATAATGTATAAAAATACAAAGGAACTATTTACCAAATTTGGACCCCATGATTAAAAATATGGAATCAATTTTTTAAGATTCAAAACACATAAGTGGAAAAATTTAATTTAAAATTAAAATGAAAAAATGTGACGAATTTTTTTTAGAAAAATGTTTTTAAAGTAAATTTTTTTTCATACCATTTTCAAGAATAAAAATAATTTCAAGGACTATAATTTGATTATTTTTTTTAAAAAGGAACTAAATAAATTCTAAAACTAACCCAAAATATAATTTAACTTTATAAATATTTAAAAAAATACAATTTTCTATAAAAATCATTATTTCTCAATATTCATTGAAAAATGATAATCTTCAGAAAAATCACAAAAATTCATGATAAGATAATTTCAATAATATTATTTAATAAATTGTATCATTTTTATCAATTAAAATTTCTAAATGTTCCAAAATTAATAATATTCACTCCCAAAAAGTAATAAATACCTTTTTTGATGAAAATGTATTTTTGAAGAATAAAATATCCTTTTTAAAAAATTGACGCCTTTTTTCCTAAGTATTAGTCAATACATTTTTATTTATTAGGAATATTATATATATTTCATAATTCGGTTAATCTTATTTATACCCTCTAATTCAACGTCTAGGTTACTGCAATCATATTTAAATAATAATATCTTGTGGTTTGTTTAGGCCTGGTGTTGCATGTCGTACATGCTATCAAACATAGTTTTATTTTTAAAATCTTGGGGTACTACACTTACACCAAAACTTTTGGTTTTTAGTTAATGGATTGAACTATAAGGAACTGATTTATTAATTACTGTGATGGAAAATGAGGTGGTTGTCCTAATGAGAAACCAAATGGGTTGTGAGAAGTAGTGCAATCCTTTATAGAAATTTCATCTCAGGTTATGAATAATAACCTAAACCATGAAGATCTCCTAGACACAAAAAAGTACCCACACACTATTATTTATTTTGTGCATCAATGAATGAGTAGCTTTAGTGGATATTATGATCCACTAATTATCGAGAAATGAATTTACATGATTGAAAATATATTTTTAGTTTGTTAATGATTACAGTGTGAAAAAGTAATTTTGGATCTCTATTAGTTGGAAGGTGAAGTAGACTAATGGTGTAATTTTATTAAGAATATTGGGCCAAAAAATGAAATCAATTCCATGGAATGGGCAGAGTTAATGAAGATATTTTTTAATTACTATTTTCTAATAACTCTTTACAGAAAAATTAAGAGATAATTTCTAGAGCTAAAATAAAAGGAAGATGAATCCAATGGAAATTTTGAATTAAAATTCACTAGACATGGAATTTATGCTTTTAGTTTTATCATCAACACTAAAAATTAGATTTATAGTTTCTTTATTCATTAAAAAACAAGTCTTCAAAATTAATTAACTATAAGATACTTTAGTAGCTATAAATAAATTATTTGATATAAAATTAAAATAGAAATAAAAATAGGAGACTCTGATTACTCTCATGGATTTAGTGATAAGAAAAAACTATTTATTTTGTATTAAAACTAGACAAATATATTTTTTGTAGGAAAGAATATTTCCCCACATACATGCCAAAAGTTTGGGAGGAAGTACCAAAGAAATTTATAAAAAGGAACTAGAAAATATTTTAAGTGTGAAAGGAGTATCTATTGAGCTTGAGATTATCAAGAGAAGATAAAGAGGGTTATCAATACAATACAGTATTAAAAGTTCCTAACTAATTCACTACCCACACTCCAATGCTTCAAATGTAAGGATTTTGGGAATTTTGACAACCAATGCTCTAATATAAGGGTTAATGATGAAAATCAACATTAGTAACCTTATAAGCCAAGGGAAAAAGGGAAAGCCTATACAATCACAACCACTAAAGTGGGTCCTGAAAATGAAATGATTTAAGGTAAAATAACCATCCACTATATAACTAAAATTCTTTTTTTTGATACTATATCTACACAATCCTTCATATATGGGAAGTTTTTTTAGAGTCTCAAATCACAACCCAAATGTTTAGATATTGTATTATTGGTGAAAAATTATTGTGGTATGATAACTGCATCATAAATCTATAATTGTTCTCTAATTTAATTTTATGATAATTTAATTAATAAAATTATTACTAGTCTTCCTTTAATCTAATTTAGTGTGATTTTGGGCATGGATGGGCTCTCTCTCCATAGATATCACATCAATTTACAGAATATATAAATCAAAATTCATATCACAAATAAAATTATGATAATATATTTGTTCATGTAAAACTATGAAACCTATATCAAAATCACTTCATCTATATGGGTCTTAAAACATAATCATGTGGAATATTTCACTAAAATGGTTAGGGAAAAGATAGTTTTTTTATTCTTTCCCAAGATTGGAAGGTATCTATCTCATTAGAAATTATATATATAGTATTTTTTATCTTATGGATACTTTAAACTATTTGAATTAGTGAGAGATAATTAAAATATTATGAATGAAATTTATTTAGGTTAGGTGGAATTTAACACCCTAAAATTATAAGATGAATTTCATTTTAAACAAATACTTTGTTGAATAACTTGTTTTACACACAACACCAAACTAAAAAGAAACATGATACATTTTATTTTGAAAAAACATTTCAATTAAATATAACATTAATACATTATTAGAATTCAATATGAAACATTATTCATAAAATTATAAGAGGAATAAATCTAGAATTAAACAAAAAGACCTTGAACGTGAACATTTTATTATCTTGGTTAACCATGAAGATTATACCCATGATTATAACTATGAAAATAAGGAAAATCATTAGAAATATAATATACATATTGATAGAAAAGTAAAGTAATAGTATGAATGAATTTAGTGATGAAAGTAAGTATCCATGAATAAAATATTTCTGTTATACATGTAGTCATTATATATATGGTTGTTGAAAATATAGTTGAAGTTCCATAGGATCAAATAAAAACTAAGAAGGAGGGGTTTAATTAGTTGTTCAATTTTTATAAGTTTTAATAATTTAAAACTTAATCACTAAAACCTATTAAAGTTAATATCCTTATCATATTTTAGTAAATACTCATGAATGGAAAAGTAGTAAATAATTTAAAGCACATGATATTTATAAGGTTCGATCTTAGTGTGAGAAACTACATCCTTTCCATAACCACTCCCATGGGTTTATGGAAATCAACTAATTTGAAGAAGTGAATACAACTTGTTCCAACTCTCACTATACATCTTCTATATCCCAATAGAAATGATTATACTGACTTCCATTAGTTTACACAGTTTTCTTACAAAAAATTGATCCAAAACAAATGATTAATGAATTTGTTCAAACTAATCTACAAAAGTTTCTGAGTCTGATGACCCGGAGTTCGATGACCTTAAGTCCAATGAACCTAGTGTGATTGAATTAGTCTGATTGACTCAACATGATTCTCCCTTCCTCAATATATGCCTAAAGAAACATTCTATTCTATCTAGATAAAAACACTTATGCTTATACGAAACTACTCAAAACTTAGTTTTAACTTCATTAGTACAATAATAAAACATTCAGTAGTCTAATATTCTATTGAGATATTTATCTAGAAATAACACTAACTCAAAATACTCATCTATCTTACTTTTTTTCTCTTGAAAAAAATATGAAAAGTATGAATGTGAAGTGATCCTATTTATAGGCATCTCATAATAGAAATGGAGGGAAACTAAAAAATATTCCCCACTTTCTAAAATTTAAAATCTATAAAAATCACTTACATTTAAACTTCAAATATGACTACATAAAACCTTATCATTATTTCTTTGAAACTAGTATTTTAGAAAATACTAACTTTTATTTAGTCTAATATAACTTCCTCAGCTTCATTATGATGGAACTTCCTTAGCTCACCATAATATGACTTTCTTCCTCTTCTCATTATGACTTGGATATCTTCTATAGATCATTATGATTTGGATATCTTCCACTTATCATTATGATTTTACTATATTCCTCTTCTCATTATGATCTAGCAATATTCCACTGTTTATTATGATGAAATTAATCAGAAGATGTATTATAAGTGTTATAGATCATCATCTTGCAAAAATGAACTCTCACTTTGTTTCTTCTCAAGTAGACACAAATCTTTTATAATCTTCACACTTTTATAACTAATCTCTATTTGATGGATCAACATTAGAAACTCTAATCACTTCGATGTTCTATATATGATGTGTTATTAGTATAATTAATTCATTTGATGAGTTAGTTCTTATTCCTGATATGATGGATAGGCATTTTCTCCTTGTTTGATAGATCTTCCTCAGCTCTATCTGGATGAATTTATTCCTCAGCTCAATCTGATGGAATCCTCAAAATAATGTAATTCCCATGAATATGGAATTATAATTATGATGGAATTATCATCATGATTTCCTATATCAGATGATAAATTCACTCAGAAACTTTGAAATTATTCAAACTTTATTCGCTTTACACATTCAGACTCCTATCAAACTTTTGTGTCCTGTACTTCTAGATCTAATCTTATTTGTCTGGGTGTCTGGAACTGATAAAAACTATTCATAGACCTCCCAAAGCCTCCATTCTTCAAAATACTATATGATGAGACTTTATCATGATTTATGAGAACTCCATGACTAGAAATGCATCATCTGATTTATGTTTAGAAAGTTTAATAACTTTTTAACTCCTGGAAACACTGTCTTCCTTTATTCTCTTCAGCATAATTATGACTTCTTCAATATGAATATTATAACTTTCTAATCAATGTTGAGTATAATGAATCATGAACTTCATGCCAATAGATCTAAGACCGATGATGCATCTGATCAACAACATTACATAACTTCCATCTTCCATCCTCCTTACACCTTCTACGTCTGGTACAACTTAGTCCAAAAACCTGTGTTTGGAAAAAAACTTTATCAAAGATAAAAAATTTTCTCCCCCATTTTGTTTGGATTCAAACATTCATATTTCTTATATAAATCATTCTTATGGACTGGGTTTCATCATAAATAATAAAATAATTCTTTTACAAAAAGGTTAGTTGACAACAAATATAAAACTTTGTTAGAAAAAAACATTACATAGGATCTTCAATATCCCCCTTTGTATTTTTTGAATTTTTTTGTAAAAAACCTTTTCAAATCTCAAAATTTTTCCACAACTCAACTTTTTTAAACAACTCATGTTTTTTAATTTTATCAAAAAATATCCTTCCTCAAAAGAGAGTGTCCTGACATCACACTACTAGATAAAGTAATGTTTTTGAAGGAATTCCATCCCTCGGTGATAATAAAATTTTGTGTCCATGTTAAGATAAAATACCCCTCACTTATCTCACTTTTTTCCCTCACCCATTTTATGATAACCACAACTTTACATTCATTAAAGAAATATAAGTAAAAAATTCTTACAATGTACAAGTTGTTACATTCTATCCCCCTTTTTCAACATAATCCAAATCATGGTGGGGGTTCTTCCTTATGAGGATTAGGAAGTCATTGGGATGAACTTGAAGTTGCAGCCTCAACTCCACAAATCTCTCTTTTGGCATAGTTTTTATGAAGATATCATAAGTTTGATACTTTTTTTGAGGTATATTGTAGCATAAAATCTCCAGAAACAACATTCTTTTTTATAAAGTGAAAATTTATATCAATTTATTTTGATCTTGAATGCTGGAAAAGATTTTTAGAAATAAAAATTGCACTCTGATTATCACAAAGTATCTTTAATGGTTTTTAAACCTTTACTTTCAAGTTGTCTAGTTAAACTTTCATCCAAAAAATTTGAGTACAATCCTAATTATATGCAACATATTCTAATTCTGCTATGCTTTAGTTACTAAACTTTTTTTCTTACTATGAAAAATCACACAACATTCACCTAAGAAAATTACGACTCTTGAGGTTTATTTTATATCATTACAATATCCAACCCAATCAAAATTAGTATAACCATGAAAATCTATCTCAAAATTTATTTTATATAACAAACCATTTAAAGTGATTCATTCGACACATCTCATAATTCTCTTTGCTACCAACATATGTGATTCTTTAGGATTACTTTGATACTTGGAACACAAGGTCACATCATACAAAATATCATGCCCTAAGGTTGTAAGTAAAGGTAGACTTACTATCAGATTTCAAAAGTATTTTTAATTCACTCTTTTTACAGACTCATCTTTACTCAACTTTGTGCTCATAGATATAATAGTAGAAACTTCTTTGAATTCTACAATCATAAAAATATTTTAAAATTCTATGGCATACTTTTCTTAACATAATAAAATGTACTTTTATTTTTGTTGAACTTGTATGCCAAGGAAGAAATTTAATTATCCCAACATTTAAATTTCAAAATACTTCTTCATTTTCTTAGAAAACTCTTTACAATATTTTTATTCCTCCACAAAATAAATTATATAATACACATAAACAATTATAGTTAGAGTTCCAGATTCAAAATGTTTCACATATAAGTTTCTATCAACTTTTCCATTAAAAAAGTTCAACATTATAAAACAATTTTCAAGCTTAGAATACCAAGAATGCGGAGCTTGTTTCAACCTATAAAAATATTTATTTAATATACAATTTTTTTTCATTCTCATCAAGTAGAAACCCACAAAGTGTTTCAATATAAACTTCTTCATAAATTTATTTATCGAGAAATGATGACTTTAGATCCATCTAATATAATTTTTAATTCTGAAGTGTGGCTACTGATAGAAAAATTATATTAATTTATAATCTTGAAACTGTGGAAATAGTTTCTTAAAAATACACACCTTGCACCCGTGCATAGCCTTTACAAACAAGTCTTTCTTTGTTTCTGGAATCTTTTCCATTCTCATTCAATTTGTGTATATTAACTTTGCTTCTTTCCAATATTTTTTTTTATTTTCTGTCCATGAAACAAGTTCCCATGTTTCATTTTTCTCAATCTGAACCAACTCTTAATTAACCACATTCACTCATTATTTGTGTTTAATAGATTCTAAAATTGATTTAGGTTTAACTTTTGAGATAACTGAAGTCTGATTTTATAATATCAACTTTCCTCTTTTCTAAACCAAATCCTGATGATTTCCAATAATATTTTTATACTCAACATGTTTTTTAAGGTAGGAAATTTCAAATTTTTTCTTTTATCTAAACATTTATCATCGCATGATTCTCCTGAATCTTGGTAAGGATGTTTTGAATTACTTTCACTATTGTTAGAAATATTGAGTTTAACCTCCTCAACATTCTCAACAACTTTTTTTAAGTAATTTTTATTTTCAATTACTTTCACATAATATGAGTCCACCACCATTTGTAAGAATTTGTTCCAACATTTATAACTTCTTCCATTGGGTGAAAACCCATAAAATTTCCTTCCTTTGATTTCTCATAAAAAATTCCTAGATATGGATTTTTGATTTTAAGTAAACATGGACTTCCAAAATCTTTGAAGTACTTAAATTAAGGTTTTTTGTTACACCACATTTCACAAGAATTAATATTGGTTTCTGGTATAAAAAAGTATCTATTTTGAACATGTATAATAGTACTAATAGCTTATTTCCAATAGAACTTTGAAAGTTTGTATTCTGCTAACATACTTCATCCCATTTCCACCAAACTTATATTCTTTATTTTTTATACTCCATTTTGTTTTAGAGTGTAGGGGGAACTATATGGATGTTTGATACCATTATTTCTTAGATAAGTTTTGAAATTATTTCTTGTGAATTTGGTACCATTATATGTTCTATACTTATTTATATAAACCCTCATTTCATCCTTAAATTATTTTCTAAAAAACCTAAACATTTCTATATCCTCTGAATTATGTTTCATAAACATGAAATTTTTCATCTGAGTGAAATAATCAATACAATTTATATAGTATAAATATATTTTTGTTTATTTAAGTCTCATCCACCCACATAATTTGGAATTAATAAGTTAAATAGGTCTGTTAGACTAAATATCAACTCTCTTATGACTTTTTTTAGTCATTTTCCCTTTTTGGAAAGTAATAAAAACATATTTGTATCTTCTTTTTAATTTTGTAAAATAATAGAAAATTTCCACTTTATAAAGTTTTTTCATGTTTTTATTCCAAAGGTGGATAAGTATTTGGTGCCATAATTTGTTTTCACCTTCATCACTCAAGTAATAGGAGTTATTAAACTCTCTAAGTTGAAATAGATTACCACTAGTTATTTCTCATTTTTTGATAAATTTTTCATCTTTCAAACTTCTTATGATACAAGAATATTTTCTAAAAAATACTTATTTTCCATCATCACAAAGTCGACTTACACTAAGTAAGTTATTTTTTATCCCACCAAGAAATAAACCTACCTTAAATTTCAACTTTTCTGCTTCAATCTCATCCGTTTTGATTCCTCTAGTTTTTAAGGAACTATCATTACCAAAGGAAACTAATCCTCCATCATAGATTTAAACATGTTTCAAGATTTTTATATCACCTATCATATGGGAGGAACAACCACTATCATATATCCATGGTTTATTCCTTTTAATTGATTTCAAAGATTTATCATTAACAAAAGATCTTTCCTCAAATTTATTATTTCCAACTTCCATTTATTTTATACCATAAGAAAATTGTTTCATAAAAAGTTTCATACATCTTTCATAATGGTGACCAACATGATCACATATTCCAAAAAATTATTTCATAAATTCAAATTGATTTTTTTGGAAAGTTTCTAACATATTGAGTTTTTTATTTTCTAACTTCCTTTGGGTTAGGAATGTTACTCATCCTTCTTTTAATATTTCTTTCTATTTGTTCAAACCTTATTCTAGGAAGTGACAAGTTATGTTAAAAATTATAAGCTCTATTCCCATAGATTAAAAAACACCACCAATATCCATTAAATCTTTATTTTATTACTAAAGTAAGATCTTTCTCTGTAAAAAATTTATTGAGCTTTATAAATTATTTCTACTCTATCATACTCTAGACATGGATCATCTTTCCTCCAGAGTGATTTTTCATATTTTTTAGATGAAATAGGTTTCTCACACCCTTTTTCCACTCAATATTTCCCAAAACTTTTTCTGGAACCTGAAATATTATAAGTATCATATGAAACATTATTTTTAGTGGGTGAAGATTTTACCTGATTCATGATTTGAGATATCTCAGAAACTTTAGAACTCTTGGATTTTACTTCCAAGGATTTTTTGAAGTTTTAATTCATCATACAAAAGTTACTTTTGGACTCAAGAAGTTTTGATTAAAAATTTTAATTTCTTATTCCTGAAATTCAAGTTTTTTACTGAGATCTTTAACCATATTTCTCTATTCAGCAATACATAGTTTGTAACTTTTGATCTATTGGATATATTATTATTCTTTATTGAAAACATATTTTTAAACTTCAAAAACATTTCCACTATCTTTTTTTATCATTATGATTTCTTTCTTGAGATAATTGTTTCTCAATACATGTAAGAAGTTTTGTTTTGAGCTGATACTCTTTGTAAGATTATTTACCTCATTATTCAATATTTGAGGATTATTCTATTTTATGAAAATTTTCAATGAATTTTATATCCTTTTATAAAATTTTATATTCTGAAAAATTGTTTTAAGTTGAGTATGATTTAGCTATCTTACTCATCATACTCATTTTTTATCCAGTGAACTTCTTTTTGTATTTATTGGATGACCTTTCTTCTTTAAAAATTTTATTCCACTTCTTCCATCAAGGTTTTTCATCAGAATCATCTTGATATTATACAACTTTATTCTCAAGGAAATTCATAACAAAGTGTCTTATTTTTCCATACTCAAAACATTTGAGAGGAATTTTATATTTATACTTCCTTGTTTATCTTTGATAGTTCTTAGATATAAGAGACATGATTTTTTCATTCAACTTATCATCCCATTTATCTTCGGAGTCATAAGGATCAACATATTCAACATATTCCATTTTTATTTTTCTCATAGATTCAAAATCCATTTCATATTTAATATTCTTTTTGAACATTATATATTTTCCATTTCATAAGAAATAATAATGTTAGGAAATTCATCAAGAGATAAATCATCCTTATCTTCTAAAGAAGAAATTTTAGAATCAAAACTATCCTGAAAGTTTCTTATATGTTTTTTCAAAATTCTAGAATCTTCTAAGAAATCAATGAATCCTATGATGTTGAAAAAAATTTCATTTACTCTAGTGAAAATTTCATCAATAGTTTATTCATCTCTTATTATTATGTCATCACACTTACTACAACATATTTGTAGCTTTTCTTCCTTCACTTTTGTATTCTATTTGAAAATATTTCCCAGCTTGTCCTGCATACTCTTTGAACTTTTTTGACCGATCAACTTCACATAAAATTTTATAATATAGACATAATAATATATTTTATCACTTTTACATATACTTTGATATTTCTCTTGTCATCAAAATTAATTGGGGAATCCTTTTCAATAGGCGGAAAACCAATTGTAGAATTATAAAAAACTTCGAAGACAAGAGATATGATATAAGGAATAATCCTATTTTTCCATCCATAATATTTTCCATCAAATGTAGGAATCCCTATACTATTAAAAAAATTGATATGATCCATGATAAGGATTCAAAAAGGTAACCTTACCTCTAATACCAATTGAAGTTCCAAAGGATTTAATAATAACTGAGAAGGTGGGGTTAAATCATTTTTTCACTTTTTTATAATCTTCAATACATTTAAAAATTAACCCCTACAACCTATTAAAGTTCATATCCTTATCATATTCTATTAGATAATCATGCATTAAAAAGTAGTAAATAAAGTAAATCACATGATATTTATAAGGTTTGGCCTCAGTATGAGAACCTACATCCTTTCTATAGACACTCTCATAGGTCAATGGAAATTCACTAATTTGAATAAGTGAATACAACTTGTTATAACTCCTGATAGACACCTTCTATCTCTTGATAGATATGATTATATTGTCTCCCATTAGTTTACAACGTTTTATTATAAACAATTGATCCAAAAAATAATAATAAAGACTTTTTTCAAACTGATCAACAAACTTTATTAAGTATGATGACCCTAAGTCCAATAGACTTCAATCTAATGAACCCAGTCCGATTGACTCAGTCTGATCAAATCAATATAATGATCCTTTTCTTAATCTATGACTGAAGAAATTTTCTATTCTATTTGGATAAAAAAACATTTACTTCTCATAAACTACCCAAAACTTAGTTCGATCTTCCTTAGTCCGGTAAGAAAACATTCAGTAGTCTAATATTCCAACTAGACATATATCTAGAATAAACTCTGACTCAAAATCCTCAGTGCTCCACCTTTTCCATTCTTGAAAAAAGTTTCAAAGTATGAATGTGAAGTTATTCTATTTATAGGCATCTTAGAATATAAAAGGTAAGAAATTGAAAAACTTTTCCCACTTACTGTACTTTCAAATCTCTGAAAATCACTAACATTTAAACATCAAATTTTATTTCTTCAAAATTTCATAAGAGTTCTCCAAAACCAGTCTTTTTGAACATACAAAATTTTCTTCAGTATGATATAACTTCTTCAGATTAATTACAATGGAACTTCCTCATCTCACCATGATCTTAATTTCTTTCTCTACTCCTTACAACTTGTCTATATTCTATATCTCATTACAATCTTACTATTTTCTACTTCTCATTACGATTTGACTATATTCTACTAATCATTACAATATGGATATCTTCCACCACTCATTATGATGAAATTCCTGAGCATATGTCATATAGGTGTCATATATCATCCGATTTCAAACTCAAACTCTCCCTTTGTTTCTTCTTAAGTAGACCCAACTATTTTAGAATATTCACACTTTTATAAAAAATCTTTGTTTTATAGACCGACACCAGAAACTTTGATCACTATGATGTGTTATCTATATGAGACATTAATTTTAAGAGTCAGTTATTATTCCTGATATGATGTATATGTATCTTCTCCTTGTCCGATAGATCTTCCTCATCTCCATCTGATGGACTTTCTTCCTCATCCAAGTTTGATGGAATCCTCCTAATGATGGAATTACCATTAAGATGTAATTATTATTATAATGGAATTATCACTGCTATGTTTTGTATACAAAAATAAATCCACTCATAAACATTGAAATTCTTCAAACTTCATCAAATTTACACATTCAGACTCTGTCAAACTTCTTTGTCCAGTACTTCTGGATCTGATCTTCTATGTTTGGGTGTTTAGAACCGATAAAAATTATTCATAGACCTTCAACAAACTCCATTATTAAAATTATTTTATCATGATAATTTATCATGATTTATGATAAATTCATAACTAGAAAATAATCATTTGATTTAAGGCTATAATGTTTAATAACTTTCTACTCCCAACAACACTTTTTTCCTTTATTCTCTTCAGCATCATTCTGATTTCCTCAATCTGAAACTTCTGAATTTTAATCAACACTAAGACTAATTAATATTTAACTTCATGTATATATATATAAGACCAATTATGTGTTTGATCAACAAATTTATATAACTTTCTGATTCCATCTTCCTAACACCTTCTGCGTCTGGTATAGCTCTGTTGGAAAACCTGTTTCTGAAAACCTGTGTCCAAAAAACAACTTTCTCAAAGATAACAAATTTTCACCCCTTTTGTGTTTGGATTCTAATATTCATCTTTCTTATAAAACTCATATCGATGGATAGGTTCTGATTCATAAGGAACAAATAAATTATTTTACAAAAAGGTTAGTTTACAAAAAATACAAAACTTTGTTAGAAACAAAACATCACAAAGGATCTTCAATTATCATTGGAAATATAATAGATGGTTATAGGTCATTGAGAATGCATATATCTAATAGTTATTTTGAAATTTTGCAATGTTTAGTAACAAATTTAAAATAAAATAATTCCCAAATAATAAACAATGAGACAAAAATTAATATTTAATTAAAATATGCTATTATGAAAATATATTTTTATGTTTTACATATTATTATTATTATTATTATTAAAGAAAAATTCTATGTATTTATATAATTAAATTAAATATTATAATACATATGGATTTATAATGTTAAATTTCTATAAGATACATAATTAAATTTAAGGGGATGTGATTAAAATCATTTAATGTTAAAAGGGACATTTTTCAAAGAAAAATTTTCTAATGTGTTCTATATTATTATCTTAATAAAATAAATTGATCAATTTTAAATGTTTTTATAATGTAATTTTTAAATTTAATAAAAAATGGATCAATTCTTGTTTAATATTAAATGATATAAAATTGGGTTAAGAACACTTAATGTATTAGAAGTCATTTTTCTATGAAAAATTATTTTTTATTTCTATATGACGTTTTCAATAAAAGTTAAATTCAAAATATTTAGAAGTTAAATTAAATTAAACTAAGTCATTTTTAAAATTTTAATTAATTTCAAAATTATGTACGAGGATCGATTTAATTTTGAGGCATTAAAATAACTTATCTTGGTGAATAATGCATGACATCTGTAAAATTGAAAAAATATAAAATACTGCATATGTTTAAAATAATGTATAAAACCTATAAGTATAAAACAGAAGTATATATTGGAGGGAATATCTATAATCCATGGTTTTTCCACCTATAGGTATAATTTATGCTAAAAAATGACATTCTTTTACCATTAAGTTTTGAGATATTGGAAAAATTCCACTAAAACTCACCTATAAAAGGACCTCTCCACCCCCCAAATAGACCACTTAAACCATTTAGTTAAAACTATAATTGATACCATTTTACTATCCTAAATCATTATTATATTTTGGGTTAAATTTTTTTCCAATAATGAGGCCTAAATTCTTTATTTCAAAGGAACCCATGTTGAGAAAGAGAGAATTCATGAAAGTAAGTACCTATTTTTTCACCATCATTTTCAATTTCCTTCTCATATACACTATTTATAACTATCATAATCCACTATAATGATTTTATATCAAAAATATAATGATTATTTCCAAATCTTACTACTCTTATATAACTCTAAACTTTTACTTGTTCCCTAGTGTAGCAAGTTCTGGTTTGGGTCGGTTCAACCACCTACATAAAAGATGTTATACAACCATCATAATTTTCATCATGAATAAGTATCAAGATATTAATACCATTAATATATGATATTAAGGATTAATATATATCATTAATATGGTTCTATAATCATGAAAAAAAATGAATGGTCATTATAAAGTTACTTGTTTCTTTCGGTAAATTACCCAAAGCATGCTCGTTTTGGATTCTGTTCTCATGAAACATACCAAAAAATTACATCAAATAGACATGATATTACATAAATAATTGAAGAATAATAATTAAAATACCATGAATAATCTATGAATAATTATCTTGGTATCAAAGAATAAGGATTTACATATCCATTACAAAACTAAATTGAAACAATAAATAATTAATAAACTTATGATGATAAAAATAAACAACAACTAACTAATATATGTGTAATGAATTAAAATAACTGATGACAATAAATTATAATAGATATTAACATGGTTTTAAAATAACTAATTAATATGTTTATGTTTATTATACAATATGATAAAGTGGTATCATGGAATTTAATATTAAAGGTAAGAGTTTGTCATCTAAATTTTCATTTCATTAAGATATGTTCGATATTCACTACCCATCATCTTTTTGGTGGCATGTATACTACCTATAGTGTTTTTGTCACCATTATTTTCATGTAATTAAATTTATTTACAACTTTATATCACGTTTTCTATTATAATGGATTTTCATTCAAAAACTACAAAAGCTATAAGGACTCGTTTTCCAATATCTATTCGAATTTGAGATTGTTTATGACTAAATTTATATCTAGGAAATTTTAAAATTTTCCTATGTAGAAACCTATTTTTTCTTTTACTACAGTTATCCATGGATTTTAAATATCTTCTTACAATTTTATTTTCCTTTGGTTCAAAATTCAACTAAAATGATGCTTTTATATAAAACTGACCATATCTCTTCATTTGGGTCAGGAATATTTCTCCTCCATGTCTATATATTTCTCATGATATTTTGGATATAATTATATATATTTATATTAATGATTAAGGATTTTTTTTTATTATCCTTGGATTTAATTTTAAAAAAATAAAAGGAATTTATTTTTAATGTTTTTCAAATGGGTCATTTTCTATCAACTTGACTTTCTTAACAAAATTATGAAAGTAATCCCTTTTTAAAATTTTCCAGGTAAATGAATTTTCTCATCATTTACTTTAGTTTTCTCCATGAATATTACTCTCTATTTTTTCATGGATTTCCAAAGTAATTTCTATTCCAATTTAGTTATAAATTATTTTCTTTTAAAATAAAATTTATCAAAATAAAATGATGTTTTCTCTTAATTATTTTAATAATTTTTATAATTATATTATAAAAGTGGTTTTCATCTATCTAAACATCATTTAATGTTTCTTATTTTTCATTATAGATATTATATAACAATTCCAACCACCTTCTTTAACTGTATAGATTATGATATTTTCTAATGGATGTTTTTATAGAACCCATTTCTTTCCCATGGGTTAATTAAGCCTTAATGGGATTAAAAATGTTTTAATATATATGGTTTATAATTATTTGATGGTTATGTTTGATATAGACCTAAAATGCTTTGAATAAAGAATGATGTATCATGTGATAAAGATGTTATACATGGAAATTATTGATATGTTCACAATTTTAGGTGTAGACCTTATTTGAATGCTCACAATTTTAGGTGTAGACCTTATTTGAATGTTCACAATGCTAAACATGAATACTATTGATATGTTTAAAAGGGTAATCATAGACCTTATTGATATGTTTATAATGTGAATCATGTACTATATTGAAATATTCATAATGTTAACCACAAACCGTATTAATATGTTCACAATTTTATTAATGGACATGATTATATGTTTACAATACTAATGGAGGACCTTATTGATATGCTCACAATGTTAAGTATGAACTATTTTTAAATGTTTACAATATTAATAATGGGAATTATTGATATGTTCAAAATGTTAATCATGAGATTTATTGATATGTTCAAAATGTTATGCGTGTACCTTGTTGATATGTTCATTATTTTAAGAATGAACTTTATTGATATTTTTACCATGTTAAGCCTAACCTATGTTTATTATTGTACAAAATTACATTTTTATTCCCTATGGTATATTATTATAGCCCCATTTTACCACATCTTTATGCTATTAATATGTGTTATGTTTCCATGATAACCCTTTCATATACCTATGTTCCCATACCATGATATTTTTAATCATATATTTATACAATGATCATGGATCATGATTTATGATATATGTTTTATTGGGTATGGTTTTCTTATTCTATGACCACGTACCTTGGTTATGTTACCATCGATACACATTTGGCTCATTCTCACTTATGATCTTCAATTGATATTTTTTATGTTTACACCTAATGATCATTTGAGCTCACCCTTTTCATATATTTCCATTCCCCAATAAAGGGAGAAGTGTATTATATATAAAATTTATAGATATATATCATGTGTGGAGAAACTTTTGGGAAATTTTGAAAAAATATTATAAAATAATAAGATCATGTATCTAATCTCTAAATACACTAAACCTTTGGTTTTTGAGAATGTGTGAATTTGTGAGATGAAATATATAAATTATGGAAGTGATATATATATATATATATATGTGTGTGTGTTTGTGTGTGTGTTTCATGCTTAGGTCATACCACATGGTGTCAAATAAAATGTGTAAAGATTGTATTTATAAAACTAGATTTGGGAGTACGGGTCTAGATCATCTCATGTATGAACTATAAAAATATTAACATGAATCATGCATCCCAATCTACTACTATACATATAGTTACCCCATGTAGTCACAATATCTCATGCACATATAGATTAGCTTGATTTTTTACTAATTGTGTCTTTTAGATAGGTAAGAAGTGCAAAAATTTTGATAGTTAGTAAACTAGAACCGATATTACATATTGGTCACTTAGGGACCTAGTTAGTGCCATGGAAATGTACATGGTCACCTCGCCAACTTCTATAATGGTATCAAAAGTGGTTAAAGTAACCCACATAGTTGATAGTGTTCTACCCTTATTCTTTGATAGTTAGGAAATTTAATTAAGGTTGTTATGAAACCTATCAAAAATAATATTTATAAAATATACTTAAAAAATGTATATTATCAAGAATGGTATAACCCAAGAGGAGGAATATTGTGTGTTCCAAATAAAAATAAAATACAAATAAAGAAATAAAATTAAAAAATAAGTGTTTAATTTTTTTATGAATATTGTAATGGTGATAAATAAGAAATTTAATGAATATTTATAGAATATAATAAAGTAAGAAAAATGGTGACTAATGATTAACTAAAGAAGGATATACTCATCTGAGTCAGAAAATTATATTTATATTCTCACATCATGATTATTCATAATTGTGATAAAAAATATATAATAGAAATTGATTTAAATCACCTATCTATCACTCGACCATTAACACTATTCTATTAACTCACTCTAAGAAATGATTTGTTAACCAAACTCGGAGAAAAATAATGATTCAATCTTGGAAAAAATAATTAACATATCTGTATAAAATCTGTACTTCAGTAAATAAATTTATTTTAAATAATACACTATCATCACCATTGTATACTTATAATAGTGTAAAGAAGGATGATAAAGAATAAGAAATATTATAAAAAGAATAAAATTATCACACTATCATTATTATAATATAATCCCACCATAATTTATTATTTCTTGATAAAGAATAAATGAATTTATCACTACATTAAAAAATTATTTTTCTAAAATTTCTTATGTTTATTTTTCATCATGAAAATGGGAAAGAATTACAATAAGTGAATGCCCATGGAGAAAAGACAAAAAAATGATAAACTTGAGCAAGGGAAATAAATAGAAATTTAACTCACTTTAATATGACCCCCATAAACAATATTATATATGCATGTTTAATGAAGTAAAAATATATAAGAATTCTATCTAAGAAATATTAAGAAATAGAGAGAAAAATGATAATGAAGAAATGATCTTTTTTATCCATCATGTTCATCTCTCTAGCCACTACTCACTTTGAGGCCCTTCTGATGAGCTTTGATCCCCTTACTATATCCCATTCGATCAATCAATAAATCCACACAACCCAATGTTCCAAAGTTAATTAACAAAATTATAAATGAAGTCTCACAATGAGTCAGAAGAAATATGAGTGCATTTATCAATGGAATAAACTGAATTCCTTTATTAAAAATGTTTTATGAGGTAATTTGTAACTATTAACCATATTCTATGATTTAATATAGATGAACCTCATAGAGAATAAAACTTACACCACATACACAAGTGTGGGAACTAGGTAAGAATCACCTGGAATATTTTCCCAGTTCGATTCAGTCTTTTAAATATTATCTTGATAGTATATATTATCTTCCAAGTTAAACCTCTTCAATATCATGAATTAATTTACTTAACAATAGTGAGATTTTTAGGGAACAATTTTTTTTATTTGAAATAATTTCTATATATGTAGCTATAGGTAAACCTAAAAATTTCAAAAAGTAAAATATGTCACACATCGGTATCATTGCATAAAATTATGCTACATATGAAAATTTTCTAAAATTGAAAATATTTATTATAAAATGTATCCATAACTTCTTTGGGAATTATTATATGTATGATCATCACAGTAGAAATTTATAATAATCCTTATTTTTTATCCCAATTTTGACAAACTATAAAATGTAATACATTCTACTTAATCTAAAAAAATATTTTATGCATGAAATTCCTTTTATAATAAAATCATACATATTCACTATATAGGGGGATAATATCATATTTAATATCATTACTTAAAATTTCATAAAGTAAAAAAATTAAATAAATCCATTCCAACTCAAAAATAACTTATGCATGTACTTGTTTATATTAAAAACATTACATATGAATTTACCCCTTAAAATATCATAAATATGAACTCTATTTAGAAAAATATGTTATATTTTGAATTATAATAGATAAAAATATTATGTATCAAATCCATTTTACATTTTCCCACTTCCCCATGGATGAATATATTATGCACCAAGATTTCATGATTGAATTATACACCTTTTGAAAATAATCAATTCAAAATTTATGGTAAACCATAAACATAAGAAAATCAAAGAATGTAAAACTTCAAAATAATAACTAAAAATGTGTTCTAATAAATTATTTTTATGATAAGAATATGGAACATTGAAAAAAATAACTTAAAAAAACATCTAAAAAACACTTCAAAATATCTTTTCAATGATAATTTATGAAAAATATAAAAAATTATTGGTTTTTAAAGATTATAAAAATTAGAGTAAAGAAACATTGATCATTTTACCACTAAATCATATGTTTTCTCTCAAAAATTTAATTATTTACATTTTCCATTCAAAATGAACAAAATTTTAAATATTTAAAATTAAATTACATTTTATTATTAGAGACATAATAATTTTCATGAACTAGATATGTCAAAAATGTTTCAAAATAAAGACACATAAAATTCCCCCACACATAAAACATTATTTTCATCAAGAAATATCTTTAAAATATATAGTAAATGATAATTCATCTCAAATATTAAATGATTATAATGGTAAACAAGAGGTGATTTAGGAAAATTTATTCCACCACAAACCCTTTTAAGTAAAAAATTAATGGTATTCCTCTCAAAAGAAAAGGTTTTGGTAAAAATTTTGTTTCTTTTTTTTGATAAATATGATCAAATTTTAAAATATTAAAAAGATTTTAATCAACTTAATTATATATTCAATTACTCTTAAAAAATATCTTTTTCTCCCAATGAACAAACACACATAATTCAGAACACATCATAATTAGACAAAACTATATTTTTGAGTGAGAATAATAATTTACAGCACAAAATAATTAAAATCACCCAACAATTTTTAAAAAAATTAAAATTATAAAATGGGATTGGGAGTTCATTTTATGTAAATTTTAGTGAAAAACAGATTAGTTTAAATCTAATAAAGAATTTATAATTCAATTAAAATTGTAAAACTTACTCTTAAAATTTCAGTAAAACTTTTTTATTAATTATATAAATGAATATATGTTACTTAAATAAATTCATTGATAAATGGAAAATATTATCCCCCTAAAGTTAGTAAGAAAATATTCAAACTGAATAAAAATTTCCAACCACTAAATGTGAATGCTAAATCTTAAAAACGGTCAATTTTGTAAAATTGGTAGGGTTTTTTGATATTGATCATTTGGAAATAATAGTACATAGAAATACCACTACCCCATATATAAAACATAACATTGACCACAATGTTGAACTCTAAGGTGGGAGAACAGTAACAATAATTAGTGTAAAATGATTTTACAATTTTAGCAGTTCAAACACATGAACAATGGATCATAATCTCATTAAAAAAATATTTTCCACCAAAACACAATAAAAAGAAAAATAACAACATATAAAGATATATTTAGGTAGTTACTACATAGAAAATAAGTACATATGCAAGGGTTTTTTTAGAAAAAGTGAATACATCAACTTGATGTTCAGAAGGATTTTCAACCAAGCACAACAATCAGAATAAAACACTACTATTTAAGTATAAAAAGACAACTAACAATAGTATTATCCTATCATGAACTATCTCATTCATTTTCCCTATTAAAAATTTGATCTAGCCCGTAACAGGGATTGAAGGGACATACCAGTCCCCATGGGATGACATAGGTGCCTTGATATCAAGGAAGAACCACTTGGGAATGATTTCAACCATAAAAATTAATTTTATCAGTATAATAAAGCTAAAGAAAATATAGCATGCCCCATTGGTAACTCAAACGTGCATGCTAGAAATAAATAATAATAAAATAAAACAAAATTACATTTAAAAATTTTAAACAAAACAAACAAACTGGAAGAAAACAAGAAAACACTCCGCTCACCTCTATTACCCCTCCCTTAAAAATAAAATTGTAGCCACCTCTTGTTACCTCCTAGCCTCTCATGGATATCTCTACCTTCTATCCTTAAAATTTATTAAAATGGACTAGATGGATGATGTGTGGAAAGGAAAAAAATAAAGGGACTGGAATACCTGAACAGACTATCTCCTATGACCCAAGGCCACTCTCCATCCAAAAATGGAAGACCAATGACTCTAAGAGTGATCATAAACCATAATTAAAACTGAGATAATATATATAGGCATGAGTATAAAAATTCCTAGTAGGACACCACCCCCACCAGAGGATCACCCTTTAATTAAATATCTATTATCAGGCTAGTTTTAAAATAAAAATAGAAATAGGGTTTTCATTTTGAAATACATTTTTTAAAAAATAAAACCTTTTTGAAATTAACTAAATATCTTCTTAAAATCCTTTAAACTTCTAAAGAAGCAAGAATAACGAAAATAAAGTGTAACATGCAAGATAAAACACATTTTAATGAAAAAATTCTTTTAGTAAATTTAAATATACAAATAAAGAATCAAAAGAAAACCATACCAAGAACCACAGAAAACCCTAAGGTAACTAAGGTTAGTTTTTATTATCACATGATCCTTGTACTCTTGGTGATAAAACCATACACAATTTTTTCCTATGCAAGAGCACTATAGAGGATGAAACCAAAGTGCCGGTGGTATCCAATCCATATCATCATCATGCAGTTTATTTAGTGTTATAGCATAATCCTTATATTGACTCTAGTCCAAATTCATGATACCTTTAATATAGCATCCCACCTTTTTATAACATAAACTTTCATTACATTACACAAAACTGAGGATCTTTAAGGTTTAGTGTCTTGGAAACCAGGAACATAATACATGAAAACAAAATAAAACATTCTTCTTAAACACATTAAAGGCTTATCCTTAAGTTCATCCTAGGTTCATTACTACATCTCATAACCTGTGGACATAAATCAAAATAAAGGGTGAGCAGAAGGCCCAGTAAGGGAAACAAGAGAAACGTTTTAACATGTGAACTTGAGATACATCAACTATGTCATGAAAAAGAACTTTAAGGCAAGAGAAATAAATCATGTGGCATATCATAATAAAAATAAATTTTTTCATAACTTTAAGATGTGGCTACATCATTTAACATATACAATCATGAACATATCACCAAGGTCCATCCCCAAGGTGTCTTTTGAAAATTACCAAGGTTATTCACCAAGATATCGTGAAAATTGTAATCTCTAGTGGTTACATCATTACCCAATGCATTGGAGCACTATAAGAGAGCACCCTTAAATTTGCCTTTATTATCATGTGAGACACATATATCATCATAAATAATTTCATAAACAAACCATATAGCATAAAAGAAATGGGTTTCATTTCATAATCATAACGTTTTAAAAACTGCTTTAAAGACATGATCTTTACGTCACTTTAAACCCACGGAAGGGGAGAGCGGGTCTCATGTATGTAAATCCCAGAATTTAAAATAAAACATTTTGGTATATATGTGAATACCCCTTTTTAAGAATGATCTTTGAGTATTCACTTAATAAAATCAAAGTACTTTAGAAAAAGAGAGAGACATTTTGAGACGGAAATTCTACAGCATAACAGCTATGTTTCGGGGTTTTAGAAAACATTGAAAAGAGAGGGGACATGAGTCAAACACTCATAAATGACCCATAAAACAGTAGAGGGAAATAATATAAAGGATTTGAGAACATGGTAATTAAATTTGAAATATATAACATATGAAATGAAGAACATGAAAGGAAGACAAAAATAAGATTTCTCTTATGAAAATTCGGCAACCCAACGGCGTCACTTAAACTTCAACAAAAATGAATTGACGAGATAAAATAGGGTATCTCATCATATTAACATAAAAGATCATTATGATAGATATATAGATCATACCAAAACATAATACAAAAGGAACTTGAAATACTTGACATGAAAGTAGATATTTGAAAAATGAGAAAGGCGAACGCATCCCTTAAAGATTCGGCAGCCTAACGGCGTCACTTAAACTTCAACCAAAAATGAATTGACAAGATCAAAATGGGGTATATAATAATATGAACATAAGGGTTAAGTATGATAGATATAGAGATCATACCCCAACATAATAAAAAGTAACTTGAAAGACTTGACATGAAAATAGATCTTGAAAACGAGAAGGGTGAAAGAATCACTTAAAAATTCGACAGCCTAACGATGCCACTTAAAACTTAAAAATACTGAATTGAAGAGATAAAATGGGGTATCTCATCATATGATAAAAAAATATCAGTATGATAGATATATAGATCATACCCCAACATAATAAAAAGTAACTTGAAAGACTTTACAAGAAAATAGAACTTGAAAATGAGAAGGGTGAAAGAACCCGTTACAAAAATTTCGGCAGCCTAACGGCGCCACTTAAACTTTTATAAAATGAAATGATGAGAGTAAGAGAGGGTATATAATCATATGAAAATAAAAGGAAAGTATAATGAATATAAAAGAACATCCTCCAACATAATAACATGGAGCATAAAAGGAATGACATAAAAGAGATTACTTGAAAAGAAAGAGAGAGGTCGGATCCCTTACCTTAAAACGTAACTCTTAAAACTCAAAGGTTGGGACCTTTAGGGCTTGGGGGCACCTTGGGAGGATTCCTTGGGAGGTAAGGAGACCATAACTTAGTTGAGGATGGTTTTGGAGTCGAAAAGATGAGAGGAGGGCTTGGTATTTATAGGGAAAGTGAAGGGACAAGGCATTAATGGCCAAGGGACACCTCAAAAGTGGTTTTCTCAAAAGCGTGGGCCCTCCCATGGTACTTCCCATAGAGTTAGGCCACATGGAGACCCCCACACAATAATTCATCCTCTTTAGTCGACCATACCTTAAAATATCTCATGACATCATCATGATGCAGTTATGATGTCATTAAACATACCAAAACCCTAAAACTGTATTTTTACTATTCACTGAAAATTCAACTTTCTCAGAAAAATCCCAAAATTTCACATTAACCAAATATCAATGCTCTGATTTCAAAAATGAACTCTATTTTATAAAAATAATTTTCTAAATATTTTTAATTCATTTTTTAAATAAACACACTATTCACCGAAAATTCATTTTTTTCAGAAAAATCCCCAAAAATTACCTTAACATAATATCGATGCTCTGAGTTCAAAAATGAAATCCATTTTATAAAAATAATTTTCTAAATAATTTTAATTTAATTTTTAATTAAAAAACACTATTCACCTGAAAAAACTAATACTTGAATAATAATTTATGAAACCATTATTTAACCATTTTATTGAATCACATTACTTAATCTAGGTGTCTAAATTACATTAAAACTTTCTTTGAGTGAAATTACTAATCCATTTGGTCACATTACTAATCCTAAGTGTAAAATCACTATTCATAATTTACTATTCATCAAAAATCATGTTGATCTTATTAGACTCTAAATTTCGTACTGAACATAATTGTAGAAGACCATTTTTTGAAAATCATTACACATTTTTATTTATTTAAGGTTTACATAAACATTTTTAAAATATCATTTCTCTAAAATTCATCAAAAATATGCTTACTATATTTATCCGGACATTTAAAAATTCATAAACTTCATCATAAGAAGAAATACCAATTTTTATTTAAAACAAAGGATTACACAAGGTAGTTACGGTCTCCTTACATAGACCATTATCACACTAGCATAGGACCTAAGTGTAAGGTGTGCTAAGGTGAGCAAATCCGAGGGAGGCTCGACCAACATCGCCCGAGTATTAATTTCTATCAGTTTGAACTTCTCACAAAGGCGATTCCATTCTATCTTCACACGATGAAGTTTGTATTGGGTTTGGTCCAGAGCAAAGCCCATTGGTGCTACCTCCTTCCCAAGTTCTGTTAGATGGTCTTCGATTGGTCCAAGACTAATGGGTGAGGCCATCGAATCTTCTTTCTATATTCATTAACCAAGGTTGCTTGTATTTAGAGACAATAGTCAAAACGTTTAGTTTACAACGGTCATATTGACCAATGGTTATATAACAGTCAAAACCCAACGGTCTCATTTTAATTATACTCATGTTATCAAATGAAACATTTTTGTTGAGTATAAAAATAAAATAAAATAACACATAAAATTAGGAAACAAGATTTATTCAAAATTTCGGGTCGTTACAATCTTCCCCCCTTAAGAAATTGCATCCTCGCAATTTTTAAAATTGGGTTTTGAAATTTCATTGAAAGTCCCACATCGGAAAAGGAGACAGTAAAACTATTACTTTAAAAGAAAGAAAGGTAAGTACAAAGGTCACCCGAGTTAACCCACACTAGGATTCCATGTAGGAAAACATGGACATAGAGGAGAAAACAAAGGGTCAAGTTCTGAGGGAGAGTGATAGAGAACATTATTAGGAGAAAGTTAACCATAAGAAAATCCCAAACTTATGATGTGTGTAAACGGTCTTTGATTACCTAGTAGGAAACGTAAACCAAAAACATTTTTGTTTTACGTTTCTTTTCATAATTTTTAGGAATTCATTTACTACATAGAACAAAAACATAAGAAAATATGCCTACCTTCATGTAGAGTTTCATCCTTTAATAAGTTTCTACCCAAAAATAATCTTTTCTTCAAACGATGAGCATTTAAAAACACTTGGTCTCATCAAAACACAACAATCATCTTCTAGAGAATCACATAATCCAAAAAATATTAACCATCTATTTAATCTATCTTTAAACATTATCCCAAAAATAGAAAGGGCAAGGTAAATTAACTCTTCAAAAAGAAGTAATCCCATAGGAATGGAAACTAATTTTAAATCTTCAAAGTTCCATGGTACTACCCAGAGTTCATCATAGACCATTCCAAAAATAACTGTCCTTAAAAATCCTCAAAATAAACCAAACTAAGATTGAAACCCAAATACAATAAAGATTTGATAACATAGTCTTCCAAGGTAAACTTTATCATTCATCTCCAAAAAACATCAACCACTCCAAAAATCTTATCACAAAATTAACTAACCTAAACATATTTACCCCAAGATAGGTTAATCATTTCCATAAGTAACCTAAATTACTATAAGTCCGCCTTAAATTCATCTATTCTTCAAAATATAATTCAACCTTACTCCTCAATGAAAATACCGTAGTAATCTATTTACCTCGATCATATAGGGTCCCCAAAATAGTGAACGTCTTCCAAAATAATAATCATCTTTTAATCCCCTAATCATCTCTGTCATATTAATACGGAAATCATCGAATTTCCTATCACATTGGTTGTTGGGACATGTTCTTCCATTTCCCACTATTAACTAAGAAGATAAAGTATAATTAGGGGCTTAAATACTTCACCAATAATCATGAAAAAAAACTTTAAGCATAAAAGGATAAACTTGTAGAAAAAAAGTATATCCTAACTTGCGATCCCCTAGGTTCCAATCTAGGTTATCCATGATCGTATATTCTTATGTAAATCTTTATTTTATTTTATCTTTGTTCCTTTAATAATGGTTCATACTAAGCTTATGAATTTACCAAAGCATATCCCCCGGGAGTGTCGTAACCAAGAGTGCAGCAAGTACCGTTGTCGTGTACCAGTTCCCGTTCAAGTCTAGCTCAAAGCGGTGTTTTCGGGTTTTACCCCTATGTACATCTGTGCCAGAGTCACCTCTACCTGCTCGTATCCAGACTGGTATGTATTTGCTTGGCAACCCCTTACTCAATACTCACCAAAATATCTGGAAGATTTCCTATATTTAAACTTTTCTATAGGGTTCTTCCTAAAGTTTTCATATCCTAATTTCCACAAATAAATAAACCATCCTTTGATACCAACTATAGCATCCCGCCTTTTTATAACATAAACTTTCATTACATTACACAAAACTAAGGATCTTTAAGGTTTAGTGTCTTGGAAACCAGGAACATAATACATGAAAACAATATAAAACATTCTTCTTAAACACATTAAAGGATTCTCCTTAAGTTCATACTAGGTTCATTACTACGTCTAATAACCTATGGACATACATCAAAAGAAAGGGTGAGCAGAAGGCCCAGTAAGGGAAACAAGAGAAATGTTCTAACATGTGAACTTGAGATACATCAACTATGTCATAAAAAAGAACTTTAAGGAAAGAGAAAGAAATCATGTGGCATATCATAATAAAAATAACATTTTTAATAACTTTAATATGTGGCTACATAATTTAACATAGACAATCATGAACATATCACCAAGGTCCATCCCCAAGGTGTCTTTTGAAAATTACCAAGGTTATTCACCAAGATATCGTGAAAATTGTAATCTCTAGTGGTTACATCATTACCCAATGCATTGGAGCGCTATCAGGGCGCACCCTTAAATTTGCCTTTATTATCATGTGAGCCACATATATCATCATAAATAATTTCATAAAAAATCCATATATCATAAAATAAATCGGTTTCATTTCATAATCATAACGTTTTAAAAACTGCTTTAAAGACAAGATGTTTACGTCACTTTAAACCCACGGAAGGGGAGAGTGGGTATCATGTATGTAAATCCCAAAATTTAAAATAAAAAATTTTGGTATATATGTGAATACCCATTTTGAAGAAATATCTTTGAATATTCACTTAATAAAATAAAAGTACTTTAGAAAAAGAGAGAGACATTTTGAGACGGAAATTCTGCAGCATAACGGCTATGTTTCGGGGTTTTAGAAAACATTGAAAAGAGAGGGGACATGGGTCAAACACTTGTAAATGACCCATAAAACAGTAGAGGGACAAAATATAAATGATTTGAGAACATGGTAATTAAATTTGAAATATATACCATATGAAATGAAGAACATGAATGGAAGACAAAAATAAGATTTCTCTTATGAAAATTTGGCAGCCCAACGACGTCACTTAAACTTCAACAAAAATGAATTGACGAGATCAAATAGGGTCTCTCATAATATGAACATAAAAGATCATTATGATAGATATAGATATCATACCCCAAAATAATACAAAAGGTACTTGAAATACTTGACATGAAAGTAGATCTTTGAAAAATGAGAAAGGCGAACGAATCCCTTAAAGATTCGGCAGCCTAACGACGTCACTTAAACTTCAACCAAAAATGAATTGACAAGATCAAAATGGGGTCTCTCGTCATATGAACATAAGGGTTCATTATGATAGATATAGAGATCATAACCCAACATAATAAAAAGGAACTTGAAAGACTTGACATGAAAATAGATCTTGAAAATGAGAAGGGTGAAAGAATCCCTTAAAAATTCGGCAGCCTAACGACGCCACTAAAAACTTCAAAATACTGAATTGAAGAGATAAAATGGGGTCTCTCATCATATGATCATAAAATATCAGTATTATAGATATAGAGATCATACCACAACATAATAAAAAGTAAATTGAAAGACTTTACAAGAAAATAGAACTTGAAAATGAGAAGGGTGAAAGAACCCATTACAAAAATTTCGGCAGCCTAACGGCGCCACTTAAACTTTTATAAAATGAAAAGATGAGATTAAGAGGGGGTATCTCATCATATGAACATAAAAGGAAATTATAATGAATATAAAAGAACATCCTCCAACATAAGAACATGGAGCATAAAAGGAATGACATAAAAGAGATTACTTGAAAAGAAAGAGAGAGGTCAGATCCCTTACCTTAAAACGTAACTCTTAAAACTCAAAGGTTGGGACCTTGAGGGCTTGGGGGCACCTTGGGAGGACTCCTTGGGAGGTAAGGAGACCAGAACTTAGTTGAGGATGGTTTTGGAGTCGAAAAGATGAGAGGAGGGCTTGGTATTTATAGGGAAAGTGAGGGGACAAGGCATTAATGGCCAAGGGACACCTCAAAAGTGGTTTTCTCAAAAGCATGGGCCCTCCCATGGTACTTCCCATAGAGTTAGGCCACATGGGGACCCCCACAAAATAATTCATCCTCTTTAGTCGACCATCCCTTAAAATATCTCATGACATCATCATGACACAGTTATGATGTCATTAAACATACCGAAACCCTAAAACTGTATTTTTACTATTCACTGAAAATTCGACTTTCTCAGAAAAATCCCAAAATTTCACATTAACAAAATATCAATGTTCTGATTTCAAAAATGAACGCTATTTTATAAAAATAATTTTCTAAATATTTTTAATTCATTTTTTAAATAAACACACTCTTCACCGAAAATTCATTTTTTTCAGAAAAATCCCCAAAAATTGCCTTAACATAATATCGATGCTCTGAGTTCAAAAATGAAATCCATTTTATAAAAATAATTTTCTAAATATTTTTAATTTAATTTTTAATTAAAAAACACTATTCACTCTAAAAAACTAATACTTGAATAATAATTTATGAAACCATTATTTAACCATTTTATTGAATCACATTACTTATTCTAGGTGTCTAAATTTTATTAAAACTTTCTTTGAGTGAAATTACTAATCCATTTGGTTACATTACTAATCCTAAGCGTAAAATCACTATTCATAATTTACTATTCATCAAAAATCATGTTGATCTTATTAGACTCTAAATTTCGTACTGAACATAATTGTAGAAGACCATTTTTTTGAAAATCATTACACATTTTTATTTATTTAAGGTTTACATAAACATTTTTAAAATATCCTTTCTCTAAAATTCATCAAAAATATGCATACTATATTTATCCGGACATTTAAAAATTCATAAACTTCATCATAAGAATTAATCCCAATTTTTATTTAAAACAAAGGATTACACAAGGCAGTTACGGTCTCCTTAAATAGCCTATTATCACACCAGCATAGGACCTAAGTGTAAGGTGTGCTAAGGTGAGAGAATCCGAGGGAGGCTCGACCAACATCACACGAGTAGTAATTTCTATCAGTTTGAACTTCTCGCAATGGCGATTCCGTTCTAGCTTCACACGATGAAGTTCGGCTTGGGTTTGGTCCAGAGCAAATCCCATTGGTGCTACCTCCTTCCCAAGTTCTATTAGATGGGCTTCGATCAGTCCAAGACTACTGGGTGAGGCCATTGAATCTTCTTTCTATATTAATTAACCAAGGTTTCTTGTATTTAGAGACAATAGTCAAAACGTTTAGTTTATAGCGGTCATATTGACCAATGGTCATATAACAGTAAAAACCCAACGGTCTCATTTTAATTATACTCATGTTATCAAATGAAACATTTTTGTTGAGTATAAAAATAAAATAAAATAACATATAAAATTAGGACACAAGATTTATTCAAAATTTCGGGTCGTTACATTTAAATAACATACTTATACTAATCATCCCATATAAGTACCCAGAGTTCCCTTATTCTATTCCCATTTAAAATAAAATAGGTTAGAAAGGCATATATGACACTTTAAACCATTTTCACATCAAAACCAAAGAAATCATTTATGAACAACCATGTTACATGTATAAATTTTCATCCAAAAAATTAGTTGCATATCTACATTAATTAAGACACAATTTTTAGAATATAACAAAAAAAATAAAACATGCCAATTAGGACTACATAATTAATTTTTAAATCCACTTAATGAATTGTTTGAAAACTAGTTTGTAAACTAGTTTGTAAACTAGTTTGAAAACTATTTTGAAAACCAATTTTTAAATTCATAAGGCCTACTTATCACTGTTCCCATATGAAATCACACACACACACACACAAAAACGCACACACATTTCTCTTATTTCAAAAATTCACCTACTTCCCTGTGAATTTTTACAATTATATATATATATATAAATAGTTACCCATGTATATATGCATAATTTTTGGATACCTAAAAAGGAATATTCCAAACCACACATTTATATTATTGAAACCATTATTGAAAAACTTTATAAATACTTGTATATATATATATATATTTATATATATACTATCATTAAAATGATTATATTCACACATCATTGTGTGAATATGTGCAATATTATATATATATTGATGTAGATAAGAATTAAAAATAAATAACATGAAATAGTTTTAAAATAAAATACAATTGAATAAAATTGGAATAAATAAAAGGATATAAATTAATGTATTTTAATAGTTCATATAAAAATTATAAAAAACTAAAGATATATTAAAATAAACAATTTCACAGTATAAAAAATCACAAGTATTTTTTCGAGTGAAAGAAAAATGTATTTTTTAATGATAGAAGTAATTAATTGGAGAATCCATGGAAATAATAGGTTGAAAGAATCCTCTTAAAAAATTTAATAAATAAAATCATTACTATCACAAGTCATAAAAAAATAATTTTAAAGACTATGAAATCAAAGGTTCCAAAATAAAAAGGTCAATAATGTGGAAACCCAACTTGGAATAAGCCCATATTATGATAAACATCCAAATAAACTAATAAGAAAGTTATGAACAATGATCACATACACTATATACAAGAGACACACAATTTCAGAACACCAAACCCACCTAAGGTTCAGTTGAGTACAATAAACAATGTTGGAAGAGGGAAATCGAGAGGGAGAGAGGGAGATAGATAGATAGAGAGAGATAACTAAGGATAAGAAGAAGGTAGAGAAGGATAAATTCACACATGATGAAATTTCAAGAGAATATAGGGAATGGGGTGGTGGTTATTATCTATAGAGAGATAGGAGGGGGAGTCATGCTCCATGTTGGAGGGGGGTTTTTCACATGAGAAAGATATAGGGATAAGGAAGAGGGGTGAGTGAGGGAGTGGGGGGACTAGTTTAGGTATTTTTTTTAATGGTCTAGAAGAGATGCATTGTTTGTCCACAAACTTTTCTAAATTGTGCGTCGACTGTGAAACCAACACTGGTCAGTTGGGACACCCACACTATTTTTTTTGCACAATTTAGAAAAATATGTTTCAACTGTTAAGAAACCCACTATTAGAAAACAATAACTCATACAAGTATTCCTTATGGTTTGGACAACCATGTGAAAAAACCATGTGACACACAAGAAAGCTTACATTTTATTAAAATTTACAAATTAAATGACCTAGACATCCAAAACAATGATATAAATATATAATTAAATAAAATAATAATTAAATGAGAATCCATGTGTGATAATTCTCCCTAACATGACCCTTTATATCCCTATAAATCCATATAAATGATGATATAAGAGATACCATAAGAACTTAGGCTAAAAAAAGAAACCACCCAATCAACTCTATATCACTCGACCTGTAAATAAGACATATGAATCTGCAAATGTCTCTAAATTTACATGGCATTACCAACCACTTTTATCAAAATAATACAAGGAATGAAAACCAATAGTGGATCTCCTGACCATATAAATATTCTTCAAGAAATATGTATAAATTTGTAAAGTACACTTTATAGAAAAAATGAAAAATATTCTTTCAAGTTTATTGTAAAAAAGGACTCAAAAGGAAATTATGATCAAAAGTTAATCTAAAACCCATTTAAATAAACACTAATTATCCAAAGTGTTGGACCTAGGATAAAAAATAACAACACTAAATGAATAAGAAATAAAAACAAAGAGGATAATAAAGGAATAGGTAAAGAATGAGAAAACCCCAAATGTTCCATCAAACCACCCCTAATTATTAACATGTATTAAAAAAATCTCTGAAAATCACCCAATTTAAGGACTACCAACAGATTCATCACAAAATTTTTAATTAGGAGTGAAGGGAAATATGTATAAATTATTTTCACAATGATTAAAAATGTAAATGTGATCCACTCAGGTGTTGAAAATAATTAAAGTGTAAACTATGAGCCCAAATCCAAATCATCACCTATGGTGATCTCAATATTTTTCAAACTAAAACATATACGAGTATAAACTCAACTGGTGTGGGGTTTTTCATAGTCACCTGAAAGGCACAATAAGGGTTTACCATGTCTACTAAATAAAAATAATACCTCACTATAACACTCATCACCTAATATACTCAATAAATACATTCCTCACTAACAATTTAAGGACATAACCCAAAAGAATTTAAATCCAGATAAACAATTGAAGAGGGGACCAAAGAAAAAAAAATCAAGAACTACCTTAATAACTCAATCAATCAAGAATACCTAATAAGCAATCTCCAAACTCTGAAAATACATGAGACTTTTCTGAGAGATATATTCAAAAAACACAAAACATGAATCCCATAATAATAATAAACTCATCACAATAAAACAAATGTAAAAATCCCTTAAAATAAACTTCAATCCCAACTCAAAAATATTTAAAATTTCAGAATTATCATTTTTTTCTTGAAAATTTACATTTCATACACCTTTAAGAAACCAAAACCCAATTTATAACACTCCCTCCAAAATTAATTCAAAATTAAAAACAAAAAATCAAGAAAAAAAATCAAAATCACATCTAAAATTAATTATAAATGAAAAAATTCAAGAGTTTCTCCTTTAAAATCAATTAAATACTTCAAATTTGAATTTCAAAACCTTGAAAACTTATTGATTTTTTTATCCTTACTTTCTAATTTCAAAAAAATTGGATCCCATTAAAACCAATTTAAAATTCTAAGATTATTTTCCTAAAACATCATAAATCCATTTAAAATCATTTTTAACTTCATAAGTTCTTTTTGAAAATGCGTCACGAGTCTTAAAAAAAAACCATTTTTATTTCATTTTAAATAAAATCATTTTTAATCATTTCAAAATTAAATTTTACCATTTAGAACTAAATTTCATCTTAAAAATTCATTTAAATAAAACAAAATAATATTAGTATACTATATAAAACAAAATCAAATATAGAAGAACCCAAAATATTTTTTGAAGGGGATAATGGTATTTTTTAGATTGACCACATAGTTTAATGGGTCGCGGGCCAATCATGAAACTACCACAGAGAGTTTCATGGAATAACCTGCTTGGGATCCATAGGTTTTGTCTTGCCATGAGATATACTAGTAATTTTAGTTCCACCCCATTTTCATCCCATTTTTATAAATATGTTGAATCAATATAGAAAATTACCAAATAAAGCCTAAAAAAATAGTTCAAAATTGAAAGCCATCAAAATAATAAAAATAAGGCTCAAATTCAAAATTCAAATCCCGAAAAACCCAATAACTTAGATTTTATCATGAGTGATGGTGATTAAGAACTAACTTATGAGCTACATGTTTTGCTCCAACAATACTATCCCCCATCTTCTAGATATCTCAAATAACAAGGGTGATTTAAGAACTTAGGTGTGCTTAAAAACATAGTGATCTGATAATTTTTTTTTCACGAACCATTCCAAGTCATACATCTATAGGATGCCCGATCCATCATGTGACAGGGCCTGAAAGGTGTTCCTGATTCCCACAACCTGGAACAAGTTCTTGGTAATAATGGAAGCACCACATGTGAATGATTTTTACCATAAAAATTAACTAAATAAGAACCAGAAATCTAAGGAAAATATTACATAACCCATCAATAAGTCAAATTTCCATTAAAAAAAGTATAAAATAAAACAAAACTAGTTTAAAAAATTTAAACAAAACAAATAATCTATAAGAAAACATGTAAACACTCCAATCAACCGTAGTCTCCCTCCCTTACAAAGAAAACCATAGCCACCTCCAGTTTCCTATTAGAAACTTGTAGATATATCTATTATACATCTATATAAAATAGTAAAATGGAATATATGGATGATGTTAGGAAATAAGAAAAATGAATGGAATACCTTAGTAGACTATTTTCTGTGACCTGAGGTCACACTCTATCCAAAATAGAACACCAATCACTCAGTGAAAGATCAAATATTGGATCTGAAACTAAGATAATATATATAGGTGTGATCCTAAAAATGCTTAGTTTCCCACTACCCACCATTTCACATACTTACCATTTAATTAAATATTCATTATCATTATTGTTTTAAAATAAAAATAGAAATAGGTTTTTAATTTAAAATTACATATATAAGAAATAAAACATCATAAAAAATTATTAAATCTATTTTAAAAATCATTTTAACTTTTAAATATGATAAAAGAAAAATAACAATGTGTAACATTATAGCTAAAATTTATTTTAAGGAGTACATGATTTTGATAATTTTAAATAAATAAATAAATATTTAAAAGTAAACTATACTAAGAACATTGGGAAACCCTAAGGAAAATAAGGTTAGGTCCTGTCATCCTAGGACCCTCATAATCTTAGTGATTGGACCTTACAAAACTATTCCCATTCATCATCCCACCTATGTACCTAGGGTTCCCATGTGCCATTATAATTTTGAGAAAATCATGTTATAAAATCACATATACCACTTTAAAATATTTTCACATCAAAACTGAGGAAACCATTTTATAATAACCATGATATATGTTTAATTTGTAATCCAAAACCTTAGTGTCATAAATTTTATTAATTAATCCCCCCTTTGTAAAACATAACAAAAAAATAGAACCTTCCAAATGAGTCTATAGAATTTATTTCCAAATCCAATTAAAGACTTATATAAAATCGATTTTGAAAACAAAATTTTATAGGCATAAGGTTTCCTTCTCACTGTGACCATATACAATCACACACACACAAATATATATATGTCTCTCATTACTAAAATTTACCTATTTCCATGTGAATTTGTACACTTATATATATTTATATTATAACTGGTATATCCTTATAGAGGATTGTACCCTAAGAGGGGTGGGGGGGATCAGGATATTAAAGTTTAAAACAATTATTTGATGTTATGAGGATCTTGGTCTCTTTACTTGAGGTACATTTCTATTTATATATATATTTTATCTCAATGAGAGATGAAAGTAGTAAACTGTATAAGGGATTTTACTTGGTTCACCCACACTGGGATACATATAAGGAGCATGCACGATAATGTGAATATATAAGAAATTATTAATTCTCACTATATTACAATTTTGAGTGGTCTCACTGAACCTCCTGATTAAATTCCATTAAAAATTAGATAACTTGATGCCCACCCTTAGTAGGGAACTCATTACTCCTCCTTTTGAATCTAATTTCTTCATAAGAATAAATTATCATCCATAATTTTTGAATTATAGTAAGGATAAGGCTCATATAATAACACCTTATTTTACCTTTAAACATACATAAGATATCTGGAAAACACTTTGAACTACTAATGATAGAGAAATCCCTATATTTCTCCATGTCTAGTGCACAACAAAATTCTGCAACTTTTAATATCAGTCCAATGGTTAGGATTGATTATCCAATCTCCAAGATTTTTCTAAGTTCCCCCATCTTTGATGGGGTCATTATCCATTATAAAATATGAATTAAACAATAGTAATTTTAACCCATAAACCTACCTGTCGTAAAACAATCATCAGACTGAAATGGCCTGGCTGAGACATGACCATATATTCAACGATGTAGTATCGCTCAATTCACATATACTATGACATTTAACCTTATTACTATGGAAATATAATCACTATTTTTAAATACTATGGAATTTATAACTATACTATATAGTGGTTTCTTGTGGTTGACCAAATAAACCTCTCCTAGAGAAATAACTCCTCTTTAACTCCACCTCTTAACTACTCGTCACACAGTGCCATATGTAGAACATGATGGGGTTTTGTAGTGTAGAAACAAATATTGTGGCATGAAATCCTATAAGAGTTAGAAATCAAAATTCTTCACTCATTATAATTTTGACCCTCCAATTTTCAATTTTTAGCTATGACATGGATGCTTTCACACCCAAAGGGACTGCGGTGTAACCATCTTCCCTATGGTGTGGGTAGATCAAAATTTTCAGAGGCATTAAAATCTCTCACCTGTGATAATGTTTCATGGAATCTGTAAATATGTAATAGCCTCATTATGAATACTTCCTTTATGGCATAATTTTGGTGACTATGGCATGGTCCCACTCAGAAAATTACTCTACGACGTGGATCATGGGATGTGACATAGCCTCTTCTTCAACTTCCTTTTCACATTTTCAACAAGAAAAACTCATGCATGATCCAAATATATTTTGGAAAAAAATATCCCTCTTTGGGTTTGTTAAAAATTATTTAAACACTCCATTCACTTTTAAAAAGTGTATCAAAGATCCACTAATCATTAATTCTATGCCCATGTGATCAATCCTTAGTGTGAGAAAAAATAATTGAATTAAAATTTTTCATAAAAACCTTATAATATTTCAAAAAACCACATATATCCCCTAATACCAATTTTATTTTTTATATACCCCCTATAAATAACAATTTTATATTTATCTCCATTTTAAAGAAAACCCAAATAAATCACTTCTTTTAAAATTTATTAAAATGGGATTAGAAGTTAAATAAATTAAGGTGACAAAACCAACCTTTATTAGTAAATAAAATTTGGGGAGTGTAGTATATACAATAATAAATTATGTGGATAGATATGCCTAGACCCCAAAATCCAATCAATTTTACTAAAAAACACTTTGGGTAATACCTTTTTTTAGGATATTAGAAACATGATCTTTAGTAGAAACATACTCTAACATCATGACACATTGCTCCATATTATACTTTATGAAGTGATATTTGATCCCAACATTCCTAATAGATGAATGTTGGATAAGATTTTTTCTGAGATTGATCTCACTTGAGTTTTCACAGATAATTAGAATATGAGAAATCAATTCAACACCCACATAATCAAGCTGTTGTTTTATCCATAACAACTTAGTGAAAGATTGAGTTGCAGCAATGTACTCAGCTTCTACAGTGATTACAGATATGTAATCTTGCTTCTTTATTTTACTTGATATAAATTAAATTATAAGATAAAAAGAACCAATTGTGTTTTGTTTTTGGTTATCTACTAAACAATATGAATACGCATCAGTAAATCCCAAAAAATTATGCTGTGAACCATTGTAATAGAACAACCCATAGTTATTTGTGTAATGGATATATCATAGGATTATCTTCATATTTTTAATATTTATTTACTTAGAATCACTCTAAAAATTAGTGTCTTGATAAGTAGAAAATAGAATATCCAGCTGAGTGGTAGTCCAATAGAGTAAACCTCCCATGCTTTTTTGATATGTGGTCACATCTAACTTTTTCCCCCACTCCTCTTTTGATAATTTTAATTTTTTATCCAATAAATCTTCCATATACCTCAAAACCTCAATCTATTATATTCTTAACACCTCATTGGAATATTTTTTTGTGAGATTAATATTGCATCCAATATTTGAGTGACTTATAAGATAAGGAAAAATTACATTTAACCAATTAGAGACATCTCATATTCGCACCTCATGAGTTCTGAAAACCACATGTAATGAATATCATATGAGCCTATAAAAATTATGTCATCGAAATAGATAAACCCAATCAACCACTATTTATTTTCATCCTATATGTTGAGGTTGTGATTAAATACTCATCCATTTTATATATTTTAAACCCCTTTTAAATTTACATGGTTAGGAAAAAATGAATAGTTTCAAGCCATGCACTGGGTGAAAATGTATTATTGATATAAAATCCATCAATTTGATAATAAAATTTACACATAATCCATGATTTATTCTGAATCAATGTGAAATATTAATTTAGTTTATTTCAGAACACCCACTTGGTTTTGATGACATCAGTGTCACATGGACTTGGAAAAACTTCCCATGTCTCATTTTTCTCTAGTTGTGAATATATTTATTCATTTCCTTGACCTATATATCATCACTTTCATCTTCATTAAATAAATTTGGTTCTACTAATGATTTAGAATATGCATGATACTGAGACTTCATTATTCATGTTTGGACCATGGATATTCTATCCCCACTAATTTTTCTTTAGCTGATTTCATCCCTTCTAATTTCTCTCCTTGAACCTAATAGAATTTATGTAGTTTATTCAAAATAAAAGTCTTTATAAGAATTTTATTCATTCATTTCAACTCCCTTCGAACATTGTACTTATTTATCACTTTCAAATTCAGAAAGTAGTCAGTTGTTATATGGAATATACTCATGTGCAACTTTCATTTTACCACTCACAACAACCACAAAATAATTTCTCATAATCAAATTTTAAATTATATTATTGTAAAAAATTTAATCTTTAATCTTTGAAGAGTATCTAAGAAATATGCTTTCACCACCTCAATCTTTGAATTTTCTCTTGTTATCCTTGTCGAGAATAAAACATTTACTCCCAAATTCCCAAAATTACTTGTGTTTAGGGTTCCTTCCATAAAAAAATTCATATGTAGTTATCCCTTAATTTTTATATAGAAATTATATATTAGATATATACATGGATCAAAGAACAAATTATTTCCAATCATTTTCTATATGTGAATTTTCAATAAAAATTGTTCAAGAAATGTTTTGGATGATAATGTTTCTCCAATCCACTGACCAATTTTTCTAGGATATTCTAATAGTAGAAACATGATGTTAAATTACATGATTTTCTAGATATTCTTCATCTTTATGATTTATAAATTTTTACCCATTATCAATTTAAATTTTCTGAATTTCTACACCAAGTATCTTTTCATATTTCCTCTGATATATTTTTATATATCTAATCACCTTGATATTCTATTTGATATGAATGATCCCAACCATCTTTCTAAAATAATTAAAAAATAAAAAATAATACTTTTTTCCATCCATTAATTTGGTTAATATTGGCCTATAAATATCCACATGCACAAGTTGAAGAAACATTGAGGTCTTTTGGACAATCACCCCTTTTTGACGTGAATCACATTTTTGAGTGTGATCATATGTGAGATGGGGAATATCACATGCTCTATTGTTCTTAAACAACCTATCCAGAGATGTTTATTTAAAATTGATATCCATTTATATCATATCATGTTATCCACATATTTAGACAATATATAGAATTATTATCTAATGAGTTAGATATTTTCTTTGGTTCTTATTCCCTATAGGACATGTGAACTATCTTTATCTTTAACTATAAAAACCTTTTAATTGAACTCAAATAGAGGACTATTTTTATATAATGGGTTGAGACTTATATTATTATGACTAAGAACATTAACTAAGATAACATAAATTCTCCTTAGGCCTTATCTTGTAATCTTTTCCTTTCCAGACCAAATAATCTTATGACCCTAATCATTCTAGAAATGAATGGAACCTTATTCATTGTGTGTAAAATTTATAATTAGGTCTTTATTTATTTTCACATGTGATGTGAATCCTTTATAAAATATACATGATCTTGATTTTCTATTTCCCTCACTTCAATATTATCCACATTATCCTTCACTGAATTTCCTCTCATAACCCATGTTGGTGATGAGTGTGATTTCTAAATAGATTTCTCTATGAGGTCTTCTTATTCATGAAAAACTAAAAGCATGTTTTATGTTTCAATGAATTTGGGAGAAGGTTCCGTTTTTTTCTTTCTTCCACACAATGTAATTATTGATGAAACTTACTTCATTCTTGAAATGAAATTAATTGAATTATGAACAAACCCTTCATTAAAAAAAATAACCATTAAAAGAAAAAAAATTAAAAAAATTATACTTTTCTATTTATATTGGTATTTATCTTATAGGGACCTATTATAAATAGACAACACATAATATGGTTTTCCCAACTTTCTACATAAAAAACATATGAATCATGATACATTATAATTTTTCTCATCTATATGGTTAGTTTTGGTTTTGATTTTGAAAAGATCTATCTTATTTTAGGGTGTTGGTTCTTTTGGTTTTTTTAAAACCATAGATTTTAATTTATCTTTGAACCAATGACCTTGATGAATAGGAATACATTATTCCTTTGAAATTAATTTATATTGACTTGATGATGATCCCTATATTTTTTCTAACATCATTTTAGATGATAATTGTCATTCTTGATCATTACACTTCTGACACTAGTTCAAAACTTCCTATTACAGTTCATCAATTATTTTAACTCATACATTGATAGTTTTATCATGATAATGAGTGATTTGGGTTATTTATTTAAAATTAATATCAAGTTATACTTCATTACCTAAGTTTCCTTAATTTCTAGGTCTCAGTTTTTCTATTTTAGACATCCGTTCTAACTTTTATTCTTCTTGTTGTTTCATGTAGATCTTGGGAATATACACCATTAAATTATAATTCTTTGTCCTTTCTCTCAACAAATCATGTTCTTCAAGGGAGACCTATTGTTATACCAATAAATCAACCCTTATAAAGACTCCTTCATTTTCATCATCACTATCAACATTTATTGGCTCATTTTCCATATCCATCAACACACATTCATCCTTACAATTGTTAACTTCCTCTACTTTTCTTTCTCAAAAACTATCATCTTATTTATAAAGAAATTTCTTATTTTTAAAGAACATAGATTGAGGATTCTTCGATCCTTACTTTTTTATCTTCTTGGATTGTTTTTCATCATCATCATTATCTTGAATATGTTTAGTATTTTTAGCCTTAAGATGTCCCACTTTACCACAATTAAAGCAAGAAAAATGATCTTAGCCATAAATATGTCTCTTCATATTTTAATATTAGAGTAAATAAATGAAACAAACTCATTAAATTAATTATCTTCTGATTTATCCTTGATTGAAAATTTCTTCATGGAATTAAATTCTAAGTCTTGAGTACTTTACTTTGTTCTTGACTCATTATCTCTATTTCTCATCTCATAATCCAAGAGTATACTATGAAATCTATCAAGAGAAATATATTTAAAATCTTTTTATTATAATAATGACATTTTTTCATTGAAATGGGATGAGGGGAGGGGGTATTCTCATGATCCTCTTTATGATATTCTCATCTTTGATATATTTAATATGTCCCCACATACCTTTAATAAGATAATTTAGATGATCATTAAGTAATAAAATATATCATTTGAATTTATTCTCAAATATTCATATTTATTCCATATAACCTATATATTTTCCTCTAAAAACTTATAATATACTTCATAAATATTTATAAGTTTTTCCCACATAACATGATATATTTTACAAGATATTACCCTTATGAAAATGAGAATGTAAAGAGCACTTAAAAAAGAATTTATGGATTTAGAACCTACATCCAATTCTCAATAAAATCTCTCTGTAAAATATCTACTTTCAGTATTGGACATGATTCCATAAATGGATGCTTCTTAAACATCCATGCCCAAGTATATGTAAAAATGTTTCCTCCAAATTTTCCACAAGTGGAAATATATTCCTTCAAAGATAGGGAAACCTTTTTGATTGAAAACCATTTCAATGTTTCCTAGAGAGAAAAAGAATAAACACCCCTTCAATACCACTTATTAAATCCTTAAGGATGATTATACTTTATGGGTGGGGGGTAGGTGAATTAAGGTATAGAGGTTTAAAACAATTCTGTCCTATTATGAGGATCTTGTTCTATCACCTTGAGGAGCATTTTCATTTCTCTCCACCTTTACTCTCAATGAACGGTGAATGTAGTAAATGGAATGAGGTATTTAACTTGGTTTTTCAACACTGGCCTATATCCGAGGATAATTTAGGAAAAAATGTATGTGTACCAAATTACTAAAGATCACTCCTATACAATTTGGGGTGGTCGCACTAACCTTCCTAGTTTACTACCACAAGTAATTAAAGAACTCACTGATCTCCCTCAATAGGTAACTCAATACTCATATTATTGAATATTATTTAAATATATGAAGATAATATCGATGCAAATTCTTTGAATTCTAATGAGGATAAGTATCTTGGAATAGAACCTTTTTCGACCTTCAAACATCCAAATAAGAACTAGAAACCCCTTTGAACTGTTGCTGATGGAGAAATCACTCTATTTATCAATGTTTGGTGCACATTATAATTATTAATATTGTCATATCAATAAAATGGTTAGGATTAATTCTCCTATCTCCAAGATTTTTGCAAGTGTACCCAAAATTTATTGGGGTAATCATCCACTATAAAATCTGAATTAAATACTAGGTATTTCAACCCATAACCGCATTAATAAAAATAGTCAATAGATTGAAATAGGCTGGCTATAATGTGACCATATATTCAATAAAATAGTATCACTCAATTAAAATATACTATAATGGATCCCCTTATCCCTATGGAAATACCATCACTTATTTGAATGCATTATGGAGTGGATAACAATACTATGTCATGGAGTCTTATATTTTACCATATACACTTATCCCAAAGAAATAACTCCTCTTTAACTACTCCTCTTAAATTATTTCCACACGGTGTCATTTTCAATATGGGTAGGGTTTCTGTAGAATGGAAAAAAATATTTAGGCATGACACCATTAAGAGTGAGAGATATGAATTCTTAACTTCATATAGTTTTGGAACCTCCATGTAATAATTCATAGCTAAGGTTTATACTCCTTTACACCTAAATGGGATGTGGTGTGGGAACCTCAAAATTTTAGGGGAACTAAAATCCAATACTTATTCCTCTATTTTGTGGTCTCTTAGACTATGTTTTAGTCTCTATATGTGAAATTATTTTACAATGTAACCATTATTACTATGGAAAATTCCCACATGAAAAATTACTTCATGGCATGAAGCATGGGATGTGATCTAGCCTCCTCTTCCACTGATTTCTTTACCTTTTTAACAAAAAAACTCATACATATTCTAAATTTATTTTGGAAAACACTTAACATATTTATAATAATAAACATATGATACCTAAAAAGGAATATAAATTACCTCACACTTATTTTATTGAAACATTATTGAAACACTTTAGAAATACACTACTATATATGTATGAATATATACTCTCATTTGATTTCATGTATTGAAACATCATTGTGTGAATATTTGTAATAATGTATATATACACATATTAATTGAAAACAAAAAATAAAAAAGAGTTTTAAAATAAATTACAATTGAACTGAATTGGAATAAATCATGCAAGCTCAATTAAATTCATTAAATAACTCATAAATTTTTTTTAAGAAACTAAAGAGATATTAAAATACCCAATTTTACTTTAGAAACCATAATTATTATTCTTTTGGGTTATAGGATAACATATTTTTTAAATAAAAAAGCAATTAAAGGGAGAATATCTATAAATACCAGGTTGAGAGCTCGTTTCCTCTTCAAAAATTTAATTAATAAAATCATTACTATGATAAAAAATTAAAATAATAATTTTAAATACCATGTAATTAATGAATCCTAAATTAAAAGGTCAAGAATGGGTAAAAAAACCTAGAATATATGTAGATGAAGAGAAAAACCAAAATACACAAAGAAGAAAGTATAGAATGATGATTTTAAACCTTGAAGAAAAGAGACATAATGTTTTAGAACCCTAAACATACCAAGGGTTTAGAAAAGATAAAGACACAAAAAAGAAAGAGGTAAAACCAGATAGAGAGATTAGGGAGATATATGAGAATAACAATAAGACAATGGAGGATAATTTCACACTTGATTAAGTCAAAAGAGACTAGGGGGGTCACGATCCATGGTGAGAGAAGGTGGATTCACATGACTGGGGGGGGGGGGTACTCACATGAAATAGATATAGGTATAGGGGATAGACATTAGTGAGGGAGGTTGGGGTTAGTTTAGTATTTAGTATTATTTTTATTTTATTTAATGGTTTAGAAGATATTCATTATTTGGGTGCACACTTAGACAAACCATGCGTCGAATGTGTGACCGAAACTAGTCCATTGGGACACCGTCACGATTGGGCCACATGGTTTAGAAAACTATGTGTCAACCATAAAAAATAACATTTTTTGAATGTAGGGCCACCCACATGGATTTCGTATGGTTTGGAAAACCATGAGACCAAACCATGAAACACATAGAAAATATTAATTTTTTTAAAATAACTAAATTAAAATACTTAGACCTCTAAAAAAATATAAACAAAAAAATAAATAAAATATTCTTTAAATGAGGGTCAAGTGTGATACATCCTGTAAGATCCCATCCTTAAACATTACATAATTTTGAATTAATTTAATAATTCAAATTGAGGATATTTTTAGGTTTATATATTTAGAGAATTAGGTCACAAATTATACATAACAACTTGAGTATTACAATTAGACAATTATACTTATTATACCTTTTTTTAATAAAACAAAAACTCTCTAAAAAGAAACATGTTTAGTTACATGTTTTAAACAACATGACTTTTTCTTGATCCCATACTTGACCCTATTCATCTTTAAGTCTCGAGGAAAACATTTCAAAACCTGGGATGAGCATAAAAAGCTCAGTAAGTGATACATAAAGAAATAAAACTGTTAGTCTTGGTATAACATGAAAACCATGAATACTTTATCATAAAGTAATACTTTTCACCTTTAAGAAGTAGTAAAAACACTTCACTGAGTATAAGCTCATTGATTACCCTTTTGTAAAAAAAATATTTCCATAAATACTATAGAAAGAAACATATAACATATAAGTTATCTTGGGACATAAACATACTTAAATAGAATAACCATATGATTTACTTCCACACATATCACTAAATGAAATAGCCATACAACCGACTTACACACCCAATGCATTGGAGGTTACAACGTAACCACCCATCCTTGATTTATCATAGAACCCCCCATCATTTGGTTTATCACATAACCACCCCCATTGGTTTATCATGTAACCACCCATCAAATATCCAAGTACCATTATATAATCATAACACATAAAATATTGAAAATATCAAAATTTCACTAATAACATTTCATTTTAAATCACAAGAAATCATTTCAAGATATTGAAATACTCAATCAATTTCAAAATCCATTTTCAATACTAAAACACCCAAAAAGGGAATAATGTATTTCTTTTACTATTAAAAACATTAAGGCTTATAGAGGAAGCCAAATAATTATTATGGTAGCAGAGAGGTCATTATTGCCGCATACGTTAAAAACATTCCTTTTGTTGTTTAGTAAAATGATTCATAGATAAAATATTACCTTTGAATGAAATTAAAATTAAATTGGGTTTATTATACACCATGTAAAATAAGGAGGTGTATATTATCAAAACATGCCTCAATGAAGGGTGATTGAGACGAAGTCCCTTACCTCGTGTCCGACTTGACCCATTTTTTCTTTAATTTCTTGAATAAAAAAATTAAGTTAATTTATACTTTCTTCATAACATTTTCAAGTTTATTATTTCTTTTATATCACTTATTACCACGTTATAAAATGACATCATTATTTAAGTTAATATCTTTTGTTTTCCCGATATTTGATAATTGAGTAGAAAATAAACTCGTTTGATGTAAATCTTCCATGTAGTAAAAAGTAAATAATCTAAAAAATGATATTATTTATTTAAATATAATATATATACAGTATATAAGTATTTATAATAGTCTGTAACATTTGGAGATAATAAATGAAATGCACCGTTCATGGAGACGGTAGGCCGTATGTACGCATGAACAATACTTTCATTTCTTTCTCATACTAAAAGAATAATAATAAAATGATATAAATTTAAATTATAATCCCAGTATTATATTCATGTCATGTATGTATCATATGTTTAATAGAACCATCTTTTATACATTCCATGTATAGAATGAACGAGTCATATCACTTTGAGGGGGAGGTAGTCCGCACTTCGTCAAATGAAATTATCGTATTTACACATCATGAAAAGCATAAAGGTATGTTTGAAAATAAAAATTAGAGTATCATAGAGACAATATAAATATAATATATATCATATATAAATATAGTTCCATCATAATGGCCACCATGAGAGGTGGTAGGGGAAAATCGAACAATCATCGTTTCATGAGACAGTAGTTCACCGTACATAGAAACAGTATATTCATATCCATTAGATGGAGGTGTGTGTAAGTGTAGTTCAAATAATTATCATAAAAACATCATAGTATATTTAAGATACTGGTGTTTTTATAAAATAATGGAATAAATAGATTTTATGGGGTTGGAGAAGAAAAATAAATGAAAGAATCTTGTGAGAATACATTACCTCAAATCGGGTAACTCCTTTTGATTTAAGCTAGAAAGATTTATTAAATTGCCTTATTCTCAAGGTAAGGATTATATGAGTAAGGGAGGGATATTGGGAGATTATTGGAGCATATTCTGGATGAGATAAGGGGATTTAGAGGTGTGAGTAAGGGGTTATAGGTGGTGACCTTTTATAAGAGGGATGAGGGGTACTTTAGGAATACATTGAAATATTATTTTATTATAAAATTATTTTCGGTTTCAAAAGGTAAAAAACTAATTTATTTGAAGATAAGTTGAGTATTTTTCGAAATACTCTCAACTAATAGGTTTTAGAAAAGTTTTGGTTCCAAATTTATCCTTATCTTTTAGCTTTAACCCTTAGTTAACTAATTTAACTCTTACCATGCCTTCTTGTATATTCATACTATATGGTTAATATAATTACTATAAAATAAAAATAGAACCTCAAGTGGTTCATTAATTAAATTTTGAACATTATTTAAGTAATTTGGCTGAATATTATATTTTTATGACTATTATATCATTTAATAAAATAGTATTTTTTTAAAAACTCATTTTTGTCAATTTTCATACTATTCATATCATAACTTTTTAAAAAATCTATTGAAACATTATTATTTAAAAAAAACTTCCTTAATTCAATGATAAAAACTCATAATAATCCCTAAAATTATTTTATGGCATAAAAAGTTTCAAAATAAATTTATTTTAATATTTATAATATCATTTATTTTAATCATTTATTAATAAGGCAATCACTATATCATCATTGTGTCATAAATATATTTATTTATTTGATGTATAAAAATTATAAATAAAATACCATGATGTAGGAAATATTTTTATATTTATAATTATAATTTATACTCTAAAAGATAACTTATATAACCCCATATAATTTTTTTACTAAAGGGTAAATGTTTATGTTACATTTTTTTACATTAAATTAATTCTTATAAAATGTCATTTTCACATCATAATGGCTCCATGGGGTCCAAAAATATACCCAAGTATTCCCTTGGTCGGAAATATATCATCAAAAAGGATTAAGACATATTTTAGAGTAGTTTTATATTATTATATTATTAGTTTTTACCCTTATTTACCAGATTTATCCTTTAACCATGGAAAATAAAATAATTATTGAAGTTACTATTCGTAATGTCTAAAAATAAAAGGTACCTATTTAAAAAATTTGGACATCCTGATTCCAAATATGGAATCAATTTCTCCAAATTCAAAACACATAAGTGGTAGAAATTAATTTAAAATTAATTACCTATTGTCAAAACTAAAAAGCGGGTTTTTAAGAAGTAATAACTATGAAAAGATTAACATGTGTTTATATCTAATTAAAAAGTGAGATTACTTAAAATGACCAAAATCAGATTAAATTATAAATAGATAATATAATTACACTTTAAAACCAATTAAAAATATAATATAACCATATAAATAAATCAGATGAAAATATAGTTTTGACTTAAAATGCATTATTTTTCACTATTCATTAAAAAATGAACTTTATCAAAAAATACCAAACATTTACCAAAAGTAAATTTTGTTGTCCCAATTCTAAATAAGAAGCTTATTTTTTCAAATGGAACATATAAATGTTAAAAAAACTATATTTAAAAAGGGTTCGCTATCAAAAGGCGGTAAAATGACCTTTTAAAAATAACTGAGTTTTTATGCTTAAAATTGGATTCATTCTTATTTTAAGCCTCTAAATTTTATTGGATAAATGTAAAACCATTTAAAAAATATTTTTAATCCTAATATGGTTAGTTATTTTCATTCTCTCCAATACAACGATTTGGCGTTAACTACCATTTAAAAATAATAATAATATATTATTATTATTTTTTCATTATGACTCAGCCTTGGGTGGAACATAAGGTTTCAGAAAAACCCATTGTTACATGTTGAGTACACCATATAACATAGAATACCCTAAAAATTAATATTTAATTCACAAATATTAATAAAAATGTCATATTATTTATTTACCTAGGATGTTACACATCCAGTATAAATGTTATATTTAATTTAGAGTTCAATCAATACACATATTTTTTTTATTCAAATTATATAAAAAGAGGGAAGTAGTTGCTAAAAATTAATGTATGAAAAAAATATATAAAATAAATAAAATCTCTATTGATAGTGACACTTTATTCTATTTTTTTTATAAAATATATTTCTAATCATTCCCTTTTGAGAGTGGTCCCTAGTTTACCTATTATAGATCCTATAAAAATAAATAAATTAACATAGTATTCTAGAAATTTAATCTCATAAGAAAATAAAACATGAGTTAAGTTAATAGGGTGGTGATTTGATATTCACTTACTATTTAGTTTCTCATTATCTTGAAACTCAAATTTCTACAGTTATGCTATATAAATGATTGAAAAATATCTCAAATTTTATCTAAAATACTAAGGTGGAACAAAATTTTTGTTATCCAATAATTCCAAAAACTAAAAGATATTTAAAATTATAGTAATGTGTATAGAAGGCCTTTTTTAATCATAAATTTATGATTGAGATCAACAGACCATATCTAAAGGGAAATAAGAGGGAACATGAATTTTCTTTCTAGATAGACACATGAATTATTAATGAAGATCAACAAAATAATATGTTTAGTAATATTTATAGCAAGTAGAAACATAAGTTTTAAATAAATTATAAAATTCCCAATCAATAAATTTTTTTTAGGACGCTAAATTGGTATTTCAATTTTGATTCATTTTTTCCTTCAAAATACATTTAAGAAAGAAAATAACCCATCAGTTTTAACCAAGTATCAAAATAAATTATGACTCAAAGAGTTTGGACAATTCTCCCACACTTAGTTTTCATTAATGAATATATTTTAAACCATATAAAGTATATTGAAAATACTTTAAAAAAATATCAATGAAGTATGATACTATTTATAAAAAAGCATATTTCAAAACAGAATGAATTTTTTTAAAAGGAATACTCCCCTGATTGTCAGTGTTTTACCTTTATGCACAAGCAAAAGACCACTGTTTTTGAAGAAAATTAAATCCACCACTTGGTTTCTCTATTAAAGTATCCACAAGTTAAAAAAATATCAACTATTATATTCAACCATTTAAAATAAATAAAATTAAACCAATTAAAAATTTAGAGGATGTAGAAATGTTACAATAATCCACTAATAACAAAGTTATTCCAGGGATCAAGTTGAATAGTAGTTTCAATTTCAACCAAGGGAAATGGTAAGTAGGGTTTTCATCATCTTGGATATATGTCTGGATAAAAAAATACAATGGTGAGAGATTGTTATTTAAAAAAAATATTTGTTAAACCATGGATTTCATCCCAATGCATTTCTAAATTTATAATGTTTATCCACACTTCCCTAAGTAATCACTACTGTAAAATGGACTATCCCCACGGTTTTCTCCAAAACCGTGGGGATAGACCCCCACTATACCCACGGTTTTGGAAAACCGTGGGTATAAGTGTCTATTGAAGACCTATCCCCACGATTTTTCAAAACCGTGGGTATAGGGGGGTCTATCCCCACGGTTTTCCCAAACCATGGGGATAGGTCCTGAAAACTGACCTATACCCACGGTTTCCCAAAACCGTGGGTATAGGGGGGGTCTATCCCCACAGTTTTGGAAAAAACCATGGGGATAGGTCTGGTATAAAATTCCTATACCAACGGTTATGAAAAACCGTGGGTATAGGTCACTTTTGTGTGCGCGGGAAAGTTTTTTTTTTCCGCGGGAAAGAAATTTTTTTTGGCGGGAACCCTATACCCACAGTTCTTCCCTCTATACCCACGGTTTTTATAAATATATTTAACTAAATATATATATATATATATACATATAAGTTATGTTAGGGTAGTGGTTAGACGCGGTGTTTGCAGCGGAGAGGTCGCGAGATCGAAACTCGGCGCCTGCATTATTTTAGGACCTATACCCACGATTTTGAAACCGTGGGTAAAAGCCATTGACACCGTGACAATTAGATATGTTTCAGTGACATGATGGCAGGACACCTATACCCACGTTTTTGGATAACCATGGGTATAGGCTGGGGACCTATCCTGACGCCGTTCCAGCCCACAATTCCCAAAATCGTGGGTATAGCCTATACCCACGGTTTTGGGGGCTATACCCAGGGTTTTGAACCATGGGTATAGGCTGTTTTTCCAGTAGTGAATTATACATAGTTACTTTAATTAGGGTGTGGTTTATTTTATATAAACTAACACATATGTATTTTCCATATATTTTTATATGAAAAATTTGTTCTTTAAAATTCTAATCCTCTATTGAAATAATCAAATCCCTTCTTAGATAAAAAATTATAATGAGAACTCTATTTGAAAATATTAGAAATCTTGTTTTCCACTTCAATAATTGATTCAAAATTGATGAATCTCAATATTCATAGAAGGTAAAAAATTAAAAAGGGTTTTTTGGGGGGTGTTTATTGATTATCAAATCCTTCAAAATCATTTTATATATCATTATGAACATACAAAAAGGCGACATTATTTGTGTTTTGAAATTATATTTTAGGAAGCGTTCTTTTAGATTCTATTTGAAAAGATTTTGGGCATTCTAAATCAATAAACAATATCATTCCACATTTATCTCAACATAAAAATCATGTTTAGTCACCCCTTTCAACTATTTAGTAAGAAATGGAGTGTTGATATTTGAATTTTTTTCAAAAATATTCATCTGAACCTCTATCATAACAAACTCCACAACTAATATATTTGTATCATCAGTTGTAAATCCTAGATGTGTGGGTGATTATTCAAAAATAATGTGATTGGAAGCATACTAAAAAATCTCACTAGGTGGTAAAATGTAGATTTTTCTTCCTTAAGATATTAAAAATATTCTCATTTTTTTAAAATTTTGAATTAATTAAAATATTATGAGTATTTTTACAATGATCATTAATTTCGAACTTTTATTTGAATATAATAACCCTAGAAAAAAATATTTAACATTCCTTTTCACAACATAGGTGAAATAATTTTATATTATTTCCACTTAATCATAAAAGGTAGTTAACACATAAAACTAAACCATCTACCTAGGTATTTTTTTCTTCAATAAAAGCCTTCTGATCAAATTTCCCTATAACCAAACAAGACATGGTTATTTCAGAATTTCCATCCCAAAAATGCAATTTTTTTTTACATTTTCATTTTTGATTTTTTTAATTTATATTTATTTTTTTGGTTGGAAACATGTCACATTCTCCTATAGACATGGTAAATTATAATCATGTTTATCTTTATACCTCTTAAAAATTATATTTATATGGCATATTTAAAACTATGACAGTAAAAAAGAAGTGTTGAAACTAAGATAAGGAATATTGTGTGTTCCAAAAAAATAGAAAAAAATGAAAGACAAAAGAAAAATATGTGTTCAAAATATTTTATGAGTAATAAAATGGTAATAGATCAAAAATTCATAAATATTTATGAAACATAACTAGGGAAGACAAAGGGTAAAAAATTTAATAACTAAGGAAGATCAGATAGATCTAAATTAGTAAAATATATTACTATTCTCACATCATGATTAATCATTATTTCATTAAAATTATATAAGATAAATGGAGTTTAATTGACTTACTATCTCTTAACTATCCATAATTTTCTACTAACTCCCTATAAGTAATTATTTGTTAATCAAACTTATAGAAATTTAATGATTCTATCTTATAGAAAATAATAAACAACCTTTTCAAAATTAAATACTTTAGTAAGTACTTTTAGGGGAAATAATACACTTTCATCACCTATTGGTTCTTAGAACATTGTAAAAGGATTATAAAAAATAATAAAAATGATAAAAATAATTAAATGTTCATAGGATTGTTATTGTAATAGAAACCCATCACATTATTTCAAATTTTAGTGAAGAATAATTAAATTTATCACTACATTGTAAAAATAACATCCCTATCTTGTATCAATTTATTTTTCAATAGGGAATACATATGAAATGTATTCAAGTGAAAGCCCAAGAAAAATGATTTTAAAAAATTCGAAACAAGGGTAAGAATAATAATTTAAAATTAAACTCATTTCAACCTAAATACCCCTAAAATTATTATCTATGCATTTTTTAAGGAGTAAAAATATATAGGATTTCTATATCATTTTTTTAGAAATTATGGAAAATGATATAGGGTAACAGATCTTCTCTAGTGAGATTGGTCCTCTCTCCAACTTCATCTCTCAGATTGAACTTCCACCCACATATATCAGTCCTAGGATTTTAAAATCACATGATAAAGCTTAGATCCTCTATTACACAAATGGTAAACTTTCAAAGATGGAATCCATTATTATAGGTCTTCCTGTAGCTGATTATAGAGGGAGGGGAATGTGGAACATAGGTCATTAGGCTAGGAAAAAGGATTTTACTGAGGAATCACCTCATTTTTTAAATGCAGAAGAAGCGGCTGAGGATCCAAGGTCTATCCCTTCAAAACAATAGTTACAACCCTTTAGAATAAGCTACCGTGCCATCATACCAATTGTTCATCATGAAATAATATTCATATTTCATGGATTGGAGGGAGTGGGACACTTGGAGGAAGTTAATTCCTATTGAATGGATTGGAAGATTCCTTCAGGAGAAGGAGATTATTTGGATTGTTTATGGTGGAATATATACACCCAATATCATTTATTAAATAGAACTTCCTTATTTGATATAGGCTTATATATAGGACCTTGAATATTCTATTCATTCGCTCTAAGGGAAATTCATATTTTCAGATTGGGTTCTTGAAATGTTGACACCATATGAATGTGAGATTGAAGATAGAGGAAATGGGTCATAGGGAACTGATGAGGAATATTTTCTAGTTCTACATGAACCTAGTGATATGCCTCATTCATCACAATTGAGACTTTAGGATCACCCCGCTCTAAGGGGAGTGGTACCAAAGATTCCAAGAAAACAGGTGTGGCGACTTGATCCCACCCTGCCTATGAGGTTGGCCTCTTTAGCATTATCGACCCCTATCTTGGAAGTATTTCTCGATGTTTTCAGATAATTGAATTCTTAGAGAATAAATTCTTCCTCCAAGGAAATTTGGGTAGTACTTTATGAAAATGAAATTTATCTACCTATATATAGGAAAATTATCACACCTAAACATATCTATTTCTGAGAAAATATAGAATCGGTCAGTGAATATCTTAATCTGATGGATTCTACATCCATTCATTCAAAGTCATAATCAATTGGTTTAATAGATTGTGAGAGATAATGTTAGTAATAGTGGTAGGTTTCAATTTCGGTGAATAAGTAATATAATGTCTTAAGTCAACCCTCTTTTTTCTCCCACTATAATCTTATAACCTTTCCCCTCTTCCCCCTTCCACCATTATATTTTTAGTAGGTGAGGGGTTATTTATCACCCATTACTTCTACAAAATACACAAAAAAGTGGAAATACTATTGGAATGGAATCTTCTGAGGGTGAAAGGGTCACTGAAGAAAGCTCTCTTAAGGCAACTGAGCATATAAAAGCTGTGATTTCTGACCCAACAAGGGAATTCCCAATCCCTCCCCCACCTTCTATGTTACCTATGGAATTACATTCATAGGAAATCATGAGGCATGGGAAAGTGAGGAAGTCATAAATTCACACTAGATATGGGACTACCAGTAAGCATTGTATCCTTATCACTTAATTTTCATGTTATATGTAAAATTTTGTTAATGAACCAACTTATGAAGGGGATGTCATAGGATCCACAAGTTGGGAGGTGCCAAAAATTTGGGAGACTATTTCTACTTTTTTGTGGTGCCAAATGTGGTGGGAATGATAGTTCCCAGGAAATCTGAATTGAATAAAGATAGAAGGAAAACATGTGCTATTGTTGGAGTGGATGTTGAGGGATCTATTGCTCTATCTTTGGGGGTTATTGGTCTTACTCCCCTAAATAAAAAAATTGTGGGGGAAGCAGTGATGCAGTCCCAATAATATTTGAGTTAAACCATCACTTCCCGTTCACTTATAGTCATCCTTATGAGATTAGTATCTTTGAGTGACCTTCAAGAGGTTACTGATCTGGTCGAACATGCACCTAATTCACATGCCTCCCCAAGAGAGTTGTTTTCTATTGTCAACCCACAAATTAAATGGGAGATTCTTATAATTCCTTCCAGTGGGGTGGTGATGGTTGAGGATTTCAATTCCTCAGCAAATAAAAGTGAGTCTCTCAACATATTTACCACCATATATTTAACCTTACCAGGTATTTATTACTGGATACCCATTTCAGGAGCATTGGTACATGTATCTGAAATCCTAGATAATTTAAATTTGAAATCAGCTAAGGTGACCCTAGCAAAAACTTCTACAGAGCCCTCTTTTATGGAAAATCTTGATGATAGACCATCCCATGTTGATCTAGTCCCAGAATACTTTCTTCCCTATACGAGATATTTTGAACTAGATAAGGATACCATCAATAATCTTAGCATTACTCGGTAGATAGTTTGGAAGGATATGTATTGATTGATTTCTCATACCCCACTATCAAATTTTCCACCAAAGATTCCCAAGCTACACCACATGTTCTCCATGCTTGGTTATGGGGGGGGGGGGGGGGTTCAACTACCACACCATACATACCAAGGTGAAAGAGGCAGTCTCCATATGAGATAGGATGAGAATAATGTATTCTAAACTCACAACTACGGAGTCTATGACCCATTTTCTTACTACCAGAAATATTCTACTTAATTATCCCTCTAAAAAGATGGAGTAGCATCATTACACCAAGGCCGAGTTTTAAAATATAGGACCTTGGTGGAATAAATCCTTCAAGAGATATATCGACTGAACCAAGAATTGGATCATGTTGAATCAATAAATAACATAGAGAAATGGTTGGTAAAAGAGGTAAAGGAGGCTGGTAATGATGTTATTAAGAGGGCATAAAGGCTGAAAGATAATACTGAAAAAGAGGGTGTAATATTGTTGGAGCTACAACGAGCAGTAGAGGATCCTGATCATGTAATGATTCATCTATTTGAATATGTAAAAAATCCTTACAAGATTAAAGAATCATTTATATAGAGATACTCCAAGATTTTGATGTTCATATGTCTTCTTAATATATAAAAATAAAAGTGGTTTTGTTCTAAATGGTATGTATCTTCATTCCAGATTTCCCTTAAAATTTTAATAGTAATATAATATTTGGATATTTATTGAAATGACTATGTATTTATGTGTTTAATAAACAATTAAAATAATAGAAAAATGATCTGCATTTTACTTAGATCATATTACCTAGATAGTTGATACTTGGATTTTTTCCCAAGACACCATTTGTTGGTTTTCAACTTGACAGGTGTTACATATCTTTTCATTGGCAGTTTAGGGTCTTGCAGGACCAATCAATGAAGCTGGTGTTTTAGTTCAAAAAAAATTGACCAATAATTGTGAGGGTAATAATACCAAACAAGGATTTCATGAAATGAATATTAAACTCCCTACATAGATATGAATTTTTTGTAAGGAGATGATAATTTTATTCTTAGAACATATCCACAAACTGGGGTATATGTTTTAGAATATTCGGTGAAGATCAAACTCATACAATGTAAAGGGGGTATTAATACTCTAAGGAACAACTGTTTTGTATTTAAAAGACTTATAAATGGATAAATATATCATTTAGTAAAGAAATAGGTCACAATAAATGGGATATGAGGTAGAGTTTCTTATATTTCATTAAATAAAAATGAGACTCAATGGAGCTAATCAAAACGACTCTACGGGTCCTTTAAACTCACATGAGTTTTAATCTATGCGAGAAAAAAGAGGAAACTTGGGACATAATTTAAATCCACATGAGAGTGCATGATTGAGAATATGTAGCATCATTTTCACCTCATTTGAATTTTATGATTGATTTTAATGAAAACTCATGACCAGGGCCTGGAAACCATATTCATTTAATCCTTGAGAAAGGATGTGATCCATATATAGATTGAATTATTATATAGGGGGATGAGATTTTCATATTTAATTATAGTATGTATTAGAATAATGTGAGTATATAAATATATTACCAAGTACCTTTTTATGTGTCTTACTATCATATATGTAATGGGTTATATAGAATCAATCATGGACCACAAAGTTTAATGTCTTTCTATAAGGACTCATAAGTTCTATGGTTTAGGGTCATGTGATGAGGACCTTTCCTTAGAGTTTAATTTCATGTGGAATATATGAGTGTAATAAATTTTAACATCATTATGATAAGGACATGGTCCACATAGTTTAACTTTATGTCACAAGGATGTATGACTATTTTGGATTATGGTCACATGGATTTTACCAAAATATTAATGATTTTATATTCCATGGTGATCTGATCAAGAATGTTTCATAATAATTCAAGTATAAATATGGAAGGATGAAAGATATAATATAGGAGATTTTGGATCTGAGAAGTGTTATGGGACCATTATGCAAGGAATGACAACATACAATGCTTGAAAAGATGTTTCTTGCATAACGTTATCTGGGCTTATAGAGATAGAAGAGGTGTCTCCTGAGTAAGAATATGCCTATAGTTGACATTCCTTTTAACAGAAAATTATGTAGAGCTAAATTGGATCATTTTATACATATTAAAAACAAATATTCTCTCAGGAATATGATCTTCTATCATCAATGACCAAGAAAAGATTATAGAAATTCTGATTTCCGTAGACATAGAGTTTGATTTTTGTAAGGAAGGTGCCTGAGTATAGAAAGAGAATTTTATTTCAAAATCACTCATGAATTGGAGGAAATATTTCCTACCTAGGTTTGAACCATAATAAGGGGATGTAATTTTGTGTTTTTTTGTGGTTGGGCCCAAGACATAGGGTTTGGGCATCAATACATATCTTTTCAAAGTGAGACTCAAGGAACACGTAGTTCTGGGAAGATTTCCCACACTGACCAAATTTTTATGTATAGAGAGAGCATTACTCTTTGAATATGGGATTATAAGTGGGGTGAGAATCTATAATGGGATCTCTTATATATATTCGGTTCATACATAGAAGTGTGGGTTCATTTTTTTTATATTGCATCCATACTAGGATGTAGGATCCCGATGTCACTCCATATTTCATAGTGGCAAGAATCAAGCCATACGTAGTTTTAAAAAATATTGGTGGTGAGATACTAACACCCAGGGAAATGGTCCTATTGGGTGAGTTCCATAACATTACACAATTTTATTTCATGTAATAGATTCCAATCATATAGTTTAATGTCCTGAAAAAAGGACATTTGGTGTGCCTTTTAGTGTCTTGCATCCAGGACCATGTTAACCCTAACATGAACTGATGTGCCTTGATCATGCAAGAATGAATTTAATAAAACTCCTAGTCCCATAAAATCTATGCTTGGTGTGAGAAACAAGGAGTGGTAAAGGTTTATTTTTCCATAAATATGTAATTTAAATGAAGAAAATGGTATTTCAATCATGTGGTTACTGGACTAGGTTATATGATCTAGGAATCACTACGTATCTCATTGGAATGAGAATCAATTTGTATGTAGTTATAGGGAACTATATAGTTTAAATTAATGAAAAAAGATGAATGTTACCCCATATTATATAAAGAATGAGTGCTATAGGGATTACTGGGACATGGATGTTTCGACATACTTCATATGAGAGGAAGGAAATCGTAAACCAAGATCTTAGGGGTACTTAGATGAAGAGAAATGACATGGGACAAGTACACTGGGAGTGACCATGGAATATTTTAGAAAATATGTTTATGGAAAAATGTTTTTAGGGATTATATAGATTATATAGGTCTCACCTAAGGACGAATATTCCCTAAGTTGACAGGCCTTGTAAAGAATATTTATAATGGGCCAAACCAAATCATGTTTTTCATAGTCAAAACAATGGTATCCTAAAGAATATAACATTCTATCATAAATGGGAAAGGAAAGCTTATAGAGATCCAAAATTTCCCAGGAAAGGAGTGTGATGTAAGTAAGGAATTCATTCTATCACAAAGGAATCATTTGAAACTGTATTGAAAAAGGATTATGAAGTCTCCTGCATAGATATTTGTCTACAAGTAAGAGAAGGGGAATTTTCCTTTACCTCTTGGTTGGTCCCAAGACATATGGTCTGTGAATCACTATGTATCCCATTTATATTAGAATCAATCCACATATAGTTCTAAACACACCATCAAAGTACATTTACCACATTTATGTAGAGTCCTAAATGGAGAGGATTTCCTCATCTTGATGTTTGGTTCTCATCAACACTTCTTCTATAAAGGGACGTTATTATAATAAATTTTATAAGGCATGACCTTTAATGAAATTATATAGCATGATATGAATGTTGAAATATTGTAGAATGATGTAACTTCACAAAAAACATCCAATCAATATGGGATGATTCCGGATATATTGGAGCAGGTCATTTTAAGAGATCAAATGGACCTCATGGTGTTACATGTAATGTCTTAATTTATGAATTGTGAAAATTAACTCTAAAAAACTATTATCTATATTTGAATACTAATTATCAGTGTCAATAATGGTGCTATTGAGATAATAAAGGATTTTTCACTTACAACATCATTTTTCTTCATAAGGAAGGCACCCAATGACCATTCTAGAGCTGTCACATACAAGATGAGAAGATTTACTTCAACTGGAAACATCATCATTGGTGGTATCAAGTGAAATTTCTTGAGGTTGTCGAATAATTATTAATATTCATCGCTCCACTGTAACACAACACCTTTCTTAATCAACCTAGTGAAGGTATTGAATGTAGGAAAGTGGACCCTATATTCCTCTCAACTCTTTGAGTTTTGAGGAGGTAACATACCCAGAAATTCCTTAGTATTCTCAAAGATGAATTCATTTACATTTTGGTATATGAATAAGCTGTGAAATATTCCTGAAGTTACCCTAGAATCAAATTTCAAGGATTCATCTTTAAATTTATTTTTTAAAGTTTATCGCAAATAATTTTCAAGTCAGTACGATGATCAGAACATTAACATGATTTTACCACCAAATCATCTATATAACACTTGATTGATTTTCCCATGTAAGGTTTGAAGATGTGATGCATGAAATATTGATATATAGTTCCAACATTTTTAAAATAGAAAGGAATCATGTGTGTAGAGACCCGTATCTTGACTTACATGGACATTACATTACATTTGCGGAATACTTAGTACATAACAAAAACACACACACACAAGGATCGTAATAGTTTAGTGTCTTTGGAAACTCGGAACGTAATCTTCTAATCATGGTGAAAGATCTTCAATATCTCCAATAAAGATCTTCCCTTTTTTTTTACCTAAAACCTTTCTTTATATCCTGGGGAAAAGAAAACATAAAAGGGTGAGCTCAAATGCTCAGTAAGGGTATACAAAAGAAATAAAAATCATATCATATCTTTTTGAAAATCATAACCTGCAAAAGAGATCATAATATCTTAAAATGGAACAAATCATAGAAGTGAAAATGAGATCACCATAATCATAACATGAAACTTTAAACTTTGTGGCATGCACACATAATCATGGAAAATCATTTCTTGTTAGTCATGACTCATTGCCAAGACTATCTTAGTGGACAAAGTCCCTTTCTGAATCGAGTAACCCTTGTTTCAGTCCTGTTTCACTGAACCAGTATAACCTACCATTCCAGCCATGTCTATCTCATGAGATATAAAATCTTTACCCAATGCATTGGAGGGAGATATAGGTCCCACCCATCTTATAATGAATCCTTTCTTATGTGTGCCACATAATCATAAATCATAATTCATCGCATAACCCATGTAATAAAAATGGGATTCTTAAACAACATGACATCATAAAACAATTCATATAAGATAAAGGAATTCATAAAAATGTTTCCATCACAAAATAATCAATATCCATGTAACAATAGGGATAAAAACAGAACCCTTTTATTATCTTAGATGGAAAATAATTTTGAAAAAACACTTGAATTGAATTCTTGAGGAAAATATCCTTTCTTCTTCAAAATCAATTTCTTTTCACAAAACATCATGCAATTTTAAAAGAAAGAGATTTTATTGAAAATAGTCATGAAATATTTTAGAGGAATCTTCATGAAAATAAGGCTTTATAAAATAGTAGAAATCCGTTCGTGCCGTATAAGTTAAAAAAACATTCTTCGTACTATTGTCGGAAAAGTCAAAAAAGTACCTCGTATGACAAAAGATTCCTTTCATACATATTACTAAAAACTCACCGAAGGGTAAAAATGGTTTTAAACAATTGTAGGTGGATGGAAATAATATTACATTTTGATGAAACATGGATGTGGATGATAAAATACACCCCAGTAAATACATACGAATAAACAATCTCGGATAAAAATGAGATTGTGATATTTCCCTTACCTTAGGTCCGACTTGCTTTGTAAGTGTCTGAACCTCCTGTATAATGATTTAAATCATGTTATTGACTTATTACAGAATCATATTCATTGTTATTATATCATATATGGTTCACTTATGACATTATATTACCCTTTCTTTTGTAAATTCCATGTTAAAGAAGCGTTTTGGGTAAAATCGTTTCATTTATCGTAGGTGTTTTGATTTGTTGTTCTTGACATTATTATTACTTATATCATGATTTACTTACTTCCAGAATATAAAATATGATTTATATATCATATATATTCAGTATATATATATATATATAATAGATAGATAAATGAAATGAAAAACACCGTTCATGGAGACGGTAGTCCGTACGTACGCATGAACGCTATTTTCCTTTCCTTATTGTCTTGAATGGAAGTAAGTAGATGACATACATATATATATATATATACATAAATCCAGTAGCTTTATAATGTCATATATTTCATTATTATTTCTTATATATACTTTATAATCATTCTTAAATGGTTAACATGGAGAATGAATCTCATCGCGTCGTGGAGACGGTAGTCCGTACGTACGCACGAGCGATGATATCATTTCTATAAATATTGAATTGAATTGGAGTGGATTATACAATATATCAGAATCAATATGATGTTGTAATAACTATGTATAGTTATTCTTTACACCATTATACCCATCCATGTAAGGTGGTGGTGGAAAATAGATTACACCACGGCGTGGAGACGGTATTCCGTACGTACGCACGCGCGGTGATTTCTTTTTCCGTAGGATGGATAGATGGTGAAATAAGGATGTTTCATACTTATAATAACATATCAGTATATGAGTGATACTGATGTTATTACTTCATAATGAAACAACCTAATAAGAAGAAGTGGAAGAAGAAATAAAGATGAAAGAATTGGTAACGGTAATTACCTCTTCTTTGAAGTGCCTCTTTGAGACCTCCTCTTAGGGCACTAGAATTGGTCTTTGAGGAAGACCAGAACCTCTAGGATGTTTCCAGGGAAGTGGAGAGGAGAAAATGGCAGGGGTTGGCCGAGCTTGAGAGCTCAAATTGGTGTGAGGAGGAGGGGGAGGAGGTGTCCTTTTATAGGGGAGGAGAGGGGCACCTTAGGAATATCTCAAAATATTATTTTATATTAAAGTCAAAATCGGTTTATAATGGTTCCAAAGGGTCTTATTTAGAATATAATGTGTGGATGGGTCGAAATCCTATCAACCAATAGGATTTAGACAAGTTTAGGGTATTATTTTAACCTTATCAATTAGATTTAACTCTAAGTTAAATAATTTAACTTTTACCGTGTCTTTTTGTTTTCTTTCACTATATGGTTAATAAACTTACTATAACATGCCAAACGAACCCCAAATTGTATATTATTAATACATATATCCTTATCTAAGTCATTTGGCCGAACCTTAGATTTTTAGGAATAAAATAACAATTAATAATATAATATTTGATTTAAAAACTCTTTTGTGTCAATTTTGACACTATTTGATATATGATTTTTGTGAAAGTCATAACAGAATTATATGTTCTAACCAAGTTGATTAAATCAACAATAATATATCATAGTAACCTAGAAAATTAGTGGAATTCATAAAAAGTCTTAAATTACATTTATTTTGGTATTTATATTATCAATTATGTCAATATTTCATTAATAAGATAATTACTGCATCATCTTTGTGTCATAAATAAATTATATTATTTGATGTCTAAAAATTACAAATAAAATACCATCATGTAGTAAATCTTTTTATCTTTCTAATGAATATTTACAATCGAATTTATCTTATGTATAACCCCATATTAGAAATGATTTACTTATTAAACTTTGATTTTAACTATTTTAACCCTTCTTTAAATAAATTAATAATAAATGTCCTAATCTAATCCAAGTGGGCCTAAATGGTCATATTTTATTCCTAAGTTTGTTTTTGGTCGAATTACACTTGTCCAATAGAATTAGGACATGTGTTAGGGTAATATTAATATCATATTTACCCTTAGTTACCCTATTTACTATTAACCGTGGTAAAAAAAGTAAAAAGTTACTATTCACCAAAAAATTATTTTCATCTCATTGAACCACATTTTAGTCCTTGATATTAACCGTGTCTCTCGGATTTTCGAAATTCCATTCACAGAAGCGGTAAAATTAAGTTTTATTCAAAATTCAGTTTTTAACCTACCACTTAGTAGTTTCACTATTCATCAAAAATTGATGTTTTTTAGAACAATGCCAAAATTTCATCCTAAGCTATATTTTATATTCCGAATTCAAAAATGAAGTCTATTTTACCAAATTCATATCATAGAATTTGCATTAATTAATTTTATAATTAAATCCCACTGTTAAAACAAATACCGTGTTTTTAAGAAACAATATCTATCAAAAGATTGACACTTGATTATGTCTGGTTTAAATGTGAAATTACATCCAATGACCAACATTGTATTAAATTGTAAAAATATATTCTAAATATACTTTAAAACCACTCAAATTAATAATTTATCACTATTAATTATTTCGATTAAAAAAGTTGTTTTTAATTAAAATTTAGTAATTTTCACTATTCATCAGAATATGAAAGTTATCCGAAAAGTACCAAAATTTCACCTTAAGCTAAATTCGATACCCCGAATCCAAAAATGAAGTCCATTTTGAGAGTTAAAATTTCTAAAATTTAAAAAGTGGTTATTACTATTCATAACGGCTAGTTTTAATAATATTTTAATAGCATATCATTGTTTCGTGAAACTCAGGATTACGTACCACACACGCTATCGAGGAAGGTTGCGATTGCGTGTAATGCAAGGCAAGTCAAGGATGCGTGTTGTGCAAGCTCCTTTTGGTGTAGCGTATAACACAAGACATTAGTAAAATAAAAAAGAATATTTTTCATAAAATCTCGGGCTGTTACATTCTACCCCCCTTAAAATGAATTTTGCCCTCGAAATTCGTCGGGGTTATAAATGGTTTACTATTCGAAAGTTTCTTTAATAGAAACCCACATCGTAAAAGGGAATACCAAAACTTGGCTTTAAAAACTAAAGTATGAAATGTAACGATTACCCAAATAAACTAATCACTGGGTTTCCACATAGGTGAAAATATGGATATGGAAGAGAAATCTAACCATCATGTTCTGATGGAGAGTGGTAGAGAACATGGCTATGGAAAAGCCAGTAATCACAAATCCATAGATTTGTGATGATATAAGGTACCATCTGATTCATCAGGTATAAGATCACTAGGACACCATTTTTGGTTTTCAAGATCATTTCCCTAAAGTTGAAAATTTGCTTAGAATAAATACTTACTTTATTTTGGTACAATCTCACTGTTGTTCGTGCCTTGAACAATTTCCACTTCATCTCTTAAATAAATGAAGTTGAATTTGTTATTCGTGAAGTGTTAGCAGATCAGAATGACGGGTCATTCCATCTGTCTCAAACAAAAGGTTAGCAAAAATTATATGCATAAATCGATCTATAGTGAGATTAATCATATATGGTTCCTAAAATGGACTTATACATCACATATCATACTGCTTAATATAATAAAACTAGTTTCTACTAAACAGGGACTTCCTGTAGGTCAGTGGTAGGCGATAAAGGCCAGTCGCACTTCGGTTGTGGGTTCGATTCCCACAGCCTTGTCCGAAGCGATGGGCTGTCGCCCGTCCTGCAGGTTGTCCTTTTTATAAAACTATATTACTATAACATCCCATCAATAATATCGAAAAAAAAACTTCTATACTTAAACAATACTAACTTATGTCCAACATAATTCATTCCAATCATTAGGCTCATAATACTGCAGTCCATTCTCATAACATAGTGAAAACGATTACCAGAGATTTAATACCATCGTTGATCCCCATATATCATAAGATATATCTTGTTGGTCACATTCCAAACATTCAAAGGCCTTAATCTTGTACTCTCTTGAATACCCATTGAACCTTAGTGAAAACTTGAATGCAGTTAAAAGTTAACACTTTTCACATACCGAAATCCTCAAAATTCTATATACTCAAACCATGATATCACTTAGTCCTTATATCAATCATGAGCTCATGAATACTGTCAAACATTTCATTTTCCCCTTATCCCTTCATTATGCGCATATCATCTTCATTCCAAAAATATCTGAATAACCTTTCATGGATACTGGTAACATTAATCAGACAACAATGGTACAATCCTTACATGTCTCTTTATTCCATAGTACCATGAGATTACTTATACAACATTACACATGATAAACATGTAATCATTCCACTACATTCTTAAACCATTGACCGAGCTTCAACAATTCTTTCATCTCACATACCATTGGTAGTCTCTTCATCATCATCCACATAAATACTTCCCATATGACCATACTGATTCTCTTCATGAGTCTTTCCCTTAGGGCATTTGTTTGCATAATGCCCATACATTCCACATTTAAAACACTTAACCATTTTTGATGTCGTAGCAATACCATTATCCTCATCCCTGGTATTAACTGAACCTTTTCCTTTGCACTTACTGGCTTTGTGTCCTTCTTTTCCACACCCAAAGCATCTTCCAGTTCCTTTGAAACATTCTCCTTGATGCCTCTTCCCACATGATTTACATAGGGGAAATTGAACTTTCTTTCCTCTATGATCATCATGAAACTCCATCTTTCTCTTATTAGCCGAGTCAGGAAACTTACCAAATTTTACTTTATTGATCATATTATGAGATTGCTGATTCGGCATAATAATGATGTTTGGACTTCCAAATCCCATTTCATTTGGTTGCTCATAAAGAATATCATTCCATTGTCCATCATTTCCTCCATTATCGTGAATCACCTTGTTTCCAGCCATTTTCTAAAACCCAAAAAGAATAGCGTGAGAGGCAAAAATCATGCTAGGGAAAACAACATAATAAAGGGGGAGTACCTTCAATCTCCAACATCTTAGGTTTAATTCTATGATCGTTAGCGTAATTCTATTACTATAACCTATACGTATACTTATCCCTAGGGACATCCCTAGACATACCTTAGAAATATCTCTAGGGATCACACTAACGTTTTCACATCATAGTTTCCAAAGGTTGACTAAACCTTTCCTCTGATACCAACTGTAGAGACCCGTATCTTGACTTACATGGACATTACATTACATTTGCGGAATACTTAGTACATAACAAAAACACACACACACAAGGATCGTAATAGTTTAGTGTCTTTGGAAACTCGGAATGTAATCTTCTAATCGTGGTGAAAGATCTTCAATATCTCCCATAAAGATCTTCCATTTTTTTTTACCTAAAACCTTTCTTTATATCCTGGGGAAAAGAAAACATAAAAGGGTGAGCTCAAATGCTCAGTAAGGGTACACAAAAGAAATAAAAATCATATCATATCTTTTTGAAAATCATAACCTGCAAAAGAGATCATAATATATTAACATGGAACAAATCATAGAAGTGAAAATGAGATCACCATAATCATAACATGAAACCTGAAACTTTGTGGCATGCACACATAATCATGGAAAATCATTTCTTGTTAGTCATGACTCATTGCCAAGACTATCTTAGTGGACAAAGTCCCTTTCTGAATCGAGTAACCCTCGTTTCAGTCCTGTTTCACTGAACCGGTATAACCTACCATTCCAGCCATGTCTATCTCATGAGATATAAAATCTTTACCCAATGCATTGGAGGGAGATATAGGTCCCACCCATCTTATAATGAATCCTTTCTTATGTGTGCCACATAATCATAAATCATAATTCATCGCATAACCCATGTAATAAAAATGGGATTCTTAAACAACATGACATCATAAAACAATTCATATAAGATAATGGAATTCATAAAAATGTTTCCATCACAACATAATCAATATCCATGTAACAATAGGGATAAAAAAAGAACCCTTTTATTATCTTAGATGGAAAATAATTTTGAAAAAACACTTGAATTGAATTCTTGAGGAAAATATCCTTTCTTCTTCAAAATCAATTTCTTTTCACAAAACATCATGCAATTTTAAAAGAAAGAGATTTTATTGAAAATTGTCATGAAATCTTTTAGAGGAAGCTTCATGAAAATAAGGCTTTATAAAATAGTAGAAATCCGTTCGTGCCATATAAGTTAAAAAAAACATTCTTCGTACTATTGTCAGAAAAGTCAAAAAAGTACCTCGTACGACAAAAGATTCCTTTCATACATATTACTAAAAACTCACCGAAGGGTAAAAATGGTTTTAAACAATTGTAGGTGGATGGAAATAATATTACATTTTGATGAAACATGGATGTGGATGATAAAATACACCCCAGTAAATACATACGAATAAACAATCTCGGATAAAAATGAGATTGTGATATTTCCCTTACCTTAGGTCCGACTTGCTTTGTAAGTGTCTGAACATCCTGTATAATGATTTAAATCATGTTATTGAATTATTACAGAATCATATTCATTGTTATGATATCATATATGGTTCACTTATGACATTATATTACCCGTTCTTTTGTAAATTCCATGTTAAAGAAGCGTTTTGGGTAAAATCGTTTCATTTATCGTAGGTGTTTTGATTTGTTGTTCTTGACATTATTATTACTTATATCATGATTTACTTACTTCCAGAATATAAAATATGATTTATATATCATATATATTCAGTATATATATATATATATATAATAGATAGATAAATGAAATGAAAAACACCGTTCATGGAGACGGTAGTCCGTACGTACGCATGAACGCTATTTTCCTTTCCTTATTGTCTTGAATGGAAGTAAGTAGATGACATACATATATATATATATACATAAATCCAGTAGCTTTATAATGTCATATATTTCATTATTATTTCTTATATATACTTTATAATCATTCTTAAATGGTTAACATGGAGAATGAATCTCATCGCGTCGTGGAGACGGTAGTCCGTACGTACGCACGAGCGATGATATCATTTCTATAAATATTGAATTGAATTGGAGTGGATTATACAATATATCAGAATCAATATGATGTTGTAATAACTATGTATATTTATTCTTTACACCATTATACCCATCCATGTAAGGTGGTGGTGGAAAATAGATTACACCACGGCGTGGAGACGGTATTCCGTACGTACGCACGCGCGGTGATTTCTTTTTCCGTAGGATGGATAGATGGTGAAATAAGGATGTTTCATACTTATAATAACATATCAGTATATGAGTGATACTGATGTTATTACTTCATAATGAAACAACCTAATAAGAAGAAGTGGAAGAAGAAATAAAGATGAAAGAATTGGTAACGGTAATTACCTCTTCTTTGAAGTGCCTCTTTGAGACCTCCTCTTAGGGCACTAGAATTGGTCTTTGAGGAAGACCAGAACCTCTAGGATGTTTCCAGGGAAGTGGAGAGGAGAAAATGGCAGGGGTTGGCCGAGCTTGAGAGCTCAAATTGGTGTGAGGAGGAGGGGGAGGAGGTGTCCTTTTATAGGGGAGGAGAGGGGCACCTTAGGAATATCTCAAAATATTATTTTATATTAAAGTCAAAATCGGTTTATAATGGTTCCAAAGGGTCTTATTTCGAATATAATGTGGGGATGGGTCGAAATCCTATCAACCAATAGGATTTAGAAAAGTTTAGGGTATTATTTTAACCTTATCAATTAGATTTAACTCTAAGTTAAATAATTTAACTTTTACCGTGTCTTTTTGTTTTCTTTCACTATATGGTTAATAAACTTACTATAACATGCCAAACGAACCCCAAATTGTATATTATTAATACATATATCCTTATCTAAGTCATTTGGCCGAACCTTAGATTTTTAGGAATAAAATAACAATTAATAATATAATATTTGATTTAAAAACTCTTTTGTGTCAATTTTGACACTATTTGATATATGATTTTTGTGAAAGTCATAAAAGAATTATATGTTCTAACCAAGTTGATTAAATCAACAATAATATATCATAGTAACCTAGAAAATTAGTGGAATTCATAAAAAGTCTTAAATTACATTTATTTTGGTATTTATATTATCAATTATGTCAATATTTCATTAATAAGATAATTACTGCATCATCTTTGTGTCATAAATAAATTATATTATTTGATGTCTAAAAATTACAAATAAAATACCATCATGTAGTAAATCTTTTTATCTTTCTAATGAATATTTACAATCGAATTTATCTTATGTATAACCCCATATTAGAAATGATTTACTTATTAAACTTTGATTTTAACTATTTTAACCCTTCTTTAAATAAATTAATAATAAATGTCCTAATCTAATCCAAGTGGGCCTAAATGGTCATATTTTATTCCTAAGTTTGTTTTTGGTCGAATTACACTTGTCCAATAGAATTAGGACATGTGTTAGGGTAATATTAATATCATATTTACCCTTAGTTACCCTATTTACTATTAACCGTGGTAAAAAAAGTAAAAAGTTACTATTCACCAAAAAATTATTTTCATCTCATTGAACCACATTTTAGTCCTTGATATTAACCGTGTCTCTCGGATTTTCGAAATTCCATTCACAGAAGCGGTAAAATTAAGTTTTATTCAAAATTCAGTTTTTAACCTACCACTTAGTAGTTTCACTATTCATAAAAAATTGATGTTTTTCAGAACAATGCCAAAATTTCATCCTAAGCTATATTTTATATTCCGAATTCAAAAATGAAGTCTATTTTACCAAATTCATATCATAGAATTTGCATTAATTAATTTTATAATTAAATCCCACTGTTAAAACAAATAGCGTGTTTTTAAGAAACAATATCTATCAAAAGATTGACACTTGATTATGTCTGGTTTAAATGTGAAATTACATCCAATGACCAACATTGTATTAAATTGTAAAAATATATTCTAAATATACTTTAAAACCACTCAAATTAATAATTTATCACTATTAATTATTTCGATTAAAAAAGTTGTTTTTAATTAAAATTTAGTAATTTTCACTATTCACCAGAATATGAAAGTTATCCGAAAAGTACCAAAATTTCACCTTAAGCTAAATTCGATACTACGAATCCAAAAATGAAGTCCATTTTGAGAGTTAAAATTTCTAAAATTTAAAAAGTGGTTATTACTATTCATAACGGCTAGTTTTAATAATATTTTAATAGCATATCATTGTTTCGTGAAACTCAGGATTACGTACCACACACGCTATCGAGGAAGGTTGCGATTGCGTGTAATGCAAGGCAAGTCAAGGATGCGTGTTGTGCAAGCTCCTTTTGGTGTAGCGTATAACACAAGACATTAGTAAAATAAAAAAGAATATTTTTCATAAAATCTCGGGCTGTTACTATGTGATAATAGAATAATTCCTGTGTGTCCCCTAAGAAGGTTCATTTTTTATCTTATGGGGCCATTTGGATTTGATTATACCCTGAACAACCATCCATGAAAGATAGGGTTTGATATCCAGTTGTTTCATCAATGAGAAGTTTCGTAATTTTAATTGAGAAGTCGTCTTTCAGATAGTTCCAGTTAAGGTATCTGAAGTTTTTATAAAACCTGACCATACCATTATTTTTCTTGATGTTAAAAATCTTGGAAATCCATTTTAGGTATTGGAATTCTTGAAAAAAAATCATCTTTTATGGGTTTGTCAATTTCAGATTCAACCTTGGTAGAATGATTCATATGTGTCCTTCGAGCTGATTGCTTGTAACCATGACGTACTCCTAGAAATATTAAGTGATGGTTAGCCACATTAGGATCAAGTGCTGAGATCACTTTGTAATTTGAAGAAAAAAATATTAGTCCTACTTCAGAAAAGAGGTGTAAATACACTATTCATCGATGGGAATAATTGTGTTTATCAACATTGTTTACAGATATTTCTCTATACCCAAAGTTATCTATTGGAGTTCATAAATAGTGGTGGATAATTCTTCTTCAAATTCTAAAGGAGTGTCTCCAAGGTCTCTTTCTTCCTCTTTTTTTCCTTTTTCTTCTCCCTCGTTTTACTTGTCAGGATGAATGGAAGATGAAGGGTGATCACTAAGTTTTGGATAATGTTTATTATCCTAGGAGTGAGCTTTCGATGATCATATCACAACTTATGCAGGTTCAGCAGATTAATTAATGGATTATTGAGGATCTGAGGATAAGATCAGAGCATTTAGTTTTGAGGTATCACTACCAATAGAGGAATTAGAGATTTCATTAACACTCTTGGACTCAACTAACATAGCTGATATTAAGAAAACTGATAATAACTTATCTGAATATGATATGATGTCTTCTAATTTTCTTATGGAAAATACATATTCATTAACAATGTCTTTGAATGGGTTAGATAAGGTCATTTCTAGACCAGTTGGAGTTATTACCCAAGCATCAACATCAGTTATGAGTTATTTACCTTTTCCCTGGTGGAATATTGCATCAATATATTAACATTAACATGACTCAAACATATATTGGTCTCCATAAAATGTCCCAATCTACCCATTTCTATAGTATTTGAGGCATTAATGGTATGATGAAGGGATCACTACATGCTGGTGGAACCAAGGACTTACTAGAAAGACATTGAAATTTGTATCTTGATGGATGACTAAGAACTTAGATTTGGACACTAGATCACCAAACTGAGCTTTGAGCCTAATGAAGATGATGGTTTCTCTTCAATTTTATCATACCATTGGATCATTAGAGCATAAGGGGTTAAATAAAATTCAGTTTATACTAGTTAGTGAAGCATTCTGACAAGAATGAGGTTGACTCCTAAGCCAGTTTCAATGAAATATCAATTCATTTCATTGTCAACTAATCTAATGGATACATACAAGGGCCTGATGTGTCCCTATATAACTTCATCTCTATCGTCTTCAGTAAAAGATATAAATACATGGCATTCTATAGGATCAACCTATGCATGATAGACCTCAATATTAGAAACTTTAGATTCAAACTCTTGAGGTAATAACATATACTCTATAAGTTTTTCTCATAGATCCTTAGATATATTGAGAGAATCCATAATTGGAAGCTTTATCAAAACTATGGACAATTGATTTAGGATTTCATACTTTTGGGTCAATGGTCTACGTTTTTATATAGGGATCTGTTCCCTTGGAAGAATTTTTATAGGTGACATGCCTAGGGAAGATGAGTTAGGTTGTTGAAAAAATGTGGAGGGAATTTTGTCTGTTATTGAATCAGATTGACTTGGCCTTCCCACTTCCCTAGGATTATCAAGCTATCACCTATGCATCAATTAGAATTCTAAAATGATTGGTTTCAAATGATTTTTTACTTGTGTGGAGGAATTTACCTAATCCTATTTGGATTGTATAAGGGCTTTCCCATGAGTTTCAGTATCATAAATATCTCTAGTAGGGATGCGTCCAACATTTTGTTCTTGGTTGTAGTTATAAATATTTATGTTTCCTAGGATTATGTAGCCTCAATTCATGTATACCAAATTTGGCATGGGAAGATCAGTTTTGTAATAACACTCATCATCAGACAAGGTATCCATTAAATATACAACATTAATGGATTCAAAGTTCATTTTTTATCTAATGAGGACTCCATTTGATGGGTTGGTTCCCACTGTAGCATTTGGTGTGATGGTGCCTATTTTACTATTTGTAGGGTTAGTACCCATTACACTATTTGGTGTGTGTGTGTGTGTGTGGGGGGGGGGGGGGGTTCCTGCTATACCCGTTTGGAAGACCAATTCACATTCTACTTGGAATGAAGTCATGAATTTCGAATGAGTTAAAGTTAATTTTGGACTAGGTGAAGGTTTATCTTCCAAAATTTTCTTCCCACCATTATGACCATACCATTTCTTAGAATATTGGATTTTTGAGGGTTGGGTGTTGAAGGAGTCAGCTATTCTATAGAATAAGTGGCTATGGGAAAAATTGGTTGTTGCAGCTACACTCGGAGGACATCATGAGCTTGGATGATTGTTTTTATAGTCATCGAATAATTGAATTTATATGCATTTTTTCTAGTAACTTCCTTCCATTCAACCTATTCCTATGGAATAGTGGTGGAAGAACACACTATATATGTCATAATTTTACCCAACTTCACTTTCCCACAATGAACCATTTTTTTAGGAAATATTTGAAGACGAGACATTCTCTAATAGAATTCCCTAGAATTTGGAGAAAGGGGAAATAATTTTAGTGAATTTTAAGGACGACTTTATCAAATTGGGATCATTTTGTCTCTCTCTTTTCATCCTGAAGAGGTTATTGTTACTGCTGTTGCTTCCCTAGAGGAGGTTCTATATAATATGGTGTGGGATTCTGAGTAGGAGCCGATATAGGGGTTGGTTTTAGAATTAAAACTATAGTTTATTGTTTTCTTATTCTCTTCCCTTGGGTTATTGATACAACTTGGGATTTGAATATAGTTTCCAAGATGGAGTCTTCTAATATTTATGAAACTACTAAAAGGTCTTAGAACCTACACATGTACTTTAATGGAATGAGTAGTGCTCACAACCCATCATAGAAGTTTTCTATGAAAATATGTAAAAAATATTCCCGTGGGAATTGAAAATTTAGGGAGTAAGTTAGACCCTTCCACTTGGAAATAAAAAATTAGACTCTAATTTTCTCACTGTTTGTTGTTCAAGAGGTTGAGGACTATTTTATTTCAAATTTTTAAGCTATACTGGTAAAGAAATTGCCGATATAGGTCTTCCCATCCCTTGATCGACCATGTGGGTAAACTGATGTACTATACAAAGGATAGTCCTTGCAAGGTTTTCAAAAAACGCTAGAGTTTAGAAGCTTTTTATTACAATAAAGTTACCTTAATGGGGCCATAATGAGATACATAATTCATAAAATTCTATTCTAGATTTCCCAATCTGTTAAATATTTTAAATATAGGATTTTCAAAATTATCTAGGGGGAAGTGTTCCATGTACACATTTTGGGTAAGGTTTTCTTTCCAACTTCACTAGCATACGTTTTCCATACATATCTACTAGTTGGGATATCAATAATTGAATATTTTAAAAAATTATTATGAGAATAGCCAATTGAGAAGGGGTTGGAGAAGGAGAAAAACAAGCTAAAATGGATGTATTAGTCCCATCTGCACTTATTCTTAAGCTGGCTAATTATAAATTTACTGACATTGGTTTAGTTGTTTATAAAACAAAGGGAAGTCCTAGTACTTGACTATCACTTGTTCCAAATATATTGGTTGTATTACTCCTATATCAAGGAGTCACTATAAATTTACTTTCATTAATATGAAGAGAACATATTATTAAGGGAAATCACATGGGGGAGAGATATGATGTTCTATTTGGAGAATATATCCATTGGGAATGTTACCCTTGAGTATTTCAGTATTAATCCTTTTTTAGTTATCTTATTTCAATCTCGTATTGATCCATAATTTCCTCAAGTGTTAGGGGTTAAACATCCTCAAGTAATAGGTGGGATTTAACCACAACCTTACCCTTTTCTTTTGATGATTCTTATAAACTGGGTAATTACACATTTGAATTAATTCAAAAATTTTGGGTAATCATCTGATATATAGTATAAAAACCTTCCTCAGTCATTTTAGTATGGATTGTATTTTGAATAGAAACATCCTCTTCCTATTATCCTACATTTACCTAAGGTTCTTCAGTATTTTTAGAATAAGTGTTAATGAAGTTTATTAATGTGAACTATATCATGAGGATTTCATCAATCATAAAATAGTGGGAGTGCCAGTTTCTCTAGAAGTGTCTACCATAAGAGCTATGATTCTTGAGATCGGTTGTGATCTTAACATGATGTTTTTTGTTTTTGACAGTTAGGGGAGCCTATACTTTCTTTTAAGGATCCCTTCAAATCTATCCGGTGAAGGGTAATATGAATTTAATCTCTAGATAATTTTTCTATTCGTATATCTAGAGAAGAAACTACATTATAAGACATGATGAACTGAGAAAATTCACTTTTTGTAACTCCTCCAAACCAAGAAAAGAATGAATTTCACTAAGTTTGAGTTAAAAAATTATCCTAGGCCTGCGGGCCGTGGGTTATTCTATTCTACTTCAATATTGTTTTGGGATTTATTTTTCATCCTCGAAGGTTGTGTTAAAAATGAAACCCACCATGTGGGAGGGGTTTCTCCTGTCCTACCACAACTGTAACCGCTCTTTTTATTTTATGAAGCTTTGTTCTAACATGGTCTGGGTTCATTACATAATCTACACCTGATCCAACTTCTTACGAATATATTTACACTATCTAATTATTGGTTTCCCTTAAGTAGAATGGTTTCTCGATATTTTCAGATGTCTGATACAATAATATTTTTATTAATCTCTCTAATTTGTACTGACATCTATGAGAGTTTTTGTGGGCCAGTTATTTCCAATCATACCATCTATTGTGGAAAAATTTGGTTTCGTAAAGATTTTTAAGGGCTATGACATTACATGATGTCACCTTTAGTGAGATTTTTTGATCCGAGAATGAGGTGAAATGCAACACCCCATGTTCTCTCCATCCTCTGTTATGAACACAAGATGAGATGCTGATGATTAACCAATACAACTCTTCTAACACATTGATCCATAAATGCTAAAGGGATCCTTACTATTTTCCCTAATTCAGGTTTCGTGAAGTTGGGAGGGATAACAAGTCAATTTTATGGTGCATATATTATATTAATTTTATGTGACTTGGATATTCATCGTATAAAAATACTTTTATTTTTAAATTAAGAAGATTGGTCCATATATTTAGGAAGTTTACATGCACATAATCATTTGAAAAATCCTCAGGAATGCTGGAATGAGGAGTGGATAAAGACCAAAACATTATTGTTATATTTTCCTTCACTAGTTATCTCCTCATGAGAAATATATCTCCTTTAACTTTTGAGCGAAGTTCTTCATCCATATTTGACCAAATTTTCCATTTTCCCATTGCTTTATTGTAAACAATAGGGTCAACATGGATTTACTCTATTACATTAGAAGGTAAGTGATCCAAGGAGGGTTTGAAGAATAACCATTTCCCTGGGATATCTATTGGTTGATAAAGAATATATATTTTTAATAATGAGGCATTAAGAATTACATACCTAATTTTTCCAAGAACCTCATGATAGGAGGGATTCCTCAAAATTTATTCTTCAAGTGGAGGATATTCTTGATAAATTAAAATTTCACTATGGGGAGGAGGTTCATAGTGAATTACATCAGAGAAAGGAATACCATTATGGATTGAAATACGACTACAGGGAGAAAATATATAGCATGTACCTTACAGAGGGCCTTTAAAGTAGATGATAGAAAGAGGATGAACCCCTTGATATTAAATATTATGGACACATGGAGGGCTACCATGACAATAATCAAGATATTTTATCTCAAGATCAATTATATTTTGGAAATTAAGTAAGTCTTCATGGTAAGATGTATGAGGAGGACCTCTATAACTGCTAATAGAAAAATTTCAGGGATGACCTTTGCAGTTTCTTCTATTATCACTGTAACTTGGTAATAACTGTGTAGAATCTTAAGACACCATAGATAAACATTCAAGGGCTTCAAGAACACAAGTATTCCTCATATCAGGTTCATGGAATGGATCTTCATTTTCTAATCGTCTTTAGTGAGACTTATTTTTAGATGTATTCCTTTTGGTAATTGGGGATACCTGATGTGGGTGACGAATTTCATACAAGGATGCTTTCTTAATTAACTCCCATGTTGCTACCATAATTTTACAACAGGTTTTTGGAATTCTAGTGGGGATATTTACCTGCCCTGGAGTGGCCGCTGGGACATACCAATGACCACCATTTAAAATGGGGATATGGTCCAGATCCACTTTTCTATTTATCAGGGGATATTGGCCATAAACCTTCTGGATAGGAGAAGGGATATACATATGATCCGTGGTAAATATAGAATTATTATTTGGATCCATTTCAAATGAGGAGGTAGGGTTGTGTTCCCAACTCCAAGCCACTACTGTTGCAATCATTATGTCTTAGAAAACTTATAGAATTTGGACAGGAATATATGACCATTCCTCCATCATTACTAGGATATATGGGTTGACTTTTGAAGTTGGAAAGAGAATATATGCCCATTATATAGCTAGAGTAGGTATGTATTCATACTCCTATCCTTCATTTATTACTGGGATATGTTAACAATAATAAGGTGTGAAGGAAAATATATGGGTCTGCCCCCTGTTTATAGCTGGGATCTGCCAGCTTGTTTCTCTAGGCACCGTCAAACTATGCTGGTGGGATTAATCAGCATGGCCAGGTGTGTGCATTTGCTCACAGTTTTCCACTATATATTATTGGTGGTATTCTTTGGAGGGAACAAAGGTATATTCCTATTCCATATTTATTTATTTCTTCCTTCAAATGGCTATCTTTACTACCCAGGACTAAGTGACCTGGTCTAAACTCTTGGGGGAGACACCCCCATCATACAGAGGGTTTGATGTCGTGTAATGTTGGTGATGAAGACTACTAACTTGGGACCTTTGGATGGACCTCTATGTTGTCTTTATGAGTCCATTGGGGACCTCTTGATTGGAACCCATTAGATAAGGGAGGAATATGTTGTAGAATTTTGGGGATATGCTCCTAAAATGATTTGACATGACAACTGGTTTTGTCTACTTCTAGTCTACCATCCATCATTGAGGGGATAGTTGGTGGGGATTCATAAGATGGAAGGATTGTCGATTGGCCTCTAGGGTTAATACAATACCATTTAGGTGGTACTCCAAAATGAGTGCATTTAAGACCTGATGTTGAAGATGCTGGGCTGGTGACAAAATCTTCTAATTTGCTAAGAACCCTACTTGTGCAACAACCAATGCATAAGTTCATATTGGTTGAAATGTTTCCATTGCATTGAAGGGAGTTGTAGTTGAAAGTTTCTGGATCTATATGAAAAACACAAACAAGAAGATCCCGTCAAAACAATATCTCAATAAATGAACACATGCATAATTAATTATTTTAGATACATTTTTAGCCCTCTTTCATTTTATGAAAAAAGGGTCCTCACATGGGGGTGAAAAAATACTCTTGGTTAAGGATTCACATTAGGTTTTCCATTATTTTTTCCAACATGGTCTCCATACCCATGAAATTTTTTAGCTAATGTGGACCTACCTTCCAAATGCTGGAATTCACTGGTATTTTCTAAATGAAACATTAGAAAGCATATTGGGTAAGAGGATGGGAGGTCAGGCTAATCACACCATTTTGGGGGAAATTATTTCCCACTCTAGGAATCTCTTATTGATTTAAGATGCATCCACGAATCCATTATTAAATTATAAGTATAGAACATGTCATCCTTGTATTAAAAAATAATTATTAGCATGTTCTTATTTTAGAATAATCTATATGTATCCAAAGTTATTCATCAGTGGAGTCATATTTATATATATGAGGCTCTCTATCAATGGTATCCAATTGGGAGAATATTATGGATTCTTATTTTGTTTATTGTTACATAGATAGTTTTAATCCACACAATAGGGTGATCTATAATTTATCATCATCCAGAGAGATATGAGTTATTTTGATTTCGGGATTATTCCTATGATATGGGATTCCTATGTATCCTCATAAAAGTAATTAAAACCCACATAGTTTATTTCACTTTAAGAGACACATCATGGATTTTAAGGTCATGTAATGAGGAGAAAACCATGAAGTTTAACATCATGAAACAATGATATCTAGGAAAAAGGTTCATAGTCAAGGTTAGTGTGGGACTTACACTGAAGTAGATCAAAGGATTTTAAAGGAATGTATTCTCCTGGATGGGAGAATTGTCTTACTAGAAATGTAGTCTAATAATAATTTTAATGAAAGAGACTCGAAAGGAATATGGACCTCTGAGTTGGATATGAAATAACTGAGGATATGGCCTAGAGAACATTATCGTGAATTTGGGGTGTTGGGTTTAGGCCTTAGGGATGCTTCCTACATATCCCATTTAGATGGGAATAAAAGACCATATAGTTTTAAAGGTTGTAGATTACACCACTGGATGAGGCCCATAGGTGGGTATGTTTTGGGGCTTATACCAAATAGGAGGTCCATGGAGTGCTTCATTGGGAATATGGCCCTTTGAAAGTTTGTCTCGTATGGAATATGAACCTTTGAGAGGATCATGACATGGTTTTGGGGATTATAACTAATATAAGTCCCATGATGTGACCACGTTGATGACATGATTGCTACAAAATGTTATGTTCATGTGATTCATGTTTGGTGTGAGAAACAAGAGGAAGCGAAAGATCTATTAGTAAGCACAATCTCTTTTTCCCACTAATGGATGAGTCTAGGGTTATAGAAGAGAGAAAGGTATCTGTAATTTGTCTCCTATCTTATTTTCATAACCAGGGGCTAGTCTTATATATCTATATGGATACATCCCACAAGATAGACTGGGGGATTACTCTATGAGGGATTCCATACTCTCAATTTCTAATAGGACAAGAGAAGGATCTCATACCCGCCCTTATCAAAGGGAAAATTAAGTGGTTCCCCTCTCTATATGAAATGGGGAGGTCCTTGGAACTACCTTTAAGGCCTATGTACTCATTACTATAGAAATTCATGATTGAAAACATTTTGAGTATTCCCATTATTAGTTAGGTTACCATTAAGACCCCATTTACCACAATAATGTATGATCTAGGGGGCACATTGGTGTTCCCTATACTCTGATCACACATGTCTAGGGGATTTGGATGAAGACTTGGCATGTTATTTTTCAAAGGGTCCCATTTTTGGCTCAGAACTTAGTATAAGAGGATGAAGGATAAATTTGTTTGAACAGATCATGGAGGGGCTGGGATAAGGCTGAATGATATGAAAAAGGGTACCAAGATGGAAGGACCCCATCCATCATACTATTTTCTATATGGGATAATGATATGTGAAGACTCTATCTACAAAAATTTCATGGAATGGTGATCTAAAAAGGACTTTTCTACGAGTATGGTTTTATACAAAGGGTTTTCTATGCAGATTGCATCTTATGCGCACTTTTTCAATGTGACATGTGGTAAATGATTACCTGTTGAAATCGCTTCCTAGGACTATTTCTCTTAATTTTTCATCTCTTCTCTCTTGCTTATTTCATACCTATCATTTTTTATTCTCCCTAGAGGGTTTTTATAGGGTTATGTATATAACATTGTAATGAACCAAACTATTATGAATGAAGTTTCCCTTTGTGATTTAATTAATTGTCTTATTATGTTATATGGTTTTAGACAATACATACAATTCCTTAGTTATATATTTGGATTTAAAAGGCTGTTAATAATATTACCATTTTTAATATATCTATTAAACAATGATCACATAATTAATATAAATATAGGGCTTTAACAAATCCAATTGACACAAACAAAGGAAGTGATGGACTCATCTAGTAGGATTATACCTTGTGAATCCCATTTATCAGAGATTCCTAGGGAGATAGCATCACTGGGCTTCTCCCATGACCAATACCAAGCTAAAATCCAATAACTTAAGGATGAGAAAAAATATTTAAGAGAGAAGTTCAATATCATCTAGATCATAGCCCAAACCATGTTTACCGAACAACCCCATGCAAGTCTTACCGTCACACACCTTACTCTCAGGACATATGTTGGTGTAATAGAGGGATATGCATCAAGACCTTAATAATATGAATATGTATATTATATATAATAACGATTTTTTTCATTTTTATTGTTACTTTTTAAATTATTTTGATTTTGATTCAATTAAACACAAATTTAATTTTCGGTTAAAATTAAAATTCAATTACGGGATTTATTTTGATGAATTAATGGATTTTTGAAATAAATATTATTTTAATAAAATGTTATTATTAAATAATTTTAATTAATTATAAATGGTCATATAACTTTTATGAAGTGAAATGTACTTTTTATACGGGTAAAAAACAATTATTGTTAAAAACCCACCAGTTTTTAATAAATGTCGAATATGATTTTAAAAATAAAAATTTACATATAAAAAAATTATTGAGATAAAATTAATATTATTTTTGGAATCAGAATTTCAAAATTATCTAATATTTAATTTTTGATAATTTTTCGAGATAGTCGGATTTTCAGGTAAAAATTAAATACCATATTAATATACGATGTGTTTTATGACATCATAATGACCCAAAATGTTGTACTAAATATTATAATGGATATATGCGGCCAAATTTATATTTTACCATTAAAATAATGTGATTTTAAGTTTATTTGATTAATTATATTAATACTTTATGAATCCTCCAAAATATATAATGTATTTCATGATTTTAAATTCATTTCTTTAAAAATGTGACACACCTCCGCATAAGAATAGGTGATATTTTAATAAGTTAGGAAATTTTAATAATAAAATAATTAAAACCTTTCCACTTTGGAAAAAACCATGTGAAAAATCCATGTGAAGGTTTTTTGTTTGAAATATTTTATTTTATAGAGTCCAAAACCTTAATATTAAAGAAATTACTCTATTTTCCTATATAAACCCACTTAATATCCCACTTATATTCACTAAAAATCCTTTTATCATAACCTTACTATACCATCCTATCTCTGTAATCATCCTAAGGTTCCCCACACTCTCAGGAACCTCCTTTCAAGCTTTTGGTGTAATACTCTGAAGGTAAGGTTTCCTCTCTTTCTCACATTTATTCAAGAATATCCTCTATGTTATGCCCATTTTATTTTATTATTAATAATTATAGGTTATGTTTTAAAACCTCACCCATAATTCCATTATGATTTATAAATTATGAGATACCTATTTCTCTCTCATTAATCCCTCATATGAAAACCCGTTACCATGCCGAAATTTCGTAAGGGTTCTTTCCTTTCTTATATTTATCCAAGTTTATTTATCTTGTTATGCACTTTTATTTTTAATTAATAATGATGAGTTATGTTTTCACACCTCCCCCATAATTCTATTATTATGTATAAATGATGATTGACCCCTTTCTCTCTCATTAATCCCTCTCATGTACACCCGTTACTATGCCAAAATTTCATAAGCATCTTTTCCTTTTCTTTTTTATTCAAGATTACTTATTATCATAAGCCTTATTTTTTATAATTATAAATGTGTGGGAATTTACTTACATGTCCCTATTAATACCCACTTGTTGTAAAAATTATGAGATACCAATTTCTCTCTCATCAACCCATTTTATGAATTTCTAAGTAAAGTCGTTATACCGCCATATTTTCACTGCGATTTTCCATGTCAAACAAATTGTGTAGTGAATGTTGTACCCATGTCCTATCAATGGTGTTCAATTTTATGAACATAAATTTTTTTATTGGGGACTTAAATTTATTTATTCTACACTCCTTGATCTTGGAATAAATTATTACGATGAATGAATCCATGTTTTATGATCTATGTGGAACACTTAAGTATGAGAATGAAATGAAAGTGATGGGTGCACTCATAATTATATATTGCTCTAATGCATTGGGAAATGTTTAGTATCATGATAAATCATGTTGGGACAAGGGTTTACCTGATTCCTTTATGTGACTTTTTCCACCATTAATTCTTGGTGGTTTATCCTTGACCTATGATGCAATGTTTTTAGTTGTTTCCACATTTCCCATGTTATGATTATCATGTTATATCATGCCTTATTATTCATGTTCATTTAAGCCTCATTGATATGCCTTGTATAACATGTATTATTATCTTAATTTTATTCCATGTTTCTTATCTTACTAGGATTTTTGGCTCACCCATTTCTTATATATTTCCCCCAGGTTATCCAATGCAGTTTTAAGCTCAAGCATGTTAAATAATTTTTCAATAAAGATGTTATAATTCACGTTTAAAGTTGTAATGAAATTTACCCAATTCCAAAATACATTATGTTTCTCTATATTTTGGGTTGTATTAAGTGTAATTTTGTGTAATTAAATCATGTATTAATGTGTAATAAAAATAAGGGTTGTTATAAAACCTATTCCTGGGTTGAAAGAGGAAATGAATAACCATTTCTTGTAAATTATTTTAGTTTTCTAGTGGCATGAAGACATACCCTCATGGGAAAAAATGAATTTTGATTTATAGGGGGCTAAAAGAGGATGCATCACCCAGAAAATTATTTTTTTGGGTAAAAAGGGGATGAATCACCCCTAAAATAAAATTTCATTAGTGGAGGTCCAAAAGGGGACACCTCAGCCCAAAAATAAAAGTTTCATTTACAGAGGGATAAAATGGGATGCCTCACCCATAAAAAAGTGTCATTTGTAGAGGGCCAAAAGGGTTCACCTTACCCCAAAAAATGAAATGTCATTTGTGGGGGGATAAAATGGGATTAATTTCCCCACAAATGAATTTTTATTTTTTGGGGGGCTAAAATCTCATGTCTCGCCCTGAAAAAAAAAAGAATCATTTGTAGAGGCACTATACAGAGCACCATGCAGGGTTCCATGTGGAATATGAGGCTTCTTTATGGATCCAAACCTTCAACCTATTGAATCTTCATAAAATTTCCTGATTGATTTTTATTTATCCCTTATATAGGCATAAAGTCCTTCTGATATTCCATGTGAACTTTTTATGACCCAACATACACCCTTGTACTTTATTACATGAAGGGTATCATTTACTGGAGGAGAAAATGATAACTGAAAGGTTTTATTTTCTAATATCTAAATGAAGTAGTGGATTTGAAGAGTTTTGGTTCTTTCATTCACCTCCCCTAATCTCCAAAAAAAAAAATAAAATAATGGGGAGGTTGAAAAAAGAATGTTTTTATAGATCCATCAAGTGAAGTAGATGATAAAATTGAAATAAATAAATTTTTTTTTTCATAAATATTACTATTTTGTAAAATAATTTTAATAATATAAAATTTTGATATATCATTTTAGGATAGCCTTTAGAAGTAAGTGACATATGGGAATTTTGATAAATTTTTTCTAATGCTTTAGGAAAGGAAGAGAACTCATGATATGTAAGTGGATATGAGATGGGTGTTAGTGTAAGAAATTTTTTTGGTGATTCTAATATGATACCAAGGCTGAAAAAATATAATGGAGAAATGTCTTCCTTGTAGGATGAGTTGTGAAAGATTAAACATATGATAAAAAATCAAATTAAATAGACTATGTAATATTTGTTTGTATATTATATGAGCTAGATATAGCCTACATGGCCTACCTACCTAGATCCTCCACCTCCACATTCAAACCTAATCTTGTACTATGAGTTTCTTGCTAGGGATTTCAATGTAAATATTATAGTGTAAAAAATCATACAAAATTTTGGGGATTATATACATCATAAAATTATGTGGATAGGTTAGTTAAGAGTAACTGTACATGATATTATTGACCATACTTATCTAGTGCCCTTTTTTACAGTAGCAGTATCCATAGTTGGAGATAGTATAAGTTATTTTTTACTCTGGTGATCGAGCCTTCTGTATCATCTAACATATGAGGTATGTGTTGTTATTTAATTTTCATTTACTTTTTATTTCAAATTACTTGTAATGTTTTCATAAATATGACTAATATTAGAGTATCTAAAATCAATAGAATAGGTGAAAAGGAAACAAAAGTATTAGGAATCAACACCTTCTGATACTTCTGAGGTTTTTGATAGGAAAAAAATTGTTTCAGAAATCATCTATGTTGGATATGTATTATGAATTTATGATGACCACTAATATATATTGGAGAGGTTATGCATTAATAATATTTCAAAAAATATCCCAGATATTGTTAATGGTGAATATATCTCCATTCCCATTCTTTCTTTGTTTTTAATGCAAGTAAATTTCCATTTCTATTTCTATTTCTTTAAAGTAATATAATTTATAATTACTTAATTTATTATTTCTCTAATTAGACATCACTATGCTATTTTTATCCAAAATGAGAGCACTTTCATTTTTAGTTTTATGGATAAATAATATATTTCAACAATATGAGAATATCTAATTAATAATGTTTAAGCTAATTATATATGTGAAATATTATAAATTTTCAAGATTAGGTGTATATTTCTTACATTCCTTGATAAGTTTGAATATTATAATATAATTATGAGATTCTTTTCACTATAATGTCATTAATGTTGAAATTTTTATATCACGAAAGTCTTTAGATGTTATTTATATTCTTACAAAATTAATTCACAACATATTAGTGATTCTTTTTACTGGGTGGAGTTCATAATATTTTTTAAAAATTACTTAATTCATAAGTTTTATTATATTTTCTTAGTTCTTGAATTATATAATTTTATTGTTAAACATGATTTGGTAAATTTTATATGAAATTTTTTATAATGGAAAATATTTAAAAATGTTAAAATATTAGTGAAGATTAAAAATAAAATTAAATATGTGAAAGTGCAGGTATAAATTTTTTATATTAGTTAATACAAGTTTTGTGTTACATATATAATGTTTCTTATTTTCAAAGTGTAGTTTAATTACCATATTTTCATCATCAAAAAAAGGTTTTAAATGTGATTATTATGTTTTAATATTCATATATAATATGATCATGACTAGAATAATGACATATTTTCCATATTTTAGTTCTATTATAACACTTATGTTTTGAAAAAATATATTCTATTTTCAATTATATTATATACACTAGTTTTGAATATTTTTGATGATGTTACATTGATGATTAATTAAACCATATTTCATTATTATTTGAAAAATATTTTTTATAGGTATGATTAATTTATAGATAAACATATAAAATTTCCATATATCTTTATTTTTCTTATGGTTCAAGTTTAAACAAGTAATTTGTTTCTTATTTAGTTATTAATTACTGCTGTCTTATACTATTTTTTTGTCTGTTGTACTATATAAGGTTTAGTTTTATGTAATTGATAATGATTTTTAAAAAAAATAATAAAATATTAACATCATTTTATTTATAATCTAACATTTAATTATTTTAAAAAATATATTTTAAGAGTTTTCACATCATTTTATAGAAAAAACTGATGTTTAAATTCATTAGAAAATCCAATATTTTAACAATTTTAGTATCATTTTATAGATAAACTTATGTTGATAGAATGTATCAAAATTAATTTCAAATACCCTAAGTTAGAATTATAGTTTTAATATTTGATGAATTGACATCTATTTTTAACCAATGTTAAAAATAATTTAAAAAATAATGTTAGAAACCTTATTTCTACTTGTGAATGTCATCATATAGAAAACCACTATCCTCTCACTCAAGATAATTTCTAAACTATGTGTATGAATATATAATATAGTATGAAATTTGAATAATTAAAAGATAGGTGTAAACAAGAAAATATTATCTTGACTACACATAAAAATTTGAAAAGAACCATGAGGATAACCCTTAAAATTATACCTTACCAAACCATCTAGGTTTCTCACATTCAACTTGTTCATGAACTTGACACATTTTAAAGTGAAGGAACTCATCATCCATACCCATATAAACCTACGTGTCCATAATACTAAATAGATCCTAAACATCTCCCTCTAGTTATCACTTACCCAAATATAAAACCCTACCTCAAACTATAGAATGAAGCGGGGTTTCACTATTTCTTTGACATTTTATAGCTAATTTCCTTTTAATTGGTCAACCATATCAATACAGATCCACAAAATCATTTTTATACAAAAAGAATAACTTTTATAGTATGACTCATGCACCCACAATAAGTCTAACCATACAAACATATACAAATTTTATAACATAGTTAAGACTTTATACATTAAGAATTAAGAAGCACACTTTTTAAGTCATACTCTTTGATTAAATATTGATACACCAAAACCATAAAATCATACCAAAACCTATTAATTATTGATTTATAAAAAACCAATAAACAATGGAATAAGGGACAATATAAGTCATAAATGGTATTAGATATACCAGGAGAAGATCACTAGGACCAAAAACACTTCAAAATTATAGGAGGAGAGGAAGGATGATCTTAAGAATCCATGGAAGAGTCCAAAATTGAATGAAGTTAAAGTGGGTGTCAAGGGAGAATGACAAGTGGGGAAAATGGGTCCAAGTTTAAATTATAGATCCACCCTTATAAAAACTAACTAGTAGTTAGGTTACAATGTGACCATTATGGTCACACCTTAAATCATCCTTTACAAGACCACGTTGGGGCGTTCCCCTTTGGATTATAGTATAACTGACACCAAAAAGATGGCTCAAAACCTATTAGGTCATCATTATGGAATGAAATTAAGGCTCAAATCATAATGTCAAGTGGGTTTCAAGGGAGAAGGACATGAAAGGAAAATGGTTCCAAGGGGAAATTATAGATCTACCCTTAAAAAACCTACCTAGTAGTTAGGTTAAAATATGGACATCATAGTCACACATTAAAGAATTCTTTCTAAGACCACATTGGGGAATGACCCTTTGAATTATATTATAAATACCACTATAAATATGGCTCAACATCTATTAGTGAACCATTATGGAATGAACTTATGTCTCACATCATAATGTCACACCCTATAGATATCTCAGGGTGAAAACCCCACTATTACACCATGAGCCCTTCCATATCCAGACTATCACATCAGAGTGCCGTATGCTTCACCATGACTTCCTACCTACTACAAAATACTAATTTCTGAACCATTAAATATTCTAAAAATTCTGATCCCATACCACATCCAACACTATAAAAAACTTAAACTCATTAAGGTACTCAAGGTTCAACAAAATTTAAATAAAATAAACCTCAAAATTCATAGAGAATTAAAGTAAATAATTGTTAATGTTGAGGAAAATTTTAAAGATTGGAATTTTTTTTTTGAGAAATTTTAATATTATGAAGGTATTCCATTATTTAATGGTAGGAATAAATATACACTACTATCAACAGTATTTAAACCATATAAAATGAAAATGGGAAACAAATGGAGCGATATCAGTTTCACAGAGTTTATTTATAGTTCCACATAGACATGGACATTTTAATTTCATGAATTATAAAAAATATTTCATTATAAACATTCTCAAATAATTTTAGGTTTAGAGTTTTAGAGAGTCTGAAAAAAAATTAATGAAAAAACCCATTTCTTTTTCAACTAACAGAAAATTTTCCAACTATATAAGCCACTTATTAATTCATAACAAGTATTTTGCATCTCCATCAAATTTTACACACATTATTCTCCCCTAGAAACATCATTCATATTAATTTTATTCATAACATGGGGGAATGGAAACATAATAATGGGGTGATCTCAGATGCTCAGTAAAGAAAAAATAATGAAATAATAACACAAAAAGGGTAAAACATGGGGCATAACAAAATTTTAAAATAATAATAATATTAAGGTAAGTACATGATATATAACTTTATTATAATAAAATTAAGCTTAACAGGTCAATGTAGCAACAAAAAAATATAACACATTCATAATAATATCACTAATATTCATTAATAAGGTTTTATAAAATCATATTACTAACTTTAAGAACTAAGGTATCATTAAAAATTAACATATAATTATGGGAATCTACCATGAAAATGTTATCTCTAGAGATTAATTCCTTACCCAATTCATTGGATAACTGTCAATGCACACCCTTTATTACATTTTGTTCCACCAAGGTATCAAAAAAATTACCAAGTAATGATTCTACCGCATGATAAACATGTCATCTCTAGATATTAATTATTTACCAAATGAATCAGATTACTATTAGAGTGAACCCTTCATATGTCTAACATTATATGTTCTATATAAGGATATCATTAATAATTCCATCAAATCATAATTAAACTAAGAAATAAATGGGTAACATGATAATACCCAACATAAGAATATGCCACCCAGAGAAAGATGATGGATGGTATCATGTTATAATGTCATAGGAATGAGTAGAGGTTGTTGATATTTATGGAACATACCTTTTCATAATCATTTTGTAGATAACATTTTATAAAGAGAGGAAATAATAATTTTTATTCGAAAATCATTAAAACTCATTTTTATTTGGATAAAAATTTCAAAATATGAAAAGGAAGCATCATTTAAAGGAATGAAAATAATGGTGAAAGGATTCATTTACATGGAAGAAAAACATAAAAATAGATTTTAGAAAATATTTTTTACATTATTGTAAAAATATGAAGTTACATGTCACCTTAAAAAGTTATTTAAAAACTTTTAAGTAAAAACTTTTGAAAACTTTTATCTTAAAAAAGAATATTTAATAATGAATCCTAAAAAAATATATAAAGAGAATCCCAAGGAAAAGTGGAGTGTAAAATAACAATAATGACCATGGAAGGAAAAACTTTTAATTATTTTAAAAATATATTTGTGGAAACATCACATCATAAAATGAGTAATAAAACTTCCTTATAGAAATATGAGAAGGGAAATATAAAGGTCACATGAGATAAAACATAAATGGGTTTCTAAATATAAATAGAACATTGGTGGGAAGGAAAATATGGACAAGGAGGGGAAGTCATCATTAAAGAGGATGCGAATAATTCTGAAAGATGATATACTTTTTAGGAAATAATTTTATCAATGTAAAGGATTTTAATTGGAAAGGAAATAACCTAAAAGAGTAAAATAAAGCAATATAAAATAAAATTATATGGTGTAAAAAACCAAGTGTAGAAGAAATAAGTTCTAGAATAGGAATTATAACTCAATTAAATGAGATCTTAAGCTATCACGATCCCTTAAAACATTAGTAACACTTGTAATTAAAAGATTAAGGAAGGAAGGATCTCTATTTTTCTTTTTATATACCATTAATTATAGAGTAAAATACAATCATTAGGTATTAATCACATTATGTAATTGAAAAAATATTGTAAAATATGAAATATAACCCAAGATATTAAATTTGAAATAAATAACCCATTACTTTAATTCATGAATTACACTAAAGTTATTAAATCCCACATATAAAAAAATAACTATATTAATCACATATTTAATATTCCTATTTATATCTATAACCTTTTGTAAAATTTATTCATAATTATTCTATTCATGTATATTAGTTACTTAGTTATTATCTATCTTCAGTATCAGGTATGAGTAATCTTGATGGTTTTGAACTAGTTTCATAATAGTTATTTTTTCTTTATTACTATCCAAAATTTCATCATTAATTGACCATAAAAGGTAATATAATTTATGTTTTATAAATATTTATAATTTTATATTTTCATTTAATAATAAATTTTGTTATTTTATGTGATGATGAAGTCAACAATGATCTTTTTTTAGTAATTTATAACAAATTAATGGTGACTTCTTAATTAATTATTTGAATGTTTATATTACCAATAAAGAACAAAAAATCATTATTTACTTATTAATATCGAATATTATGTTTCCAAATCCACTCATGTTATAGATTTATATCATTTTTCATGTAGGTTGTCAAACCGAACCAACAGGAAGATGCTACAATATTTGTGTGAGTATGGCTATGGAAGAGATTATTTTGTTAAAATATATTTACCAAAAAAGTATAATGAAATTATTTATATGTTATAAAGTGTATTAATTATAATTTGGAATAGTTATAAGGAGAAGGTAAATGAAAAATATGTTTTCACCTATAAATAAATCACTTTTCCTCTTAGTATGTTTTTAGATGGTTAGTTTCACTTATTTACAATATTACTTATAGAATGTATAATTTATATTTTTATAATATAAATAATTACATAAATAACATATATATTCACTAAATTAATTTCTAATACCATACTTGAATGGTGGTGATAAAAAAATGTGTTTCTCATGGAGTCGGTAGTCTACACACACATGAGAAATGTTTTCATTTTCTCAATTAAAAGGGACGAGAATAAATAATTTTTATACCATAAATATAATAAAATTTCAGTATATTATTTATACTTATGTAATTATATACATATTTTTTGAATGGTTTTTGAATAGGTTGGATTATACAGATAAATAAAGGATGTTAAAGGCTAAGTAATACTTACATTTAGAATTTTGATCTTATAGTGAAGAATCCTTTAGAAATGAAGTACTTGAGGAACTTTATTGAGGATAGGGGATTGCAAAAATGTGTAGGGGATCTATAAGAATTAAATTAGGTACAATTTCATGGTATTTTTGAACAAATGGTGTGTCTTGAAATGGGTGGAAGTGAGATCCTTTTATAGGTGAAAATTATGGAAAAATATTTAGAAAATAATGTTAAGTAAAGGGTAATAATGGTATGAAATGAGAGATAGGTGGGAAAATTAGGACGATACATGCAGGTATGACTTTATATCATATAAATGGTATTATATAATTTTTATGTGTTAAATTGATTTTGTAAAATTCAATCCGTAATAGATTACCCATTTTAACACTTACTAATCATGAATAATATTTAACCATGGTAATTATTTTGTTGCTAAAAATATAAGGGGAAAATTTATTCCAAATTTTAGTGTAATGATTCATAATTTTGAATCTATCTAATATAATTTATTTTTTAAAAATAATACAATCAACTTTTATATTAAAACATATAATATGTTGAGAAACAATTTTTATAGAAAAATGTCATCTTAACCATTAAGTGTTCATTATATTATTTATCATTAATTATAAATTAAATGAGTGTTAATTTATTTTTATATATGTATAAAAATAATATTATAGTCTTAATGAAAAATATTTCCACTTAATTTAATAACATAATTAATTTTTAAAAAAGTAACATTCTTATAAAAATATCTATTTTTCCATGGTAACTAATATTTAACTTGGTAAATTAATTTTATTCCTAATAATTAAATTGATCCCCAAAATTAAATTGATCATATTTATTATAAATATTCAAATTAATTTATTCAATTGAATTTATAAAAGTGATAAAAATAAATTTGAATATAAGTGTTCATAACGCATAATTTTTTTTAAGAAACAAGTATCTTCTAAGCATAAAACACATTTATTAACTGCTTAGTAATAACAATTGGATGGATGTAAACATATTTTATTGTATATATTATATAATAATTCCCATTTAATGAATTTTTTAATCATAATATAATAAAATTCATAGTTTATTAGAATAAATCTTGTACAAAATCATGTTTTTACATATAAAATGATTTTATTTATTATTTCATGACACTAATTGAATTTTATCAACGCATTAATATTAAAAAAGAAATTTATTTTTATTTTTAGAAATATTTCATAATTCGGTGACCTATATATTTACCCATAAATTAAATTTCTATATTTTATTGTTTACATAATGTTCCATGATTCATTTTGGTTCAGTGTGGCATGTGAATAATTCTATTGAACACATTTTGTTTTAATAAAAAATATACATTTCAAGCATATAGGGGTGTTACATTATCCCCCCTAAATAAATTAAAAACACGAAATTTTAATTATAACTCACTAATAAAATTATACAGGGGAATATAAAGGATATGCATGAATCAAGATATATTTTAAAATGAGGATTTTAACTTAATATCTTAGCTATGACTAGAAAGAAAATATTTTTACTTAATTTTGTTAACTAATTGATTCATTTTCACTGGTAACATGCTTCTATATTCCCTCTTTTTCCACACATGAAGAATATTTTAGTTATTTTGAGACATTACCCTAGGTGACTCTTTACACATTCTTAACACATATGAAATTGAATATTCTATCTTTCATTATCTTTATCACATGAAATTCTAAGAGTATCCATCCTTGTATTCTTTGGTTTTTTGAAATTAAACTATATTTGATTTTTTAATCATAATTTCGAATAGATCGTTTCACATAATTATATTACTTCTCACTTCAGTTCATATTTTTTAGGTTACTCATTGGGAAAATATGAAAATTTTCCTTGAAATCCATTGTTAAAATGATTCATTTGGGATTTAACCATTATAAAAAAAGGATAACATGAGTGATGAAGATTTTACATTATAAGAGAATTATTGTATGAAAATTTTGAAAAATTTATTCCTCTTCAAAATTATTAAATTTTCATTCAGTTCAACAAAAAATCACTCTCAGTTCAATATAGGTTTCTTTAAGTAGGGTTATATGGTAATACTTAATGTAATTAAATTATATAATGAATCCTTTATAATGGTTTGTAAATATAATGTAATTAACCAAATCATATCCCTTAGTTGTGTGTAGCTAGGTGTGTAGTCATATGCCCACTCATCATGAACGAGAGTGATGATTGAGTTGATACACAACCAAATTTTTTTATGGTGATTACCCCTAGCTGAATCTATGCCCAATGCATATCCATTTGTCAGTATCTAGATAGGGATGTTATTTCTAGGAGAAAAATACAATCTATATTTTACTAAAAATTTTGGATGCTATCATATACTTAGAATTATCCCTTAGTCTTATACATAGGGGTTTCGATAAATTTACCTTATCCCAATTCAAATAATATTTACCTTTAACTCAAATAACCTAAGGGTTATTTATACCAATGAAATTATGATCACCCTTAAGTTATAAACCCTTAAATTATCCAAATCTAACATCATTGCCTCTAAATTTTTATAAAAACTGCTCAGATACCAGTTATGGAACCCCCTGTAAGTGGCTATCTCAATTACATGACATATAGAAAATATTTCGTTATATACATTCCCAAGACATTTTAGGTTTAATATTTTATAGAATTAAGACAAAACATTAAAAAACAAAACAAAGGTATTTTTAAAATAATGACCACTTTCTCCACTATGTGATCTAGTGTTTAATCCATAACGTGCCTTCAACATATCCCAAAAATTCTCTACACATGATACTCTTCTAAAAACATCATATGTATTACTATTATTCATAACCTTGGGAAATAGAAACATAATAAAGTGATGATAGTAGATTCTTATTAATGGATAAATAATTAAACCGGAACATATCATGGTAATACATGGGAAAAAATATAACAATATGAACATAAGATCACAAAGATAAGTAAAGGAGGCATAAAATTATAATAAATAAATGAATTATAAAATGGAAATGCATCTAACAGATAAATATAATACATTAATAAGCATGTATATCACCAAAATTTATCACGAAGGTGTCATAAAATCATATCAGTTAGGTTATTCACTAAGGTATCATTAACCATTACCATGTAATGCTACTAAGGTATCATGAACATTTCATGTCTAGAGATTAATTCCTTAGAAAATGCATTGAATCGATATTATGGTTCACCCTTTATTACAAAGGTTTTTCACAAAGGTATCATACAACACCAAGACATGATAATAATTTCTTATAATCATGTCATATATTGAGATTAATTATTTACCAATTCATTACAGCACTATTAGGGGAAACTATTCATATATTTAACATTATGTGCATAAAATTAGAAGATCATACATAATTCCATCAAATAATAATTAAACTAAGAAGTAAATGAGTTACAACATAAGAATATAACATCTAAATAAAGAAGGTGGATGATATCATATGATAATGACACATGAATGAGTATAAGATTTTGGCATAGAAAGAAATTACATTTTCAAGATTGCTAGAAAAAATAATCATTTAAAAAATAAAGGAAATAAACCTTTTCATTTTAAAATAATTATGACTTAGGTTTATTTGGAGAAAAAAATTAAAACATGAAAAGTATTGGTCGTAATGATGAAAGGATGTGTTCACATGGAAGAAAAACTCAAAAATAGATTTTAGAAAATATTTTTAACATTATTTTAAATAGAGGAAGTTATAGTTATCTTTAAAAATTAATTTTTAAAAAATAAATGTGAAAACTTTTAATATTTTTACTTTTTTAAAACATATACATCAATAATTACAACTTGAAAAAGACCTAAATATTTTCTCAATGAAATTTGGATTGTAATATAAAACAAATGATCATGGAAGGAAAACCATTTTATTATTTTAAAATATCTTTGTTTAAATCCCAATTTATATAAACTTTAATAAAAATTCCTTTTTAAAATAAGAGAATATAAATATGAAGGTCACATGAGATTAAAAAAATGTGTTTCCAAATATAAAGGATAACATTGATGGGAAGGAAAAATTTTATGAGGGGAAACTATCATTAAAGAAGATGGGAATTATTCTCAAAAAGGATTTAAATTTTTAGAATGAATATTATCAAGGAAAAATATTTAAATTAAAATAGATATATCACTAGATAGGAAGTGAAACTACCATGAAATAAAGTTATAGGGTGTAAGAAACAAATCATAGAAGAATCAAGTTCAGGATGAATCATTATAACTCAAATAAAGAATATTTTAAGTTATCAAGACCCCTTATGGATTTAGTTACACTTGAAATATAAAGCTAAAGGAATGAAAAACACTATTTATATTATTATATCCCATTAATTACACAGTGAAATACTTTTAATAGGTATTAATCACAACATATCACAAACATAATGGTGAAAAATATGAAAAACTTCCAAAAAAATTAAATTTGATAAAAATAACACCTCACCTAAATTTATGACTTATATTAAATCACTTGAATCCCCTATATAACAAAAACAGTTTTATTAATCACATATTTCAGAGAATTATTGATTATATAACCTTTTATAACCATCATTTACAATTATTCAATATATGAACATTTTTTAGTTATTATCTATTTTTAATATCGAGTGCAAGTAATCTTGATCATATTGAACTAGTTTCTTAATAGTGGTGTTTTTATTCATTATTATCCCATATTTCATAACCCTAAATCATAAAAGGTACTATAATTTTTGGATTATATAATACTACATTTTTACTACATAAATTTTCATTACATGGTATAAAATAAAGGATCTTTTCATGTTTAGTTTTTCAGAAATATGGTACATAATACATGAAAACATAAAACATTATTCTAATTACACTTAAAGACACCTTCATTGGTTCAACCTAATGTACTTTTACCGCATCTAATATTATAGTGTCCCTATCCTTTTAAAAATATAATTACATGGTTTTAAGCATAATTAAACATTAAATTACAATCCAAGGATTGTAAAGTCTAGTGTCTTGGATGACTAGGTACATAAAACTGAAAACATGGGACTAAATAAAAAATTTCATTATTTATCATCCCTTGTGAGATTATAACTTCATTTGATCCCTTACATATACATAGGATAAACTAGGGATAACATTAATAAATGGATGAGATAATAATCCTAGTAAGAGAAAAAAACATTAAAATAAATCTTGGCACATGGGTTAGAAGGAATAACATAATGATATAAGAAGGCATGGAATATGATTAAAGATATGGAATCATAACATATAGAATATGGGATAATATAATCATGGGATCATTGTAATGTGGAAGTAACACAAAAAATTATTTTAGCATAATACAAGGCTCATTTCACATATAGGAGCACGAGTCAAGGTTCATTGCACATAGAGGAGCACGAGTCAAGGCTAACCACTAAGACCGTTGCACATGGAGCACGAGTCAAGGTTAACCACAAAAACCGTTGCACATAAAGTCATATGAGACTAAAAATTACCCAATACATTAGAGATATATCTAGGAACACACATCATAAAATGTTCATGAATATGTTTTTCACATAAAGAATTATATATAAGAAATCAAACATAAACATAAGGGTTACCCAAGGAAATAATTGGGTATCATAATTATGTCATAAGGCATATCAAAAGGGAATATCATATTATTGCACATAAAAGGATTTATTTAAATATTAAATGGAAATTAATAAGAGAATATAGGAATATACCAATATAAGTGATGTCAAACTTAAGTGAAAAGATTGTTCAAGAAACTTTATAAATAAAACATTTTAATATGGTTTAAGGGAAAACATTCAGGATTTTTTTAAATGGAAAAGGCATAAATATTTATATAAAACCAAAATTTAAATAAGGTATTTTTTAATTATAAAATGATTTATTTAATAAAAAATAATGGTGGATTAAAATAGATTAAGGAGAACACTTTAAAATGGGTAAGAATTTAGGAAGTTCCCTTAAATTGGGTCTACTTATTAGGATTAATTGAGTAGGGAACCTTCTAAAAACACATATATCCCCAAAAAATAAGGATGAATGGATCTTGATAAATTATTTTTTAACATATAAATATAGTTTATAATATTTACATAAAAATAAAAGATAATTTTATTTGGTTAAAAATAGGTAAAGAGTAACCTGGAGAAATAAAGGAGGTTTGGGTAGAATCCCTTACATTAAGTATGAATGTGTTATTAATTTGATCTTAATGTATTGAATAATAAAATTAAAAAAATTAATTAATTAAATAATAAAATTTTATAGATTTATTTTATTTATTATAATTTTAATAAGTTCATTCATGTCCCTTTTTAGGGGTTATGAGATTCAATTTCATCATTCAGGAGTGCTAGTTTCCTTGGTTTTCATGATATGTTTACTTGTATATGTGTATGGAAAATAATGTATAATGAGGATAATTGTCCAGAAATAAACTTATATGTTATTAATGAACTTATAGAATATTAAAACATCATTTTTCTTCCATAAGTTAGGATGATTAATTAGATAAATCATTAATGTTAATCATTTTGATTAATTTAGCGTTTTTGACCACAAAGAAATCATTTTGTTTTATAAATTAATATCATGTGTAAAAAATGATTAAAAAACATTAAATAAGATATAATAAATATATTAAAATTTATTTCAACCATAAAATTGGTTTCGAGACCAGGCTTGTATAGGGTAATGAAAATTAAAAACTTCATCATCCTTGAATGTGATAACTTAACACATCACATATGATGTTTTCATTTTTAGTATAAAAGGAGGAAAGAGAGATGATGATGAATTATTAAATTAGAATTAAAAAATTATAGTATATGTATGTTACTGGAGTTATCATACCATTTGGATTAGTGGAGGTGAGGAGAGAAAAAGTAAAGAAATGTACTTGAAAATAAATTAAAAGAAAAGGAAGAGGGTTTTACCTCTTGATTACTTCTTCTTGAGAACCTCCTTAGAAGATTAGTTTGGGTATTTTTTTATGATAAAAGCTCATGGACATGGGGGAGAGGTTTGGGAATAGTATTGGGAAGAATTTGGACAAGGTACAAGGCTTTAGAGGTGTGAGGATAAGAGGTGATGAGGGTTGGTATTTATAGTGGAGGAGGGGGTGTTTTCTCATTATTAAATTCATTAGTTTATTATTTTGGATCAAGAATGTGAATATTTTGAGAATTATCATAAAATATAATAAAAAAATTAAGTATGGTTCTAGATTTTGGGCTTAAATTATCCTTAAATCATCTATGACTCCATATTTCATGTATTTAGAATTTATCGCAAATTACCATATTTTACTATTCACAAAAAATTCAGGTATTTTAGGAAAATACCTAAAATTTACCCTAACAATTTTTTGATGTTTAGAATTAAAAAATTAACTCCATTTTATGAAAATAATTTTTGAAATATTATAAATTTTAATTTTAATTAAAATCATTATTTACTTGGAAAATACAGATTTTTAAATTATAACTCATTTTTAACACTTTGAAAAATTAATTAAGGTCTCATAAAATTATTATAAAATAAAAAGATACAAATACATTAATTTATTAATTCATTTTATGAAAATAAATTTTATTTTAAATTATTAAATTAATAAAAAAATTGATTATATTTTTATAACCTATTAAAATACCAACACTTTATTAATAAAATTTAAAACACTTATTTACTTATACTATGATATAATTATATCATATTACCATTTATAAATTCTTAAATTTTATTTATACTTTCATTGGTTAGGTTACTATTCCATTTTCTAGTTTACTATTCATAAGGGTCACATTACTATTCGAAAGGTCAAGTTACTATTTCATCGGTATAGGTTCTATAACTTCTTGAAATAATTCTTATTTAATTAAGTATTAATTTATAAAGTTTATATTGTGTTATTTTTGTTATTTAATGTGATTTATACTGTATTCCATAATTATAATAAGGGAATTTCCATTGATAGAATTCAGGGTCATTACATTCTTCCCCCCTTATGAAATTTCTCCCTCAAAATTTTGTTTTCCATTTTATGTTGAAAATAGATGTGGGTACTTTTCCTTCATCACTTCCTCCAGTTCCCATGTTGCATATTTGTACATATGGTTCTACCCTAATACTTTTACCAGGTGAGTAGTCTTGTTGTGTATAATTTTATCTCTATGATCGAAGATCTTCACTGGCCGCTCATTGTAAGAAATATCATTCTCCAATGTTACCACCTCTAAAGTCAGTACATGTGAAGGATATAGTATGTACTTCCTTAATAGGGATAAGTTGAATATATCATGTACTTTAGACTTGGTATGTGGAAGTTAAAGTCGATAGGCCACAACTCCAACACGATCAAGGATCTCAAAGGGGCTTATGTACCTGGGACTTAGCCTCCCTTTCTTTCCAAATCTCATGATCCTCTTTCATGGAGATATGTGTAGGAATAATATGTCTCTAACCTTAAACTTGAGGCCTCATCGATGATTATCTAGATATATATTTTGTTGAATTTAGGCTACCCTGATTTTTTTCTGAATGGTTTTCACATTCTCTACCATTTCTTTGACCATTTCAGGTCTTAGCATCTTAAGTTCATCAACTTCATCCCAACTTGTAGGGGTTCTGCACATTTTCTAATAAAGGTCTTCATACAAAGAAATTTGGATGATCGAGTGGAAACTATTATTGTAGGATAATTTTACCAGTGGTAGATGTTGGTCTCATACTACTTTGAAGTCCATAGAACATTCTCTCAATTTTTTTTCTAGTTTATGAATAGTCCACTTAGATTTGCCATCAGTTTGAGGATGATAGGACATACTGAAGTTCATCTTAGTGCTTTGAGAATGTTGGAGACTTTTCCAGAACTTAGAGGTGAATATCGTATCTCGGTCAGATAAAATAGACAGTGGTACTTCATACAGCCTTACCACTTCTTTGATATATATCTGTACAAGTTAATCCAGTGAGAAGTCCTTTAGAATTGTGATAAAGTGGGATATCTTTGTAAGATGATCCACAATAACCCATATAACATTGTTTTCTATGGATGTCTTTTGAAGTCCTGTGACATGGTCAATGATGAATTTTTCCCATTTTAATGTTGGTATGGGTGATAGTTGCATCATCCATTTATACTTTTACCTTTTAGCATTAACTTGCTAACATACCATACAATTTGATGTATATTTAGTAATATCTTTTTTATACTGTCCCACTAAAAGTTCTCTCAGAGATGTCGATACATCTTTATGATCCCTGGGTGAATAGGGAATGTTGATCAATATGCATCATTTAGAAATTATATCTTTATCTCTGGATTGGATGGTACACATATTCCTGACTGAAATCTTATAACTCCATTCACATCGATCTTGAACTCAGAGGATTTATCATTCTTAATTATTTCCACCTTTTTCTAAATTCCCTCACCATTTCTTTGAGAATACTTTATTTTCTCCCTAAGGTATGGTTGAACAATAATTCTAGAAAGGATTGATGATTTTTCTACCTTAATTATTCCAATTTACATCCTTTGTACATCTAAGAAGATTTGATCCTTCTCAATTATCAACAATGATAAAGGTGTATGATCTTTTCTACTTAGAGCATCCGCCACCTTATTTTCCATTCCAGGATGGTAGTGGATTGAGAATTCATAATCATTGATGAGATTTAACCATATTAATTAGCGCATATTAAGCTCCTTCTTTATGAATTTATATTTTAGAGTCTTATGATTTGTATATATCTCACACTTCTCTCCAAATAGATAATTACGTCAGATTTTCAATGTGAAGATCACAACCACCAACTCCAGATCATGCGTAGGATAGTTTTTCTCAGGAATTTTTAACTATATTGAGACTTAGGATATCACTTTATTATTTTTCATCAGTACAAACCCTAAAAATTTCTTTGAAGCATCAATGTACACCACAAGAGTTATCCACTTGTTGAGAGTGTGAGTATTATCATAATGATGAGCCTCTTTTTGAGCTCCTTAAACATTTCCTCACATTATCAAGTTAAGAAACAATTCACCCCCTTTCATGTCATCTTGGTTATTAGGTTTGAAAATCTTGATAAGTTCTTCATAAATCATCAGTAATACCCAGCTAGGCCAAGGAAACTATGGGTCTCCATTAAAAATGTTGGACTGGGCCACTCTTTGATTTCATTTGTCTTGAAAGGGTCCACAAATATTCTATTTCTGGTGATACCATTCCCCAAGAATGATACTTCCTCCATCTAGAACTCACATTTACTATACCTTTCATATAGTTTATCCCTTTACAAAGTCCTTATCACAAAATTCAAATTCTCCTCTTGTTCCTCCTTTCTCTTGGATTATATCAGAATATCATTGATAAGGAATACCAAAAATTTGTCAAGGTAATATCTAAATACATTATTCATTTAATCCATGAAAATTTCTAGACCATTAGTGAGTATAAAGGTAATCACTATGAACTCATAGTGTTCATACCTCATTTGAAAGGAAATATTGGGAATATCTTTCTTCCTCACCTTTAATTGATGACATCCTAACTGAAGGTCCTCTTAGAGAAATAACTGGCCCCACATAGCTGATCGAACAAGTAATATATCCATGATAGGGGGTACTTGTTCTTTATTGTGATTTTATTGAGATCATGATAATCACTGAAGAGGCACATTGATCTATCCTTATTCTAGATGAAGAGGTATGGAACACCCCATGATGAAGCACTCAAGAATATAAAACCCTTAACTAGATTCTCTTGTAACTGATTTTTTAGTTCTTCCATATAAACTATGGATATTCTATAAGGTGTCTTTGATATAGGTAGAGATCTAGAAATAAGTTAAATTGAGAACTCAACCTATCAACTATGAGGAAGACAAAGAAATTATTTATGGAATACATTAGTGTAATCCCTCACAATGGGCATATCTTCGAGCATAATCATCTATTTTTTCTCAATCATTTGAGCAAGATATGTTTTCTCATAAGGTAGTAATATCCACACTTGAGACTATTATTATGAAGGAGATTCATATTCCTACTTACACTTGTAAATAATTGGAGGATGATTCTAGATGTGAAGAGTGATCTCCCTTTCCCGAAAGTTGATGTTGGATTTGTATAAAGATAGCCAATCCACACCTAATATAGTATCAAATACTACCAAAGAGAGTATGATAAGATTTTTTGGGATGTTAAATCCACAAACATTAACTAGGGAGGAGTTTTGTACTTTGGAAGAAATAATTTCCCCATTTTCTATTCTCACAGATAACTCAAACTCCAAATTTTGAGGTGGTGTTTGAATAATTCTACTAAACTTGCAAGATATGAACAGATGCATAAAACTAGAATAAAACAGTATGTTCTCTATTCTTGAATGAATAACCAGTATACCTGTTAGCACATTATTATCTGACTCCATATCATCAATAGTGATAGTATAATACCTTCCTTATTGTCCTGGAGGTTGTTGTTGATTGCCTCATAAAACCACGGTCTTAGGGAATTGGATTTTAAAATGCCTATGTTCCTTATAGTTGAAACACTACAATACAGGATGAGTGTTGATATGGATCTTACTTTCTTCTTCCACATTAGAGGAATTATTTATATACCTTTGGTAGTTCTTAGATAGATTACCTATTCTTCCACATTTGAATAATTTTTTGGTTCCCTTTAGATAGTACCTAGGATGATTCTTACCATAATTTTGACATGTGGGATATTTGGTCTTCTTTCCATCATGATATTTATTTGCTGATCCAACCATATTAGACTCCATTTCTACTTTTTTTTCACCAGGTCTATGAGACCATTGATATTCTCTAATATCCATTTCAACCTTGAGAGAAAAACCAAAAATCTCTTCATAACTGTCAAAGTTTTGAATCTATAATTCTTTTGGAAGACTTGGATTTAGTCCACTAAAGAAGCGATCGACCTTGCTTTCGATGTTCATGATAAATCTGAAGGGATATCTTTTAATCCTTATAAAGTTTACTTTATAAGACCTGATATACTCTTATTCATTATTATTAAGTCCAAGGAACTCCCTTTCCATATTGAGATAGAGGGTTTAAGGAAAATATTTATTGAATTTTTTTATTGAATTCCTTCCAATATATGGAATCAATTTCCTCATTGGAATTTTTATTTTTGATCAGTTTCCACCACTGATCAACTTCCTCATCAAAAGGATAGACCACCAACACAACTTTCTCTCCTTCTAAGAAATAGACGATAAAGAATATATTTTCTAGGGAGTTAATACTTTGTTCCGTGAGGAGGGGATCAAAATATCCACTAAACATGAGAGGCCTTTTCTGCATGAAGGATTCAATAACAACTTTCTCCCTCTTTAGAGAAGAATGTCATTTCACATAATTAAAGTTATTATTCATAACTTGATTCAGTTGAGCAAGAAATATCATGAAGTTTGGAGCACCTATTTCCATCATATTTGGCTTATCATTGGGAAATAATCACATTTACTATTATATTGATTTTTCAAATGTGTTCTTCTATTTACATCCATTAACTAAGAAAAATATAATGAAATTAGAGGGCTTGAATACTTATCTAATAAGTATAAAAATGAAACTTTAAACATAAAAGGATAAACTATTTAAGGAATAGTATATCCTAACTTGTGATTCCCAAGGTTCCAATCTAGGTTATCCATGATATGTTTCCTAACATATTTTCTAATGGACATTTTTTTGTTCCCTTAATAATGGTTTGTAATGAGATTATGAATTTACCAAAGCATATCCCCAAGGAGTGTCAAACCATGTGTACAGTAAGACCTGTTTTCGTGTACTAGGTTACCCCGAGTTTGGTCCAGAACAACTTGTCAGAGTTGTTACTCCTAGGTACATCTATTCCAGAACCACATCCAATTATAGTATCTATACATGAATTTATTTTCATAATAAACCACTTACTCTACACTTACCAAAATTTAGGGATTTTTTCTTATATTTAGTATTATCCCTAAGGTTCTTACTAAAGTTCTCTATTAATAGTCTCCAAAAATAACTAAATTTTTCCTAATATACCAAATATAGAGACCCCAAACTTTTAAAAATATAATTACATGATTTTAAGCATAATTAAACATCAAATTACAAGCCAAGGATTGTAAATTCTAGTGTCTTGGAATACTAGTTTCATAAAATTGAAAACATGTGACTAAATAAAACATTTTATTATTTATCATCCAATATGTGATCCTTAATTCATTTGAGCCCTTAAATATGTATAGGATAACCTAGGGATAACATGAAAAAAGTGATGTTCTAAAAATACCAATAAGGGAAAAACATTAAAATAAATATTAACACATGGGTTAGAAGGCATGGCATAATGATATAAAAATGCATGGAAAATGATTAAATTGATGGAATCATAAAATATAGAACATGGGATCATAGTAATGTGGAAAAAAAATAAAACATGAATTTAGAATTATTCAAGGATCGTTTCACATAGGGGACCACAAGTTAAGGCTTGTTTCACATAGAGGAGCACAAGTCAAGGCTAACCACCAAGACTATTGCACATAGAGCATGAGTCAGGGCTAACCACCAACACCGTTTTACATAAAATATTATGAGACTAAAAATTACCCAAAGAATTGGAGAACGATATGGACACACCTATCATAACATATTCATGAATATGTTTTCCACATAAATAATCATACATAAGAAATCAAACATAAACATAAGGGTTACCCATGAAAATAATTGTGTATCGTAATTATGTCAAAAGGAATATCAAAAGGGAATATCATATTTGTTTCCATGGTAGGATTGAATTAAATATTATAAGGAAATTAATAAGAGAATATAGGCACATATCATAATAAGTGATGTCAAACTGAAGTGAAAAGAGTGTTTAAGAAAAATTATAAATAAAAATTTTACTACAATTTAAGGGAAAATATTCTATATTTTTAAAATGGAAAAGACACATTTTTTAATATAAAATAAGAATTGAACCAAGATAGTTATTCATGATTAAATTAGTGATTTTATAAAAAATAATGGTGTCTTAAAACAGATTATAGAACACACTAGAAAATGGGTAAGAATTCAGGATGTTCCCTTAAACCGAGCTTGCTTATCAGGAAGAATTGAGTAGGGAACCTTTTAAAAACATGTATATCCCCAAAAAATAAGGATGAATGGATCTTGATAAATGATTTTGGAACATATAAAAAACATTTATAAGATGTAAATAAAAATAAAATATAATTTCATTTGGGAAAAAGAGGGAAAGAGTAACTGAAAGGAATAAAGGAAGTTCGTGTAGAATCCCATACCTTAAGTATGACAGTGTTATTGACTTGATATTTATACATAGAATAATCAAATTAAATCCATTAATTAACTAAGAACCTTTTATACATTTATTTTATTTATTATAATTTTATTAAGTTCATTAATGTCCCTTTTTATGGGTTATGAGATTCAATTTCTTCATTTGGGAGCATTAGTTTCCTTGGTTTTCATGATCAGTTTACTTGTATATGAGTATGGAAAATCATGTAGAATAAGGATAGTTGTATAGAATTGAAATTATATGTTAATAAATAACTTATATAATATTAAAATACCATTTAGTTTCTATAAGTGAGGATGATTCATTAGATAAAAGATTAATGATAGTCGTTTAGATTAATTTAGCATTTTTTATCAAAACGAACTCATTTTGTTTTATAAATTAATATCATGTGTACAAAATGATTCCATAACATTACATAATTTATAATAAATATATTATATTATGGTTAAACCATAAAAATTGGTTCATGACCATCCTTAAATACGGTAATGGAAATTGAAAACTTTATCATCCTTGAATGTAATAAATTAACACATTAGAGATGACGTTTTCATTTTTGGTATAAAAGGAGGGGAAATGAGAGATGATGATGAATTATTCTATTATCATAAAAAAATTAAATTATATGTTATTTAATATAGTTATGATACCATTTTGGATGAGTGGAGGTGAGGATAGAGAAAGAAAATATAGGAACTTGAAAAGAAATTAAATGAAAATGAAGAGGGTTTTACCTATTAATTCCTTCTTCTTGAGAACATCCTTAGGGGATTGATTTTGGTATTTTTTTAAGAAAAAATTATCTTAGATGTGTGGGAGAGGTTTTTTAAGAGTATTGGGTAGAATTTGGAAAAATAAAATGTCTTGATAGGTGTGAGGAGAAGAGTTGGTGAGGGGTGGTATTTATAGTGGAGGAGGGGGGTGTTTTCTCATTATTTAATTCATTAGTTTATTATTTTGGATCAAGACAATGAATAGTTTGAGAATTATAATCAAATATAATAAAATATTAAAATATGGTTCTATATTTTGGGATTAAATATGCCATAAATCATCTATGACTTCATAATTCATGTATTTAACATTTATCATAAATTACCATATTTTACTATTCACAAAAAATCAACTATTTTAGAAAAATCTCAAAAATTCACCCTAACTATTTTTCAATGTATAGAATTAAAAAATGAACTCCATTTTATGAAAATAGTTTTTTAAATATGGGAAATTTTAATTTTAATTAAAATCACCTTTTACTTAGTAAATACAAATTTTAAAATTATAACTGCTTTTATAACACTTTGAAAAATTAACTAAGGTCTCATAAAATTATATTAAAATCATATTAAAACAAAATATTAATTTATGAACTCATTTTATGAAAATAAATTTTATTTTAAATTATTATATTAATCACAAAATTTTAATTATATATTTATGACCTATAAAAATACCATCACTTAATTAATAAAATTTTAAACACTTATTTTTTTATACTATGATAAATTATATCATTCCACCATTTTTAAGATGTTTAAATTTTATTTATACTTTTATAGGTTAGGTTAATATTTCATTGTCTTATTTTCTATTCATAAGGGTCATATTAATATTCCAAAGTTTAACTTACTATTTCATCGGTATAGGTTCCTTAACTTCTTTAAATACTTCTTATTTCATCAATTCTTTATTTATAAAATTTATATTGTGTTCTTTATGTGATTTAATGTGATTTATAATATATTAAATGATTATAAGAAGTTAATTTCCATTGATATAATTTATGGTCTTTACATATATATTGAGTACATACATAAAATGAAAGAATTGAGAATGAAGCCTAGTAAGGGAATAATCAAGGGAGACAAAAAGCATGTGATCATGAGAACTATCAATATAAACACGATGAATAGTAATAAGTAATAAATAAGAGGCATAAAATAATAATAAAAACATGAATTATAACATATAAATGTTTCTACAACATTTAAATGATACATTCATAATTGTATTACCAAGTTTTATCACCATGGTGTCCTAAATAAGAATTACCAAGGTTATTCACTAAGGTATCGTAAAACATGTCATATCTAGAGAATTAATTATTTACCCAATGAATTAGAAAACTATATGGGCACACCATTAGTATGTCTTAATTTCATGTGATACATTTAGAGCATAATAAATCTTTTCATCAATAACCCATGGAGAATAAATAATGGATTTCTTATCAAAATCTTGGCATACTAAAGAGCTTAAAGACATCATCATCATGTCATTTTTAACCAAAGAAAGAAAATATAGGTTTTATATATGTAAATATAAAAATAAAAAGATCATTTATAAATATAGTTTAGTACCTATTTAAAATAAAAGAGGTTTGGGTCTTCAAATAAAAAGTAAAAGAGAATTCCTCATGTAAAAGAGGGAAATTTGAGAAGTAAATTAGATAGCATCACAGGTATAAAACATGATTTTAGAAATGGGTAAAATGAGAGGTGAAAATGGTATAACATTAATAAAAGACTATTTATATAGTAATGGGATAAAATATAGTGGACAAAAGAATTTATTTTGGAAATTGGAAGATGTACAACATAAAAATGGAACTTGAATGTAAAAGAGAAGTGGATATTTCCCTTACCTTGAAGAGTTGCTCCTAAAATTTGAGGATGGGACCTTTGGGGATTTAGGAAACCTTAGGGTTAATCCTTGAGAGGAAAAATCACCATAATTTTATAGATGATGAATTGGGAGTGAAGAGGAATGACTAAATTGGTGGGTATTTATAGGATAAGTTGAGGATTTTTTAATAATTTCCAAATACAGGTCGTGGAAATCTAGGTTGTAGAAAATGAAAAACCATTGGTTTACCCATGATTTTTATCATGATTTTGGACATTTAGGGTCATATTTTATGATACTTTAATCCTACAGAACCGAACACCATTATTTAATACAACTTTTGGCATGGAAAGGTAAATATTTTACAAAGTAATGTTTTTAAAATCAAATTTTCCTTTTTAGACTTTTGAAAGTAACTTATAGTTTCAAAAATTGAATAAAATATATTTACTTAATTAATATTAATAAAATAACATATTTTAGGTTTTGGATTGTGTTTAATTAATTATTAAAACATTATGACATAAATATGATGTCATAAATATAATGAAACCCTAAAACTATATTTTTTACTATTCACAAAAATAAAGTATTTTAGAAAATTCTCATAAATTCAACATAATATAATTATACATTAGGATTTAAGAAATAATGTTTATTTTATTATAAAAATTCTTTAAATATGACAATTTAAACTTTTAAATTTAAAAATATGTATTAATTTAAAAATAGCTGTTTTTAAGACACAATCAAATTTCTGACACTTATAAAAAATTCCATAGGACATTATAAAATTATTTTATTGTTTACTATTTAAATAAAAGTGTTTTAAAATAAAATTTCATTAAAACAAATACTATTCATAATATTTTGTTCTGTTATAAAAATGTATATATTTTCTAGAAAAATAAAATTATGTTTTATTTGTGTCTGAAATTAAAATTATAAAATTCTTCTCAATTAAACATATATTAAATTAAGAGAAAATATTCTAAAAAAGAATTGATAGAATAAAATATTTATTTATACAAAGTAATTTACATCATGGTCTCGACACATAACCCCTTATTAAACCCGCATATTCCCTAATGGTAAGGTGTGATATAATGGTAGTTTCATGGGCTGCGTCGGCTAACATCGAACGAGTGGTAATCTTCACTAACACGAACTTATTCCATAGGATATTTCATCCAAGATTCACTTGTTAAAGATCATCTTGGGACCAGTCAAGGGTGAACCCCAGTGATGAAACCTCCCTCTCAAGTTCAGACAAATGGTCTTCAAATGAAATGACTCTTCTGGTTGAGGTAATCGATTATCCTTTATGTATAAATTATACTTTTTCATTAATACTTATAAATACTTAATTATAATGGTAAAATTATAAACCAAGGGTATATTTTCCAACTATCATAATGAGCAAAAGTTATATATAACAATGATTATATAATGGTTGAATCTCAACAGTCATGTCTCCCTTTATACCCAATAAATTCTACTTCATTATTCACTCAAAATTTACTACAATTTATCTTAAGATTATATTTTCATTTTTATAAGATGTTTATTGGTTTATTAATATTTCATTTCATTTCTATAAAATTTATAATGGGGGTAATGATTCTAGTATATTGGGTTGATCTTTATTTTCCCATTTTAGTTTTTCTATTTTATATTCTTTGTCCAATTTTAATGTTTGTAATTTTAATTGGTTTCATACCTGACTAATGTAATGGTATTTATAATTTTTTAATATTTATTTTTTATATGTATAATATTATATAATATGTAAAAAACATTTATTCAGAAAAAAAATCATTTGGAAAGTCTGGGTCATTACATTCCCCCCTTAAGAAATTTCATCTCCGAAATTTCAACTCATTACCTAAGTTGGGAAAAGGAAAGGGTACTTATGTCTCATTGAATCCTATAGTTCCCATGTTGGTTATTCATATTTATGATTCCTCCATAATATATTGAATATGTGGGTAGTATTTTTTGTATAGAAAATTGTCTCTATGGTCTAAGATCTCCACTGACCGCTCCTTATAAGAGAGGTCATGTTCTAGTTTTACCACCTCCAGATTCAGTACATATGAGGGATCATGTATGTACTTACTCAAGAGAGATACATGGAATACATAATAGAATTGAGCTATATTTTTTGGAAGTTATAGATGATATGACACTGATCCTATACAATCAAGAATTCCTAAGGGGCCAATGTACCTAGGACTGAGCTTCCATTTATTTCAAAATCACATGACTCTCTTAAATGGTGATATTCAAAGGAAAAATTTGTCCCCAACATCAAAATCTAAGTCCCTTAGATGATTTTCATCATATATATTATGCCGAGTCTGACCAGAATTTATATATTGTTGTATGGAATGAACCATTTATGTCATCTCTTGCATAATTTTGAGCCTAAGAAACTTCCTCTCACCAAATTCATCCCAACAATAAGGAGTTCTACATCACTTTCCATATGGATCTTCATATGGATCTATTTGAATACTTTTGTGGAAGTTTTTGTTGTATGAGAACTTAGTTAATTCGATGTGTTGATCCCATCCAACTTTAAATTACATTGAGAATGTTCAGAGCATATCCTCAAGTGTCTAAATAGTTTTTTTCAAATTGGCCATTAGTTTGAGGGTGACATGCCATACTAAAATTCAATTCGGTACTAAGATCATGTTGAAGACTTCTCAAAAATTTTGATATAAACCTTGGATAATGATAAAAAATGATATAAAGTGTCACCCCATGCAACCTCACCACTTCATTTAGGTAAATCTTGGAAATCTGTTCAAGTTATAAATCTTCCTGAATAGTGATGAAATGGGATGTCTTGGTGAGATGATCCACTATAACCCATATTTCATTGTTTCCTTTGGATATTATTGAGAGACATATGATGAAATCCATAATGATATTTTCCCACTTCCATGTTGACATGGGTAGTGGTTGCAATACCCCTTTAGAAAGTTGTTGCTATACCCTCACTTTCTGACATACCAACCACCTTATAGTGTAGTCTCCAATCTAACTTTTTAAAATAGACCACCAATAATGATCATTAAGGTACCTATAAATTTTAGTGCTTCCGAGATGTGTAGAGAGTGTAGAGCTATGAGATTCATCCATTAAATCTTTATTTATATCCAGGATATATGGGTCACATAACCTTTTATGAAATTTCAATACACCTTCTTGATCAATTTTGAACTTAGGAAACTTAACATTCTCTACATAATCCATTGTATTTTGTAACAAAGGATCCTATTTTTGAGATTTCATGATATTCTCTATAATTATGGTTGAGAAATCATTTGGGATATGGTTGATGATATCATTTCCCTTACATTCCCCATGTCCAATTTTTCTAGGTCCTTGGTCAAATGATCTCCTTGAATCCTCATCATTTCTAGAACAATATGGTTTTCACTACATAATTCATTAATGATTTTTTCTCTTTCAGGGTGATAATGAATTGAACAATCTTAGTCTTTAAGAAGTTACAACCATATACTTTTTTCCCATGTCCATTTAATTTTTCATGAAAATATACTTCAAACTTTTGTGGTATGTATATATATCACATTTGTCCCCATAAAGATAGTACCTCCATATTTTTAGAGTGAAAATAACCACATCTATATCCAGATCAAGAATAGGATAATTCTTTTCATGTGGCTTTAACTGTCAAGATACATAAGAAATCACCTTGTCATTTTCATTAGTATGCACCCAATCCATTTCATATATTAATTTCAATAAATAAAAAATCATTCTCTGATAGAGGGAAGAGTTAATATAGGCACAGTAACCAATTTTTTCTACTGTTCTTATATAATTTCATCACACACCTCTTTCTAGACGAACTTATCCCCTTTTCGAGTTAACTTTATGAGTGGATTAGAAATTTGGGAAAGGTTTTTCAAAATCCTCCTATAATATCCTTCTAAATCAAGAAAACTATGAATCTTAGCTACTATTGTATGATAAGGACACTCCTCTATATCCTTTGTCTTTATAGGGTTAACTGATATTCCTTAATTGTTTATAATGTTCTCCACAAATGCAACATGTTTTATCTAGAATTCACATTCACATAATTTTCCAAAAAGAGTCTCCTTTCTTAGAGTTCCCAATATAACCCATAGATAATCCTAATGCTCCTCAAAATTTTTGGAATATATCATAATATCATCAATAAAAACTGCCATGAATTTATCAAAGTAGTCCTTAAAGACCATATTCATAAAATCCATAAATATAAAAGGCACACTAGTAAAGCTAAGAAACAAAAAAAAAACTCATAATTCCCATATCATTTCTAGAAGTTAGTCTTTGGAATATCATCTTTCTTCACCCAAAATTAATGATACCTAGATAAAAGGTCAAAATTGGAGAAGAATTGATCCACATGAAGATGATAAAATAAATCATAAATCCTTTGGAGAGCATACTTTCTCTTCACTATGATCCCATCGGTTCTCTATAATCAATTCATAGCTGCATTGATCCATCCTTTGTCTTCAAAAAGAGAATAGGTTCACCCTGAGGATAAAAACTGGGTCAGATAATTCCCTTCTATAAAAGATCTTGAATTTGTTTCTTTAATTACTTTAACTCCATATTTTCTATTCTATATGGGGTCTTTGATATCATATTGGATTTGGGCATGAGTTCAATGGAGAAATCTACTCTCTTTATAGGGGAGGTCTAGGTAACTCTTCAGGAAATATGTTAATTTATTCCAAAATGATGGAGATATTATCTATATTTATACTTTCATTTCCTTATCATCTTCATTGATAATCTCCATAATGATAGTTGTGGGTGGTGATTCTAGAAAAATCTCAGGCTGGGATATTCCCATTTGAAAATGACTTTAGATTTTCTATTCAAGAATACTGAAATTTCATTGCTTATATTGATGATCTTAGCATTATAATTTGAGATCTAGTCTATCTCTTGTATAACGTCGTATTCCACCATAATAATGACAACTATAATTGTGATGATATTTTACTCACCAAAGTAAATAGTTGAGTTTCTATACACTGTTGATGCTAGGATAATTTCTATAGGAGTCTTGATTGATAACTGTACTTATAAAATTTTAATAATTTATTATATATTATTTGAAAACATGGATGAAATAAATGAATTATTAGAACTAGAATCAAACAAAGTATTTTAAATATTTGAGAGCATAATTAGTGTACCTACCGACACATCATTCAGAGCCTTCACTTCAGCTATCGTGATAGAAAATTCAAAACCTTTATCCCTTGGTCAATTCTGTGGTTGATGGTGGTTACCCCAATTATCCTTTGATTTGGAAATTGATTATAAAAGTGCCCAAGTTTTCCACACTTTAATAATTGAACTTATGATTGGGCCTCCACCATATTACTTTTTCATTAGTGTTGAGAAGTTAAGGTTTCTCCTCACCACGATAGTCTTGAGCTATATGGATGTCTCTTATTCAATTGTATTACTTTCCACTACCAAGTAATCAGTACCCATAATTATTTTTCCCATATATTTTTCATGTGGTAAGTTTCAATTTATTTCCCCCTCTTTCTTAATCAAAGTTCCTCCCTCGGTTTGGGTCCATTGATCTCTTCTTTTTATTTGATCTTTGTGACCACTGTATTTCTCCAAAGTACTATTCAACCTTCATATCACTCCTCAATCTATCCTTATTGTTTTTATAGTCCTGATTTTTAAGATTCTTCTACAGATGGTGTCTCATTACACCAAATATTGTATCAACATTTCCCTTAGGATCCATAACAAATCTAGAGGTGTATCTAGAAATTATTTTAAACTTCATTTCATATGCTTCCACATATTAATTTTTCTTCTTATTCAGTTCCAATAATTCCTTCTCTATTTTCATTCACATAGAATGAGGGAAATATTTATTAAAAAATATTCCCCTAAATTATTCCCACTCTATAGTATCAATATCTTTTCTAGGATTCTTGTTTTTAATCCGTGTCCACCATTGATCATCTTCTCCTTCTAAGTGGTATACTTTCAGGGTTACTTTCTCTTTCTCTAAACAATGGAGTACATAAAATATATTTTCTATAGATATTATCCATTATTCATCAATCAATGGGTTGTTAGATCTAAATAAATAAGGTGGTCATTGATGCATGAAGGAATCAATGGAAATATTTTCCCTTAAAGTGAATCCAGTATCTCAATTTCATTCAAGTTTTTGTTTATAAATCGAGTTAGTTGACTCATTATCATCATAATGTTTTACATTCTAGCTTCAATCATAATTATGTCAGTGAATAATCTGTTGCACTCATCATTTATACAGTTCCTCTTATTTCCCTCCATTTTTATAAAAGAAGAAAACCTTAGTGAGAAACGTGTTACTTTTATTAACCTTATAATTTTAAAGAGATATTATGTCTTAAAACATCATTCTAAAATATGTTATAAATATCTTATAATAATAATTACATCTTCTATATATACTTCATAATGATCATAAAAAGATTATGATTAACCAAACATATTCCTTGGGAGTGTCAAACCAAGAGTGAAACAATTACTATTTTTCCACCACATCTCGTTAGAGTCAATCTAAAAGTGGTGTTTTTGGGTGTCACCATTAGATACATCTGTGACACATCTACATACACTTACTTGTATTCAGATATTTATTTCTTTGTTTGGAAACTACTTACTTAATACTTCAACAAAATAACCGGATGATTTCTTATATTTAGACTTGTCCCTAGGGTTATTCATAATGTTTTTAATTTGTAATTTACACAAATAAAAAAACATTCCTTTGACACTAACTATGAAATCCTTCTTTTTTATTACATAACTTTTCATTACATAGTAAAAAAAAGATAATCTTTTCAAGTTTAGTTTCTTAGAAATAAGGTATATAAAACATGAAAACTTCAAATATTATTCTAATTACACTTAAATAAACTTTCATGGGTTCATCCTAAATTTAATTTACTACATCTCATATCCAGGGGACATACATAAAAGGAAATGGGTGATAATGAAGCCTAGTAATGGAATATGAAAGGGATAAAAAAATCTTGTGATCACAAGACATATAAATATGAACACGAGGCATAACATCAAGGCCTGAAGAAGAAATATAAAATAATAATAAGAACATGAATAATAACAAGGAAATTTGGATATAACATTTAAATGATACATTCATAATCATATCACCAAGGTTTATCATCAAGGTGTCAAAAATAAAAATTACCAAGTTTATTCACAAAGGTATCATAAAACATGTCATATATAGAGATTAAATTCTTTAACCAATGAATTTGAGCACTATCAGGGAACCACATTAATATGTATTAATTTTATGTGAGAAACATATATCATAATAAAACATTTCATCAATAATCCATGAATAATAATGAATAGGTTTCTTATCAAAATCTTGTAATAAAAAAGATCTTAAAGAAATGATCATCACTTCATTTTTAACCCAAAAAATAAAATGAGGGTTTCATATTTGTAAATACCAAAATAAAAATATAATTTTAAAATATAGTTGAATGCCTATTTAAAATAAAATTAGTTTGGGTATTCAAATAAAAAGGAAATTACAATTTCTCAAGTAAAAGTATGTAATTTCAGAAGTAAATTCGACAACATGTCAGGTATAAAACATGGTTTTAGAAAAGGGTAAAATGAGAGGGGGAAAAGGTATCATATTTATAAAAGAATATCATTATAGTATTAGGATAAAATAGAGTGAAAAAATAACTTATTTTGGAAATTTTAAGACATACCACATAAAAAGTGAACTTGAATGTACTAGAGAAGTGAATATTTTCCTCACCTTGAAGATTTGTTCATAAAACGTGAGGATATGTCTTTGGGGGATTGAAGAAACCTTTGGGGGACTCCTTGGGAAGTAAAATGCCCAAAACTTCATGGAAGATGAATTGTGAGTGAAGTGGAATGGTGAAATGGGTGGGTATTTATAGAAGAAGTATCAAATTTGTTTAATAATTTCCAAATATAGGTCTTGAAACTCTAGGTTGTGAAAAATGAAAAACCACTAGCTTACCCATGAATTGTTCTCATGGTTTTAGAAATTTGGGTCAAATTTCATGATAATTTAGTCCTCAATAAATTAAAACCATTATTTAATACCTCTCTTGGCATGAAAAGGTAAATATTTCACAAAGTAATGTTTTTAAAATCAAATTGTTCTTTTTACACTTTAAAAAGTAACTTATAGTTTTAAAAATTGAATAAAATCTATTAAATTACTTAACATTAATAAAATAACATATTTTAAGTATCGAGCTATGTTAAATTAATTATTAAATCATTATTACATAAATATGATGTCATAAAATATATAAAAACCCTTAAACTATATTTTTTACTATTCATGAAAAAACATCGCATTTTATATAATTATTATAAATTCACCCTAACATAAATTAAACCTGAAGATTTAAATTTTTTTATTTATTTTATTATAAAAATTAACTAAATATGATAATGTTAACTTTTAAATATAATAATCATTCTTTATTTAAAAATAGAAATTTTAAGACAATATCAATTTTTTGACACTTATAAAAAATTACATAGGAAATTATAAAATTATTTTATCATCTATTAATTAAATAAAATTGTTTTAAAATACTATTTCATTAAAAAAATTCTATTCATAATATATTGGGTTATTATAATATATTTTTTATATTTTCTAGAATAATACCATTATGTTTCATTTGTGTCCAAAAATAAATTATTAAATTCATCTCAATTAAGAATATATTTTATTAAGAAAAACTATTCTTAAGATGAATTTATGTAATAAAAATTTTATTTATACAAAGGAATTTACATTATGGTTTGGAAAAAAAATCCCTTATTATGCCTGCATATGTCCTGAGGGTGAGGTCTGCGATGGTGGTAGTTTCATGGGGTGCCTCGGCTAACATCGACCAAGTGTCAATCTACACTAAATTAAAATTATCATATTTTAAATTTCATTCAAGATTCACTTGTTGAAGCTTATATTATTCTTAGTCAAGGGTGAACCCCAATGATGATACGACCCTATATGTTTGTACAAATGAGATTCAAACAACATGACTCTACTAGTTGAGGCCATCGATTCTCATTTATGTATCAATTATCCTTTATCATTAATACTTATAAATACTTAATTATAATGGTAAAATTATCAATCAGGGGCATAGATTCCAATAGTCATAATGAACAATGGTCATATTGACCAATGACTATATAACAGTAGAATCCCAATGGTAATATTTCACATTAAACGCTATAAATATTACTTCATTTTTTCACTCCAAATTCACTACAATTTATCTTAAGGTTATATTTTCATTTTCATAAGATATTGATTGGTTTAATAATATTTTATTTCATTTCTACAGAATTTTTAGTGGGTGTAATGGTACGAGTAGATTGGGGCGATCCTTATTTCCCCATTTCAGCTTTTCTATTTTATATTCTTTGTCTAATTATAATGTTTAGAATTTTAATTGGTTTCATAGATGACTAATGTAATGGTATTTATAAATTTTTTTGGTTAATATTTATTTTTTACATGTATAATATTATATAACATGTAAACAACATTTATTCAATAAATAGACATTATTTATAAATTCTGGATCATTACATGGATTATAATTATTTATAATGCTATAATTTCATTTCATAAGTATTTTAGTTATTATCCACGATGATGAAGTCAGTGACAAGATTGTTTTGGTAATTTATAACAAACATATGGTGTTGTATTAATTGAAGATTTAACTATTTATATTAAAGATCTAGAAACAAATTCATTATTTACTTATTAATATTCAATATTATGTTTCCAAATCCATACCTAATATAATTATATCATTTTTCATGTAGGCGGTTAAATCGACCCAACAAGAACATGCTACAACTATGGTTATGGAAGAGATTATTTTGTTATAATATCATTATAAAAAAAATATAATGACATTATATAGGTGTTATTAATGAGATAACGAATAATTGGGAATAGTTATAATATGAAGGTAAATTAAAATAAGTTTTCACTTATAAATAAATCACTTTTCCTATTGGTATTTTTGTTTTAGGAGATTAGTTTTACAATGAACGCTTATTGATAATATTAATAATAAAATACCAAATTTATGTTTCTAGAATAAAAATAATTTCATAAATAAAAAATATATTAAATTAACCCATTTCAAGGATAGTCATTTAGAGGTAATTATGAAAAAAGGAATGTGTTGTTCATGGAGGTGGTAGTCTAGACAAACACATGACAAACATTTTCATTTTTTTTATTGAATGGGAGGGGATTAGATAATGGTTATACCATAAATATAATAAAATTTATGTATATTATTTATAATTAATTCTTTAAATACATATTGTTATAATGGGTCTAGAGGAGGGTGGATGAGAAGGATAAAGAATGTATGCTAATGATAATTAACACTTATGTTGAGAATTTAGATATTCTATTGAAGTATCCTTTAGAAATGAAGTTTATGATAAAAGTTTTGAGGATATGGGATACCAAATATGTATATGAAATCTATAATATGTATATTAGGTAGTTTTATTGGGAACATAGTTATAGGGGTGAGGTTTGAAATGGGTGGAAGTGTGATCCTTTTATAACTAAAAAACATGGACAAGTATTTGGAAAAGAATGTTAAGTAAGGGATAAGCATATAATTTATTGGGAGTGGGTGATTTAGGTGGGGAAATGTTGGTGAGAAATTTATCTATGAATTTAAAACATAAAAATTTTATTCTATAAGGTATAAGTTTCAAATATATTTAGTAAAACTCAAGCCATATTAGATTACCCATTTTAACACTTGTTAATCTTGATTAAAATTTAGAAAGGTAAATATTTTATTAATAAAAATATACGATGAAACTTATTAAGAAACTAAAATGTAAATAATATGAATTTTGACTCCATTTAATCTAATTTATTTTCTAAATTTATCAATATGATCTTTTAAATTATTACATATATTGTGTTGAAAATCTATTTTTTATAAAAAAATGTCATTTTAATCATTAAGTGTTCTTAATATTATATAACATTGATTATCAATTAAATGAGTGTTACATTATTTGAATATATGTATAAAAATTATATTATAGTCTTAATTTAAAGTAGATCCACTTGAATAAAAAAATATACAATATTTAGAAAAGTATCATTTCTTAAAAAATAATTGTTTTTCTATGGTTAATAATATTTACCTTGGCAACTTAATTGTAAATATATATATAAATTAAATTTACCCCATTAATTAATTAATCAAAATAATTAAAAAATTACTCAAATAATTTATAATGATTCAATTTCTATATTTGTTAAAAATCAATTTTAATATAATAACATATAATGTATATTTTTTTTAACAAACATGTTTTTTATAATAATAAAATAAATTTATTAATTTTATAATAAAAAATATTAGATGAATGATAACTTATTTTGCTGTATGTATGATCAATACATTCAATTTAAACCATCATATAACAGTAATATAATAATATCTAGAGTGTTTGAAAAGTTAATTTTTAAGAAAATATATTTTTAGGCATAATATGATTTTATTTTTAATTTTAATGTACAATTTGAATTTTATAAATGAAATAGTATAAAAAAGAAATTTATTTTTATTTCTATATATATTACATGATTTTTTTAAATCTATATTTACTTTACAATTCAATTATTACATTTTAATGGTTACATAACATTTGATTATTCTTTTTTGTTTGATGTTTCATTTGAAAGAAGCTATTAAAAACATTTTTATTTAATAGAAAATAAATATTTTAAAAATATTAGGGTGTTACATGCTTTATTTATTGAAGGATACAAATCCATTAAAAAAATGGGCTTCCCTTTCAAAAGAATGATTCTAAAAAAATGTATTGTTCTATGGGTATGAGTTAAAGAAACATGCATGTCTTCCCAAAAAAATTGTCTTATTTTAGAAAGAGTATTAATCTCTATGGAAATTTCCGAAGTGTGGTATATATCGACACATGAAAAAAAGACAAATTATGTATTAAGTTTAATTGTACTTTCCTATCATTTCTAGATTTCAATGGATGTATGGATATTTTGTGACTATAATTTAGTTGACATGGAAAATTTATAGAATAATTTAATTCTATAAATTATGGAACATAATATATGATAATCGATGGAAGAAAATCAAAAATAATTATCTTGAATTTGGGAATAGTTCAAAAATCTTTCATCTTTCATTATCTTTGGATTTCATTAATTTTGGGGTCCATATTTTTCTAAAACCTTCCCTTTGTTGTTTCATGGGTTTTATAAAATCCCATATATATTTTATTTTTATTTTTAGTGGTTTATAGAATTTTATTTAATTTTTACAATTCTATGTTTTTTAGTTCAAATAAGTTTTTCAAAATTTTGTCTAAGTGTGGCATATTCTTTATTGATTTTAAATATTTTGTGAAAAAATATAATGTTACCTATTACTATATTTTTACCCATGAGTTGAAAATGTTACACATTTATTAATTATATTACGCATTAGTTATATTTTCCTACATATAAAATATTTTACAAAGTATATTGTGTGTAGGTAGTATATTGTAAATCAATTACTTATATATATATATATATATATAAAATTATGTATCAGTTGAATATTTTATGATCATTTCATTTTATGAAAGTAAATGATCTCACAAATGTAAAATGAATTACACAAAACACACACACACATATCTCTGTGTGTGTATGTTAATTTTGTGTAGTTATATGTTACATATTATACATATATACTACGTTGTTTTAAAAAGATTAAAAATGTTTTTTCATTACTAAACTTTATAGATATAAATGTACATATATATCTATATATGTATGTATGTGTGTGTCTATATATATATATTAACTTGTTATGAATATTATGATTTACTATATATATCGTGTACCATACATATATACATACATACATACATACATATATATATGTTACATTTATGTATATATATATTAGTTTAATATATATATATATTATTAGTTTGTGGAGTTATATATATGTATACAAATCAATGAAAGATATATATTTTTTGAGTATTATATGTGAGATTCTGAAATAAAAATGAGATATAATAAGGTTAGACAGATAGTTTTTCAATGAAGGGAAAGTTAATAATTGGGGATCTAAAGATTTAAATATAGAGTTGTGATATTGGAGAGAGGAACCTTGAATTTCCAAAGGATTGAATAATAAATAAGAAGGGTGGTTGAATCAATTGTTCAATTTTTATAAGTTTCAAGAATTTTATAAATTTAACCCCTATAAACTATTGAAGTTTATTTCTGTATCATCTTTTAGTAAAAACTCATGCATGAAAAAAATAGGAAAGAAATAAAAGCACACAATATTTATAAAGATCGACATCAATGTGAGACCCTAAATCCGTACCATAGACACTCCCTTGGGTCTATAGAAATTCACTATTAAGAAAAGGTGAATAAAATTATGCCAACTCTCATCAGACACCTTATATCCACAAATGTTCTATCTAAAATCCACATTCTGATATGGATGGGTCTGATTCTCTTAGTCTGATTGACTCATTATTATGGACCCATTACAATGAATCTTTTTATCAAACTACACTTCTCAAACTCTGACCGACTGCTCAGTCTGATATTTCTCAATATGATTAACTCAATACGATGTTTCTCAGTCCAGAACAAAAAACAACATATGTCCAACCTTCTAATGAGATCTATTTCTAGAAATAACTCTGACTCAAATTCTGACTCAATAATTGCAGTGCTATGCATTTTCCACACATATAAAAGGATTCAAAGTACCAATATACTATGATTATATTTTTAGTAATCTCTGAATGTAAAACATGGGAAACATAGAAAATTTTCCTTATCACTCAAATTCAAAATCTCTGAGATCTATACATATTTGAATTTTATATTTGGATACTTAAACTCTATAAAAATCTTCTAGAATCTTCTTGAGTCTTCTCCGTAATCATCCTTCTCATACTTCCTAACATTTATTCAAACCAATCAAACTTCCTCATCTCATTATGATGGAATTTCCTCAACTCATTATGACTTAACTTCATCAACTCATTAAGAATTGACTTTCCTCATCAGAGCCAGTCTGATTGACTTTCCTCCTTAGTGTTAGTTTGATTAACTTTCCTTCTTAGATTCAGTCTGATTGACTTTCCTTCTTATAGTTAGTATGATGGAATCCTCATAACAATGGAATCCTCATAATGATTAAATTTTCATTACGATGGAATTATAATTATAATGAAATTATTATTATAATGGAAACCCCACTAAGAAACTTTTAAATTATTCAAACTTTATCAGCCATAACTCTTTTATAATTCTGAAAACTTATGAGTTTGATACTTCTGGATTCGATGAAAACTTTTTCTTGATTATTGGAACTGATACAATTTTTATAATTCCTCCATTTCTTCAAATGATTTTATCATTAGAGTTTTCATGATTTATGTGAACTTCAATATTGGAAAATCATTGTCTAACTTAAGGTTAGAAAATTTCAGAACTTTATAACTCATGAAATCACTATCTTCATTAATCCTCTTTAGCAACATTATGAATTTAAAACTCATCAACCAATTTCCTTCTCTGATTATAGTAAAGGAAAAATTCTAGTAATAAATAATTTCTACCTCTAATTATTTTGGATCCAATGATATTTATATTTGATTTATCAGTCTGATTGAAAACCAATATATTTTCATTATCATTTTTCTTCACACCGATGAATTTATAATTCCTAAAACACAAACTCTTGCTTGTATCACGACCTGTTAGGATTTTGAGAACCTTTTTGATCAAAAAAGCATCTCTGGACCCAAGGTTATAAAATAGAGAACTTTATAACTCACAACTTTACACCTTTCAATAATAACTATCGTTTTAATTGAGACTTTGACTGATTCTTCATACTGATGGACCTGAGTCTGATGATCATTATTGCAGAACATTTAGCTTTAATCTCCTTGAAAACTTCTATATCCATTATTTCTAATTCCAAACTTATTTATCCTAGAAACAAACTTTCTCAAAGAAAAAACTTCTTATCCCCCTTTTGTGGTTGGGTTCAAATATTCAACAACATTCCCCTGTTTTACAAAAACATTATTTTACAAAATATTAGTTTTCAATTAATACAAAACATTGTAATAAGAAAAACACCCCAATGAATCTTCAGTACTATATTATTATTTAAGTCAAAACACAAATAATATAATTGAGTTCCATTTATTTAAATAACACTATTTTAATTGGTTTAAAAAAATAAAATGAATAAATATGAAATATATGAAATAAAAATATTTTTTTTGGAATAAGGATCCCTATTTATTGATTGAAAATTATAGAATTTTTAGTTATTCTTCATCCTCTTGAGTTGTGTGGATATTTTAATAAAATATAATAATATTATTTAATCAATATGAATGGTTAAATAAAATTAATGATATAACTAATTTAAATTAGAAACAAAACCATTCTCTATGTCCAGTAAAACTATAGGTCCATATAACAATATTGATTTTCTTAAAAATATTTCCCCCCTCAAATATCAAACCAGATGATCAATAAATTTCTTTTGAATTGTGAGAGAATTATAATAGTTTTATCTTTTAAAATCTTTTATGATTCCATGATATTTTGTTTTTAGTTCTCATGAGTTCATGAAAATTGTGATCCCATCTCTCTATCTCTCCTAGAATATGTGTAGTGTATAGCAACAAATGTATTGAATAGAATAACTGATGCTCTACAAGTAGGTAGGGGATATAAAAATATCATTATATTATTATATGTTGAAATAGTTGAATTATCACGATTTAGTCTTATTTGGATGAATCATTAATAACAAAAATAAACAACATAAATAATCGATAATTATTCAATAAAGGGAATTTTAAACATATGCTATTGAAATATACTATTCTTGATAAAGAAAAAAATACCAATTTCTATGTTAAATTTTGATAAGATAGTAATTATATAAGAGATTTAAAACATTATCATATTCCATAAGAGTTTATACTTCTTTATTATCCATAATTTTGAGTCTAAAATTTCTTATTCATGTGATGTAAAATGAATTAATATCATTATTGGTTAATTTTCTAATTCCAAAATAAAAAAAATTGTGTGCTGCAAAATATGAGTCATAAAACTATTGTCTTAATGTATAACTTAATGTATTATATATTTATTTTATTTCTTTAGACGAGATTTATATCACATACTGAATATATTATTAATTAATGATATAATATATTGAACAGTAGTATAATCACATGTAGTTTAATTTTTTTTTTTCACAATATGGAATTAAATAATTGAAAGAGAAATAATATGGGATGTGTGACCGCATGTGTTTTATTAATTTTCTCATACCAATCTATTATGTCCCCCACTCCATTAATACCCCTTCTTGGATGGCTATAAAGAGAAGGGGATGGACTCTTGAGTTCTACTACAATTAGGCCCTTGGATGTTGACTAGAACGGAGGGTATACATACAAAAAAATGGAAAGCATTACCCTCTAATGTGAATTGAAGGACAAGAGGTAATATTGAACTGCAAGAATAACACCAATCTATAACTAAATAAAAAACCATCCATAGGTACATGAATATAAATGTATATAATGTAGAAACTAAATAAAAAAATAAACGCATAAGATACTTCCATGGAAGTGAACAAGATCATGAATATATCCCATGACAACTACCCATATAACACCCTAATAATTTAATATAAGAACACTATGTTCAATAGTGTATACAACATGTAACATCAAGTCTAAACAAACCCCAATATACAATTAAAATATTATTATTTAATGTAAAAATTATTACTTATCTGTTGAATTGGTGGGTATGAATATTATTTAAAAAATTATGAAATATCTATATAGGACCTACTAAAAAAATTTATTGATTAATTATTATAAAATCAATAATCAATTTTCTGAAATGTTATTCTATGCTTCAGAAATAAGTTTTCTTCAAAAATTATTTTACTAATTTTTTCAAGAAAATATTATAATTAATTTCTATAAATTTTATGAATTTTATTTTATAAAAATAATATCAGTTTTTAAATCATCATATCAAAATTTTCTTAGTGTATATATTTTTTAAATTTAAAAAAAAGATTCATTTTCCAATGAATCATGAAAAATACCGATTTTTCATTGAAAATTATATTTTTCTTTCAACCAATTGAAAAGTTAAATTTTATTTGTAATTATTTTCAAATTTAAATTAGATATATTATATTATAAATAATTAAATTTAATTAATTAGAATCAACTATATGTTTAAATTCGGTATATAATTTTTTTTATACATAATGGGCATTTTTCTAAAAAACTGTTTTATGCACACAATGTGTTTTTATATTAATAAATTAAATTTATTACTATTAGTCAATTATTTAATGAAATTTATATATTAATTAAAATATTTTAACAATCATATAATATTTTTACTATTCACAAGAAAAGAATAAATCCAGTTTATGCTAAAAAGCTAAATTTTTCTAAAAAACTATTTTCATCACATCTTGCACACTTATTTTAAAATTAATTTTAACGACTCATTGATTTTGAATTTGATAAAATAAAATCATTATTTTTAATCATGATTTTAAGGTTTTTTAAGTATACCCCTTTTCTCTTTGGTCAATATGAATAGTAACCATATTAAAATTTATCACCACGGTAAGGGGTAAATTTAGTTAACATAGGTCAAAGCTAAGTGATTAGGCCACAAATTGAGCACCTTAATTCTTATTGGAAGAATATAATTAGGAAATTATCATATTATTGTATAAATGGATTTATTTAATGGAAAATTTTCCTTTAAAATGACCCTTATAATTTTTAAATCAATGAAAGTTACCATATGTCACTTTCTTAGTTTTAGATATCTATTATGTGTCTACATAGGGATAAAATCCATATATGAAAGAACATAAATATTTATTATGATCTTAATGAAATTATTTTCATGATATAAATTAATTTGTAATTGTTACAAATTATTTACTTACCTTAAATCCTTATGAAACACTAACACAAAATTTATTTAATAACAGAAAAATAAAATAAATTATACTAAAAAATATTAAAATTTAAATAATTTTAATGTGAAAATGTATTCTAAAATTTTTATAGATCTCTATGACATTTTTGTTTAGTTTTAAATGATTATATTAGAATGAAACTTTTGTCCTAATGTATATAAATTCAAATTAAATGAATAGTTTCAAAATTTAAATTAATGATATTTTTTCAAAATTATATTTTACTAAATTATTTAAAATTCATAAAAAATATTATATTCAATCAAGTGAAGGAATCATTGCTGAAAAAATTATCCATGTTACTTTATGAGTCACTTGTTCATTTTTAATAACACCATTAACACTTTTGATTAAAATAGAGTTTACAACAGTTATGGTCCCAAATAATTAACCCCAGGGTTAATAAAAAAGATAAGGATTAAAATTAAATAAAAACATGTCTAAATTTCATTGTATGATATTATATAAACCCTATACATTTTTTTTCAAATCCATGACCATTTAGAATCATTTGGATCTAGAATAGTATTATAATATTTTAAATTTTAATGAAATTCCAAAAGTTTCCCTCAACTCAATTTTAAAATAGAACCCATTCCTTCACTTATTTAAACCACATTGAGAAATATAGAACAACAAAAACCTACCCATTCATTTTATTAAAATCCTTATGAAATTTTTTGAGATTATTTTTGTAGGATCCCAGGTATTTATAGAATAATAAATTTTAATTTCTATTAATATTTATTGATAATATATTATTTTTTCTTTAAAGGGGATTCTTTTTATGATAGCATACTCAACAAGAAACAATAGGTTTCCTTGAAATCTTACGTTGCACACAACTTTGAGTTATATTGAAAAATATTATCATATTATTATTATTTAAAATTGTAGTTAACACCTACCCCTTGTATTGGAAGGAATGAAAAGAGATAACTACAATATTATTATACATAGTTGTTAAATGTATTTACATTTATTAAATAAAATTTATAGACTTAAAATAAGAATGAATCCAATTTTAAGCAGGAAATACTCTAATATTTTTAAAAGGTTGTTTTACCGTATTTTGAATAAGAACCCTTTTTAAATTTAGTTTTTGTCACTTTATATGTTATATTTAAAAATCAAAACTTATTATATATACTAGGGACATCAAAATTTACTTTGGATAATTTAATTTGTATTTTTATGAAAAAAATCATTTTTTTAGGAATAATGAAAAATACTGTATTTTAATTCAAAACTACCTTTTCATCTAATTTATTTATATAGTTATATTATAATTTTAATTGGTTTTAAAGTGTAATTGGATTATATTTTTATCATTTATTCTAATTTTGGTTATTGGATGTAATTTCACTTTTAAATTGGACATAAACAAATGCCAATATTTTGATAGTTATTAGTTCTTAAAAACCCGCTTTTTGGTTTCGACAACATGAATTAATTTTAAATTAATTACTGTAACTTTTGTGTTTTTAATTTGGAAAAATAGATTAAATATTTGGAATCATAAAGTATAAATTGTGTGAATCGGTACTTTTTTTAATTTTGGACATTATGAATAGTAACTTCAGTAATTATTTTATTTACCATGGTTAAAGGGTAAATTGAGTAAATAAGGGTAAAAAATAATAATATTATAATAATATTAAACTAACATAACACATGTCCTAATACTATTGGATTAGATATGTCTGACCATGGGAATCCTTGGGTCTATTTTGGGACCCCATGGACCCACTTGGGATGGATAAAGACATTTTTTAAGAATTAATTTAAAGTAAAGAAAAATATAACATAAACATGTATCTTTTACCAATAAAATTTTTATATGGGGTTATATATGTGATCTATTGAACTAAAAATATTAATTAGAAAGATAAAAAAATTTACTACATCATGGTATTTTATTTATAATTTTTATACATCAAATAAATAAATATATTTATGACACAATGATGATGTAGTGATTACCTTATTAATGAATGATTTAAATAAATGAGATTATAAATATTAAAATAAATTTATTTTAAAACTTTTTATTCCATCCAAAAATTTTATGTATGAGTATGACTTGTTATCATTAAATTAATGAAGTTTTTTATAAGGAATCAAGTTGTTATTGATTTTTAAAAAAAATCATGATATTAATATTATAAAAATTAACATAAATGAGTTTTTAAAACAAATATTATTTTATTAAATGATATAATAGTCCTAAAAATCTAATATTCGGCCAAATGACTTAGATAATGTTGAACATGTCATTAATGAACCACTTGAGGTTCAATTGGAATTTTATAGTAACTATATTAACCATATAGTATGAGTATACAAGTAGACATGGTAAGAGTTAAATTAGTTAACTAAGGGTTAAAGCTAAAAGATAAGGCTAAATTTGTGACCTAGACTTGTCTAAAACCTATTGGTTGAGATGTTTTCGACCCAAAAACATCTTATCTTTGAAATAAATTACTTTGGGAACATTTGAAACTGATTAGCCACTAAAATAGGACAATATTAATTGTTTATATTATAATATTCATGGGCTTTATTTATCATAAACACCATTTTTAGTTCATTTTACACTTTGAACATTATTTCATATTATAATTGTAATTCCCTCTTAAAATTCACTATTACACGGTACATTTTTGAACACCATATAAAATATCTAATGATATAGATTTTATTTTCATATTTAATTTTTAGGTTCCTCATTACATTGGCAATAATTAATACTTTTAGAGTACTTGAATATTCACATCGGAAGACCTCAAAAATGGGATTTCATGGAAACACATTTTGGGAAAAGTAAACTGGACAATAGCCCAATAAAAATACTATAGCGGCCGAGATATAAGCCCAATGATTCTAAATATTTAACTTAAGATAGAGGAATTCATGGGGAACATTTCATTAAACATTGGCCAAAGCTAATTTGGATGTTTGAAGGGAGTCCTATGCTGCCCAAGTTGGAGATAAAATTCTGGGCCAGATTCTATGACCCAGAAAAACAGACCACCAATTTAATCATATCCCACAAACCAAAATTCCATTTGGGATGAAAGTTTATAGGAAGTTAGTAGAAATCCAAGGATAAATTTTCTTTTTCTATGTACCACTATAATTCGTCCATCTAGAAGGTTATTTCAATGCCTCTGTTCAGTGGATTAAATCTAGATTCCACTTCGGGTCAAGAGTGGAAAAGTCAAAGATCCACAAGATTTCCACCAACCTAAGCCTACCATACTCAAGTGGGGTGACTTTCACTATTTGAGGCTCGACCCAAGGCTTACAAAATTTATATTTAAGGTAGTGGTGGTGAAGGAGTTGATCATCTTTGGTGCTTTCTTTTATTTTAATGTTATACTATGATTTTGTTGTCTCATGTTTGTCTTTCACATGTAAGTTGTTCAAATCACCTTAATTTTCAATAAAAATTATTCATATTCTCTTATTATGTTCTTCTTATTATCACATTGATACCTTTTCTTCATGGTGTGAATTTATTCACCCCAAAACTTGTGAAATTATTCACACAATGGTGGAGTGATCGTTTTCATTTTATTGTTTTTTTATTTCTTCAATTCCTCCATCATGAGTCTACTTCCTGCTTCCATTGAAATCATAACATCAATGGAGGGATAAACCTATTATGGGTTGATCTAAGGGAGTTGAAAGGGTCTGGATTGGATGTTATTTCTCACTCTATTAATTTCTAATCAATTCTTTTAATTGAAAATTTCATTTGACAATTTTAAAACTTCTTCATCCTTTTTAAATTATAAGGCCACACACTTCAAATGCTAATACAAACCTTTACCTAAGAGTTCTAAAAACATTTATCCTCCAAGTGTATTGGTGATTTTTATTAGGGAGTGTAGGTATTAAACTTGGAAGTGAGGACATTGTTTAATCTTATTAAATGAACCCATCTAAAATCTAAGAAATTGAAATAGTTGAAAAAGGAATGCATCCAATCCACCCCAAGTGATAACCTAGGATCAAATCATCCTTTTAAATTGAATTCACTTAAGTCTTTTAGTTTTAACTTAAACCTATATAAAATCAACCGAAAGTTTTCCACTTAATATCAAAAAATAGTCTATATAATGTACATGTCTATAAGTTTCTTCTTAGGTATCCAAGGATTCGACAACCCAAGATAAACTACAAGAGACCACTTCAACCTAAAATATTGGGTAAATTTGGGAAAGAGAAATTTTTTTCGCCATTTTCGAGGACCTCAGTTAGTTATCTTAGACACTAGCATCTTTTTTTCATCCCACTTCTGTATTATCACCTCCTCACTTCTATGGAATGAAACTTTGAACAAATCCAAACATAGGGAACCTATCCCTACTTTGATCACCCAACCCCACATGTGATGTAAAATGACCATCCTAATTTTAACTAGTGGGATCATCAACAGACTAATGAACCATAATGTTTTAAATCCTATTATCCACAAAACATTCCAACATATAATGATTTTCAATCCCCACAAAGCCAATCTAAACACCCTCTTGTATAATTCAAACAACTTAATTATCCACCTGGAATAGACCATTTGGATCATCCCCTTATCCATCCTGATCCACATTCATTACTTGAAAAACTATGTAAAAAAATGGAGATAATTAATTTTGAGGTTTCATTATAGAGATTATAACTACAAAACTTGGAGACAGTTATGGAACCTATTCCCACTCATGCTATCCCTTCCTCATCGTTGATAGAGGAATATTTTCTCCCAAAAACCTCTCATGAATTTATTGAAGAAACAACCTTTGGATTTTGGATAGATGAAGAATATAATGAAATTATTGAAGGGTCTTTAAATCAAGAGGAAATTTATTTTTTGGATTTAAAATATGATAATTTGACATCATGGATTGAGTCTCGTGAATATAACATCGTTGATTATTTTATTGAATCACTAATAAATGATACCATTAGTGAAATAAATAACATTGAGTCCATACCCATTCACGACAATGATCTAGAAAAATTATTGGATGAAAATTTTGTTCATAAGGAACCAATTCTGTCACGAAATCTGGACAAAGAAACCAACTTCAGTACAAAGTCGCATCCTTACTTGGAAAGTGATAACCAATCTGATCTCAAATTTAATGTCCTACCTTTATCACTCAATTATGTGTTATTAGGGGATAATCCATCCTTTCCTATTTTCATTTATTCCTCTCTTGAATCCAATCAAGATATTATGCTTTTGGATGTCCTAATAAAGATTAAAAAAGCAATTGGATGGACCCTTTCTGATATTCCTTGGATTATCCCACTCCTCATGACTCATAGGATTGTTCTTGAATCTAAATCCAAACCATGTATTCAACCTCAATGGAGACTCAATCAAAATATTATTGATTTGGTAAGTAAATAACTTATTATGTTGTTAAAAGTGGGTTTCATCTACCCCATTGTTCAGAGTGAGTGGTTAAGCCCAATTCAAGTTGTCCCAAAGAAATATGGAACCAATGTGATCACCAATGAGGATGGTGAGCTTCTCCCCACAATGGTCAGAAGTGGATGGAGAGTCTGTATTGACTATATTAAGCTCAACTCTTGTTCCAAGAAAGACCATTTCCCCTTTCCCTTTATTGATCAAGTCCTTGAGCGAGTGGCGGGTCATCAATTCTATTTTTTCCTAGATGAATTATCAGTGTATAATCAAGTCGAGGTATCCTTAGAGGATCAAGGGAAAACAACCTTCACTTGTCCATTCGACACTTTTTACTTCAAACACATGGTCTTTGGGTTATTTAATACCCCTAGTACTTTATAGAGATGCATGATGGGAATCTTCTCAGACATGGTGGGAGATTGTTTAGAGGTCTTCGGGGATGACTTATCTATATTTGGGGATAATTTTGAGGGATTCCTTCTGAATTTTTAAAGGGTTTTGTCAAGATAAAAGGATAATAATCTCATCATAAATTGGAAAAATTCCATTTCATGGTAAAGAAAGGACTTGTTCTAGGAAAATCTGGTATCTGGTAGAGGGATTGAAGTTGATAAATCTAAGGTCGATATCATTCATCACCTTTTCTCTCTTAAAACTATTATAGAAGTGAGGTCCATCTTAGAATATTCTGGTTTCTATAGAAGGTTCATTAGGAATTTCAACTCTATTTCTCGACCACTTTGTGCTCTATTGGTGAAAGATGCTCCATTTTTATGGATATAAAGTTATGAGGAATCATTCTCTACACTAAAGTCATCTCTTATCTCTCCACCTATCATGAAATCTCCAAATTGGAAACTTCCTTTCGAGCTCATGTGTGATGCGAGTGACTTCACTGTAGGATCAGTCTTAGGATAATGGTGTGAGAAAACTCCATGTGTCATTACTTATGAAATAAAATATTTAAATGATTCAAAAATAAACTACACCACTACTGAGAAATAATTTTTTTCTGTTGTCTTTTCCTTAAAGAAATTTAGGTCTTATCTATTAGGATCACCCATCATTGTCTTCAGCGACCATTCATCCCTGAAATCCCTTTTCAAAAAATAATATTCCATGGCTATATTGATTAGGTGGGTCCTTCTTTTTCAATATTTAAATTTAACCATTAAGGATAAAAAGGGTGTTGAAAATGTTTTAGCTTATCACCTCTATAGGATGGAATTAAAAGACAACTCACATCACATTTATGTGTCTAATTCATTTCCCAATGAGCACTCTATTCTGTGAGTGATTTCCCATGGTATACTGACATATAAAACCATTTGGTTACAGGTGAAATTCCAAAATTCCTTGGGACCCAAGATAAGAATAAATTCATTTCTGATGTCAAACACTATGTGTTTAATGATCCATACCTCTTAAAGTTTTGTCCTGATAAAATCATTAAGAGATATGTTCCTGAGTCTGAGCAATAATCCATTCTAAATTTTTTTCAAGTAGAGCCATGTGGAGGCCACTTTTTCATAAAGAAAACTACTGAAAAGATCCTCCAAAGTGGTTTTTACCGGCCAAACCTCACTAAGGATTCCTTCCAATTCTAAAAATGTTTTCCTCAATGTCAATAATTAGGATCCATTACTAAAAGGAATCAAATTCCCCTTACTCCCATTATGGTCGTTGAAATCTTTGATTGTTGGGGAATTGATTTCATGAGACCCTTCCAAAACTCTAGGGGATACCTTTACATCCTCTTAGCTATTGATTGTGTCTTGAAATGGGTTGAGGTTATTCCCACCAAGTCCAACGACCATCATGTTGTGATCTTATTTTTGAAAGAGCACATATTTTCTCAATTTGGAATTCCTAGGGCTATAATCAGTGATCGAGGAACCTATTTCTGCAATTTCCCATTCTCTTCACTCATGTAGAAGTATGGTATTTCTCATAAAGTTTCCGTTGCATACCATCCTAAAACCAATGGTCAATCTGATATAGTGAATAGGGAGATTCAGCAAATTTTTGAAAAAACTGTCAATCCCTCTAGCAAAGATTGGTCTGAGAAACTCTTGGATACCCTTTGGGAATATCACAAAGCATACAAAACCATCCTAGGAATGTCACTATATAAGTTGGTTTATGGAAAATAATTCCATTTACCAGTTGAAATTGAGCATAAGGAATTTTGGGTAATTAAATATATGAATTTTTACGTTTCTTTAGCCGAATCAAAGAGGAAATTAGATCTTAAAGCACTTGAGGAACTTAGGATGGAGGATTATAAAAATTCAAGGATAAATAAAGCTATAGTTTAAGCCTACCAATCTAGGATACTCAATTTTAAACACATTTAACTGGGAAAATTAGTTTTCTTGTATAATTCAAAACATCATTTACACCCGAGAAAGTTAAGGTCTTGATGGTCAGGTCCATTCATAGTGCATCATGTGTACCCCATAAGGTAGTAGAGATTCAGGATCCCACAAGTGTTCACGTTTTTAAGGTCAATGGTAATAGTTTAAAACCATTCATTGAATCAATCAATAAATATTAAATATAGGTTGAGTTAACTAAGCCAACCTATAAAACGGGAAAAAATTGATAGATTTAGGATCCATGTCGGGCTGACGATGTTAAAAAAAAGCACTGCACGAGAGGCAACCCATTGTTTTCATGGTTCCAATCATTGTGAATCATATTTATTTTTCAATTAGGATTAATAATTAAATTTGATAAAAAAATACTTAATCAAAAAACTCAAAATATGATAGTACCTTATATTATTGACCTGTTCTTCTATTGTGAGTATGGATTTGTATGAAAGGGGAGCGCCATATTCATCCATGTCAAGTGGTGTGATCCCTGAGTAATACCTTACCCAAAAATTTAAAAATAAGACAATGTATCATTAGTTTATTTTATTTTATTTTTATTTATTTGTATGGTTAAATAAAAATACAAAATACAAAATAAAAAATAAAAAAAGGGGCACGTCGTAGGTCTTGGGGTAAACCTCGTCGCAACCGGAAAATCCATGGGGGATCGAACTCAGGACTGAAGGGAGATAGGGGAGTGCGCCTACCACTAACCTAAGGATTATAGTGTTTCCTTCTTGTATTTTATTTATATATATACTTATATTTTTATCCACACACACACACACAGATATATATATATATATATATTATTCTAATTTTTACTTGTTCCTAGTATCATTCTTTGGTATGATTAAATAAACAGGTGAGTTTTTTTTCCTTTCCTTTTGTTTTTGTTTATTTTTATTTATAGGGACATCAAGGGGTTTCAATAATGTTCCAATTGTGTTGGTGTTTGAGATTCAGGGGATGATGAGTTGATGGTTTTTAGAAAAATAACTGGTGTAAAAACATAAACAATCATCATTAACGAGGCTTCTCCGAGTGACATGGACATCAAATGAGTAATCATGAGTGTCATGAACTTCAACTTCAAATACCAGGTGATTTTGTTCCATGTTTATTATTTTAAATTACTTTTATAACGACTATCATATACCTCTACCTCCTTCAAAATTTTATTTTCTTTAAACACCGGGGACAATGTTATTTTAAGTTTGTGGGGTGAAAAGAAAGAAAGGAAAAAATCCTTGTGAAATAAAAAAGTGTGTAAATGGAAGGAAAAATTCCTTTAACTTTGAACATGATAATACACATTGAAAACTTTTAAACTGAAAATAAAATAATTTAGCATGCCTTGATTCTAATTTTAATCCATGTATAATTTCATGATCATAGATTTTTAGAAAGTTTAGCTATCTAATGTGATATTTCAATGTTTATATTTTCATCCCAAAAAAAAATTCACAACACACGTCATTTATATAGTGGGGTATTAGTTTTAGTTAATGGGGTACCCCAAATAAATATCATAGGTTTGGTGATCATTTTAGTTTTAATATGATTATTCAAAAAAATCAAAAAAAATAAAAAAAACAATAAATTTGTGCGTAGAGAAATGAAATGACCTAATGAGTGGCTCTCAACATTTGGAGATCATGACTACATAGTTGTATAGCCCATAATTAGTAATTTTATCTCTATTTGTGGTAATTTGACTTTGTTTTTGACTGATTTAACTCGAGATGATTCCCAAGTATGTGGGATTCACTTGGTTCCCTAAGGTCTTTGAGAATGAGAGTCATTGACAAAGTCTCGCTACCTGGGTTGACTCTTTTGAGTTCAATTTCAATTACCCTGGAAATATTACAAAAAAAAATTAAATACTCATCTTAATATTGAAATGTGATTCCACCAAGCGCTTCTTTCATTTACCCCTTGAATAAAGATGAAACCCCATGTCTATTGTGATAAACAACACATCCTCATGCTTAATTGATATGGGATGAAATATAGCGATGAATTTGAACAAAGGAATGGCATTGGGATTGGGATCTTCTTATGAAACTATATTGTATTAAAATATTTTTATGGGTTTCATGATTGTTTGGTATAAATGTTTTTTTGGTGATCGTTGTGTATTAAAATGTTTTTGGAAAAGGGAATTTGAATTTCATATTGTTGAGATAAATTTTTCTTGGGACTATAAAAACTCAATTTGAGGGTGTGATTAACCACTAAAATAGGCTAATATTAATTGTTTATATTATAATATTCATGTGATTTTTTAATCATAAACACCATTTTTAGGGCATTTTACACTTTGAACATTATTTCATATTAGAATTGTAATTCCTTCTTAAAATGCATCACTACATGGTACATTTTTGAAAACTATATAAAATACCAAATGATCTTGATTTTATTTTAATATTTAATTTTCAGGTTACTCATTAAATTGGAAAAAATTAATACTTTCGGAGTACTTGATGATTCACATTGTAAGACCACCAAAATAGGCTGTCATGGAAACACATTTTGGGAAAAGTAAACTGGACAACAACCCAATAAAGAGACTTTAGAAGAAAATATGAAAACCAAATGATTCTAAAAATTTAACTAAAGATAGAGGACATCATTGGGAACATTTAATTAAATAGTGACCAAGGCTAATTTGGATGTTTAAAGGGAGTTCCATGCCCCCCAAGTTGGAGATAAAATTCTAGGGCAGATTCTGCGGCCCCTAAAAACAGACCACCAATTTAATCATATATCACAAAAAAAATTCTATTTGGGATGAAATTTTACAGGAGGTTAGGAGAAATCCGGGGATCCAGTTTCTTCGTTTATGTCCCACTCTAATTAGGCCATATAAAAGGTCATTTTGACACCTCTATTCGGTGGATGCAAGCTGTCTTCTACTTCAGGTCAAGAGTGGAAAAGTCTAAGTTCCACAACATTTCCACCACCATAATACTACCAAACTCCAGTGGGGTGAATTTCACTATTGGAACCTCAGCCCAAGGCTTCCAAAATTACTATTTAAGGTAGTGTTGGTGAAGGAGTTGATCATATTTGGCGTTTTCTTTCATTGTAATGTTATGCTGCGATTTTGTTGTCTCATGTTTGTCTTTCACATGTAAGTTGTTCTAATCACATTATTTTTCAATAAAAATTCTTCATATTCTCTTATTATGTTCTTATTATTATCACATTGATACTGTTGCTTCATGGTGTGAATTTATTCACACCAAACCTTGTGAAATTATTCACACAACGGTGGAGTTATTGTTTTATTTTTATTATTTTTTTACTTCTTCAATTCCTACCTCATGAGTCTACATCCCACTTCCATTGAAACCATAACATCAATGGAGGGATAACCCTCTTATGGGTTGATCCAAGGGAGTAGAAAGGGGATGTATTGGATTTTATTTCTTACTCTATTAATTTCTAATCAATTATTTTAATTGAGAATTTCATTTGATGATTTTAAAACTTCTTTGTTCTTTTTGAATTTTAAGGTCGCAGACTTCAAATGTTAATAAGAAACTTTACCTTGGAGTGCTCAAAACATTTATACTCCAAGTGTATAGGTGATTACTATTTGGTAGTGCAGGTATTAAACCAATAAGTGATGATGTTGTTTAATCTTATTAAATGAACCCATCTCAAATATAAGAAATTGAAATAGTTGAAAAAAGAATGCATCCAAACCACCCCAAGTGATAATCTTGGATCAAATCATCCTTTTAAATTGAAATCACTTAATTATTTTAGTGTTCAGTTAAACTTATCTAAAATCAACCCAAAGTTGACCACTTAATAGCAAAAAACTGTCCATATAATGTACATGTCTATAGGTTTGTTCTTAGGTCTCTAAGGATTTGACAACCCAAGCTAAACTACAAGCGACCACTTAAACCTAAAATCTTGGGTAAATTTGTGCAAGATCATAAACCAAAAATCATTTTATAATAAAATAATATTTCAATACCTTTCTAAAGTTCCCCTCCTCCCTTTTATAAAAGGGATTCAACTTTACCCATTTACTCACACCTCTCAAGCCCCTTTTCTCATCCAAATTACGCTCAAATAAGCTCCCAATATCCCTCCCCTCATCTTAGAATCCTTAACTTGGGAAGAATACAATTCAATAAATCCTTTTGGATTAAATCAAAGGGAGTTAACCGATTTATAGGCAATGTATTCTCTCAAGTTATTTTCTTTTATTGTCCTTCTCCACTCCCCGTTATAATCTTATAATATGATTAAATAAAAAAACCAGTAGCCTCAATATACGAAGATGTTTTTATGAGAATTATTAGAACTAAACTTACACACACCTCCATCTAATGAATATGAACATACTGTTTCTGTGTACGGTGAACTACTACCTTACGAAATGATGATTGTTCGATTTTCCCCTACCACCTCTCATGGTGACCATTATGATGGAAATATATTTATACATGATATATATTATATTTATATTTTCTCTATACTTCTAAATTTTTATTTAAAACATACATTTATGCTTTCCATTATGTGTAAATACAATAATGTTATTTGAGGAAGTGCAGACTACCACCCCCTTAAAGTGATATGGCTCGTTCATACCATACATGGAATGTATAAAGGATGGAATTAATGAACTTATGTAACATAGATAAAATATGATATTATACTAGAATTATAATATACCTATGTATAGTTTAGTTTTAATTCCTATAAATATGAAAAAGAAATGAAAGTAGTGTTCCTGCATATGTACGACTTACTATCTCCATGAACGGTGCATTTCATTTCTTATCTCCAAATGTTATGGACAATTATAAATACATATATACTGGATATATATTATACTTAAATCATAAATAATATTTTGGAGATGATGTACTTTTGACCACATGGACAATTTATATCAAAACAAGTTCATTTTCGACTCATGTACTAAATATCGACAAAACGACTGATTTTAACTTAAATAATTTTGTAATTTTTATAAAGTTGTAAAAAGAGATATAAAAGGAATAATGAAATTGAAAAAGGTTCTTAATGAATTATAAATTAACTTAATTTTATTATTTAGTAAGAACAAGGAACTTATGTGATGAATCAAACTCAAGGTAAGGGAACTTCTTAACCCAATTTCCATTCTTTGGGTTAATCCTATACTTTTTGATTATGTTGTGCTATGATTATGTGAGAAATGAATTTTGTTATCTTATATTGTATTTATACTTGATTTTTTTTATTTATAGTGAATACACATAATTGATCTATTTGACTACCAAACGATCTTTGTAAGGGACTTCATCTCAATCTTATTCCATTGATGCATATTTTGATTTATACACGACTTTATTTTATATGATGTATAATTACACCATTTTAATTTTAATTTAATTCAATTTTTTTCAAAAGGAATATTTTTCTATGAAGTATTTTACTAAAATAAAAAATGAATGCTTATTTTTAACGTACATGGTGACAATGATGTTTCTACCCACACATGCATTATTTGATATTTGGATTCCTTAACAAGCCGTAATGTTTTTAAAAGTAAAATAAATAAAATATAAATATTTTATGTATTTTGGTATTGAAAATGGTTTTAAGAAGGAATTGATTATGTTAATATCTTGAAATGATATTTTGTGATTGCAATGTGGAAATTTTATCTTTCCTTTATGCTTATTTTATGTGTTATGAATATGTTATGGTTCTTGGGTATTGTTTACGTATACGGGTGGTTCCATGATAAACCAAGGGAAGGTGAGACCGAGATAGATATCCAATGCATTGGTTAATGCAATAGAGGTAAAAATTAATGTTTCTCCTAATATATTTAGGGAATATACTGTGATGGGTAGTCCAAACATAACTCCCTATGTGGCTGTGAAAGCTACAATATAAGTATGTTATAGATACCACAAGTTATCTTTATGCTTTATTAGTTCTATGTGTTATTCATTTATATTCTGATTTAATGAGGTATGTTAAATAGATTATGTTTTATTATTGAAAAGTATGGTTTCATTGATTTGTATGTATTGATGTACTAATGTTTTCTTTCCTTATTTTATACCCCTTACTAAGCTTTTTATGCTCATCAAAAGTTTTTGAAATGTTTTTCACACGTTATAAGGAAGGGTAAGATAAATGAATAATTCTAGAAGATTTTTATCAAGAAAATGAATTATTGTTTTTATTTAAAGAGTTTTATTATTGGGAAAAATTGTATTGATTAGAAGTGTATACTTTGTAATATTTGAGATGTAATAGTTATGGCCAAATTCTCTAAAACTATAAACCTAAAAAGATCCTCAATATGAATTCTTGACTTAACTCAATATTAAGTAATGTTTAAGGTTGGGGCCTTATAGTTGATATCAAAGGTCTGTTTAGATAACTTTAGGAGTTAGGATATTGTTAAATTAATATCCATAAATTAATTTTACTTTATGGTCAAATTGGAATGAAATAGAATTTTAAGTTTACCATGTTTCTTTACCTAAGATATTTCTTTGTTAAGAATGGTTTTCTACAGAGTAAACAAGGAAGTTATTATGGGATGACATCAAGAGGAAAACAACCTTCCAAATCAACAACCTGAGATGGTCAGAATTGGAACTAAATAATTTGTTGCAGTGATTACACAGTTGACTCAGGCTATAAATGGTGGTGGTATCCATGTATGAGATCAACCAGATCAACTATAGAGGAACATGTCAGTAGTGGAGAATTTCATGAGGAAACATCCCCCATAATTCAAAGGATCATATAACCATGTTCTAACTAAAGGGTTGATTAAAGCCCTGAAAAATATTTTCAATGTCATGGGGTGTTCAGAACATCAAAATATTAGTCTTTATATTTACCATTTTGAAGGTGAAGCCAATCATTGGTGGTCGATGGTTAAAAATATCAGGGATAATGATGAGATTTATGCTCTTGATTGAGGTGAATTCAAAGGTATGTTCCTTGAAAAATATTTTCCTAAGGCGGTTCGACTTAGGATGGAAAAAAAATTCTTGGAATTGAGGCTGGACGAAGACTCAATGGCTGTTTATGAAGAAAAATTCACTCGACTGTCAAGGTATTCTACAAATTTCATATGGGATATTGATATTAAAATCAATCATTTTTAATCAGGACTAAATCCAAAGTATCTAAGGGATTTAGCTTCTCGTGAGGTCAAAAGTTATGAAAAACTTGTTCAATGTGCATAGAAAGTGGAAATGGAGTTTTTCAATGATCAGGTGTTCTTTAAAAAACAATATAATAAGAGGTAGAGGTGGAATATGGAAAGGAAGAAAACTTCATAAAAAGTTTGATGATATGAAACGTAAGTTTATAGTGTGTGAAAATTATGGTAAAAAGAACACTGGAGAATGCCTTTTGAATTCTGGTAAGTGCTTATGATGTTGTAAAATAGGACATAAGGCTCGTAATTTCACTGAAAAAGACCAGGGTAGTGGTAAGAAAAAAAATATGATTTACAGTTAGTAAAATGTTTTAAGTGCAATGAAATGGGTCATTATGGAAATGAGTGTCCAACAAAGGACTCAAATGAAGGAAATCAGCCGAACTACAAGTATAAATGGGTGGTGAAATCTTTTTCAACTACTTCAGTGGATGTTGTGCTATAAAATGAAGTAGTATCAAGTACACAATTTTTTTATTAAGATTATAACAATGTGTTGTTTGATTCAGGTTTTACACATTATTTCAATTCTGAGAAATTTTATTGTAAATTGGGAATTCCATATCAAGATATGAATGCTGAACTTGTGGTAAAAACACAAGGAGGAAATGTTGAGACTAAAAAAAATTATAAGAACCTTCTTGTCATTGTGTGTGGAAACAATCTACCTAGAAACCTTATTATTTTTCCTCTAGTATATTTTGATGTTATTTTGGGTATGGATTGGATTTCTATATTTTATGATAAGATTGTTTGCACAACTAAAGTGGTTTCTTTTTAAAAATAATTTCAGTTTTTGTACAAGAATGAACCCCTAATTTTTATAACATATCAGGAAGCTTAGAAACTAGTAAAATATGGAAATGAATGTTACCTTTCACATATTTTTGAAAAAAGGAACTATTTTGATTAATGATGTGCCAATGGAAAATGAGTATCTTGATGTTTTTCTAGATGATTTTCCTGGTATAATACCTGATCAAGAAGTTGAATTTACTATTGAATTGGTTCCTAAAGCTAAGCCAATTTCAAAACCCCCTTATAGAATATCTCAAATTGAACTTTTAGATTTGAAGAATCAATTGCAGTAGTTATAAGATAAAGCTTTCATTCGACCCAGCACATCACTATGGGGTGATCCTTTCTTGTTTTTTAAAAATAATTATGGTTCAGTGAGACTTTTCATTGATTATAGAGCCTTGAATAATATCACTGTTAAGAAAAAGTATCCTTTTACTCATATCGATGATTTGTTTGATCACCTCCTGGGAGATCAGTATTTTTTGAAGATTGACTTGATTTCAGGGTACCATCAATTGAAAGTAAAGGAATTAGACATTCCGAAGACTGAATTTCATACTAGATATCGCCATTATGAATTTGTAGTTATACCTTTTGGGTTAACTAATGCACCTTCTATATTCATGGATCTTATGAATAAAACTTTCCGTGATTTCTTGTATAAATTTTTGGTTGTGTTTATAGATGATATTTTGGAATATTATAAAAGTAAAGAGGAGAATTAAAGTCATTTAAGGGTTGTCTTGAAAACCTTAAAAGAAAATAAAATGTATGGGAAATTTAGAAAGTGTGAGTTTTGGTTACAACAAATTTCATTCCTTGGTCACATTGTTTCTAAAGACGGAATAATATTTGATCATGCTAAAACAAAAGTTGTTGAAGAATGACCATGACCCACAAATATTAACAAGATTCGTTGTTTTCTTAGTTTAGCAGGTTTTTATTGGAAGTTTGTTGAAAATTTTTCACGGTTATCTAGTCCACTGACTAAGTTAACTTGAAATGGTGTTAATTTCATATGGACAAAATAATGCGCTAAATGTTTTTAGGAATTGAAAAGAAGATCGGTGAATGCTCCAGTTTTTGAACTACCTTGTAGAAATGGTGAGTTTTTTATCTATAGTGATACTTTGTTGAAAGGACTTGGTTGTGTCCTAATGAATAATGATCAAGTAATTACTTATGGTTCACCTCAGTTGAAAACTATCGATTTAAATTACCCTACACATGATTTGGAATTAGCTGCTGTTGTTTTTGCTTTAAAAATTTAGAGGCATAATTTGTATGGAGTAAAGTGTGAAATATATACTGATCACAAAATGTTGAAGTATATATTCAATCAAAAATAATTAAACATGATATAGAGGATATGTATAGAATTAATCAAGGATTATGATTGCACGATTCATTACCATCCGGGAAAATAAAACAAAGTGGATGATTCTTTGAGTCAGAAAATAAACTCTCTATTAACTATGCTATATTTTGAACGTGATCCTTTGGTTTTTGATTTGATGAATTTTGGATTGAAAATTTTTGGTGTAGGGAATTCTTCTATTTTGTTTCCGGTGGAAGTAAAATCATCTCTATCAGAAAGAATAAAGAAAGTGTAGAAAGAAGACAGTGATTTGTAGAAAAAGCTAGAATTGGTTTAGAAGGGTAAGTTACCTGAATTTAACATTGATAAAGACTATTGTTTGAGGCATGGAAAGATATTATGTGTTTTTTGTGATTCCCAGTTAAAGAAATAGTTATTATATGAAGCTCATAGTTCTCCATTTTCAGTTAATCCTGTATTTATTAATATGTACAAAGATCTTTGGGAGTATTACTGGTGGGATTAAATGAAAAGATATATTGTTGACTTTACCCTAAGTTGTTTGATTTGTCAACAGGTTAAAGTAGAGAGGAAGTTACCAAAATGGATGCTTCATACTTTTCTAGTGCCAGAGTGGAAATGGAAAAATGAGTCCCTAGATTTCATTGTGGGATTACCAAATACTTCTTGAGGTAACAATGCAATCTGGGTTATTGTTGATCGATTGAATAAATTTTCTCACTTTCTTCCTATTAGAGATAATCCATCTCTAGGTCAACTTTCTCGATTTTATATTAAAAAGATAATAAGGTGACATAGAGTTCCCCTATCTATTATATCTGATCTTGATCCTAAGTTTACTTATAACTTTTAGAAAGGCCTTCAGAAGTCGTTGTGTACTAAATTAAATTTTAGTATAGCTTTTTATTCTCAATTAGATGGGCAGCCAGAACAAAATATTCATACCTTGAATGATATGATACATTCTTTTTCAATGGATTACCAGGGAAATTGGGACTAACATAATTATTTAGTATAGTTTTCTTATAATAAAAGTTTTCATTCTAATATACAGATGGCACCATTTGAGGCGTTATATGGAAAGCGGTGTCGAACTCTAACTTTTTGGGTTGAAGTAGGTGAAAGAAAATTGATGGGACTAGAATTGGTATAAGAGACAACATACAAATTTTAGTTGATTCATAAGAACATGAGAAAAACTCATAGCAGGTATAAAAGTTATGTGGATAATCGGAGGAAGGATCTTTCTTTCGAGGTAGGTGATCAATTCTTTCTCAAAGTTTTCCATGGAAAAGTGTGATGTGTTTTGGTAAAAAGGTAAAGATGAATTTTAGGTTCATTGGACCCTATGAAATTCTGGATAAAGTTGGATACATTGCCTATATAGTGGATTTACCTCCAATTTTATCCCATGTACAAAAAGTTTTCCATGTTTCGATTTTGTGAAAGTATATTCCAGATCCATCTCATATTTTGAGTCTAGAGGTAGTTTAGTTGGAAGATATTCTTTCTTATGAGGAAAAACCAGTTCAGATTCTTGACCACAAAGAGAAAGTGTTTCAAAATAAGGTAATTCATCAGGTAAATGTTTTGTGGAAAAACCATTTTGTTGAAGAGGCAATATGATAATCTGAAAATTCTACAAGGGATAAATACCCCCACTTATTTGATAAGCGAATAGAATTGCGAGGACACATTTCCCAAAAGGGGAGAATGATGTAAGATACCAGGTATTTATATAATAATACATTTTCATTTCTATTAATATTTATGGATAATATATTTTTTACTTTAAAGGGGATTTTTTGTCCGATAGCTTTCTCAAAACGCAATAATGTGTTTCTTTGAAATCTTACGATGCACACAACTTTGAGTTATACCGAAAAATATTACAGTAATAGTATTATTTTAAATGGTAGTTAATGCCTAGATGTTGTATTGGAATGAATAAACAGAGCTAAATACAATGTGATTATACATGTTTGTTAAATGTATTTACATTTATCCAATACAATTTAGTGGCTTAAAATAATAATGAATCTGATTTTAAGCATAAAATACTCTAATATTTTTAAAAGGTCGGTTTACCACCTTTTGAAGGCGAACCCATTTTAAAAATAGTTTTTGTCACTTTTATACATTATATTTGAAAAAAAACTTTTTCTATAGAAGTGGGACATCAAAATTTATTTTGAATAAATATTTGGTATTTTTCAGATAAAATTTATATTTTTTTGAATAGTGAAAAATAATGCATTTTAATTCAAAAAATGCCATTTAATCTACTTTATTTATATAGTTAGATTGTACTTTTAATTGGTTTTAAAGTTTAATTGGATTATATTTTTTTTATTTAATCCAATGTTGGTTATTGGATGTAATTTCACTTTTAAATTGGACATAAACACATGTCAATATTTTGATAGTTATTACTTCTTAAAAACTCGCTTTTTAGTTTTGACAAAAGGAATTAATTCTAAATTAATTACTGGAACTTATGTGTTTTGAATTTGAAAAAATGGATTCCATATTTGGAATCAGAAGATCCAAATTTTTTGAATTGGTAGTTTTTATTTTTGGACATTATGAATAGTAACTTTATTAATTATTTTATTTACCATGGTTAAAGGGAAAATCGAGTAAATAAGGGTAAAAAATAATATTATAATAATAATAAACTACCCTAAAACATGTCCTAATCCTATTGGATTAGATATTTCCAACCATGGGAATCCTTGGGTCTATTTTGGGACTCCCTAGATTCACTTGGGAGTGATAATGAAATTTTATAAAAATTAATTTAAAGTAATGAAAAATATAACATAAACACATATATTTTAATAAATTTTTTTTTATATGGGGTTATATAAGTGATATATTCGACTATAAATTGTAATTAAAAATATAAAAATATTTCCTACATCATGGTATTTTATTGATAATTTTTAGACATTAGATAAATAAATATATTTATGAAACAATTATGATGTAGTGATTACCTTATTAATGAATGATTTAAATAAATAAGATTATAAATATTAAAATAAATTTATTTTATAACTTTTTATGCCACCCAAGAATTTTTTTGATGCTTATGACTTGTTATATTTGAATTAATGATGTTTTTTTCAAAAGAATAAAGTTTTTATGGATTTTTAAAAAAGTCATGATATGAATAGTATAAAAATTGACATATATGAGTTTTTAAAACATATACTATTTTATTAAATTATATAATAGTCCTAAAAACCTAAGATTCATCTAAATGACTTATATAATGTTGAAAATGTCACTAATGAACCAATTGATATTCGATTGAAATTTTATAGTAACTATATTAACTATATAGTATAAATATACAAGAAGATATGGTAAGAGTTAAATTTTTTAACTAAGGGTTAATGATAAAAGATAGGGTTAAAATTTTGACCTAGACTTACCTAAAACCTATTTGTTGAGATTTTTTAGACTAAATAGTATATTATATTTTAAATAAATGAATTTGGGACCATTTGAAACTGATTTTTTTTATAATAAAATAATATTTCAATACCTTCATAAAGTGCCCCTCCTCCCTCTTATAAAGGGGAATCACCTCTACCTAGTTACTCACACCTCTTAAGACCATTGGATCATCCAAATTATACTCTAATAATCTCCAAAAATTACTCCCTTTCTCCTAGAAGCCTTACATTGGGCATAATAAAATTCAATAAAGCCTTTTGGCTCAAATCAAAGGGAGTTTCCCAATTCAGAGGTAACATCTTATCTCAAGTTATTTTATTTTATTTTCCTTCTCCACTCCCTATTATATTCTTATACTTTGATTAAATAAAAGCACCAGTATAATAAATATACTAGGATTTTTTTATGATAAGGATTCTAACTAAACTTACACACACCTCCATCTAATAGATACGAACATACTGTTTCTATATACGACGAACTGCTACCTCACAAAACGATGATTGTTCAATTTTCCCCTACCACCTATCATGGTGTCCATTATGATGGAACTGTATTTATATATGATATATATTATATTTCTATTTCTATTCTTGTGTATTTTTATTTACAACATACCTTTATTCTTTCCATAATGTTTTAATATGATAATTTTATTTGAGGAAGTGCGGAGTACCGCCCCCTCAATGTGATATGACTCGTTCATTCCATACATAGAACGTATAAAGGATGAAATCAATGAAATTATGTAATGCATATAAAATATGATATTATATTTGAATTATAATATACCTATGTATCATTACTTTTCATTCCTTTAAATATGAAAAAGAAATGAAAGTAGCATTAATGCGTGCGTACGGCTTACCGTCTCCATGAACGATGCATTTTATTTCTTATCTCTAAATGTTATGGACTATTATAAATACAAATATACTGGATCTAAATACATATATACTGGATATATATGATACTTATATCATGAATAATATTATGGAGATGATGGACTTTTGAACACATGGAAAATTTATATCAAAACAAGTTCATTTTCGACTCAAGTACCGAATATCGACAAAACGACCAATATTAACTTAAAAAATTATGTAATTTTTATAACTTGGTAAAAGAGATATAAAAAGAATAATATACTTGAAAAGTTTTTGGAAGAAAGTAGAAATTAACTTATTTTTATTATTCAGGAAGAACAAGTAACATACGTGATGAATCAGACTCAAGGTAAAGGAACTTGATAACCCAATTTCTATTCCTTGGGTTAATCATATTCTTCTTGATTATGTCATGATATGATTATTTTAGAAATTAACGTTGATATATTATATTGTATTTATACTTTCTTTGTGTGTATTTATTGTGAATATGCATAATTGATCTATTTGATTTCCAAATGATCTTTGTAAGGGACTTCATCTCAATCTCCTTCCATTGAGGCATATTTTGATTTATACACAACTTTATTTTATAGGGTGTATAATTATACCATTTTACATTTAATTTAATTCAATTGTTTCTAAAAAGAAATATTTTTCAATGAATAATTTTACCAAATGACCAAAGGAATGTTTATTTTTAAAGTACGTGGCGACAATTATATTTCCACCACCACGATCATTATTTGATATTTGGATTCCTTAAAAAGATGTGATGTTTTTAAAAGGAAAATAAATAACATATACCTTTTTTACGTATGTTAGTATTGAAAATGGTTTTGATAACGAATTGATTATTTTAATATCTTGAAATGATATATTGTTATTGTAATGTGGAAATGTTATCTTTCCTTTATGCTTGTTTTATGTGTTATTCTCCTAATATATTTAGGGAATATACTGTAATGGGTATTCCAAACATAACTCCCTATGTGACTGTGAAAGCTACAATGTAAGTATGTTATGGATGCCACAAGTTACCTTTATAATTTATGATTTATACGTTTTATTCATAAATATTATGATTTCATGAGGTATGTTAAAGAGATTATGTTTTATTATTGAAAATTATGATTGCGTTTATTTGTATGTATTGATGGACTAATGTTTTCTTACCTTATTTTATAACCCTTTCTGTGATTTTTATTCCCATCCCAAGTTTTTGAAATGTTTTTCGTAGGGTATGAGGAAGGGTAAGAGAAAGGAATAATGAAATAATATTTTTATGAATAAAAATAATTCTTGTTTTTATTTATGGAGTTTTATTATTGTGAAAAAAATTGGATAGAGTATAAGTGTCTTTTTTTAATATTTGAGATGTAATACTTATGGCCTAATTCTCTAATAATATAAACCTGAAAAGATCCTCAATTTTAATTATTGACTTAACTCAAGATTAATTAATTTTTATTTCTGGGGCGTTATAAGTTTCACCCCCAAATACCTACATTATGTCTCTTAAGGAGAGATCTAGAGGACTTATATAGAAGAAGAGGTAGTCATCTTTACTGGGACCTTTAAGATTTATTTGTTCTTATACTTCATCTTTAAGTGTTTTACCTATCTTGAAATAATAACTGAAGTATCATAAAAATCATTAGATGCTATTTTTATTTTATAAAAAATATATTCTATCTCTTCTACATCCTATAAAAAGAGAAAACATCACATGTACATACGTATGACTTACCGTCTCCACATATCAGTGTAATTCATTTTTCATGACCAATTTACATGGATGGTTATAAATATGAAACTAATGATTCTTTATGATATTTATGAAATAAATATGATTCTATAACTATAATGTCATATATACCTCCCTACCTCCCAATTTGTTTGAATATGATAATTATGCTTGTGTGTACATGTAGACTACCACCTCCACAAAGCCATGTGATTTGTTTTTCATTTACATTTTACATAGATGGTAATAAGGTTGAATTTAATGAAAATATTATATATATATGAAATAATAATTATTCTGGAAATATTAATTATTATTCATCTTTATTTCATTCCATATGTCAAAAAGTGAAAATAGTGTTCATGTGTATGTACGACTTATCATCTCTAGAAACATTGTATTTAATTTTTATATCTCTATCATTTATGGATGACTATAAATTATATTATATTAAATATATATGATATTTATACTATTATATTAAATATATATGATATTTATACCATTATTAAAATTATTTAGATGATGTAACCACAATAAATATACAAGTACCAGAACTACTGAATCAACATTACAAAGTATTTAACACTTGACAAAATTATAATTATAAAATATTATTCACAAAAATGTTATAAAATGTTATAAATGGATCATATATGATATCATAGACATAAAAATGGTTATTTTATGTAATTAAAATAAATTTAAATTTATTATATAGGAGTTTAGAGTACCTATATTTCATGTTAAACTTGAGGTAATGGATTTCGTCTCAATTTCCAATCCATTGATACATATTTGGTAATGTAAAAATGTTTATTTTTATGTGGTATATATATTTCCACATTGAGGTATTTAAAATGAATACTAATTAATTCATTATTATTAAAGTTCATTTAAATTTCAACCTTTTAAATATTTTTCATATTTTCTTCTATCCTTTTCTCTCTTTGGAATATGACTGAAGAAAAGAAATGTTTTAAAGAAAACTAATATTATTTATCTTTTGATGAGATATATTTTTATTTAATATAAATATTTTATTTAAAAAAATTTCAAAAATGTTTTTAATCTTCTACAATGATTTATCAAAATACATTTTTACCCATATTTGAATTTTTACAAAATGGTTAAAAAGGAATCTTCTTGACGTTTTTTTAATGATGTAATTTTCTTACGAAAGTGTGAAAGAAATGTTTTTTAAAATTATATGGAATGAATATAATTTACCACCAACATTAAAAATAAATGTTTTAATGGTTACTCAATAATTTTACAAATCTATTTTCAAAGGAAATGTTTTCCTTCATATTTTTGAAATTTTTAGTTTTTTAAAAGTGAATTTCGAAGTGAAAAAGATATTTTCCTCAAAAATGATTTTAAATATCTTTTTATGGAACTTCTATTAATAAATTACAAAAACCCTTTATTTTACATATTAAAAAATGTGAATTTATTGCAATGATACCATCATATGAAACATTCACTTAATTGTGATAAATAGATATTAAATTTATCATAAATATCCATATTCTTTGTATCATTAATTTGATTATTTTTTAAAGCATATACCATTTCTGTATACGATGTTAGAATTTAAAAGTATTTGATTGTCTGGGGAATTATTGATAAATCCATACTCATTACTCAATAAAAGTATTTGTTTATAAGACATATTGTTCATAAATTAAAATGATAATTCGATATATGGGGAATTTATTGGACATGTAGTGATGGGTTGAGAATGCATTGAAACATATTATGAAGACTTTTTATCTTTTGAATCTAAGGTTTTTTATTGATAACATTATTATCGATCATAGAAGAAAAAATTTATTGGGAACTCATAAAAAATCGTGTCACCTTTTCCATTAACTAGTGAATAAAATATTATGAAGGTACATTATGTCTTCAATTTGTTTGAATTTTTTTTCTTTAAAATGATTTTGATGATAGGTTAGAAATGGAGGTCTACATTTTTTTTCAAACTTTCTTACTAGATTAAATTGAATTTCAGACTTTTTTTAAATTTAATTCTTATATAAAAAAATATATGTGATAATATAATTGACATGTTACTAAATAAATTGAGGAATACCAAATATGGATTTATGTCCTGGTAAGGCATTATTGGAATGGGAATTAGGGAATAATGTTTACTACTGAATGTGGGGAAATATAATTTTCTTCCTCCAAAAGGTCACACTCTTTGTATGAAATGTAAATTTTATTTTTGTTACATTTTAAACAATTTTAATATCCAAAAGAAAATTTTTTAAATATAAAGAATGTTTTATCTATGAGTTACTTGATGTTAATAGGATTGAAATCATATATTTATCAATTTTCGATTCAATATTTTCTAATCATCAAAATATAATGAATATTGTGGAAAATTATTGGGCACACAATTACTAAGATATTTTTTTTAATAAATATACAACAATATAATTAATTATGAAATTATACGAATAATTTAAAAAGGGATTTTTGGTAAATTTATGTGAATTAGATTTACTCTTCCCACCATAATTTTTTTCTATCAAAGTTAAATTAATGGTCATTTTGGGTGGGAGATACAAATTTGTGGCTAGGTAGATTTCATATGGATATACCCAATTGAATTATATATGAATATATTGAAAGGGTATATTGAAAATCATTTTTTTCCATAAATGTTATTTGTATAGAATTATATTATTGAAAAAGTTATTGAATTTTCTATTAAATACCCATATGATGTGGATAAATTGATCTTCCAGAATTATTATTTAATAATAAAATCAAAATTGAGGGATATTCAACAATAGATTAAGTGACAATATCTATAATAAATTGAAAATGGTCTCACTTGTATGTTTTTTATAATAATAAAGATGTTATTCCATTAGTTTAAATTCACAATGGAATTCATAGGGATTTCATTCCAATAAGGGTTGAAGGCCACATAACAAATGCAAACAACCAATAATTTATACCTTTTGAGTCATAAAAAAATTTATAAATAGTTATCTTAAATCCAAAATCCACATGTGGTAAATTTCAATTGTTATCCAAAGGAAAAGTTTTCAGGTATTATTATATACTATATTCATAATTAATGGTTATAAGTTTTACATAATTGAAAATAATGAAAATAGTAAAATTCAGAATAGTGGAGTCTGTATTATGGAAAAAGTGATACATGTATTAAGTTTCAAATATAGAAATCCAATTTATTATAATATTTATTACTTTATAATCATCAAAAAAATATTATATCTTTACTATATTCCATATAATATTTTGATTTTCGGATACAAATGGTTTAAAAATAAAATTAAAGTAAAACTTGATGACTTAGAATTTGTAAAAGTGAATTTCAATAATAAAGGATACAAATATGGTACCTTAATAAGGGAATCCCATGTAGTGATGATTTTTTATTTCCATGATATTGCAAATAAAAAATTTTCTATTATGAAATTGGAAATTAATGAAAATATGAAATCACATTCTAATTCATTGGATGAGGATCATTTCCTTAGAATATCATAAAAGTTTTATACTGTATATAGTGGAGATAAAGTCATGTATTTTAGAGGTGACTATAAAGAGGGAATTTGGATAATAGATAGTGGAAATAACACATCAAACTTTATAGAAAAACAAAAACTATAAAATACAGGTTTGTTGTTATTTGAATTATTTATATATAATATGTATTTTATTTATATAATTCATATTTAATAAGAAACTTATATGTTGTATCTTTTTTTTATAACTCATGATTTATACAATCACTTCTTCATCTAAATATGATACTCTCTATAATAGGGAAAAATCATGAAATGGTATTCATACACATTATATATATATATATTATTTATAATAACTCTAATTATTAATGAAATTTATTTTAATTCCTTGAAATAGAAATCTTGTTATATGAATGAGAATGTTGAATGAATTTAATAATTAAAAGAAAATTATTCCCTAAGAAAAGGAATATTTAATTGTTCCTGTATTATATTTTCAATAAAGAGTGGGTATTTTAAACAAACCAACATGATAATAAACATGAGTTTCTTGTTGTACTCAACAAAATATATCATCTAGTTGTTGGAAATATGGTACAATCCAAACTGGTTATGATAATGACCCATAAGTTTATATATAATGTTTGTTGAATTTTTTTTTTCAATTATCGATGTTATATTGCTATTAAAATTTTAATAGTTTTTAATTACATATATCTATACCAAAATAAAATATTCCCAAGAAAAATTGATAATCACTTAAGATTTTTGTATCCCCATCATCATTATTAAAAGGTAATTATTTATTTTTGATTTTAGTTTCATGGGTCGAATGCCCATTTATTCAAAATAAAAACCATATTTTAGTTCAAGATATATGTCACATACTCAAAACCATGAAAATTATATAGTATTTTCATAAAACTTGAGGAAAACAGTCTTAGATTCATTTGTGAAGTTTATAAGAAAACCATACAACACTATAACTGGTGGTGTAGTTGGAATAACATAAAAATAAAATTTTCTAATTTAAGTGAAATAATTTCAAAACACATTTTACATTCTCAAAACTAATAAAACCGTCGTATTTTTGGGTTGAATTATTTTTTGATTTTTCTTGTTCTTAGGGTGTTATATCTCTATTTTGTGTCACCTTAAACCCAGATATTTGGTTTCATACCACATATTATTTATTCTAGGTAGGTTTACCCCATATTGTACAATTTAATTTTATAAATTTAAATTTCGTAGTTTTCAAAAAAAATTCATTATACCCAAGGATAATATTATTATTGTTTATGTAATTTCAAATAAAAAAATCATATTCCAATATGATTTTAATGGAAAATAAAGGATCAATCAAATTTATACCATGGTTTAAATATTATTTTCCTTAACCCTTCACACCTTGTGTTTGAATTATTTCTATAATATACCTCATGAATTATTTAGTTGGTTTTTAAAGTTTTTTTTTGATTTTTAATGTTAATTATCAATTTGATATAAGTATTTAATTGTAATTTAAAGTAATACTTGAAATGAAAATTATTGATAAAGTTTTTTCATTTTGGTTTTGAATAAAAATATGAAGTTTGAAAATGTTTCATGAAGAATTTATGGCTATAAAAATATATATTGGTATATATTTAAGTGTATATATTCACTTGAAAAAAATGTGAATTTGTGAAGTAATGAACATAAACACAGACAGACAGACAGGCAGACACACACAGATATGTGTGTGTGTGTGTATGTGTGTGTGTGTGTGTGTCTGTATAAATTTATTTGAGAACAATGATAGAGGGAAGAATTGGGAATTAAAACTTAATAATGAAACTTATTTTTGAAATAAGTTCTATTGTGGATTTATAATTTAAGTTATAAAGGCTTAATTGGAATGGTTTACTTTATAAGAAATGTTGACTGAAGGGTGTTTTAATTAATTAAATTTATGATATAATGGAATTTATGGTTTAATTTTTCTTCATGGTAATTTTAAATTCCTTCATTGATTTAAGAAATAAATTTTTTTAAAGAGGCATGTAGAGAATTTTATATATGAAATAACTTGTTATGGGTTTCTAAAAGGCCCATTTTTGAAGACATGTGAAGTTTATAAGATAGGTATATCACATGGGAACCTCATTTACATTGGTGGGATGACTAGGGAAAGTACTCTAGGACTTGTTCTATCATCTATAACCATTTAAAAATGATAAAACTCTAACTAAAATCATATAACATAGATTTTATTACTCCTATGGATTTGGAACAGTCTTCCATAGTGAATCGTTTATGGTAATGGTATTTGATTGTTCAATTAATCAAAGCATGATGATGCATGGATGAAATTATTGAAAATTAGTCTCCCTAAGGTTTCCCTATGGTATTTACTTTTATATTCTCTAGAGTTTGTTATGAGTTATTAGTCATTAGATTTCACTACCTTGAATTTAGATTTCGATTACTTCTTACTTATTTTTTTCTTGATTTTTGTTTACTTATTTTAATTTCTTCCAGTTTTTTTAAAAGAGTTATTTATAAAATGGTTTGGATAGTGGTTTTTAAAAGAATAATTTTTTGATAGCAATGGTATAATCTTATGAATTGTTTTCTAAGTGATTATTTTCATATAAAATAATATGAAAAAGAAATTTATAATAGATGAATTGATATTTGATTTTCATAAAAAATGAAAATCATATTTTTTTTTTATAATTTCAACTATCTTGAGAATATATATATTTTTAATGGGTATGCATGTGGAATGGCTAATTGTAACTTATTTGGAATTTTTATGCTCATTCCTGTATTTATATTCTAGTTTTAGGTTATGGATCAATTTATGATCAATCTTGGAGATTTTTTTTCAATATAAGAGGGCGACTAATTAAGTCATGTGGATATTAGTTGGTTTTTTTATTTTGTTATTATTTCCTTTATCACAATGGCCAAATATTAATTTCTTTTTTTTATTTAATTTAGTTAGTGGTTCATTATATATGAAGATAATGGTGATGGTTTGAGGAGAGTTTCTATGGAGACAGTCATAGGTTGGTTGAGGGAATTTATTTTCCTTAATACATAATTTATTATTCTTTTTTGTTTTATTTATACTGTAAAATGGACCTTTGAAATATAGAGTTATCATTCTCGTTTTTTCACTAATTTATTAAATTATTTTATGGAAGAAATAATTCCCATAAGATATTGTTTGATGCCTTAAAACGTATTACCGCCTTAAGGTGATCTAGAACACACCTCAAGGATTACTTGAGTATTATTAGGTCTCTAATGAATGTATGAATTTAAGATGGGATGTGACATCATCACAGAAAATTAAGAGAAGTTTTGAATCCCCTACATCAATGTGAGAATACATATAGTCATCACACATGAATTGAGAAAAAAGAAAATAATCACCAATAAACGTGATAGAATCCATCCAAAAACCTGTCTATAGAGAACTACCATTAAACTATACTAAAAACCGACTAAAAATAGAGGATCCTCACCAAAGAAAACCTCCAGAATTAAATAGGAAAATGGATTAATGGATAAGAGGGAAAAAGAGTACCTCAATTCATGAGGGTTTTATTTCGATGAACCAATATGTTAAAACCATCAAGAGAAATGGATAAGGATCACTATGAGTGTTTGGGGTCATCTAGGATTCAAATAGGGAAACTAAAATAAGAATCAAGGGAACCCAATTCCTTATTAATAGATAAGGAAAAAATTTCCTCCAACATAGAGTAGCGACTTCAACCAAAGTTTTAGTGTCCCTAATCAAAATTATATATGAGTTTCTAGGCATTTGAAATGACCATATCCCCCCCGAAGCTCATGTGTCAAAAACAAAATCAGTCAAACCATGATATGAACACCATAGCTAAAACATGGGAAGGAATAAAGGGCCCCTTTATCCCCATAAGTCTATAAATAGTGTCTAGGAATCAAGGAATATACCTTTAGGTGTAGTTCCACTATAAATAATAATTTAACCATGTTTTCAGAACCAGAAACAGACATAACCACATTATATTTTAGAGATATATGGACTCATTAGATGGTTAAAAATATCATAATACAAGTTAAGAAAAACAAAAACCATAAATAATCATAACAACATGATATAAAAAAATAACAATGTCAATATGATCCATTAAAAAAATAGAGTGATAAGATTGGATTCTTAGATAGTGGTACATGATCCATATAAATAGTAGGTAAAATCACAAAAAAGAATCAGTGATACATCCCTTTGTGATATAGGGAATAATATTACTATAATTTAACCTCAATATGCCCAATAGAACCTAGGATGTATACCTATCACCTCAAAGAGAAAATTTTCTATTTCAATCATTAGATAGAAAAAGGTCTTCTTATACCTAAAGGTTCATGAAGGGTGTAAGAAAAAAGTGTAGTTAGATACCACTAAGTGTTATAAAAAATAATTTATTAGAAAAACTAAATCATACTAGTTTGCACATAATATATGAAACATGATTTTAATCTTTTTAAAGAGAACAAACAAAAAGGAATATTACGTTTAATTGAATAAACAAAAAAAATTAACTTCTATTAGTAAGATTAATGGGAGTATATCTTAAGATCAGTAAGTAAAGGGACACCTAATAAATAAATTCAACAACCAACTGGAAGAATAAATATAAAATTAATTCATTTTAAAATGGGAGGACAACATAAATTACTTCACTATCCAGGGTGACACCTATGACTAGGGGGAAATACTTCATTCTTGTCTAACTTCACTTAACCATGAACATGAGTTCTCAAGAATTTAAATAATATAATTAAAACATCATTGAACATGAAATTTAATTAAGAAATTTATAAATAGTTTCAAGTCTCCATATAAAACCTAAATTTTACATTTTCAACATCAACAAGACAATCACCCAAAGTATTTCATAAAAAGTTGACCATAAATCATACGTATAAGATGAATATAAAATTTATAAAAATTAAATTTTAAGAACCAATCATCCATGAGTTCAACCAATAATGAAAGAAATGGAACCACTTACCTCAATTTAGAAAAACCACTTATAAATAGTGTAAATCCAAATATAAATTAGATTAAAATCCCTTAGAGACCAAAAGAAATATCTACCACAAGAAACCATATCTTTCATGTTCAAATAGGGAAAAACCTTACCTTCTATAGATTCTGAGTGGAAGGAAAATAATTAAATAAGTAAGGATAAACTCAAAGTAAAGAAGAATATGAAGAAACATGGTGATTATAAGGATGATATTGAAGAAAATAAAAAATAAATGAAAGTATAGTGGAAGGGAAAGGTTGCTCTATGAATGAGAGAGGGATGAGAGTTATGCGATGGTGGAAAATATGGGTCGAGGGAATTAATCCATGCAAGGGAGAAATATAAATTTCAAAATTTTAAAAATTTGAGCATACTAAACGGTTTGTTCAACAATATTCAAAACAGTTTTCTAATCATGTAGGTGGAATTGGAATCACGTGGGAAGCCATATGGTTTGTCCACATAGTTATGAAAACCATGTACCAACCATGAAAATAAGCTTTATTACCAAACTGATAGTTTTTATGATTTCCATAAGTCTATTACTAACCATGTCATATTTTTTGTCTCCCATTGCCTTGAAATTTCAAAATAACAACACTTAAAATTTAATGGAAATATTAAAGAATAAATAAGTAATATAATTTATTACTATTAATGAAATTATTGGTGTTGAAATTCTACCAACCATATCACTTTCTAGCACTCTAAATTCAATCCAAACTTGTATTTGAGAATAAGTGGATCCACTGCTCCCTTATATGATCCGTTCTCCCCTAAGTCCCATGTGAATCAAATAAGTTATGCCATAATACCTAAAATAACCAAATTCAATTTCTATAATACACTTTGACCTTATATTCAATGATTCAATTTTTTTTTGAGTAATTGGGATATCCAAATAAAATTATAGATCCTCTCAATATATCATATGGGATGGGTTTGGTTGATACCTCTTCAATTGAGAGGCATGAAACATGTCCTGAATTGCTATGAAATCAGGTGGAATGTTCAATATGTAAGCAATATTCCCAATCCACTTAGTGATCTCAAAAGGACCCACATACCTATAAGAATGTTCCCCTACTTCCAAAACCATTGGTGACCCAAAAAGTGTTATACCCTCAAGAATACCAAATCACATAATCAAAATTCCAAAGGATGATAGTGGTGGCTAGAATAATATTGATGGTGGAATTGATCAATCTCCAAATACTATTGAATAACCTATATCTTTTCACTTATCTCTAGGACTAGACTGGTTTCCCACCATAGAGATCTGATCTATCTCTGTTGAAAATAGATTATTATGTAATGGTCAACCATAAAGGGCTTCGAACATGGCTATCTGAATAGAGGACTACTAACTATGCAACAACCACATTTTTTTCTACCAATTTTCAAGAAAATGGGAAACAATATTTGGCGCATGATTGGATCATTGTTAGTACTAATCATGAAAAAATCAATTAAATCCTACAACTTGGTAGTAGATGAGATAAATTGTTTGGTTCACAATTTGAAACACCATGTACCCAAACCATGTAGTTTGTACACATTTTTAAAATTTTAAATTTATAATTGTTTCATCACTCGAATGAAACAAAAAACCCTCATTTTCATCACATACTTGATCCTCATCATTTTCCCAGACACGAGTCACCCTTACTCCTCCTCTAGGGTTCTATGTTTAATGTATTTTATTCAATATCATCAAATAACTATCCAATAAAGTTATTCCTCTTCCTTATCCTCCATTATTTCATGATTTTCCTTACACCATGATGCCATGGAGGCCTATAATTACTTATATACAAACATAAATATTTTGGGATCCTATGTTAGGGATTCCTTTTAGACTATTCGGGACTTATATATCCTTCTCTTGTAGATTTATACTATTTTAAGTCATTTGTCTTGATTGAGGTAGGTTTTCCAATTCCTCCTTTTCTGTCCAAGCTCATGGTTTCTTGGATCATTAAATATATTTTTTAGAAATTATATAATCATATTCTAAGAAATAGTTATATTCTGTTTTTATGAAATTTTCTATTTAATTATCCTTTTGATGTTGGAAAATGTAAAAGAAATGTATTATACGGAAACTTGAAATAATTTATATTTTTCTTGGTGAAATTTTATGTTCAATGATGTTTTATTTGTTTTAGTTAAATCACATAGAAACCCAAGTTCTTAGATAGTTGAACATTGAACAAGATGATTCCCATTATACTAGTTATTGGTGTCACATCGACTAGTAAAGTAATTTATATGGCCCCCCCACTGTAAATTGAATTTATTTAGTATATATTCAACTAGTTATCCAAATACGTAATTTACTAGGTGTTTATATCATTAGATACCTTAGGGTGTGCTCCCTTAAATATTTATTGTGAAATATAATTTTTAAATATTTTTTTATTAAATGGAATCTACATTGTGTTTATTTTATTTAAAAATTTTAAATTCATTTTTCTTATTTTATCTTCAAATTTGCATTATTTATTTTTTATATCAAAGGATTTATATGGAACACTTAGTATAATCCTACTGGTATTTTTTTCACTCCCTTTATGTAATAGTATATGTATATATACCTTGTTTTATTTGATGTAAGAAAGGTAAAAGCGTCTATTGAAATCAATGAATTCTCATTTAGATTTTATTGAGTATATGGAGGTGACATGGAGGTAGGATGATTCCCCATGTCACACAAAGATTTTTCATTTCTTACTTTGTTTATTTTGGTAATTTTTAAACTATTTTTTGAATCATTTACTTCTATATAAGATTCCCATCCCATCACTATATTTTTGTTTCATGGAATTTATTCACACAGTTATTTTTATATATCATGTTGTTATGATTATTTTTGTTATTATTTATTCTTTCCATGTGTTATTATTTTTTCAATCATCTATTAAGGAAATTAGTCACGAAATTATGGTGTGGTCATTCGATGTTCTTGGTTTAAAACTTATGATTAAATTATTTTTTAAGGAGAAAACATTCCCAAAGGGGAATTCCTTGATGTCCAGACACTAGTCTCTAAACCATGTGGATTTGGAGTTCCCTTCAGGACTTTTTGTCACATAAATGAAATATTTTAAAGGTATTTTTATTTTATTTTCCATTAATTCTTTGTTTTGGGGGTTTCCCAAGCTTTTATAGAGGAATGAGTGAGTTTTCATGAATTGGTCCAAACCGTGAGCCCAATTTCAGATTTAAAAATAAATTTTGTTTTTTTTATAAAATTTTCATTTTTCAACATTTTTCATCCATTACAATTCATAAATGGCCTCCCCTGACATGTTAACACCACAATTGAAATTTTGTGTCTTTAGAAATCCACAATCAAGGTGTATATGGGTTTTTATGTAAGGGATTGGGCCTTCTGAGAATCTGAAGTCCAGTTTTAAAAATCAAAATTGTTTAATTAATAAATTATTAAATTTTAATGGGTTTTCGGTGATTCCAAGTCTCACCCAATAAAATTTAACCCAACCGTGTTCCCAAACACTATCAAACCTATTTGGATCTATTCTTAATCGTGATTGAGTGTAGAACATATTAGGGTTCCTAAAATCGGCCAAATTTGAGGAGGTAAGTTCTTTCCATAATAACTCTCAATTATCACTCTTTTTCCTCCATTACAGTTCCTAAATGACATCCTAATCCTTATTCGGACCTCCCTTGAAGTTTTTAATGTTTTAAAATTCATCTATAGGTGTATTTGGGGTGATTATTCAAGATCATTAAATTAAGTGGGTCTCTTCCATTACTCTTTCAAATTTATTAGGGTTTCACTTTATTTTATTAGGGTTTCTTCCCTATTACTTGAAGTACCAAATTTATATAGGGTAGGTTTTCGAACCTAGGGTTTAATATTGGGTTTTCTAGGTCATTTTTTTAGGGTTTTAGGATTGATCTTGGTCCCTCTTGGTGTGGCGGTGGTGCGATTTGATTTTCGCACAAAAGATTCAAGTTTTTTACTAATTCGGTAGGTGATTCCACTTTGTATGAAATAATTGTGACATAGATACCATTTTTAATATATTTCATGTTTAACCCATTGATTTGGTTCTGGAAAAATTGGTTTTAGTGGTATTTTTAATGCAAGTTAATTTTAACTTCTAATTTCATGTGAAATTTATGTTTTTTTTCATATAAATATTTTATTGGTTGATTAAGGGATTCCTTTTAATTATTTTGTTGAACTTATTGAAATGTATTATGTATTAAAATAATGTTTTAAATGTTATTATTCTTTGGTTGTTGCTGAAAAATTGGTTTTGGGTGATGTTTGTTAAGAAAATGGTTTTTGAATACCAATTTGGTGTGGAATTGGGTGTTTTACATGGGTATTCTATGAAATGCTTATTGGGATTTTTATATAACTCATGTAATGAGTTTAAAGAAAATTTTAGGGTGTGTTGGATTCTGTTTTGATAAATATGAGTATGAATATGGTGTTCAAGTGGGGTTTTCAAAGAGTTTTGGGTGCAAAACAAGGAAAGATTTGGAGAAGTTGTTTTATTGAAACTGAAAGTGTTTTGTTGTGTGTTTTAAATGGTATAAAATATGTGTAGCTAATATACTGATTGTATGTGACCATTAGTGGTGTTTTATATAAAAAATTATATATTTATCATTCTGAAATTGTTTGAGCACAAAGGGGGAAGCCCAGGAACCTAGGTGGGGCAGATGTGTACTAGTACGACTAGTGGATCAGATTGGTTTTGTCCCTATTTCACCTAGCATTTGGAAAAAGACAACTCTAACTAAACTATGTGGATTATTATTGGGGACCAATAGGTTATGGGTATTTTCCATACTAGTGTATCGTTCACGATAATGGATTTTACTATGGTTACTTTACACCAAGGTATGAGGTACATGGGGCCCTAGACTATCTAGTGCCTAGGGGTGTTCCCAATTTTGTTGCTCATTGTGTTTGTAGTATTTTCCCATGTATTGGGGTGTTTTTGGAATTACTTTAAAGTATATAACATTTCTATTTAAATGTGTGAACATTCTGAAAACTTTAGCTTGAAAACTGTTTTCAATTGAAAGTTTCATTTCTTTGATTTTATCACTCTTTTTATTTGCATATTAAAGCTACTTGCCTTTTCAAATTGTGTTGCATGATATTTGGAATCATTGGGTGGTATCCTGTTGGGATTAGTATCAAACCCTAATTACACCCCTTGGGTGTAAGTATACTTGTTTATGTTTGAATCAGGTAATGGAATGGATAAGGGTGATGGCAGATCAGGGTGTTAGTCCTCATCCTTGGGGCGGAGTTGTGGAGACGGCTTGGGGGTGACACACCCTTGTCATGTATAGTACATGGGGCTGTTTTGTTGCAGTTTCATTATGTCTTTGGACCTTTTTATTTCATTTGAAATTATTTATTTAGTTCTATATTTTTGTATAAACCTTGTTGGTATGAATTTTTTAGATTCATTTTATCAAATATTTTTTGATGTTTTATGTATACATATTTGGGTAAATCATTCCCAAAACAAGACATATGATACTCGGGAACTTGTGCCAGCCCATGGGGATAGGGAATTCCCCTCGGGACTTATCACGAGCTGGGTTTGGTGCTGATATTGGTGGTAACCAGATTCAGTTCGTGATAAAAACTCCCTTCGGGCCTTGTCACGGGCTGGGTTTGGTGCTGGTGTTGGTGGTGACCAGATTTGGTTCGTGACAAAATGGTATCAGAGGTGGTTAATATTTTTGAGTTATATTTCTATTTTGGGATGAGTCAGGATAGACAGGAGCTAGGACTTTTGGGGCTCGGGGTTTTGGTTGTGAGTAGGGTGCCTGGCCCGCACCTCTCATGGCAGACCTTGAGTCACCAGGGGACGTTGCAATTTACGGATTGACTTCCCTTCCAGGTGAGACGTGTAGGCTGCAGACCACACGTGGACATCGGACGAAGGTGGAGTAGTTGTTTCTTTTATTACTGGAATGTGTTTAGATTATTTATACTTGATGTATTTGTTTAAAATTTTCATAATTGTGGTATTGATTATTATTTTGTGACTGTTGCATTTTGTAGCAACATGCCTCCCTGGAAAGCTCCCACACGCCCATGGGAGGAAGCTGGAGATATTTCTATCACACCGATTGATCAGAGGCTATTCGAGGCTATGTTCTGGTCTGCCTAAGCTCTGGGACAAGGACTAAATCCTTATCCTATTCCTACTAGGGTAGAAGAGACGAGTCCTAGAAAAGATAAAGCATAGAAGTTTTTGAAAAACAATCCTCCTACCTTTCGAGGTAGCTCAGAACCCCAGGAAGCAGAGGAATGAATCAAGAAAATTGAGCGTATGTTTGAGTTCCTAGAAACACCCGAGGATCTTAGGGTGAAGTGTGCCTCCTTTATGTTGGAGGGTCCCAACCGCAAGTGGTGGGAGTTAGTGCTTCAGACTGGGAAGAATGAGCAGATGCACTGGGGATATTTCAATGTCTTCAATGAACAGTACTGCCCTGAGGTGTTGGCTTATGCTAGGTCAAGAGAGTTCATGGACCTTGTTCAGAGGAATCTATCTGTGATGGAGTACGCCAACCATTTTTCTGAGTTGGTTCAGTATGCTCCAGAAATCATCTCCAATGAGAAGGCAAAGACCCAGAGGTTTGAGAAAGGCTTACGATAAGAGATATACTCCCAGGTGCTCTTATTTAAGTTTAGGACCTACACTAAGGTCGTTGATAGGGTGTTCATGTTGGATATTGATAGGAAAGGAAGGGATGGTTTATCTGGTTTAGTATCAGTAGTTGAACTTGTAGCTCCTCAGAGAAGAAAAGGAAGCGGTAGGATCATGAGAAGAATGGAGGTGGCAGTTCAGGCCACTCTTCCAGGCAGTTTTTTTCTACATCTTCTGATGAATGATCATTCATGTGCCACCAGTGTGGGAAGACTGGGTATATCCGACCAGCATTTCCACTTCCTTTGAAGTCTTTTTACCAGTGTGAATGTATGGGGAATTTTCAGCGTTTTTGCGGTGTGGTACGCCCACTTCCGAGTGGGGCTGGGTTAGTGGCTTCAAGAGGAGTGCCAGCACAGTCCAAGACATTAAGGACTGGGGGATCTTGATTTTCCAGCCATGTTGGTAGGGTTGGGTCATCTTCTAGTCAAAGCCAATTCAGGGCACAACCACAGACTAGCGGTCATCCTCAGGAAGATATTGGACATCTCCATGCAGTGGATCAGGCACTAGAAGGATCAGAGGTGGGATCGTCAACAGTTCGAGGTACCGTTCTGATCACATCTTCTATAGCTACTGCTCTTTTTGATACTGGTGCCTCTGTTTCATTTATTTCTTCCCATTTTGTGGACATGGTGAATTTTCCAACTGAGTTGATGTCTTTCGCGATGAAGTTGGTGACACCGCTAGGAAAGAAGAAGGAGCAGGGTCTGAGGTGCCCGTCATGTGCGCTTTCTGTATCAGGGGTCGAGATGGAATGAGACATATTAGTCTTAGATATGGACCCTTTTGACGTAATTATTAGGATGGATTGGCCAATACACTTTCAGGCACATATTGATTTCTACAGGCGATGAGTGAGTTTCACAACACCTGATGGGAGTCGTCAGGTTTTTCAGGGAGAATGGGATCCTCAGTCAGGTCGCGCAGGACCTCCAATATGAGAGTTGGGAAGTCTTACCTTCCAATTGTAATCTCTCATTCTAGAGGATGATGTTATTTCCCCTGGAGGTCCACTACCTCATGTAGGGAATGAGTTTCCATAGGTATTCCCGGATGAATTCTCAGGTTTTCCCCAGAGCGAGATGTGGAGTTTTTGATTGATCTGGTGCCAGGAACACAACCAATATCTCTTCCCACTTATCGTATGGACCCCACCGAGATGAGGGAATTAAAGATACAACTGTACGACTTATAATCCAAAGTATTCATTCACCAGAGCATCTCACCTTGGGCCGCTTCTGTGTTGTTCGCAAAAAGGCTGACGGATCTCTCCGGTTGTGCATTGACTACCGGAAACTGAATAAGGTAACAATTAAGAACAAATACCCTTTTCCCAGAATAGATGATTTGTTCGATCAGTTGAAGGGGGCGAAGTGGTTCTCAAAAATAGACTTGATTTTGGGGTATCATCAACTCCGGGTGAAAGAGTGAGATATCCCAAAGACATCCTTCTGAAGCAGGTACGACCACTTTGAGTATTTGGTCATGCCCTTTGGGTTGACCAATGCTCCAGAGGTCTTTATGGCACTCATGAATATTTTGTTTCATCAGTATCTCGATTCCTTCATTGTGGTGTTCGTGGATGACATTATGGTATACTCTGGCTCTGAGGAGGAACACGAACATCACCTGCGGATCGTTTTGGGTACATTACGGGATCACCACCTCTATGAAAAGTTGTCAAAGTGCACTTTCTAAATCAGGGAAGTGAGATTTCTGGGGAATGTGACCTATGAGTAGGGGGTTTCAGTGGACCCCAAGAAAATTAGTGCGGTTATGTTATGGGAGCAGTCGAAGAATGTGTTTGAGATCAGGAGTTTCCTTGGCCTGGATGGTTATTATAGGAGATTCGTTCAGGATTTCTCTCGGTTTGCTTTACCGATGACTACACTCACCCGGAAAGGGGTAAATTTTGTATGGGGTCCATAATGTCAGGCATCATTCGAGGAGCTAAAGAGGCGGTTGACTACCGCCCCCATGCTGATTTTTCCTGAAGCCAGGAAGGGGTATGTGGTCTATTGTGGCACTTCAGGTATTGTTCTTGGGTTCATACTTATGCAGGATGATCACATGGTGGTGTATGGATCTCGCCAACTCTGACCACATAAAAAGAATTACCCAACCCATGACTTGGAGTTGGCAGTGGTGATGTATGCTTTGAAGACATGGTGTCACTACCTCTTTTTGGAGAAGTTTTTGGTCTACTCTAATCACAAAAGAGTAGCCTATATCTTCTCGCATAAAGACCTCAACATGAGGCAGCGTCGCTAAATCGAGTACTTGTAGGGGTTCGACTTTGACATAGTCTATACCCTAGGAAATGGTAATGTTGTGGTTGATGCTCTAAGCAGAAGAGTTACAGTGTAGGATTTGAGGAAGTCCAGTGAGGAGTGGACTTTGATGGGGATCTTTTCTCAGATGCATGTGGAGACCAGGGAACACAGTGGAGGGGAATTCTTGGTGAGAATCCAGTTGACTCTTTCTCTGTTGGAGTTGATTCAATCGGAACATCCTAGTGATGACCTTTGTCAGCGGTTGAAGAAGTTTTTTCATGGTGGGGATACATCCTATGACTGGTCGTCGTCTCCCAAGGGCATCTTGTGCTTCAAGGGCCGTTCAGTAGTGCCGTTATCTCTGCGGAAGGTGGTGATGCAGGATAGCCACTAGTCTCTGTGGGATGTCCATCCGGGTTCCACTAAGATGTATTATGATGTTCGTTGGTAGTTTTGGTGGCTTGGTATGATACGGGACACAACAGACTTTGTGTCAAGATGCTACACATTCCAGCAGGTGAAAGAAGAGCACCAAAACCCTCCGGTTTTCTCCAACCACAACCCATTCCTACCTGAAAGTGGGAAAAGGTCTCCATGGACTTCATTGTTGGCTTACCTCGTACACCTTGGGGTAAGAATGCCATTTGGGTGGTAATTGATCATCAGACCAAATCATCCCACTTCATTCTGATAAAAGATAGAACTAAAGTGGATGAGTTGGGCCATTTGTATCTTTAGGAATTGGTGAGACTCCATGGCGTACCATCAATAGTTTTCTCAAATAGAGAACCCTGATTCACTTATCGATTTTGGGAAGGCCTTCAGAAGGCCTTGGGGTCTCAGATTAAGATGATCACAATATACCACCCTCAGATAGATGGTTAGACAGAGCGAGCAAATCAGATTTTGGAGGACATGCTTCGTGCATATGTCCTGGACTTTGGAGGTTCTTGGGATAACCATTTGGGATTGGTTGAGTTTTCTTATAATAACAGTTACGAATCCTCGATTCGAATGGCCCCTTTTGAGGTGCTCTATGGTCGGCAATGTTGGTCCCCAATATGTTGGGCTGAGGTAGGAGAGACTTCATTGTTTGGGATGATCCTTGTGCATGAGACTTATGAGAAGGTCAAGTTGATCAGGAAGCTCTTGTTGACAGCTTAGAGTCATCATAAATATTATGCTGACTGGAGGCGTCGAGACCTAGAGTTTTCTATCGGTGACATGGTATTCTTGAAAGTGGCCCCTCATCTCTACCATCATCAATTGGGGAAGCAAGGTATGATGATGACGTGATATGTCGGGACCTTTGAGATCACCAAGCATATTGGAAAGGTGGAATATAGGTTGGATTTACCTTCTCAGTTGAAATCCATCCATGATGTCTTCCATATCTCCCAGTTAAAGAAATACAACTCGGATCCATCCCATGTGCTGAGTTGGGAAGAACTGGAGATAGATCCCGACTTGTCTATTATTGAGAGGATGGTGAGAATAGTGGACTCCCAAGATAAGGTTCTTTGAGGGAAGTCCATTCTGTTGGTCCGGATTAGTTGTAATCATGGTAATGATACACATGAGACATGGGAGCAGAAGTCATGGGTTAAAGAAGAGTATCCATTTCTATTTTCTGATCAAGCATCAGGTTGACTTTCTGGGATGAAAAGTTTTCATGGTGGGGAGAATTTTCACATACATGAAATAATTTATTGGTATTTTTCTTTTATTTTCCATTCATGCTTTGTTTTGGGGGTTTCCCAATCTTTTATAGAGGAATGGGTGAGTTTTCATGAATTGGGCCTAACCGTGAGCCCAATTCCAGATTTAAAAATAAATTTTGTTTTTTTATAAAATTTTCATCTGTCAACATTTTTCATCCATTCCAATTCCTAAATGGCCTCCCCTGACATTTTAACATCGACATTTCAATTTTGTGCCTTTATAAATCCATAACCAAGGTGTATATGGGTTTTTATTTAAGGAATCGAGCCTGTCCGGAAGCCCAATTCCAGTTTTAAAAATCAAACTTGTTTAATTAATAACTTATTCAATTTTAATGATATTTTGGTGATTCTAAGTATCAACGAAGACCATTGAACCCAAACACTCACCCAACATCCCCCCTCTTTGGATCTCTTCTTCATCGCTATTGAGTGTAGAAAATATTAGGGTTCCTAAAATCGTCCAGATTTGAGGAGGTAAGTTCTTTCCATCATAACTCTCTCAATTATTAATCTTTTTCCTCTATTCTAGTTCCTAAATTACCTCCTCATCCTTATTCAGACCTCACTTGGTGTTTGGAATGTTTTAAAATTCTGCTACTAGTGTATTTGGGGTGATTATTCAAGATCCTTCAAGTAAGAGAGTCTCTTCCATTCCTCTTTCAAATTACTTAGGGTTTCATTCTATTTGATTAGGGTATATTACCTCTTCCTTGAAGTAACAAATGTATATAGGGTAGGGTTTCGAAACTAGGGTTTAACCTTGGGTTTTATAGGTCATTTATTGTGGTTTTAGGATTAATCTCAGTCTCTCTTGGTGCAGCGATGGTGCGATTTGATTTTCGCACAAAGGATTCAAGGTTTTTACTAATTTTGTAGGTGATTCCACTTTGTCTGAAATATTTGTGAGATAGATAATGTGTTTATTATATTTTCATTTTTAACCCATTTATTTGGTTCTGCAAAAATTTGTTTTAGTGGTGTTTGTAATGCAAGTGAATTTTAAGTGCTAATTTCATGTGAAATTTGTGTTTTTTTTCATATAAATCTTTTATTGGTTGATTAAGGGATGCATTTTAATTATTTAATTGACCTTATTGAACTGTATTAGGGATTAAAATAATGTTTTAAATGTTATTATTGTTTGGTTGTTTCTGGGAAATTGGTTTTGGGTGATGATTGTTAAGAAAATGGTTTTTGAGTACCAATTTGGTGTTGAATTGGGTGTTTTACATGGGTATTCTATGAGATGATTATTGGGATTGTTTTATAACTCATGTAATAAGTTTATAGAAATGTTTAGGGTTTTTTGGATTCTGTTTTGATAAATATTAGTATGAATATGGTGTTCAAGTGGGGTTTTCAAAGAGTTTTGGGTGCAAAATAGGGAAAGATTTGGAGAAGTTGTTTTATTGAAACTCAAAGTGTTTTTGTGTGTGTTTTAAATGGTATAAAATGTGTGTAGATACTGTAATTATTGTATGTTAATATTAGTGGTGTTTTATATGAAAATGGATATATGTATCATTCTGAAATTGTTTGGGCACAAAGGGGGAAGCCTGGGAACCTAGGTGGGGCAGATGTGTACTAGTACGGCTAGTAGATCAGATGGGTTTTGTACCTATTTAACCTAGCATTTGGATAAATAAAACTCAAACTAAACTATGTGGATTATTATTTGGGACCATTATTTTATATGTATGTTACCTACTAGTGGCTCATGCACGAGAATAGATTTTACTATTGTTACTTTACACCGAGGTATGAGGTACATGGGCCCAAGACTATCTAGTGCCTAGGGATGTTCCTGATTTTGTTGCTCATTGTGTTTGTGGTATTTTCCCATGTATTGAGGTGTTTTTAGAAGTAATTTATAGTATCTAACATATCTTTTACATGTTTGAACATTCTGAAAACTTTATTTTGAAAACTGTTTTCAATTGAAAGTTGCATTTCTTGGATTTTATCACTGCGTTTCTTTTCGTATTAAAGATGCTTGCTTTTTCACATTGTATTGCATGATCTTTGGAATCATTGGATGGTATCTTGTTGGGATTAGGCTCACACCCTACTTACACCCCTTGGGTTTAAGTAGACTTGGTTATGTTTGACTCAGGTAATGGAAAGGCTAAGGGTGATGGCGGTTCAGGGTGTTAGTCCCCATCCTTAGGGCAGAGTTGTGGAGACGGCTTAGGGGTGATAACCCCTTGTCCTGTGGAGTACATGGGGATGTTTTTTTTGCATTTTTATTGTGTCTTTGGACCTTTTTTTATTGAATTTGAACTTATTTATTCATTTATGGTTTTTTGTATAAACCTTGTTGGTATGAATTTTTCAGATTCATTTTATCAAATATTTTTGATGTTTTATGTATACATATTTGGGTAAATCGTTCCCAAACCAAGATATATGATACCAGGGATCTTGTGCTATCCCATGGGGATAGTTAATTCCCTTCGGGCCTTGTCACAGGCTGGATTTGGTGCTGGTATTTGTGGTGACCAGATTCGGTTTGTGACACTTGCCATCATCCATCTTGAGTGGTTGGATTAGGGGTGGCCCAGGTTGGTGTGTAAATAAATTATATTAAAGTCCAATTTTAATTATTATATTTAAGATGTCTTATTAGATAAGAGATATGCATATCAAGACTCAGGTAGAGTGGGTGTGAAGGTTTGTTTAGCCAAACTCTTAGTACAACAAATTGAGCTTCCAAGTGTCTTCAAGAATGTTTGTTTTTTATATTTGATGAAAGTTTTCTTCTTCCTTGGGTAATATGGGATACTGACTATTTACTCAGAATTTTTTTTGTGGGATAGTGGGATTTATTATTTATAGTTTTCTTAAATTTATTTTATTGATTGATTGGTGATTATAATTTCATTTGAGATTGATTAGTTTTTGTGTTAGCTTGTATTTATTTGATTATATATAGTACTATTCCTCCACAAAGTCCCCCAGTAAACCCTCTAATAAAAATATAAATAAATTTTCATAAGAAAAATCCCCATTGATATGAGATTGAATAAAGAGGTTGTGTGAATAATTTTAAATATAAACATGGGGTAGGTCTTGTCCCCACATTGGTTAAAGAAGCAGGATCGAGATTGAATCAAGAGTGATCTCATGTGTTCCTTTGATATAAGTCTCCTTCCATTAATGGAATTAAAAATCCTTATGAAGCTTAGGATTGGATAGAAAATATAGAAATAATTGTTGAATTTATTAATACCCCCAATTATATCAAGGTGAAATATGATGCTTCTATTCTTTAAAGACCTATAAAATGATGGTTGAACTCATTGAAATGGAAGTAATTTAAATTAATCTATACCTTTTAGTTTTATCTTGAGATAATGGACTTAGTTAAATCTATAGAATTTTCTATACTATAATAGGGAAATAATTTTATTTTAGAGTATTATAAATAATTCATCAATATCATAATTTTATATTCGAAAACAATTTTGAATGATAAGAGGAAATCACTTAGGTTTGATATTTTTCTTCATCAAAATATATGATATCATTTGCTTCTTATGAAAATCCGAACCTATGTTAATGTTATGGAACAATATCAAATGGTATAGTTCAACCAAGATGAGATTTAAAAAGTTTTCATGTCTTCTTCCATGTCTAGTGGTAGAGAAGAAGATATCTTATAAAAGAAAATGAAATAATAGGAAATTAGAAAATGTAGTAACAAAGGCCCAGGGCCTCCATATTATCTTTTTTGTTCTATCCCAATGAGGAGTAGAACCCTATTTTGATACAAGTGTGTATTGAAGGGATATATTAAACCTTTATTACTTGAAACACTAAAGTAATACCATTTATGTGGGGGTTATAGGGAATCATCAGTTGTTTTTTAGAACAATTCTTTTAGATAGGAGTGGTATATGACCCTCAACCCCTAATAGATCCCAACTATAGTATGATCCTCAACAAGAAATAAGATATCATTTTCATTGAAGATAATGAAGAGGTGGACAATATTATTTTCATATATAATTTATAGTTGAGCCCTAGATTAGTGGTATGATTTATATTCAGGAAGAAGAAGATAGATTAACACTATGGAATAAGCCCTGTTAAATTTGAGGTGGGACTAGACATGGTGAGAGGTATGGTTCTTATCATATCATCTATAATAGTTAATTTTTACTCTAGTTCTTCCCAATCAATCATTCCTCCATGAATCATGTATCTAATAAAATTTTCCCCATAACTCATGCCTTATATTATAGAAATATAGAATCTTCTTGGGATAAATAAATAAGATGGAATTCGATATCCTTCCATCCTTTTCACTATATCCAATGTAGATTTTTCTTAGAAATTCATCATCCTCAAAATGGCCCTCTTTTCCATCTCCTTAGAAATGTATTGGATAATGAATTTCATGGTGAATGTATACTATTATCTTTAAAGTGTCTCTTTCACCACCCATTATGGTAGTGTCCAAATTTTATAAGAGACCAAGACCCAAGATCATGTTGAGAGGGAAAATATCTTCCTGCATTTCAGAGTCTCATCTATGAAGTTTCCTCTTGTTTTTAGTGGGTCGATGAGGGGAATTCAGGTAGTGTGTTATCTCCTATCTCTAGGTACATCCAAAATATATTAGTAAATAAATTTTGAGGGTGTCCACCCAAGATATAGGAAAATTTATCTATCAAACTATTCCTAGGGACACAATTTATTTCCATGATGTCATACCACATGGATCCAGCTAATCTAAAATAATTGAAAATAAAACTAGAAGATTTAGAGGCTAATTTATTTATATTATCATGTTTTTCACTTGGTTTCCCCATGTTTTTTTCCTTACAAGTAATACTCTTCTATTTAGTTTTTCATAAATTACATAAACTTTAATCTGTTCATGATCAAAAATAGATATATCGTGAACTATATTAGTTATTTATTTAAATTTTTAAAGGGGAATATTGGTTCTCTAAGATCCATATATAGTAGGGGTATCAGTGGCTTAGGGTGAGATATGTTGACAATACAAAAATGTATTTCTAAAGATGGTATTTTCATTATGAGTATATTGTGATATCAATTGGAATAACTAATGCTTCTACAATATTTATGGATATAATGAATTAGATTTTCTATCAGAATCTCAATTTTTTCATGGTATTTTTCATACATGATATCCTTATATATTTTAAGATTGAATAAGATCATGAGAATAATTATAGTATTGAATTGAGAATTATTTAGATCAATTAATTTTATGGAAATTTGTACAAACATAGCTTTATGATATAGGTAGTAAACATTTTGGGACATGTGGTGTCTGAATTGGAAATTTTGGCTGATCCTAAAAAGTTGAAGGCCATTATGTATTATAAATAGAATAAGAATTTCATTGATATGTGAAGCTTCTTTGGAATATCAGGTTATTACCAATGATTCATCAAATATTTATCCAAGAATGTATCTATTTTTATGGAACTCACTTAAAAGGGATTGAAATTTAGATAGAATTCAAATTGAAATCCTTGTTTTATAATATGAAGTAGAGATTGACCATGAACCCTATACATATCTAGATCGATGATCATTTGGTATGTGTGGTTTATTATGTTGCCATTGGTATGGGTAAAGGTTATATATTGATGTTGGGAGATTATATAGTGGCTGGTGTATCTTGAAAACACTTTTTTCATGAAAGAAACTATCCTAACCATGACCTAGATCTGGCTAATATCATGTATTAACTTAAGTTTTGGTTCTAATAACTTTTTGGAAACATGTTTACAATGTTATCTAGTCAAAAAATTCATAGATATATCATTTAAAATAATTATATAAACCAAAGAAAAAGGTTATAGGTAACTTAATTTTAGTATTTTGATTTTGATCTCATCTATATTCTACATATAGTTAATTTCATTGTTTCTACTTTAAACATTAATGTTTCATATCATGATGTAAAATAATCTAATAATGAATAAAACCTCATGAATTTCATGGATGAGTTTCACCCTTTAGATGAGAGAGGAGAATGAAGTTTAACTAATTCAAAATTTTAAATTTACTTGACTTATTAAGATTATCAGTCATAAACAGTCCAAATATAGAAAGTGATATCTTATTAGGTAAGATATATATGATAGGGAGACCACTAGTGAGTGTTTTATACATTAAAGGGGATATATGTTTCAAATAAAAAAATATAATCCCTTTATATGTGAGTATGGTTGGATGTAACCCATTAGTCTTAGTGGTATTTCTATCCTAGTGTGATCAATATGTACTATAATATGAAAAATATTTATTGGTGGTCAGGGATGAGATGAGATACAACAATTTTTTTGTCTTGGTTCTATAACTTTCAACAAGATAAATATGAACTTCAATAGCCTCGTGGTTCTCCCTAGGATCTCCTTGTTCATACATGGTAGTGGGATGAGGTTTCCATTTATTTCATTATTATATTAACTCAAACCCTTTAGGGAAGAAATGAAATTTGGGTAGTGGTCAATCAACTGAATAAATCTTCTCACTTCATACCAATCAATGAAATCCTAAGGGTGGAAGGTATTGGGAAATTATATGCAAATATGGTTTTGAGGATTCATAGTGACCCTCTACTATCATATCTGATAGTGACCTCCATTTCACATACCATTTATAGAAATCCCTCCTAGATCTGATGGGATATCTAGTGAAGTAGAGTATATATTTCTATACTCAAATGGATGAAAAAAGAGTGGGATAATCATATTTTGGAAGATAATATTTATCCCATGCCATGAGCTAGCTTGGGTTCCTAAATTAGGGGTGGTTTGGGTTGGTTTGTAACAACACACTCTTTCCAAAAGCATTTAAAATAGTTTTATTAACATTATGGCATGTACCACAATAGAGAATATGCAATTTCAATCCCCAGATGACCTCCACAACTACTCACTATAGAATATAGGTAACTCCCATTTAACAAACTCAAATGCAATAATGTAGATCTAATGCCTACTTTTTTAGATTAATATAATATATAAATGATCTCATCCTGAAGGACTGATCAGTTTAGTAGTTTTAAAAAACTAGATGCATACATGATTTATATATTATATTATAAATATAAAATAAATTTCATAAGAGAAAATCTTTCATCAATGATATTAATAATAATATCCTTATTTATAGCTCAAAAAAGGAAAAAAAAATAAAGTTTGAACTAAAATTATCAGTAAGAGTTATATAAAAAAAATCTATCTTAAGTAAACAGAGCATAATCAATATGGAAAGGTAAATTATAAAATGCACTTTCCATCTAATAAATAAACTGAGAAAGAAATGCATCCATGGCTAATAACAATATAGTAATCTCATGGATAATAATAACCAAATTCATAATGAATGAAATTATTACAATTTAACATCATGATCTTATACATCTTGATATATTTACTATCAAGACCTTATGCTAAGATAGTTTAGTCGTTTGGTAGGTATATACCAAAAAATAATATTATTTTTCCAACTGATTTGTCTCATATGACTTTTCAATGCATAGAGGGGATATCTATAACCATACCCACCTATTACTGTATATACAATGCATCCCTCAGATATCTAATTATCAATTTAATTCATGAAAAATATCCTTTATAAAAAAATATTTGCATTGATTAAAGAATATGGAATATTAATATATAACCAAGAAGTCAAATAAATTTCAAAGTAAAAAAAATACGTATAATGGTATATTATTTATTAAATAATAATATAAATGATATAAATAATATGTATATTTAAGAGAAATTTAATTTCCAATGATCACAAGAAAACGTATGATTCTAGATGAAGTAAATAAAAATAAAATTAATGATAGATAATATAGATTTATGATAAATTAATGTCTTTTATATAGTTAAATAAAATAGAATAGAAACATAAAAATAAGATTTAATAAAATACTTTTCTTTTTATATTAATTTAAATCTTATAGATGAATCTAAAAAATAATAAAAAGGTTATAGTGGAAAAAATCTATTAATGACATATATGTTTAAAGAAACATTACTTTTAAATTTTATAAAGAAAGTTGAAAACAAAATTTTCAGAAAAAAATATAAACATTATTATTACACCTTTTAAAAAGTTAATAATGACTAAAAATTTCCTTATTCAAAACAACTTTTGTAAAAAAAAAGTTAAAATATAGGCATGTAATAAAAATATATCATATCAAAATGAAATTAATATATGTTTTTATTTAATAAATTTATTTTCTTTATTCAAGTTAAAATGAGAGGAAAATTGGTAAGAAAATATGGTAACTTGTTAAATATATATTGGATAAGAAAATATATAGATTTTATGAAGAATATATTATAATATTCTTCAATCAAAATAAAAGAAATCCCAAAAAATGAGATTGTAAAATAAAGCGTTATATATTTAGTAAATTTTAAATTGTAACCCCTTGAAATAAAAAAAATGAATTAAAACATTAATACTCATGAATAAATAGGAATTCATGTTAAATATATCAAAGGGTAACTATATACACCACATAAAAGTAAGTTGGTGTATAATACTAAATATGTATCAATTCAATGGAAATTGAGATGAAATCCCATACATCATGCTTCCATTTAGTTGAACATGATTTAATATCCTATATAGTGGTTTTAAACATGTTATTAATTAAACCATATTCATATGTATAATATAATATATGATCCTCTTATAACATCTTATCACTCATTTGTTTAATAACTTTTTATGGTTACCATTGTTTTGGGTTTTAACTGCTTTGTTTTCTCATGCATGTTTTTTCATGGAAGTTCCAATTCTTGTGCATAAGATATATTTCCATAATCTATATAATTTTATTAATTTTATAGATATCACATTTATAAATTTTATAATTTTTTATTTTCATTATTGAAATTCGAATATGGAAAATGAACCACATCATTTTGTGGAGATGGAAGGTCGTATGTACGCATGAGATATGTTATAATTTCCTTAATGGGTGAACAATAAGGAATTAAATGATATATAAATTTTAAATAATCCATATTATGACATATTTATATCATTATTACAATCCATGTGAGCGAGTGATGGAAAAAAATTACTTCGGTTCGCAAGGCGGTAGTCCTCCGCACACACGATTGATGGTTTAATTTCCCATTTGAAAGAGAAGGCTTTGGATAAATATTATTCTATAAACATAATAATATGTCAGTATATGATATATAATAATGTTATTATATTTTAATTATTATGTAATAATTTAATATTGTAAAATAAGAATTAAAAATAATGAGATTGGTAGAGATGACTACCTTCACTTAGAAATATCTACTTTGGATATCTTATTAAGGACCCTAGGGTTGGTATTTCAGGATGAACGGTACTTATAGAACATGTATATATATATTGATTAGATAATTTTTCCAGTTTTGGTTGATATAAATGCATCAATATGGTGTTAATAAGTGAGTAGAGGAGGCACCCTTTCATAATTTAGGTGAGTGCCACACTTGTAATTTTTTAATGTTTTAAAATATTATTAAGTTACATTCATGGAATAATTGATCAAAAACGAATCATATTCTAAGGTAATATTGATAAGGTCTAAAAAATCCAACCAGTGATTTTAAATAAGTTTTTATGTCATTTTAATGCTTTTCCTTTTATATTATCCTTCTCAGTAAACCTATTTTAAATTTTACCATAATAATTAATTTTTACTATTTTAAATATTCATTATGTAAAAAAATTATATTTACCTTATTACCTAATATTAATTATATTGATTCCAAATATGGAATCCATTTTATCAAATTTAATTTATATAAGTTTCATAATTTTGTTTAACAATAAACCCATAAAACATGATGAAAAAATGGGTTTTCAAGAAATGCATTTTTTCAAGCATAATGTGATATTACATTAACAATATTTTATGTAATAATCATTATAAAAATTTAAATGGATATATTTATATATGTAATCTATATATTTTATTTAAATAATTCATCATAGAATATTATTTTTATTAATTAAAATTGAACAACATTATAATATTAAAAAGTTTTTTCTGAAAAATATCCATTTTTACCTCCAAATTATATTATCATTATTTCTATAAAATTTATATACAATTAAATATAAATTATAAATATTATAATAAATTATTGGAAATAAATTTAATAATATCTAAATACTGCATTTTTAATTCTTTATAAAATCTTATTTTCCCTGGAAAAAATTCAAAAACTCATTATGAGATTTTTTTGACCTATAAAGGTCTAAATAAAAATAACAATCCTACCAAATTAGATATTTTTTGGAATGAAATATTAAAATTTTAATTGTATTATAGTTTTATTAAATTTGATTTTTTTACTTACTATAATTGATTCACAAGTATTACATTCATCCCTCTTACAAAAATTTGATCCTTGAAATTTTCATGGATGTTAATTTATAAAATTTAGGGTGGTTATTCTTCATAACATCCATAGGATACCACATCTATTCCTCTATTTAATGGTTTCTCTATTGTACCATTACTAGTTGAGTCATATGATTTCTCAACACTTATTATTTAGTGTCAAGAATCTGGATAAGTTCTTCACAATAAGATATATTAAGTACCAATTATATTTCTTCAAAGGTAATTACATTCATTGGGTCTGACATGTAATTTCTTAACAATAAGGTATAAAACACATCAATAACTGTAGATAGGATTGATGGAATTTCAAAATGGTTTGGCATAACTCCAATTCTTTCTAGAATTTTAATTGGTCTGATGTACCTAGGGATTAGTTTTCCTTTTTATAGAACCTTATAACACTCTTCCATGAATATACTTTCAAGAAAACATGACCCCCACTAAAAATTACAATTCATTCCTTCTATTATTGAAATAAATATTTTTCCTAATTTGAGATGCTTTAATATGAGTCAGAATAGTATTTACCGTTTTTGTTGTCTCCTCAAAAAGTTATGGGCCTACAAGTTTCCTTTCACTAACTTCATCCCAAAAAGTGGGAGTATAAAATCTTATGCTATATAGTTCTTCATATGGCACCATTTGAAAATTTGAATAGAAACTATTATTATAGGAAAAATATGCCAAATATAAATACCGATACCACCTACCTTGAAAGTCAATTTTTCATGATTTGATATTATATTATAATGATTTGATTGTCCATTAGTATTGTCCATCAGTTTAAGGATGATAGACGACATTCAAATAAAGCTCGGTATATAGATCAATATAAATAATTTTCTAGAATTTTGATGTAAATCACCAATCATGATAAAAAATAATTGAAAGACATGTTTCATTATTTCTAAAAGATTCATTAATATAGAACTGTAAAAATTACTCAAGTGGTAAATACTTTCTTATAGTAAGGAAATGTGTATATTTGGTAATAATATCAATAATTACCCATATTTACTCACTCATTCTAAATGTATTTGTTAATGTAGTGAAAAAAAATACATGGTAACTCCATCTCATTTCCATATAGCAATTGGTTGAGGTTACCTGAATCCTCGTGGATGTTGTCTCTTATTCTTACCATATTGATAGACTATAAATATTGATAAATAATCTACAATTTCCCATTTCATATTATCCCAATAAAAATATTCCTTCAAATATATATACATCTTCGTGCCACCAGGATGTATATTTAAATTTGAACTATGAGCATCATCTAATAATTCCCTTTTGATCTCAAGTATATATGGAACACACAGCCTCTTTCCAAATTCCTGAACTCTATTTACATATAATAAGTCTATTAATTTTCCATCATTCATGGATTTAATTTTCTTTTGAATATTCTCATAATCTGGATGATACATTTTTACCTTTTATAATAAATATGGTTTGGAAATCATTTGAAAAAGGGGTGATTCCTCACCTTCCTTAATAATTCACAAACACATATTTACTTTATCCATGAACCTAAGATCCATATCAATACTCATTTCTATAAGAACTCCATGATCTTTCTTTTTCAATGCATTATCTACATTATTTTCCTTCCCTTGGTGGAAATGTATTTAGAAATCACAACTTTATAGTATCTTTATCTTTTTACTTTACCTCATATTGACATATTTATATGAAAAGATTTATTTTAAGATATTATGATCTGTATATATCTCCCATATATTTAAATAGATATATTCTATCCATATCATTGAATAAAATATTATAGCTTCAACTAAAGATCATGGGTTGAATTGTTTTATTAATGAATATTTAATTTCGTTGATGAATAATCAATAACTTTGGCAATATGCATAAGAAAACAACAAATTACCTTCTTTGAAAAATCACTGTATATCATAAATCCATCATTTAATGATAGTAGAGTAAAAATCATAGCATTTAATGATCTCCTCTTAAATTATTTAAAACATTCTTCAAATTACCTTTTCCACATTATCTTAACCTCTTTATATGTATGTTTGGTTAACAAGTTATAAAATTGGATTTTTTTGAAGAAATTACTGATAGTAACCAGCCAATCCAATAAAACTATGTACCTTGGTTCTGTTTGTTTGGGTTGTCCATTCCTTGAATACATTTGTCTTCGCATGATCAACTGATATTCCATCCTCAAATATAATATGGACAACAAAAGAAACTCTCTAAATCTATAACTCACACTTTCTAAAATTTCCATAAAAATATTTTCCACTGAGAGTATCAAGAAGGATCCATACATGATTCCCATGGTCCTCATATTTTTTTTGAGTACACCAAGATATCATCAACAAATACCTAAAAAAATTAACGATAATCCTCGAATACTTTATTCATTATATCTATAATAAAGGGTTCATTAACCAATCCAAATATCATAATTGTAATCTCATAATTTCCGTAACTCATGAAATTATATCTTCAAAATATCTTCCTTATTTAATCATAATTAATGATACCCATAATGAAGGTAAATCTTAGAAAAATAATGAGCTATATAAATTTGTTCAAATAATCCATTAATGCGGGGTAACAAATACCTGTTCTTTATCATAATAGCATTGATTTCCCTATAATTGATGCACAACCTCATGGATCCATGTTTCTTCTAAATAAAGAGAACATGGGTTCCACATGATGAAAGACTAGGTAATATAAATCCATTATTACAAAAATCCTCTAATTATTACTTCAAATCCAGTAATTCCATAGTTTCCATTATATATGGAGTTATTAATATTGGTCTTTCATCAAGGATTAAATTAATAGAAAACTTAACTTCAGGGTTTGGTGGATATCCAGGTATTTTCTCTGTAAATACATAAAATTATTCTTATATAATTGGAACACACTCAATTTAAAGACTTTATTTTTCATATTTAGGTTGTGTCTGATCTTATTCCCTAAGAACAACATTCAGAATAGCTACTAGGGGAGGATCTAGATATGACTCAGATGATAAAGTCTCCCATTTAAGGACAAGTAATTCCACATCATCATCACAAATCATAATTTCTTTCTATTTGAAATATTTTTTTGTATCATATTTTGAATTTTAGTACATACAAAGGATTATATCAAAGTTATCCATAATTAAATAAAATAAATTTAGAATATTTATCATGTTTATGTGTCATAATGGGAACTTTCAGAGACATCCTTGTTGTTAGGAGACTTCCACAAGGATTTTTTATTGATAACTACCTTTTAAATGTTTTTGGAAAATATCTAATTTAATTGGTAAATATGGAAGATATAAAAAGTAAAAATATCTAGAATAAAATATTGAATTATTGAAATTTGAACCACTTATTTAGGAACACTAACCTCAGCTGTAGTGACGACATAAGCTTAGACTTCTCCCTATAGCCTCTTATGTGGTAAGTACCCTTGATTCATGGGAAATTAGTTAGAATAATGACCCATTTCTTTAAAACTGAATCACTTAATAGTAGTGGCCTCTTTAATTCCCTTAAATTCATTATCTAGATTAGCCTTATCTCCATACTTGCAAAAAACAACCATTCCCTTCAATAATTTTACAGGATGTTTATTACCATAATTTTCACATAATGGAAATTTCTTCATTTTCCTATTATTCTTTGATGTATTCCATTTTACTTTATATTCATGCAACATATTTTTCTCTTTATTTCCCTTAAATATGTAAGATCTATAAAAATAAATCGCTATTTTCATTGTGTATAAAACTATTTCTTCATATGATGAAAATTTTTAGAAACTTATTCCCTTCATAGAATTGGCTTAATCCCTTCAAATAAATGGTCAATATTTCTTTCTATATTACATATGTAATCCATAGCATACTAGGATTATTTTTTAAAGGCATCATTATACTATATAATAATTTATTTTTCCTTTTTATTTTAGTTAAATATATTTATCTTCATTTGAATTCATTTTCTATGAGAGAAATATTTGTTGAATATTGTTACTTTAAAATATCTTCATTCTGTGTATTATATTTCTTCTTCCTCCCCAGTATTTTGGATCAATGATGAAAATTTATCAATATCAACTTTAAGATAATATGCATCTAGTATAAAATTTTCCATTTAATCAAATCCTAAGTCTATACATAACTTTTTAATGGACTTAATCCATTTCTCAAATACTACTATATTTATAGTTTACTAAAATATTGAGGCTTATGTAGGGAAATTTCTACATTGGCCATGGGTATTGATACCATTATTCCCACCAGGATCCATTTCAAAATAATGGAATATAATAAATTAGTTCATAACATTATGAATTTTAAATAATAATATATAATTATAAATCTGGTGTAACACTTAACATAAATTGAAAATCTATGCACTATTAATTTGAGAATCTTAAACATTATTTCATTGGGGATATCTTTAAATCAAAAAAATATTTTCAAATCTTTCATAATAGTTTGTAAATAAAATTTGAATTAACCTAAGTATATCACCATGAATGTCAAACTAGGTGTGCAGTAAGGGCCCATTCACTATGCACTAGAATGATGGCTGAGATATACTTGACCAACACTATTTAGGGTTGCTACCCCTAAATGAACCTTTGACAAAACTATTCCCACTTATAGTATCTCAACATCATTTTTTTACTAGGAAAACCACATAATATCGACCTTAGATTTTTTTGATATTATAATTTAATTAGATATTTAGGTTTATTTTCCATAATCATTGTTTTAATAAATATAGTTCCCAAGGATTATATGAAACTTTCTCTAATACCATTTATAACAATCCCAACTCCAATGAGACAAAATTGGTGTGTACTTTATTACATTGGTATAAGATACTAGTTATCTCATCCTGAAGAACCAATTAATTTATTAGTCTTGAAGAACTAGATATATACATGATTACCATATTATGTTGTAAATATAAAATACATAGCATAATATAAACTATTAAATCCATTTTATTTATAATAATATCCTTATTCATATCATGGATAAAGGAAAAAAATAAATGGTGATCTTAAATGCTCTGTAAGAGTTATCTACAACAAAAGCTATCATGAGTAAATAAGGCATAATAAATACATAAAGGTAAAAAACTGAAAACATTCTATTTAATAAATAACTTGAACATGTAATACATCATAGAATAATATCAACGTAGTAATCTCATGGATAATAATAAGTTAACTCTCAATGAATTAAATTCTTAATATTGGAATTCACGATCTTACACATCATGATGTCTTTACCATTAAGGCCTTGCCCCAAGTAATTTTAATCGATGTATAGGTATACACCAAAAACCAATTTAATTTGGCCAACTAATTTCTCTCATGAGACCCATCAATGAATTGATGTTCAATTTATAATAGGGCCCCACACATCATTGCTTATCCAATTCATCCCTCATATATTGATTGACCAATTTAATTCGGGTTCAGTATTACCTATCAATAAATATCTATATTGAGTAAAGAATATGGAATATAAATATTTCCCTCGTAAATAAAGTAACAAAAAAATTAAAATACAATATATAGAAAATGTAAAAGTTTTAATAAATAATCAAATCCATGAAACGAGGAATATGGATATTTAATTTAAATTTAATTTCCAATGATCACATGAATGTTAATGTTTCAAAAGAAAGCGAACAACCACAATATTAATGAGATATAATATATTTTTTGATGATTTCATTTACATTAGAGAATAAAATAAAATATATGTGAAATATTAAAAATAATATTTCTTAAAATATTTTTATTTGTAAAATCATTGAAATATTATAGAAGAAGTTAAAAGAGCATAAAGAGGTTATGGCTGTTAGAAAATCCATTAATGATTTATACGTTAAAAGAAAAATTCCTTTTGAATTTTTTAGAGAAATTAAAAAATTAAACCTTTATAATTTGTTTAAATATTCATTTACAAACTTGTATAATTTAGAGAATAACTTAAAATGTCCATAATAAAAAGGACTATATAATTTTTGTTTTGAAAAATATGGACATGGAATAAAAATATATCTGATCAAAAGAGAAATATGACCGGGTTTTATTAAAAACATTTATTTTATTAATTTAAGTTAGAAAGATATTAAAAATTTTAAAAAATTATTGAAACTCCTTAAATATCCAAAGGATAATAAACATGACCGATTTTATGAAGAATATATCATATTATTTATTCAATGAAAACAAAAGAAATCCCAAAAAATGATTGTAAAATAGATTTTAAATTGTTACCCATTGAAAGAATAAATTTAAATTGAAATATTAGACATCTTTTAAAAAAGGATATTAATGTCAAATATATCAAAGGGGACGTATATAGACCACTTAAAAATAAATAGGTTCATAATACTAAATATTTCATAATAAAATGGAAATTTAGACGAAATCACTTATATCATGCTTACCATTAGTTGAATACACTTTAAAATCATATATAATGGTTTAAAACATTTTATTAATTTATATAATAATGATATTCATATTTATAATATCATATATGATCTTATTATAACATCTTATCACCTATTTAATAATAATTCATTATTATGACTACTTCAGCTGTTAACTACTTTATTTTCTCATGCATGTTTTGTCATGGAAGATTCTGTTATTGTTTATAGGATATAGTTACATCACATACATAATTATACTAATGTTATAAATATCATATTTATTCAATATATTAATTTTTATCATCATTCTTCAAATTTTAAAAGGAAAATGAATCACATCATTTTGTGGAGGCGGTAGGTCGTATGTACGTGTACAAGACATTATTATTTACTTAATGGGTGAAATGGTAAGGAATTAAATGATATATTAATATTATAGAATCAATATTATGTCAAAATTATCACATATATTAATTTTTCTCATCATTATTACTATCCATGTGATTTGGTAATGGAAAAAATTACATCGGTTCGCGAGGTGGTAGTCCACCGTTCACATGAGTGTTGGTTTTGTTTTCTATTTGATGGAGAATGAGATGGATAATTATTATACCATAAATATAGAAAGATCTCAGTATATGTGTGATACTAGTTTTATTATATTGTAATTATTCCGACATAATTGAAGGTTGTAAAAGAAGAAGTAAAAGGAAAGAGTTTGGTGAAGACAATTACCTTTGCTCAGAAAAACTACATTTGGATCTCTTATGAAAGTCCCTAACGATGGTAATTTGGGAATAATAGTACCTAAAGAATATATCCTTTATTTTTTGGGAGAGATTTTTTATGTGTTATTTTAGATAAATGGATTAAGAGGTGTGAATATGTTAGAGGAGGAGGTGTCGTTTTATAATTGAGACAAGTGGCACACTTGTAAATTTTCAATGTTTTAAAATATAATCAAGTCACTATCTTATAAAAATGGACCAAGAATGTCTCATATTATAATTTGATAAGGTTAAGGTATAATTATATCCATACAATGAGGTTTAATAACTTCTTAGGTCATTTTAATCCATATAACCCCTAATATACCCGTTTTGACCTTAACTATAGTAATTAAATTTTACCATTTTTACTAATAATTTTAACCAAAACTTAAGTCGACCATATTTCATAATATTAATTATTATTTTTTAAAATCTTTAATCTATTTTATCAAAAATTTTTTATAAAAATTTCAGAATTTAATGTAACAATAAACCCACAAAATATGATGAAAAAAATATGTTATTATAAAATGCATTTTTCATGAATTAAATGATATTACATCAACTATATGACTAGTAATGTTCTATATATGTATTTAAATTGATATATTTAGATATTTAATCAATAAATTTTATATAAATCATTCATTATTAAATTATATATTAATCAATTAAAATAGAAATTAATTATTATTTTAATTTTTTTTAAAAAAATATCTGTTTTACCTCTAAATGATATTTTCTTTATTTATATAAAATATATAGTCAATACATGGTAAATTATTAATATTATAAAAAATTATTGGAAGTAAAATGAGTAATAATTAAATACTACATTTTTGATTATTCATAAAATATTATTTCTAATGAAATTTTTTTAAAACTCATTCTAGAATAATTTTGATCTAATAAGTTCGAAATCAATAATCATCCAATAAATTTAGAATTTTTTCTATGAAATATTAAAATGTTTACTTACTATAATTGAATATTGGGTGTTACATACCTATCCATTTCAACTCACCATGTCTAAGAAAACAACCCTATAAGACCATTATTGTGGTTTCTACTCCTTAGTAAGCTCAGCCTCACCCCGACTCTCCACCACACCCATCGACCAAAGAATTTAAAATTTCAAAATTTCTTATAGGGAATCATTCAAATAACCACACTTATAAAAATGAAAATCCATATGGCATAGTATTCGACATTTAGAATAGGGAAAAAACTTCAAGAATTCCTATAACACCACACCATTCACTATGGTCATAGAGTCAGTCCCTATTTTACAAAGGAAATTATCCATACCCCACACTATTCACTTTGTTTATTTCAATCCATATGTTTACCAAACACAACATCAACTAAGAACTATGAAAACAATACATAAAACATGCCTCACCATGGCCACCAACTCACTTATCTCCAATACGTGGTGAAACATAGGAAAGGAAAAAAAACTCTTCTTCCACCCCTAAAGGATCTTTGATCTTCTTATAGACCCTTACAAATCCATTAAAACACAAAGGGATGGATTTATAAAAATACCAGACCCATAACTAAGATACCACTAAAATAATTATCATCATCAAGAATTAAGAACAAAACCTGGGAAAATAATGAAAAGTGTTCAAAGAAACTCCCTACAAGATATGTATTATAGTTCTCTCTATAATAAGATCAGAATCGAAAAATTATAGGAAAAATAAGTATAAAAAAACAACATCATAAATCAAATCATAATCAAATCATGTTATATTAATTATCTTAATATAATCAATCATAAAAAAATCAAGATATTTAACACAAATATATGAATCATTCCTATAAGTAAAATCCTACAAGAAATCATGTCTCCAAAGGACACAATGTAATGGAATAAAATTCCCATACAACACTTTCTATTGATAGTTCTGAATTTGAACTATCCATTCCTTGATGGTCACATCATTTTCAAATAAAATATCAACCTATTTAATGTCATGGGAATCATCATAAAGGTACTGAAAAATCTATGATATGTGAAAGAATTCATGGATATAGTATATCATCAAGGGAAGTTATAATTGATATAAAAATGATCTAACACATTCTAAACCCTAAAAAGTCTAAAACAATCATGGAGAAATATCGATGTCATGAATAAACCTCTAATAAACTATTTGAGGATATATCCTTTGTGGGGAAAAAATCCCTCAAGGTATTGTTGAAGCATTTTTGAGATGGTTGTGTTTGTTGACAAAGAGAGTCTCAATGACTCAAACTATTGACAAAGGAAGTTTTCTTAGAGAATGGGGAAAAGTGTTTTTGGCAAATGGAGTTGTGATCTTGTGTTAAGGAGGTTTCTAATGTTGTACGCTAGGAATTTTATTTCAAATTCAGAACATAAAAAATTTAGCAAAGGAAAGGTGGCGCGCAAGTCCAAAAGTAGCGTGCAGGTTTTGGCGAGCAAGTCCAAATGTGGCACGCAAGTTTTGGCACGCAAGTCCAAATGTGGCGCGCATGTTTTGGCACGCAATTCCTAAAGTGGTGCGCAAGTATGACACACAAGTGTGGCGCACAAGTCCTCAAGATTCCTATAAATAGATGGATTCCCTCCTCATTTCTTAACGAGCTCAACACTTAGAGAAAACACGATCTCTAAGCGCGCAAGTGGAAGTTTTGGCGCAAAGGTTTTGGTGCGCAGGTTTTGCCGCGGAGGTTTTGGCACACATGTTTTGGTGCACAGGTTTTGGCGTGTAGGTTTTGGTGCTTAGGTTTTGGCACATAGGTTTTGGCGCACATGTTGGTTTTTCCACAATGAAGGCAGAGGCTGTGCACTGGTTAAAGGGGTGCACAAGTCACCCTAGGGTTGCGTGAAAGTTAGAATTTTCCCAGAACATCTGTAGTAAAGCGGTATTCATCAGTGGTTGAACATTTAACTTCAACAGATCATCTATCAACAGTGGAGGAAGCATTCATTCATGCAAATGAAGTGACCTACAGGTCTATAAAAAATGAGTGGATCTTCTAAAGAAGAAGTGATCACACTTTAGTTGAGAGAGAAGTGAGCTTTCATATTGTGAGTGGTTGTAAACCAGGAGGGACAGTGAGTCCACTCCAAACTTGTAAACAACAATGCACTTTATAGTGAAATTGGTGTATCGGCATACTGCCAGTGTATGCTCCTTGGACGTAGCCCAGTGAGGGTGAACCAAGTAAAAATCGCTGTGTCCTGTGCATGCTTTAAGTTTTATTCATACTCTGCATCGGGAAGGGGAGAGAAGAGAGTTTTGTCTAACAGAAATACAAGATCAGAAGGGGTAGTTTTTTTAATATATCATACCCTAATTAACCCCCCTCTCAGGGTATCTAGCCTATTGGACCTAACAATTGGTATCAGAGGCAGGTTGATATCAGTGTTTTCTCTCAAATGGAGGTCACTAATCAGAAAGGGATTCTGATCTTAGACAGGAACAATTTTCAGCTATGGAAGAATTAGATGCAACACTAGTTATGATCTTTGGGAATGGATGTGTTTATAGCAGCAATGCATGGTATCACAGCTGATATTAATAGTGGTTCTTTATTAGAAGATGAGCGAAGAGAATTGGATGTTTATGAAAAGGGAATCAATACTCTAGGGGGAGCCCTATCCAATTCTATTTATACAAAGGTGATGTCAAGAAAAACATCACATGCTATGTGGGAAAATCTGTTGAACATATATGAAGGTGATACAAAGGTCAGATAAGCAAAGCTACATGTGTTGTGGAACAAGTATGAAGATATGAGGATGAACCCGAATGAATCTGTTGATGCATTCTTTGACATGGTAAATGTTGTTGTAGAGGACATGCGAGGTCTCGACGAAGTTATTGAAGGCAGAAATATTGTGAAGCGTATCTTGATGAAACTTGCACCTCGATTCAATCCAAAAGTTTCAGTTTTGGAAGATAAAGACCTGAAAGAGATGACAATGGATAACATACACAACAAACTTGTTGCATATGAAATGAGAAATGATGATAATGATGCTGTGGAAAAGGGGAAATCAAAAGAAGTGGAATTCATGTCCATGAAGAAGGTCACCATTGAATATTCTCAAGAAGAAGATGAGACAAACATGGTGATGTCATTCCTTTATTCAAATTTTCAAAGAGGAAAATGAATGTTTAAAGGGAAACTTCCACAAGCATGATTTAGATGTGGAAAGGTTGGTCATCTTGTGGCAAGGTGCCCCTAGAAGTTTCTAGATAACGATAATTATGATGATTAAGTCGAAATTCTCAAGAATAAGTCTTCAGTGTTTGTGAAAGGGAAGAAACAATTCAAGAGAAATTTCTTCAAGAATAAGAATATTATTTCACAAGAATTTGAAAGTTCAGATGATTTTGAGGATGAAGAGGATAAGGAGATTGCAAACTTCAAAGATCATGGGGAAAATGCTATGGTGGCAGTTGTTGGTAGTGCTTAGAAGAAGGAAGAAACCGACATTGATGAAGAAGAAGAAGTTGAAGGAAGAGTTGATTTCCAAGATGAGTTAGAAGTTTCACTTAAGGAGATAGATGTTTGGAGAGACAAAACAAAGAAAGCTAACAAAGTTGTTCGTGATGCCAAACTCTATATGCAGTAGCAGGAAGAAGAGAAGTATGAGTTGATGGATGAAATTGAGAAACTCAAGTCATCAACACTAGAGAACTCAGAATCAGTTAGTGAGTATAAAATAAAGATTGAAGAACAGAAAAGGGAGATCGATGGCTTAAAAAACACAAGGAAGGATCATGTCAAGCGTATCGAAGAGCTTGAAGTGGAAGTTGTCAGTATGCGGAGTAAAGTTAAAGACCAGGAAAAACCATTGTTTCCCAAAAAATTCTTGGGAAAGTAGGTCATTGCAAAGATTGAAAAGTTGAAATAGGAGCCTAGTAGTTTTGCAGGAATGAAGCAGCAATTGAGCTAAGACATTAAGGCTGATTCAGGGCTTGTCCGAAAACAAAAATCTGTGAAAATTGAGGTCAGACAGCAAGCACCCACTCCAAGATTAAAGGTTGATTTGGGAACAAGGAATAATCATAATTTTTAGAGATCCCAAGGGGAAACTCATAGTATATAAGTCACTCAAAGGAATGAACCTTACATCAGGTGTTATTGTTGCGGAAAGATGGGACATTCACAATATGTGTGTTCCATAGCTAAGAGATATCGAAGGGCACAAGAACAAATGTGGAATCCAAACAGAGAATGGTTCTCTAGAATATATTTTGAAGGACACTATTTTTGGTGCGGAAGATTTGGGCAAATGGATAGGTACTTCACTTCGACCCTACAGAGGAATGTTCCAAAGGAGAATCAAAATGTCCGCAAGAAGTAGATCAATGAACCAACAGGTGAGTTGAAAATGAAAAACAGATTTTAAGCCTTGCAAGATAAAGCATGTCCATCATACTCTGAGAAAGATCAGATGTCTCAATCCATGACAAGTATGTAGGCAAAAATATGGACCAAGAAGAGAAAGGATGAGAAGGCAGTGGTGGGAGAAATTGAACTTAAAGCATCAGATTTCTTTGGTGTGTGGATCCTTGATAGTGGTTACACATCTCACATGACAGGTAATAAGGATCTTGTTATAGGCGTAAAATATGACAAAGATGGACTTTTCAAGTTTAGAAATGATAAAGGCCTGAATATTATTGGTTCAGGAAAGGCCAAGTTTGGGGGAAAAGAGATGAGACGTGCTGATGTCTTTGTAGTAGAAGGCCTTATTCACAATTTGATCAGTGTAAGTCAACAATGTGACTTAGGACATTCTATAAGGTTTACTAAGAAGATGTGTGTTGTCAAAGTAAGAGAAGAGTTAGTAGTTCTATAGGAAAAAATAACAAAGGGAAATATCTACCTGGTAAGTGGAGAAGAAGATATGTGTTTTCTTTCTAGAGAGGAAGAAAAAAAGTTGTGGCATAAACGACTTGGTCATCTTTGCCAACCATCCTTGGAAAATCTGGTGAAGTGTGATGCATCAAGAGACCTTAAGCTATCACGTGATCATACTCACACGTGAGATGAATTCCAACAAGGGAATATTATCAGAAAGATGTATAAGGCAAAGGAAAAGAATTCAACAAGAGTGCTCGAATTGGTGCATGTTGATGTTTGTAGTCCTATCACACCAAGAGAAATTGACGGAAAGAGGTACTATGTTCTTTTCATTGATAACTATAATAGAATGGCATGGGTATTTGTTATTACCCATAAGTCAGATGTGTTCAGTTTCTTAAAACAGTACCGGAGGGAGTGTTAAAGGATGCTTGGACATAAAATTTTGAATCTTCGTACTGAAAATGGTACAGAATTCACAAACAGTCAAGTGGAAGTCTATCTCGAGAAATATGGGATAAGGCATCAAGTTTCCTCAGTAAGAACTCCCCAATAGAATGGAGTGGTTAAAAGGAGAAATCAGATCATCAATAACATGGCCAGAACAATTCTCATTGAAAAAGACCTACTAGAATTTTTTTTGGAAGGAATCAGTTTTGACATTGGTCTACATTTCTAACAGGGCTTTGTTGTGTCCGAAGGAAGGAAAGACTCCGTACGAGATATGGTATGGAAAGAAGCCAACTGTGAAATAATTTCGAATATTTGGAAGTAAGTGATTTATCCACAACAAGGAAAAACATAGGAAATATGAGTCATGAGGAGATGAAGGGATATTACATGGATACTCAGGAAAAACTAAGGCATATAAATGCTTTAACAATAGGCTGGGAAAAGTAGTTGAGAGCAATGATGTCACTGTAGTAGAGAACGAGGAGATCATTCAACAGTTATGTGAACAATTTCTTGATGAGAGTGATGAGGAAGAAAACAACACAGGGGGAGAAGAAGTGGATGATGTTGATTCAGAAGAATATTTTGATGATGAGAATGAGGAATTTAAATCTGTATCTGTACAAAATCCAAGGAGTCGAGCTGAAATTGATAGGAATAATATCATTGGTGATCAGTCCGCTCCAGTTTAGAAAAGAAGAATGAAATCACTACAACATACATGTTTACTATCACAGGTTGAGCTGAAATGCTTCACTGATGCAGTTGAAGATGAAAACTGGATTCAGTAAATGAGTGAAGAGCTAGATCAGATTGAGAAGAATCAGACGTGGGAGATTGTTTCGAGGCCAGCTGATAAGAACATCATCAGGACTAAATGGGTATTTCGTAACAAGATGAACGAAGATGGCACCGTGATTCAAAACAAAGCATGACTGGTGTAAAAAGGATACTCCCAAATATAGTGTATTGATGTTGATGAAACATTTTCACCTGTTGCAAGGATGGAGACAATCAGATTAGTTTTAGCCATAGTAGTGCAAAGAAAGTTCAAAGTGTTCCAGATGGACGTAAAATCTACATTTCTGAATGGGGTTCTGGAAGAAGAGGTGTACATTGAGCAGACAAATGTATTTATCATTCATGAAGATGAAAATAATGTTTTTTGGTTGAAGAAAGCACTATATGTGTTCGAACAAGCACCAAGAGCATGGTACTCAAGGCTGGATTACTATTTGAAGAAGCTTGGATTTCAACGTGGTGGAGTTGATTATAATCTCTAATTCAACAACAGTAGTAATAAAAATATGATGGTGATGGTTTTTGTGTATGACATAATATTTGGTGGATCATATGGATCTCAGTGCAAATAGTTTTCTGAATTCATGAAAAGTGAGTTCAAAATGTCAATGATCGGTGAGCTGACATTTTTCCTTGGTTGACATGTGACACAAGGAAGTAATAGAACTTTCATTTCTCAATCCAAATACACCAAGGAGGTTCTGAGAAGGTTTGTAATGAATAATTCAAAGGAGATGAAGACTCCGGTTGCTACCCAGATGAAATTATCAAAAGATGACAGTGGTAGGGCAGTAAATATCACTGAATATAGGCATATTATCGGCAGTTTACTGTACCTAACAACAACAAGACCTGATATTGTTTTTCTACATGCCAAGAAGCACGTTACCAAAGTAATCCAAAGAAAATCCACATGCTCGCAGTAAAAGGAATACTACGGTATATCAAAGGAACTATGGATTTTGGTCTGATGTATAATGAAAAATCTCTACCAGAGTTATTAGGATATACAGATACAGATTGGGCTGGATCAACAGATGACAAAAAATCAACGTCAGGAGGTTCATTCTATCTTGGTAGATTGTGTACTTCTTGGATAAGCAAGAAACAAGATTGAATTTCTTGAAACACCGTAGATGCTGAGTATATTGCGGCCACTCAAGCATGCACACAATTATTGTGGATGAAGCAGCATCTTGAAGATATGGGAGTTAAAGTGAAGTCTCAAATCGGAATCCAAGGTGATAACTCAAGTGCTATCAACCTTAGCAAAAATACATTTCATCACCCAAGGAAAAAGAACATTGAGATCAAATATCATTTCATCAAGGAGAAGGTGGAGCAAGGGCTTGTGAAGTTGGAGTATGTGCCTACAGAGCTACAGGTTGCAGATATTCTGACAATGGACTTACCCAAAGATGCTTTTCAGAGGCATCGATTGGCTCTAGGAGTCCATTCGACTCACCACACTTGAAAAGTGTGAATGTGGGACCTCTCTCCTCTCCATGAGGTATGTTATGTTTTCCCTAATGCACTAATATGTGTTTTTACCCTGTTACAGACCGCAAAAGAGTGATCTTTGGGTTCTTTGACAAAGGGGAAGAAAAAAGTGATTATTCAAGGGGTAGATAATGTGGCAACTTGATAAATCATGAATGATATGGGGAGACGCTGGTGGAGCAGCGAGATAGAGGGAGAAAATTAAATCAGACGATGCTAGTCATGATTGATCAAAGAATAGATATCACGACAGCTGATGAGCATGATAAAAGCAGAAGTGTGGTTGATGTCAGGTTGGTATGAAAATTTCAATTGACATTAGGTTGGTTTCAATAGTGGTGTTAGAAACAAAGTGACTCATAGATGAACTTTTCATGATAGTCTTGTTTCTCACACTGTGCATTGCTCATGTGAGCTTATAGTATGTGTTGATTAAATCTTTGATCGCTATCTATATCGCAAGAGGCGAATGGTGGCTGAAGATGAATGAAGCCTTAATGAGGTATCAAAGAATGGAGAATTGTTTTGAGAAGAGTTGTCAAAAAACCCAAAGGAGGAGATTGTTAGGAAAAAATCCCTCGAGGTATTGTTGAAGCATTTTTGAGATGGTTGTGTTTGTTGACAAAGTGAGTCTCAATGACTCAAACTATTGACAAAATGGAGTTTTCTTAGAGAATGGGGAAAAGTGTTTTTGGAAAAGGGAGTTGTGCTCTTATGTTAAGGAGGTTTCTAATATTGTATTCCAAATTTTTTTTTTCAAATTCAGAACATCAAAAATTCGGCAAAGGAAAGGTGGAGCGCAAGTCCAAAAGTGGCACACATGTCCAAATGTGGCGCACAAGTTTTGGCGCACAAGTACAAATGTGACGCGCATGTTTTGGCATGCAATTCCTAAAGTGGAATGCAAGTATGGCGCACAAGTGTTGTGCACAAGTCCTCAAAATGCCTATAAATAGACAGATAACCTCCTAATTTCTTAATGAACACAACACTTAGAGAAAATCCAAGCTCTGAGCACAATAGTGGAAGTTTTGGTGCGCAGGTTTTGGAGCGCAGGTTTTGGCACACAGGCGTGTAGGTTTTGGCACACAGGTTGGTTTTTCTACAATGAAGGTAGAGGTTGTGCACTAGTTAAAGGGGTGCAAAAGTCACCCTAGTGTTGCGTGAAAGTTAGAATTTTCCCAGAACATCTATGGTAAAGCGGTATTCTTCAGTGGATGAACATTTAACCTTAACAGAGCATCTATCAACAGTTGAGGATGCATTATTTCATGCAAATGAAGAGACCTACAAGTCTATAAACTGTGAGTGGATCTTCTGAAGAAGCAGTGAACACACTTCAGTTGAGAGAGCAGCGAGCTTTAATATTGTCAGTGGTTGTAAACCAGGAGGGACAGTGAGTCTGCTCCAAACTTGTAAACAGCAGTGCACTTTATAGTGAAATTGGTGCATCGACATACTGCTGGTGTATGCTCCTTGGACGTAGCCCAATGAGGGTGAACCAAGTAAAAATCGATGTGTTCTGTTCATGCTTTAAGTTTTATTCATACTCTGCATTGGGAAGGAGAGAGAAGAGAGTTTTTTCTAACAGCAAAACAAGATCAAAAGGGGCAGTTGTTTTAATGTGTCATACCCTGATTCACCCCCCTCTAAGGGTATCTAGCCTATTGGAACTAACATCCTTAATAATGTATTATATTCATAATCTAACTCTATAGGCCTCCTCCAAAAATCAACATCAGACTTCTGATGATCATATATCACCTTAATCCACTCATGAATCACCTATACCTTCTCTATAGTTATTTTCATCATTTTAGGTTCAAGAATCATTGGCTCCCAACCATTTCTAAACACAATGGGGAAATGAAAGGTTATTCATATAATTATTCGATTAGGGTCAATTCAATACTGGAGTGAAAAGTTTCAATTTTTGAAAATGTTACTAAAGGATGGTGCCCCACTCATAAACCTCTAAAATCAAGAAGGCACACACTCAACATTTATCTTGAATCTTGTACAATCATCTCTATTAGATTTTCCATCAGAAAATGAAAATTTTCACTAAGGGATAATTGAGAACTAAAATCATATAGGAGGACCCTCCACATTCTAGTGGTGAAATGGGAATCTTGATATGAGATGATCATATTAAAAACCCCATAAAGACTCACCAACTCCTCCAAATACTGGCTCTATAAAATATCCAATGATATTGATTCATTAATTTCTACCTAGTGATATGAATTCATCAAATAGTATATAATCACTAAAATATCATTGAAACCACCTTATGATTGAGGTAAACCAAGTGATGAAGTCCATTGAAATTTACTTACAGTTTTACTAGGGAACCTCAAGTAACTGAAGAAACACACTAGGAATACACTACTCATTCATAACATTCTTGAAGACCAAGAATAAATACACAAACTCCATAACATATCACTTCATATAAAACCACTAAAATAAAAATTTCAAGGCATGATACACCTTAGACACTATAGGATATACAACCTTGGGAGAATTATAGAACTCATGGGGAACCAACTCATGCATTTATGTTGGAATGAAGATCCTCTCATTGAATAAAACTCAATACAGTTCAACTTACAAATATCCCTTGGGGAATTACCATAAAAAATGTATCATTCCATACCTTTAACTTGAAATCACCCAACTGTAATTCCTCCACAAGATGTACCAAATATGAAGACACCATCATTTGATAGAGGAACTCTCTACCATCAACTTATTTTATATCAGGGTGAGTCATGTAAATATCCCCTATAACTCCATAATCATTAAAAGACTCATGCACATCATTAAGAAATTAATTCTTACCTAGTGAATTAGAAAAAATATTCCCTTTTAATGGTTTATAGGAAATAATGGGGTCACAATCCTATAATAATTCCACCCACCACCAATTCTAAAAGCCCAAATAACATTAGGGGAAGATATAAATCAATCTATTATGATATATGAATACTAAAAATCATTAAAAATGAGGTAATGTTACCAAAACTTTAGATAAAAATAAGTCATACTAGCTGAGAAAAATAAGAGATATCCACTCTATATTGCATCAAACAAAACCAAATTTGAGACATGATGTGTTGTAATAAACCTCAAACATAATTTCTTACTTTGGAAAATAAAAAACAATATAAATAACTATATTATATTTCAAATACTGAAAATAAACCTTCCACTAGTCATTCCACATAAAATATTAATCTTTCCTAGTAGAAGATATCATATTAGTAACAATATAAGATAAATCAAGTAAAAAAATCTTATAATATCTTTAAAATATAAGGATAATCTGCACCTCCTGAAAATCCATGGGTATAATGAAGAAACTAAGTCCTAAATATTCAAAGGATCTACAACTACTAAAAATTAAAGCAAAACATGTACCATTAAATTGAACTCATGGGACCAAACATATACATCAAGTGTTTTATAAATAACTGATTCTGTCAAATGATCTCCAAAATAGCTTACAGATTCTCTACATGCTTCTCCTTAGACTTGGAATACACAAGGATTTCATCACTAAACACCATTATGAACAGTTCTAGAAATTAGTCAAATATATAATTCAGTATCCCATGATCATATAAGGTGAATTCAAGAAACCAAATAGTATCCCATGATCATATAAGGTAAATTCAAGAAACCAAATAGTATCTCCAGGAACTAATAATTCCCATAATGAAATTTTAAAGTATCATCTGTAATATCATCATCCTTTAATCGCATCTGATGATATCATGACCATATATCATTAATAAAGAAGAAATTATCTCCATTGAGATGACTTAATAGATCATCAATCCATGGAAGAGGTAAGATTTTCATTAATATCAACTGGTTCAAATGATGATAATCAATTAAAAAAATTATACTGCCACCCACCTTTTTCAAAAACAAAACCAAGACACCCCGTGGTGACACATTGGGATGAATAAAATATCTCTATTGAAGATCATTAATATAAATAAATAGCTACCATAATATCATATAAAACCATATTATTTGGATATAGTGATATTGAATTGCCATTAAACTATAATTCGATCATGAAATTAATCTCAAATCGAGGGGGAAACACCCAAACCTCTTAAGGAAACAGATTAATGCATTATTCCAACACCTTGGGAAATACCCCAAAATAAGCCGAGATTAATATCAATATTTTATTGACTATTAAAGAAAATATAAACTCATCATTACTGCAACCCATATGATTATATTTTACACCAATAAACCTTGAATTTTCTTATCCACTTTCATAGAAAATATTGATAATAATAGAGTAATTAACAATATCTATAAGAAAATATAGATATTCCATGACAAAGTTGATGTCGTATGACTGTATATAAAAATTAATGAACTTTAACCAAGATTTATGCTACCCTAAATTAACTTAGAAACAATACAAACATCACAAAAGAAAACTCAACCTCTAACTGGTGTAGTCAATGCCAAGTGAATCATAAGATTCTCTAAATCAAGCCCAAAAAATGCACTTGAGTAGGTGTAATGAAATAGTGTGTACATATTGAATCAAACAAAAATATTTCCAAGTTGAATATAAGTAGATAATACCTTACATGAAATATGGTTCTCATAGATCTTCCAACTCTAATGCATTCACATTTATTTGCAAATATACTCCTCTACCACTTCCATTTAACCGATGACAACCAGATGCATGGTCATGATCTTACCTATATCCTAAAGGATGATTATTATTATAGGAATTACTATAATTGACCTTTTTTACTCTCTAATGATCAAAATCTAGATTACCTTATTGATTCTAGTTCTACCTTGTAGGATACTATTGTAATAGATGATCCTAAAGAGTGATACGAACTATATTCTGACAACTAATGAATGTTAGGCAATAAAGATTCGAATGGTTATAAAAATTTCATAAAAAAACATTTCTGATCCTCTTGAAGTGGACTCCAAATTTCTAGTTGCAATGAAATAGAATAAATATGGTTTGATTTAACTCATCTCATCCAGAGACTTCAACTGACTAGGAAAGTGAGGACCTCTAACCAAAAATCTACTTTATGATGAGACTTTATGACTCCCCTCCCATAAAGGTCTATTCCGAGATAGAATCCTATCAATAACCTTTGTGTTCTATAATACCTCAAGAAAAATTTAAGATATGAACATGGTGAATTGAAATGGATATATGGATGCAAAGCCTCCTCAAAATTCCACACCCAATCCTTATAATCTGGATAAAGTCCCAATGCATAATGCAATAGGTTCTTATATTGGATAATAAATTCTTGTATACTATAATTCCCTTGGAAGAGAGTAAGAGTATCCTTCCAAAAAAAAACCTTCATAGTGAATGAAAACAACTTGGGCTAAATATGACAATGAAACCTCTACCATGAAATTAACAACTCCTTATGGCCCCAAAGAACAAAAAACCACCACTACAGAACAATTACAAGTTTTTTTGTTAAATAATGATTAATGATCTCTTTGAGAAAAAAATCAAATTTAAGGAAGTATCCACCTACTTAATAAAATCCAAAGTCTCTTGGTCAAAAATAGATCCACCATACTTATATAGGACCTGAAATTGAATCTCTCAAAGAATATTCCTCTAAGTTTCATCGATATCAACTCTACGGTGACCCACTGGTGTATCATGATGGACATTATTAGTACAACCCAAATGAGGATGTTGACCTGACCCAAACCCAATTGAAAGAAAACATAAGGGACTTCCTAAACCTAGAATATAGAATAATTAAAAATAAATAATTTATATTCATAATAATTCCAATTTTCTACATGATTTAAACACAGGTGGAGAAAAGTATTATGCATGATCCTTATATAGGGCTCTACCTTATAATAGGCGTAACTTTAATTATTATGTTCAGTAAATAAAAGGTCCTTGAATCAAATGATAGGGCCCCCAAAAATTCAATATCTGAGTCTATCTCACTTGATTATATCACATATTAAGTACAAGTGATACTATTTACCTAATGAACCATCCAATCCTCACCAATGCATCCATATTATATCACACCTCCCTAATATAAAATTTGATACCACTCTATCAATTACCAGCTCCCTTTTTACTCATTTTAGTCTCGTAGTGAAAATGAGTATGACCCATGGATCCCACCTTCAACAGGTCACATGATGGGGACTAGCACTATGAGTATAAAATGAGAAATTGAGAGGAATTACCCTCAATGAAAAAAAATCCAAGATTAGATAAAAGATCCACTAAAAAACTCAACCCACAATTAAGAAGATAAACCATCCCATTACATGAATTTGATCTAATACCATACAAAAGAAAATAAAAACAATACCACAATCATCACCAAGGAATTGACTATGAACGCTAATAGCTCCTAAAAAAATACCCAAGCTAGTAAAACTGAACTCAATCACCAATTAAATCATACCAACCTAATATATATATATATATATATATGGTTGATCATATAATTATCCTTAGTAGGATCCTCCTTGAAACCTATCATGAAAATTTGAAAGATTCATACTATATCCCAATTATTAAATAAAAGAAACAAAATTATTACCTAAGTAGGTAAAAACACATACCATACCCACTATGGATCTATAACCAATACACACACAAAAGTATAACATTTTAAATCAAAATAATATATCTATATAAAAGGAACCCTATATCCACTTTCCTACTGAACAAGTCACCCTCACTCTAATGTATTATGTCTTGGTTATCCCATTAAAAATATAATCCATTCTACCGATTCAATCAACTATATCCATTACACATCATCATCCCATCCTATACCCCTTTCAAACATATTATCACCAAATACAAACCCATATATCATCAAAATTATAACTACATAGTGAGTATGAATTCCATAAAAAACCATTTATCATTCACTATACCTTAAAAAACTATATCCTGTGTAAGTACACATGTATTAACTATATTCAACATAGCCTATATATATATACACACATTATATAACATCAAGGCACTATATCCTAGACATAAATGTATAATAAAACTAAGGTCCATCACAACCCATATGAGAAAATTACCTATACCTTAGGCCATTAAATCCCAGATATTCTTATATAGTATGATATGTTTAGATGAGAGAGTAGTGAAGGAGATTATGTTACCATCCATATACTCAACATCGTAGATGGTGGTAAGACACACAAAACACACAACCAAACTTGTGTCAATTTCCCTAATGAATCTGGTGGTGGAGCATATTAATACATAAAAGATAATTATAATATGTCACACAACTATTATAAGGGAAAATATCTGTTTTCCCAACCAAGTTAAATACCAGAGGGGGGTGGGGGTGGGGGGGATGAATTAGGGTATTATAATTTAAAACAACCACACCTTTGTATATTGTTTCATCATTAAAAAAGCACTATTCTATCCATTTAAAATAGAAGTTTCTGAACAAAAATGAAAATATGCATGAGACAAAACAATTTCACTTGGTTCACCCTCTCTGAGATTTGTCCAAGGAGAATACATAAGAAATGCTCCAATATACCAAATTTAATAAATCTCACTGCTATTACAAAGTTCTGAGCAAACTCACTATCCCTCATGGTTTACAACCAATAACAATTTTATATCTCATAACACTTTCATATTAAGTGTGCACAACACTCCTTCTGATGATTCTTCTATTGATCTGAAACACATCATAATTATTTCACACATAAGTGTTCCATATTAAAACCTTGTCTTTATTACACATTAATTCATGATTTATTACATAATATTACACCTAATGCAACCCAAAATATTGAGAAGTATAACACCTTTAGGAATTAGGTGCATTACATAATGACTTAAAATTTTAAATAAATCTCCATTATTAAAAACTTCCTTGACATTCTCATTTTATTCCATCATACTTAAAACTGCTTGGAATAACCTAGGGACATATATAATAAAGGGGTGAGAAATAAATCCCAGTAATGAGATAAACAAGGAATAACATGAAGAAAGTATTACATGTTAGAAAACAGGTATATCAATGAAACATAAAATGGGTGTGGATAATAAAAAATAACAATGAGTCATGATATAACATGATAATCATGAGAGAGACATAGAAATATAGAAACAACTTTAAACATGGCATTATAAATATAGGCCAAGACTAACTACTGAGATATCATGGTGAAAAATTCCCATGATAGATTATTCTGAATAATTAATCCATTTCATGATGTATCATGAGACAAAAATATTACCCAATTCATTGGAGCACTATATAATTCTGGGCGCTCCCATCACTTTCATTTCATTGACATGTATAAGTGTGCCACATAGATTATACAACATGGAATCATTTTTCATCAAATGTTTTTCCATTATCAAGGAACATGGAATAAATACCTGTAAGTACCAAATAAAATAAGTATAAGTTCCTAAATTTGAAAAGATTTTATTGTAAATGGTTATATGTATTAAATATAAATTGTTTAATATAGAAAATCACGGTGAAATTTCTGCAGCCTAACAACAGTACTCAAAGATTCATAAAAATGGTTTATAGAGAGAGAAAGTGGTATATATTTATTTTAAAATAAAATTCACAATAAGAGTTATGTGGAATAGAATATCCCTACATTAGGATTGAAAATAAAGTCATAAAATTAATTTTATTCTTGAATTGAAATGAGGATAAGGAGAGGATACCTTACTAAATTTCAGCATAGTATCAACTTAATTGAAAGATATAATGAGAGGGGATAAATAATCTATCATTATTATGAAATAAATTGGAAATTATATGTATCTTTATAAATAAATTAAAACATAAAAAATTGATATTAAAGAGGATAAACCTAAATAAGGTGCATGAAATAAAAAGAAGAGAGAAAAGTCTCCTACAAAATTTCGGCATGGTAACAGGGGTACATAATGTATCATGATAGGGATTAATGAGAGTGAAATAGGCCTATCATCAAATTTAAATAAAAATTGAATTAATATTTATGTATAAAAACTTTCCCTAATAAGAAAAAATGGTATTTAATTTTCATAACATAAAAGAGGTTTTTGAATAAAAAGTAGAGTGAGAGATCCCTTACCTTGGGAGGTGGATTCCAAAAGCATGGGAGGAACTTCTTGAGAGAATGGGGGAACCTTGGGAGGACATATAGAGTGTATATAAGATTAAGTATGTAATTAAAGGTATTTTAGTGGATATGAATGATTTCATGGGTGGGGTTTTATAGAAAATGTGTAGAAAATTCTTTATTATTTCTCAAACATAGATTTTTTGACTATATATAATAAAGTAATCAAAACAACAAAAAATACCATTTTTTACCCATGGTTTCTACTAAAGGGATTTTTTTTTATTTTATAAGTCCAAGGGGTGAAATTATTAAAATATTTCCCTTGGTGATGTGGAAGTTAGTCATGTTCTTAAATAAATGATTTTAAAAACTTAAAATATAATATAGGTATTAGAGGATTCATAAAGGCTTTATAAAATTAATCAAATAAACTTAAAATCACATTGTTTTAAAGGGTAAAAAAATATTTTTTCTTTTAAACCTTTTATAACATTAATACATAATTTTTTGGTCATTATGATTTCATAATATGCACTGTATATTTATATGATATTTAATTTTTACCCAAAAATTGGACAGTCTTAGAAAATTATGAAAAATTCACCATGGGATAATTTTGACATTATAATTAAAAATATATTAATTAAACTTTTTTTTTTGAAATATATGATTTTTTACTTTTAATATAGGATGAAAATTTATTGAGAAATGCTGGGTTTTTTTGACAATAATAGTTTTTGAACTCTTATAAAAATATAGTTGACTTCATAAAAATTATATGTAAATATATATATATATATATATATTTTAGTAATAATATTTTATTAAAGAATATTTGTATTCATAAAAATAAAAGTATTAATTGAAATTTCATATTATAAAAAAAATACAATTTTTGTTTAAACATATCAAAAGTCATTTATTGAGTAATACTTGGTTTTTTAGAATAATAGTTTTTGAACCTTTATAAAAACTAAATTTGACTTCAAAGAAATTATATAATAATTTATATTTAAAAATATTATTTAACAAGAATATTTTATTAAAAAATTATTTTATTCATAAAAAGGAAAGTCTGAATTAAAATTTCATATTATTTAAAAATAAAATTTGTGTTTAAATATAGAAAAATAAAAATCATTTATAAAATAACAATAATAATAAGTAAATATAATCATTTTATATGGAAAATATATTATAAAAATTCATTTTATTATGGTATTGATACATATCCCTTTATTACACTGGAAAATTCTATAAGGGTAAGGTGCGTGATGGTGAGACGTTCATGGGGTGGTTCGTGAAGGACCTCAGAACACCCTGGTAGGAGAGGGATGAATCAGGGTGTAAGTTTTTTCTTTTAAACTGATGGATCTTTTCCCCATGTGGTAGGAACTTTTTAAACCTATCTGATGAGAAATAGTAGAAAAAAACTATCACATGAAAATAGAAAACATATCAATTTTACACGGTTCACCACTCAGGGCTACATCCAAGGAGCATACACTGACAAGTTTTCAGTTATACCAATGTACAGTAATATTCACCAGTTGTGGTGTGCAAAATTTTAGAATAGTGTCTCTATTCTAGACAAACAACCTTTATAAGGTTTTAGGGATAGCACACTGCGTCCCTTGGACCACTTCCATTGACCCCCCTTTCTCACTACATTGGGAAGAATATGAACTCAGTTTATTGACTTGATGGTTGATTTAATGGGTTGGAATTAAATCATACATCCTCAAATATAGATATATTCTCTGTTGAAGTCCCATTTTCCCTTTTAGATTTAATATAATGTTCCACATATAGTTTGTTTGCAAACTTGTCCTCCACGAAATAGTCTTCTTACTCCGCGTACCAAACTATACCATATAATGCATGTGATCTACGTACATCCTCTATGAACTGGACTTATTCATATGTATACTACACTACACCACATTCTACGGGTTCTCCACACAGTTCCTCTGCAAACCGTAGTCATGTATTGTCTTCTCAAACTGTGTATGCATATTGCTTTTGCACACCGATTCCATGTACCACTTATTCTCCACAAACCAACTCCTCCTATGCAAACTGTATTCCATGAATCATATTCCACAAACCATATTCTGAAAACCATCCTCCATGAACCATTATGGACTTGACTGAATTCTCTCCGAATTTATAATCAATGTATCCTTTGTAGGGTTGTCTTCCCGCGAACCACTCTAGACTTCACTAAATTCCACCCTAGATTTTTAATCTCAGTGACACGTTCTAATAAAGGGATTAATGCTGTCTATATAGGTAAATAGATCTACCTAATCTTATAAACATATATTTACCAAATCTTTAATAAGGTACCACATTTATCGCATACGGTGCATCTCCCGTGAACCATATTCCCTATGTGGTCTGCTTACCGCCATTATCCCTACACAGTGGCACAAATAATCGCCTCATTTACAAAAATGACACCCTTCATAGTTTCTCAAAACTCCGCCTCATTTTCGTGAATGAAACACCATCCTGCGAACCATCACACCTTCTACATACTCCGAGACTTCCCGAGAACCACATTTTTTCACCGCGAACCTCCTTTGCTCTGTGAATCGTTCCTTCTACACAAACCACATACTATTTTCTATTTCATGAGAAATTCACTCTACATGGTTTGTGGTTCTCCATTCTGCAAACCATATTTTGTGATCTATGAACTATTACCAGAAATCCAATTTTGTGCACTTCCTTTGCATAAAACCTTCCTTTTCCAAAAACAAACTCCTGATTTTGAGGCCCAAAAATTTGGCAAACACTTGGAAACTACACCACCTTAAACACCTTCTTTGTCCTATACTGTAAGATCACTAGAATTCCAAACCCTTTTATCAACCCAAAGTGGATTGATAACAAACACAAACTATACTTCATTTTTAGAAAATAAAATCCTTGGTTTCAACAATCTCCCCCTTTGGGTTTGTTGGAAATCTATAGATAAATTCAATGAAGCACCAGATGTACTCAAAAACTGATATGCGAGAAAAAAATCAATCAACACTCTAATTCGACGTGATAAAATCTCAATGTATAAAACAAGAGGATTGTGAATTGGGTTCTCATGTCTTAGAATGCTTAAAGACATCCAAGACTAGCTCTGGCTATTTCCTCATAACACCAAATTGTTTTCTCCATTATTATTTTCTCCCTTTTGTAACTCATCATTATACCCAATTGTATCATTTTTTAATTTCTCTATTCTCATAAAATTGAATTACTATTGAATTTCTCCGTTCTACCCCATTGTAAATAAACCCAAAGAATCAAATTTTGAATTGTAAATCTTCAGGCACACTCTCTCTAGATCATATATCCCCCAAAAACCTACAAAACATTAGAAACAAGATTAAAATTGTCAACTCAATTGGGGAGAGGTTATTTCATAACCTCATCATGCACAAGGTTGGGGGGGGGGGGGGGGTAAAAACCGAGGTTCAACCATTGCTTCTGGAACACATGTTCTAAAAATGGATTCGTCAATATGTCATCCACATGATCATTAGTTCCAACATGATCCATTTTAATCATTCCTTATTCCACGTTTTCCATGATGAAGTGATATCTAATTTCAATGTTTTTTGTATGAGAATGATGAACAATATTCTTCATAAGATTAATTGCACTCTTGTTATCATTATGAATCATCATTGACTATTTCACCTCATCACCAATATCAGTTCGTTGTTGCTTCATCCAATGTAATTGAGTGTAATCCTTTGTAGAGGAGATATATTCAGCTTCAATAGTACAGAGAGAAGTGCTTTATTATTTCTTACTCAACCATCCCACAAATTTATTACCAATGATGAATGCTCCACCACTTTTGGATTTTCTATGCACCATAACTCCAGACTAGTTAGTATAAAAAAATGATAAAAGTTCAATATCTTTTTCTTCAGGAAATTATAACCCATAATTGTAAGTACCTTTAATGTACCTCATAATTCTTTTTACTGCTACCATATGTTCTTCCTTAAGATTACTTTGAAAGTGGGCCTCTAATCATGTTGTGAAGACAATATCTAGCCATGTCTCAATCTAGTACAACAAGATTACTATGTTTCTCCTATATATTTTGGGATCTACATATGTTCCATCTTCATGCTTTCCCAGTTTATTCCCAACTGCAATCGGAGTCGACATTGGTTTGGAATCATGCATATTGAATTTCTTCAGCAACTCCCTTTCACAATTTTCCTAAGAAATGAAAGTGTAGTCTTTCCTCTAAATCACCTTCAACCCTAAGAATTATGTGAGTTCACCCATCATAGAAATTTTAACTTATGATTTGATGTGATTGAAAAATTCACCCACTGATCCCTGCCTGATTCCACCAAATATAATATCATATATGTACACCAGGACCATGAACTAATATTTATAGTAATTATTCACATAGATATTGTGATACACTCCCCCAATTTTAAATTCTTCATTCTTTAGATAATAATCAAGTCAGTAATACCATGATCGTGGTGCCTGATTTAATCCATAGAGTGCCTTATTTAATCTACAGAACATCTATTCATCATTACCAATTAGAAAAACCACTGATTGGTCAATGTATACTTATTCTTCAAGAACACCATTTAAGAAATCTATTTTGACATCCATTTGATACACTTTGTATCATATTTAAATTTCCATGGTAAGAAACAATCTTATTGACTACAGTCTAGCCACTGGAGAAAAAATTTCTTCAACATCAACTACTTCAATAAATGAATATCTTTTACACACTAATTGTGTCTTATTTCAGATCACAGTTCCAAGATTTTCAAATTTAATTTTTAAAATCCACTTAAAATCAATCAAATTGTTCTTTTTGGGTCTCTTAAATACATCCCATGTTTGGTTTTTATCGATCTGATCAACCTATTCATTCATGGATTTAACCCATGATTCATCTTTTGTATCTTCTTCAAATGAGGATGGTTCCAAAACTGATAGGAATGCAGAATGTGCATTATTCCTCATTCTTATTGTCTTCATGAGAGATTTACAATCCCCAATAATGTTGGATTGGTCAATTTTTTCTATTCTATTCCTCCTATGAGGTTCAGGAGAATTTTCAATTATTCTTCTGTGTCAACATCATGATGTGATTCTTGAGTGTTTTTCATGCCTTCATCTACTTTTTTATTTTGATTTGTTCTATGTCCACATTCTTCCCTATCTTCTATCACATCATTAGATGAATTTATTGAGGCATTTGTGGTTTTATCTCCAATGATCATTGCATCACTACTTTCCACAATTTTTATTAGATGTTTATTGAAACATTTGTAGGATTTTTTATTCATTGAATATCTGATAAATATTTCTTCATTTGCAACATCACTATACTTTCCTTGATTTCCTTCTTTGTTTTGAATAAAAAATTTCTGAAAACATGAAAATACTTCAATGAGAGATTCCGTCCATGCCATAACTCATAGGGTGTCTTGGTTTTTCATATATAAAGCCCCATTTATTTTTGAATATAAACTGCATCTTGAACAACCTCTTTCTAGTAATGGAGAGAGATACGACTCTCAATCAACATAGTTTTGTCCATACTATTCACCTGTCAATTTCGGCACTCAACAACTCCATTTTGCTGTGGGGTTATCAAAAAATCCACCTCATGTTGTATTCCATGTTTCTCCAGGTAAATTTCAAATTCAATGGATGTGTAATCCCCTCCATTTTCAGACCATAGAACTTTGATTGTCCATACAGTATCATTCTTGGCTATTCGACGATAAGTTTTCATGCAATCAAGAACCTTTCATTTCCTGTATATAACCATCACACAAGCAATTAAACTATAATAATCAATGAAAATGATGAAGTAACTTTCTCCATATGTTCCAAAAAAATTTATCTTACCACATACATCTATATGAATGAGATCAGGAATATTTTATGCTCTTTCATTTTTTGGATGATATGAAATGCAGACCAACTTTCCTCGCATGCAAGCATCACAAGTCTTCTCCCATTCACGATTCAGATTTGGGATGTCCCAAAAAACCATTAGTTTAGAAATATTTTCCATATCTTTTTGATTGATGTGACACAACCTCCGCTGCCACAATTTGTTCTCTTCTTCAATTATTATGTAACAAATGTTCTCTTTACTATCAACCTGATATAAGTTTCCATTTGTTCTGCATCCCTTCATGAGATAATTTCCCATTATTACTTTTATAGTTCACCCCTTTTGATTGAATGTCAACATAAGTCCAGATTCACAGAGTTGTCTCACACTTAGAAGATTGTGATGCAACATGTCCATATAAAGAAATTCAGTCTTATTTATCTCACCATTGTCCAGTTCAGTACTTCCAATGAATTTGATCTTCAAAGCACCATCATTACCAAATATTACTATTACACCAAACTTTTTTTGATATTCATTAGTAGGTCTGCATTTCCCATCATTTGGGATGAGCATCCACTATTGAGGATCCAAGTGCTACTGTTCTTGGTATCTTTGAGAGTTACTTTTACGATGTTGGATTTTTCAATTTTGTTCCTTTCCTTCCAAGAAATATTAGATTGAGTGAAGGATAAGGATATACACTCAAATATATCTTCCATGTGAGTAGGTTATTTATACTCATATTCTTCTTCTAGGAGAGAAAACTTGTTTGTAAGAGAAACACCATCTGATTGGAGAGTATTGACTTGTCTCTAGGTTATGTACAAAATGTTCCTTCCATCCCTCTACCCGAAATCAACAAATTTATATCCAAATTTAGAAAAATGAAAACAATATCCCCAATTTTTTTTCTTCTATAAAAATTAGGATATAAATTAGTTATCCTTTTTGTCTTCCTAGATCTTCTCCATTCAAATATCTCAATGCCTCTTCATAGTATGACATGGTATGACCTAGATAGCCACCGAATCGACACTTTATAAGTGGAAATGTCTTATCACTTCTATTCCACATCATTTCAACTTTATTAGAAGGATAATTTTATTTTCTATCATCTCGGGAAACTCAACGATAGTTTTCAGTCCTCTTTTCAGCCTAAATTGGGAATTTATTTATTTGGACTTTAGGTGTCTTTGTGGAATGTATGACTTTCAACTTACCTTTATTTTGGCCCATTTTACATCCAGTATTCGATGTTTTAGCATTACAACCAATTCCTATGTTTCCCATGAATGAGGGTATCTAATCATTAAGAACCCTTTCAACTTTATTAAAACCACGCTTAACTATCTCTAGTTGCTCAACATCTAAGAATTTTCCAAAATGTGTTTTTTTCTTTGTTTATTTTGTACTTGATTCACTTTCAAGTTTACTCTTAAGAGTAAAAAATTATTCTTAAAGTACCTCAACAGTTTTGGACTTCCCCTACAATCTCGATGTAAGGTCATTAATGTTCTTTGACTGTTCTTAAATTATAAGCTTAAGTTCAACTATATCTTATGAGATTTTATAATTTTTTGAATGTTCTTTAAAAACTTCCTCAAGTCAATCAATTTCAGATTGTAGTATATCAACATATTATGAGGACTCTTCCACAATTTCATTCTACTTTTTTCATCTATTGCATTGATTCTCAAGCTTACCAAAAGCATCCTTAAGTTTCAAATTGAGATCAACATTAGTGGTCAATTTATTATCTCTAGCTTTATCTCCTGATGGTTCCATTTTTTCAACGATAACCATCATTGATTCACGAGTTCTAGATTTAAATTCTGGTTCTTTTTCCTCAAAGAATTAACTATCATCATTTTTTTCTTCATATAAAAAACCCTTCTCTATAGTTTCTTACCAGACTTGATGTCTTCCTTTTTGAATTACCTTTTTTGAGGATTCTGCATGTATCCAACTTTACTTTATTCATTATCAAACATTCTTATGCACTGAGAGGTAATGATCCCAACTCTTCCATATTGAAAATAATCCATAGGTAACTTTCCTTCAAATTTACCTTTTCCCTTCTTGAATTTCATAGAAATGAGAGAAATAATTTCATTTTCTTCATTTTATTCATCAATAATATCTTTGAAATTTTTAAGTTTTTTCATGGATTTAAATACCATCTCCTTGCTCACTCGAGTTGTTGCATCTTTTGGTTTGACTCTCACCTCATATGTTACCAGGATGCTTATAAGATCATCCAAATAAAGTTTAGAAAGATCCCTTTCTTGAAGGGCTATCACCTTTGCATCGTAAAGAGGTGGAATTATTCTTAATATTTTATTAACAATATTATTTTCCTTCATTTACTCACCAATTCCTCATATTTCTCTAAAAACTTTAGTAATTCAATTGAAAAATGTATTTTTATTTTTTTCAGGATCCATCTTTAGATCATCAAACCTATTTTTCAAAACTTGTAGTTTCATCTCCTTCACTTTGCTGTCACCTTTATAAATATTATCCAGTTTTCCCACATAAACATTTCTTATGTACAACTCATCGCATTTAGATATATTTGACTAAAAAGAGCTGTAGTGAAGGAATTATGTGATTTAGCATCTGTATCAAGAATTTTCTTAACTGTATCAATCATAGACATCCCAGTTGGATCGATGACCTATATTCCTTGTGCAGTAGCAAACATGACTTCCATTCCAAGATATCTTAGATGAGATCACATCATATTCTTCCACATTAGAAAGTTTCTTCCCTCAAATATGGGTACTCCCCTGATATTTACTATATTCTCCATTGTATAAATAGAGGGAAGATTTAACACCACTAACCTTTCCCCTATGATACCACTTGAAGGACCCCAGAACACCCTAAGATGGAAGGGGTGAATCAAGGTGTAAACATTTTCTTTTAAACTAATTAATCTTGTTCCCATATTGGTAGGAACCTTTTAAACCCGTCAGATGAGATCGAGAAGAAGATAAATAATCATATACAAAGCACAAACACATCGATTTTACTTGGTTAACTACTAAGGGCTACGTCCAATGAGCATATGCTAATGAAACTACAAAAAATAATGACTTATACCAAGAGAAATTCAATGACAGGTAGCATATCTCTTGGTAAAAATGAGTATTTCCAATAGATATCAAATCTTGTTGGTATTATTTTTAGGTACTGACAATTGTTTTTACCATAAACTATATCTATTGCTATTAATCACTTAATACCAAAACATTTATTACTAATAATCAAATCTGTTGTTTTATCATATTTATACCCACAATTGTTTTACCAACAAATCAATCTACTATAGGAATTATTATTACTAACAAAAATTTTACATTTGAAAAATATGTTTTAATAAATTATCCAATAACAATAAATCTTTTAGTAATTATTTAATATTTGTTTATTATTTACTTACTGCTAACACATATTTTTTCAATAAAAACACATTTTTAAACATTGAATTATAATATTAATAATTTAATAATGTTTCATGAAATAAATATACAGAATATACATTTATTGATAAATGATTAAAAAACAATACCAACTCAAAATTTTCAAATTAAAAAAATGGATGCAAATGAATTATATATATATTTAAAAAAAATTAAATATTTTTTATTATATGTAGTTATTTATTATCTTTATTAGATTAATCTCAATAAAAAATCTAATGCCTCCTATAATTACTGACAAATCCTACCCAATTCGATACCCCTCAAACCCTAAAATGACCGACTGGGGCGCAAACAGCGGAAGACCAGCATTGGTGTCAGCCTTCTTCGCCACTTCCTGGTTGTGTTCTCTTTCCCCGGACCACGATGAAGGTCTTCCTTAAGGGTAAATATGAAGCACAAAGGACTAGAATTGCCTCCATGATTTCCATCAGTGAAGGCTACATGAAGCTCCATGCTTCTATAGAGATTCCAAGAACCTTAGCATCAAGAATGTATAGGACACGGTCGAATGGGTGTGTTCTCTATCTTTTTATAGATCAGTGGTAAATGATTCTAATTTTACTTCTTGTAAGAATACATCAAAGTGTCTGGGGTTTTTTCATCTCTTGTTCATTGATGTTCAAAGGAATAATTTTCTTGGTTTGTAATAACTTCATATTTCATTTTTTGTTTATTTCAAGTTTTATGTTATGTGAGATGGATTGGGTTGAAGATTTTTAGCTCTCTTCTATGAAGATGGGGATCAAAGGCATTGTTTGTTGTTTTGATTTCATTTTCAATTCCTGATCTAGAGAAATAGTTTGGGTTGGTTGTTCTTATTAATTCAGGGCTAATTTTATGCAGAGAAGGTGATGTTTCACATCTGATTTATCAATGATGAAGATGGGTATTAAAGATCAGTTGATCTAGTTTCACTACTACAAATATGGATTTTATCAGCGCTAAAAATGGCCATTAACAGTGCTAGAAAAAGCGCTGATAATGCCGGCGAAGATAAGGGGGGGGGGGGTCCCCTTTATCAGCGCTCCAAAAAGCGCTGATAAAGACCCCTTTTATCAGCGCTAAAAAAGCACTAATAAAAATAAAAAAAATTAAAAAAAATAAAAAAAATACTGCCAATCTCGTGGGGGGAATTTTTACAGCGCTTGAGCCCCCCTTTATCAGTGATTTCCCGCACATCCAGCGCCCACCCGCACCACCTACACCCTTTATCAGCGCTAGCCCTTTAAATCACCCTTGCACGCGCGCCCTTGCCTCCACCCATATTTGATCTCGAGACCTTCCCCATGCGCACCTAAATCCTTTGCCACTACCCTATATTGATTTGTTCTCTTATTCATGATATATCTATTTATTTATATATATATTTCGTTATATTTATTCGTACAGTAATATATATTTATATTAATATATATAGTTATATTAATATATATATATATAGTTATATTAATATATATATATAGTTATATTAATATATATATATAGTAATATTAATATATATATAGTTATATTAATATATAGTAGTTATATAAATATTCATATATTGGTATTTTAAATTAAATGGATATTAGTTATTATTTAGATAAATCTAGTATATTTTATATGTAAATATGTTAAATTATTTATTTAAAAAAATTAATTTTTAGGTGTTAATATATAAAAAATATGTACATATAGTTATATATTTGATTATAAATAGCAGTGCATTATAAAAAATGAAAAAATTTCAAAAAACTAATATCAATATGAATGTAATACCTTGGAATAAATTCAGTTCCCACCAAAAAAAATCCAATAATACCCCCTTAAATGAGGCTGAAAATCCACAAAATGTTAAAAAATCTGGGTACCCTAACTAAAAACTCAGTTTTGGAGGCCTTCTGGGCCTCTTTTGGCCTCGAAAAACGCTTGAGTTGGGATTTCTCTAATTTTAGCGATGTAGATCTCGTCGTAGGCTTCGATTTGATATGTGGTAGAGCTCAAACGGACACCCGGATCAAAAGTTAAGGCCGTTTGAAGTTTGAGTTGCGTTTTCAACATATTTTGGATCTTTTTTTAACTTTTTAATTATTTTATTCATCAAACTGTTATTAAATGACTATTAATCCATAATAATTATCAAATTATTAATTAATTTTTTTTTAATTTTTTAAGAATCCATTTTCACTAAATATCTTATATATTAAGTATATTCAGTGTAAATGTACATTTATACTTATCTAAAATATATTTAAAAATTATATATTATATTTATATCAATATAACAATATAACTATATTTATATATTAATATATTTTTTAATTTTTTTTGAAGTCGACCCTTTATCAGTGCTTTTTTGAGCACTGATAAAGGCCCCCCCTTTATCAGCGCTTTTTCGTTAGCGCTGATAAAGGGGTAGCACTGGCCTTGCCCAGTTTTGTGGTAGTGTTTGAATAGGGCTCGGGCTTGGAGCTGCTAAAGCAAGGGAAGTCCAAACTGGTTCCAGAGATCTCTCTTACTGCTGAGCTAGGAGGCCATGCAAAATTGTAAATTTGGGGTTTCGTCCAAGTAGGTTCAGGTTGTCAAGTTCATGGGGGTTTATTTGATATGAATGGTTAGAATAGATATTTGAGATTTATTGGGGTTTACATTCTTGTTTTATGTTGTAGGACACCACCATCAGTAGTCATCTATCCTATGATGGAGTCTGGTAATCTGGATATTTGTATTGGTCAAGTTTTCATTAATTTTGAGACAAGTAAGAGCTAGTATTTCATGTTCATGTTTTTCAATCAATAGAAGTTTGGGGATCAGTTTTTGGAGGCTCATGTGATGATCCCTTGGTTCAGGATGTGTTTATTGGTTCAGATGTGTTGTGTGTGCCCATGGTAATCGAGATCAGCATTGTGGTCTTTGTGGAACAGCTCTTATTGAGAAATTCAAAACTGAAATTGATGTTAGAGGATTAAAAGATCAGGTGTTCATTAGTGCCTTCTCACACATTTGTGGGCACAATTATGATGGAAACTTGATTATATTCATTCTAGATAAGGATAGAAAGATTATAGGTCACTATTATGTCTATGTGTGTCCTAATGATGTCACTGTATTTATGGATCAACATATTGGGAAGAGGGAGATTATAGAACGGATCTGGAGGGGAAGATGGGTGATGCTCTTGGGGAAGGAGGTGGCGAAGGTGTAGGAAAGGGGAGAATGACATTGAAGAAACACATGATAGAAACTAAAGAGAGAATCTTTGAAGGCACGCTATGTTTTCATGGTGGCAGCGAGTGACCATGATGCATCAATGGAATTCCAAAGAAGGGGGTAGCATCATTGTGGGGTTTGGTCAGCGCCTGGGGATAGGGTGAGGTTTTGGATTTCCTTGGTGTCATTGGAGACTTGGAAAACGTTTCTATGGCTTACAACATGTACATGAAGTCGATATAATGGGTTCTCTTAGATCCACAACTTAACTCGTGACTGTATCCTAGAAATAATGGCATGGAGGGGTATCCTTTAAAAAAATGGATATACTAGAGCCTGAATATGGAGGCCTAAAGATAATGATTTTTTAAAATTCTTCTCATGTTGTTAATTCCAAAGTTGTATGATGTTGAATTGGGATGTTGTTTAAGAGGTGAATCAGCCTTGGTCTGCTTAACCAAATTATAGTTGAAATCGAATGAAGTGAATTATGGACAAGCAACATGGCTTGGATGTTTCTAAGATGGGGTTAATTGGAACCATGTGCAGGTGGTTAATTTTTTCAGAATATGAAAAAAATGTGATGAATTGGATGCTAAAAGTAAACAGGCATTAATTCCATGTGTACTCAATCTATGAGTCAAGGTAAATTCTAGACATTCCTTACTACATTATTAAATAGGTTGAGGACCTCTTATGATTACTATTCCCATCCTTGGGAACTATTGGGAAACTATTTTATTTGGTCATCTCCCTTTGTTCTAAATGTTTTGTGGTCACATGTTAGATAATATTCTTATTATTTTTATATCGTGTTTTTTTTTCATTTTTTCTGGTCATTGGATATCATCTGCTAATGCGGTCACTTGATTTTTTTTGCAGCCATCAGTTCTAGTTCAACTTCATCACAGAATAAAAATTGACCAAGGTAACCTCCAAAATTAATAGGTATTATATTTAAACAATGTATTAAGACATCATGATTTTAAATTTATAAGATAAAAATGTCTGATATAATGCCAACAAGATAAATAATTCATATCTACTATAAAATGACTATATTGTTAACACGATTTAAGAAGCGCCCTTCCCCTTCTTCCTTGGGACCTTCTTCATGTAGAAATCAAGATCTTTTCCCTCAAGGATATACCCACCGGCACAACCACATTGACCATGTCATGATGATGGCTGCTAACTAGCATCCGCCTGCAAATTGGTTATTGATATACTGTTCAAGCTTGAAATACTATTTATGTTTCTCAAGCCTTCTTAAGACATGGCTACTCTTCTTAAATTATTTAGTAGCAGAATCACCTTCCTCTTCCTTCATGGATGAAACACTCCTCATTTTTTTAACAAATTTCAACTCTATAGTGCACGAGATTCCACTGCTTGAATGGCGAAGAATCAACTTGTAGTATAGCGCCCTTCAGCAAATTTTGAGTTATCATCAGATCATTGTTCGATGCATCATATAAAACATTTAGGATTCTAGTTTTCCTGGTAACAGCCTCGCTCCCCTAGGAGTAATTTCTTATGTTGAGCCTCAGTGAACACAACTTCACATTGCCTCTATAGACCATAATTCTTTCTAACAGTTTTTTCACTTGATATCTTGATGTTTGCTGGTTTCTTTTTAATCTCATACTTTGGATTCTTCCACCAAGGTTTTTTCTTGCCTCAGGCGACATGCCTCTAGTGAATGGAATCAAGGAAAATACCAATCATCTTAGAAGTGGTATTCTCATTCTAGTTATTTTTCTATTGTTGTGTTAATTGGTTATTTTTATATCATGCATTATGGAAATTGTTTTGGTATTAATTATATATATTTTTGTGGTTAGGATGAATAATTTTATTGTTTTTGTGGTATATAGTTAGATTATCTTATGCTTTTTGTTTCAACTAGTTAGATTATCCTCTTTTTGTGATAACTGGTTGATAGTTTTATATCATGTGTTATTATTTTTATATCCTGCATTTAAATGAAAACTATTTTCTAATTGTTTTTTTTTGTGTGATCAGAACGTTTCTCATGATGGTGCATGTCTAAAGTGGGGGGAGCGGGGACGTGCATTTCTAAAGTGGATGAAGTGGGGAAAAGTGATGCTTCAAGAATAAAAGGGTGGTCCATTGTAGTCAAAGGAATGATAATGAATTTGTGCATGTCTTGATCCACTAAAGTAGATTATAGCTCATGTGAAGTTATGAGGATTCCACGATAGTGATGTCTGATGTTTGTGAGAAATAGATTGCAAATAGAGTTTCATCGAGTTCAATGTAAAGTATCTTAGTGTTTGAACATGTTTAAGCATGTTTAAACATGTTTTCAATATGTTTCTTGGAGATTTTTTTTTCATAAAGTTTGAAAATTTATTTAAATTATATTGGAATGTGTTTTTTCAAATAAGTCTTTTTTGAGTGTTTTATATAATCTATTTCTTTTATTATTATATAAAAATTATAATAATATATTATATATAATTATATTATAAATATAATATAAAATTTCAAGTATAAATATGGGAATACTGACATTTAGATTATAATTTACAAACAAATACTAAGTGTTGATATTGTTTATAAATGTTAATAATATTACCAACAAATATATTAGTCATATTAATCTATTTCTAAACATTTTTACCAACATATATATTATCTGTTGGTATTATTATAATTGTGATCGAATCATTTTATTTTTCGCAATAACATTTAGCGACTGAGTTTTTACCAATAGTTTAGTGACATGACAATTTTTTTGGTAAAACGTTTTACCAACAGAAAATGCACATTTTCCAATAGATACACCCTTGTTGGAAAAAGCTAATTATTTTGTAGTGTGGGTTTTCAATTATACCAAATTATACTAATCTTTACTAGGTATTGAGCATAATTGTACAGAAAAATCACTCTATTCCATGTACAATTACTTTATAAGGTTTTAGGGATAGCACATGGTGTTCCTCAGATCACTTCCGTTGACTCCCCCTTGCGCACTAAGTTGGGAAGAATCTGAACTCAGTTTATCGACTTGAAGGTCACTTCAATGGGTTGTAATTAGATCATACATCCTCAACTATATATAGTTTCTTTGTTAAAGTACCATTTTCCCCTACAAATATAATATACTATTCTGCATACATCTTGTTGGTGAACTACTCCTCTAAGAACTAGACTGGCCTTATTCCTCCACGTACTACACTGCATCGCATACTACAAGTGCTTCACATACTACCTCTAAAACTTGGTCTTCTTCCTCTGATTATTTCACTACACTGCATACTACAAGCGCTCTATGTACTGCCTCTGCAAACTGTGACCGCATAATGTCTTCCCAAACTGTGTCCACGTACTGCTTTTACACATCACTTCTATATACTACTTCTTCTCCACGAACCAAATAATCCTCCATGAATTGTATTTCATGAACCGTATTCCACGAACCATGTTCTACCAACTGTCTTCTACGAACCATTCTGGACTTCACTGAATTCCTTCAAAATTTCTAATCAAAGTATCTTTTGTGGGGTTGTCTTCCTGTGAACCACTCTATACTTCACTTACTCCCCATATTTTTAATCTTAGTGTTGCGCTCTAATAAAGTGATTGGTACTCCTTATACAGTCAAATAGATCCACATAATCCACTAAACTGATATTTACCAAATCTTTAACACGACACTGCCTTTATTGCATACCATGCATCTCCCAAGAATGATATTCCCTATGCGGTCTATGTAACACCATTCTCCCTATGCGGCAGCACAAATCACTGCCTTGTTTCTACAAATGACACCCTTCATAGTTTCTTAAAACTCTATATTGGTTTCACAAATGACACTGCATCTTACGAACCGTCATGCCTTCCGCATATTATGAGGCTTCCTGTGAACCATAAGTCTTCACTACGAACCTACTTCACTTCAAGAACCATTCCCCCAACATGGTCTGTGTACAATTTTCCATTCTGTGAACCATTCCATCTATGTAGTTAATGGTTTCACATTCCATGTACCATATTTCGTGATCCATAAAATTTTCCTAGAAATCCTATTCCGTATACTGCCCTTCCAAAAAACCTTCCATTTCCAAAAAAACTCCCAATTTTGGGGCCCAAAAATTTGTAAAACACTAGGAAACTGCACCACCTTAAATAATGGATCCAACATATACTATATGATCACTTGACTTACAAACCCGTTCTTCAACCCAAAGTGGATTGACAATAAACAAAAACCATACTCCATTTCCACCAAAGAACAACCTTCATTCCAACAATTTGACATATATAGTTCGGGGCATGATCTTGATGATCATGAACTATTCCCACAAATAGTTTCACTCATGCTTAAGTTATTGAATCTCATCTTGGGATTTATCAAGGGAAAATCACAGTGATACAATCTCCCACAAAAGCTCTGATAAATGGGCTTCATAGTGTTTGAACCTATTGGTTGAGGATATCCATTACTTTATCTTTGTTAATTGGATTTGTTAAAAACCTATATTTATACTAATCATATGATCATTGTTCAATGGAAATATTTTCAAAGGTTATAATGCTCAATGATATTTCAAATTTGGTAGGATATAATAAAACCAATGAAGTGCTTGTGTATTCTATAAATATAATACATAATAAGACATTTAATTAAATCACAAGTGGAATTTTATTTATTAAACTTTGGGTCATTATAATCTCCCCCATTGAGAAATTTCATCCTCAAAATTTTCATTTCACACACAAAAATATATGAGGGTAACTATATTTTATTACATCCTATGGTTCCAATGTCTCTTATTCAATCATGTAATTTATCTAAAAACACATTGAACAAGTGAAATTTATTATTCTATAGAAATTTGTATCTATGATATAAGATCTTCACTGGCTAATCCTCATAGGAAAGAAAATTCTCTAATGGTATCACCATTGGATTGAGTACATGTGAGGGGTCTAGTATGTACTTCCTCAAGAATGATATGTGGAACACATCGTGTATTTGAGATAGGTTAGGTGGGAGTGATAGTTGCTAGGCCACCACTCCAATGTGACTAAGGATATCAAAGGGACAAATGTATCTTGAACTAATATTTCTCTTATTCCCAATGCTCACAACTTTATTCCATGGAGATATGCGGAGGAATAACTCAAACTCTTTGTCTCTTTTCCAATTATCTCCCATATCTCTTTTTTCGACTCTGAGTAGACTCAATGTGTTGCTGAATGATCTTGAAATTTTCCACGATTTCCTTGACCATTCTAACACCTAGCAGTTTGCTTTACCCAACTTCATCGCAACATGTAGGTGTTATGTACCTCTTCCTATAAAGGGATTTATAGGGAGATATTTTTATTCTTGAGTAGAAACTATTATTATATGATAACTTGACTATAGGAATACATTGATCAAATCATCCTTTGAGTTCAATTGGAATTCTTTAAACATGTCATCAAGTGTCCAGATAGTCTGATCAGATTAGCCATCAGTTTTTCGGTGATAATATGTGATGAAGTTAAACTCAGTATTTAGAGAATTTTGGAGAATCTTATATATCTTTGAGGTAAATCTTATGCCTCGATCAGATACAATCTATAGCGGTGTTCCATAAAGCCTCATCACTTCTCTAATGTATGTCCTTTCAATTTTATTGAGTGACATGTCCTCTAGAATTGAAATGAAGTGAGAAGTCCTGGTACAATTTTCCACCACAACCCATATAGAATTACTTCCACATGATGTATTTATAAGACCAAGGAGAAAGTCCATGATAATTTTTTCCTTTTCCATGTAGGTATGAGTAATTATTGCATCATAACCTCGTATTTTTTCCTTTCTTCCTTCACTTTCCGACATACAAGAATCCATGATGTATATTCTATGATCTCTTTATTCATATTATCCTAAAAATAGTTCTCTTAATGATCATGATACATCCTTTTTATCCCTATATGGTTGGATAATGTCAAGCAATGCACATAATCCAAAAAATACCTTTTTAACTGACTATTTTTTGGTACACATAGTCATGACCTAAATCTCACAACTACTTCTTCATTAACATTCAACTCTAAGAATTTACCTTTTCTTATAACATCCATTTTCTTCTGAATTCACACATCATCCCTTTGAGAATCCATTATCCTTTCTAAAGGGAATGGTTGAGAAATAATTTTTGAAGGTATTGATTATGTTTATTCCTTTATTATTCCCACTTTCATCCTTTTTGAGTCTAAGAAGATCACATCCTTCTCAATTCACATCAATGAGAAAATTGATGGATCCCTTATACCAAGAGCATCTTCCAATTTATTTTCTTTCCTAGGATGATAGTGGATAGAGAATTCATAGTACTTAATCTACTCTAACCATCATCACTGGTGCATATTCATCTCTCTGTGAGTGAATATATACTTGGGGATCTTAAGATCCGTATATATTTCACACTTTTCCACAAAGAGATAATGACAATAGATTTTAAATGTGAAGATCACTACATCCAACTATAGATAATGAATTGGGTAATTCTATTCATGAACATTCAATTATCTTAAGTCATATTTAATCACTTTTCCATTCTGTATTAAAATGTTTCCCAATCCCTTCTCTATAGAATTGTTGTATACTATGAAAAGTTCTCCACTAGTTGGTAGTGTAAGTATAGGTGGAATGATAAGACTATTTTTCAATTACTTTAATATCTCTTCACATTCATTATTCCAAACAAAATTGACTCCCTTTCGAGATATCTTGGTTTGAGGGTTTGTAAATATTGATAAATTTCTCAAAAATCAATGATATTACCCCAGCCAATTCAATGAAACAATGGATTTTTAACATAGATGTTGACCTCATCCACTATTAAATTGATTAGGTATTTTAAGGGTCCACATGTATCCCATCACTTATTATAATATTCCCCATGAATGTTACTCATTCTAGGTATAAGTTATATTGATAAATAAACCTCTCTATAATGATAAAGACCAAAAAAATATTTAGGAAACACATCAGTGAATTCCATGAAAATGATCACGTCATCAAGGATGATATTTTATTTATTCTCTAACATTCAATATATATATTCTTACTCATAGTTAAATAATATCCATGCTTGAGGTGTTGCTGCTAAATAATATTCATAATCCTCCTTGCACTTGTATAGAATCAAGGAACGATTCATGATATGGAGAGTGATTTCCTTATCAAATCAATTTATTTTGTCTTTATATAAGAAATAACATTTATTAAGGATAACATTAATTTAAACTAAAGGATGATTAATAAAATTTTAGGATGATAATTATCGCTAACTTGAAAATGTGATACTACAATCATAATTTTTTTTCTTGAAGACAAAAAATTGTTCCAGGTGGTGACTTGTAGTTATTAGAAAACATACAAGATATGATATCATGGAATGATTTGAAATAAAACATGACATACAAAATTATTGAGTTGAGTTTACATGTAATAAAATCATCATGATTCATCTGAGCATTTGGATTTCCATGTTCCCTTGTTCATAGAGATTATTAATGATCATCACACTTCTCAACCATTGTAATAGAGAATTGGATTGGATAGTTCCAAAATTATCCTAATTTATGACATATAATTGTATAAGGAACCATAGATTGAACATTATTTATATAAATAAAATTATCCATGTTTCCATTGAAATTGGAAATCATATGCCACATCTTCCCACACACAAAACATCTCCAAGTTCCTTTGTGACATTTCCCTTGGTTCCCCTTTCAACATTTTTTTCATAGAGGAAATTGTGTCTTATTTTCCTGATCAACATTATCATATGAACTTCCTTGAGGTTTTTTCCTCCTCTTCTTTGACATATTTGGGAATTAAACTAAGATCTAGTTGTTAATTTTTATTTTTGATAGTTGTTTTGGAATAATCACAAGATTTCCTACTTGATCTCCCATATTGTTAGTCATATTGTTTCTATAGTCATCACATTGCTCTTCACATTAGTTTTTTACTTGGTTCCTCATATTTTCAAACATTTTACAGAATAAATTTAAAATTAGGATGATTAATTTTAAACTACTAAACACATAAGCTAGGATCCAATGAAATTAAAGGGATAAATTATATATTACATTCAGTTATTTAACATATAAATTTATAGGCTTCAATATATATTATCCATGATCTATTTGATAACTTATAAAATTATGAGAATTTTCCCCCTTAATACTGGTTTGTAATGAGCTTGTGAATTTACCAAATAATATCCACTGGGAAGGTAAACACATAGCTGTAGAAAGACCCATTGTCATGCACTAGTTTCTGATCGAGTCTAGCTCAATGTGGTGTTTTCAGGTTTTACCACTATGTATATCTATTCCATAACCACATCCAATTGTTGTATCTAGACCAGGATGAATTTTTATGGAAACCAATTACTCTATACTTTAACATAATTTGGGGATTATTTCTTTTGTTTAGTCTTATCCCTAAGGATCTCTCTAGAGTAATCTAATCACAATCCAAAAAATAACTAAAATTTCCTTTGATACCAACTATGACAAGCCATGTATTTATTACACATTAACTCATGATTTATTACATAATATTAAACATAACACAACCTGAAAGATTGAAAAATATATTTTCTTTCAGAATTAGGTACATTACATAAAAAAAACAATAAGGAATACATTTACATTATTGAAAACTTACATAACATGATCATTTTATTTGATCATACTTAAAACTGCATGGGATAACTCGGGGAAATAGATAAGAAATGGGTGGGCTATAAATCCCAATAAGGGAATAAACATGGAATAAAACGAATAAAGTATTACATGTTATAAAATAGAAATATAAATGAGACATAAAAGGGGTGAGAATCATAAACATGAACAATGAGTCAGGATATAGGCTCGTAATCATAAAGGTAACATGGAAATGTGGAAACAACTTTAAACATGGAATCATAAATATAGGTCTAGGATAAATTCCAAGAAATAAAGGTGGAAAAAGTATCATTTTGGATTAGTTTCACTCCGTAATCCATTTCATGACATCTCGTGAGATTAAAACATTATCCAATGCACTAGATCCCTATATAATTCTGGGCACACCATCACTTTTATTTCATTCACATGCATAATTGTGCCACATAGATCATACAAAATGGAATCCTTTATGAACAAAATTTATTCCATGATAAAGTAATGTAGAATAAATACATTTAATATCCCAATAAAATAATTATAAGTTCATAAATTTGAACACCCTTGATAGGTAATGGGTATAGTTATTCACTGCACAATTATTTTTCATGGATAATCACAGTAAAATTTCAGCAGCATAACTACAATACTCAAAGATTCATAAAAATGGTTCATAGAGAAGAAAATGGGTATATATTTAATTATATATAAAATTTACAGTATGTGTTATGTGGAAAATTATATCCCAATATTAGGATTTGGATATAATGGAATAAAATGAAAAATATTCTTCAATTGAAAAGAGGATAAGTAGAGGATCCCTTATTAAAATTCAGAATAGTAACGACTTAGGTAAAACCTATAATGAGCAGAGATAAATGATATATCATTATTAGAAAATAAATTTGATTGTAGATGGATAATTATAATTAAATTACACAATAAAAAATTGAGATTCAAAAGGATAAACACAAAGAAGGAGCATTATTTGAAAAGAAGAGAAAAATATTTTACGAAATTTTGGCATGGTAACGAGGGTATATAATGTATTGTGTGAGAGATTATTGAGATTGAATGGGGTATATAATAATATGTACATAATAATTTATGTAATAGGTATTCATAAAAACATTCCCAAACAAAAAAATGGAAGTTAAGAGGCATAACATAAAGTAGGTGCTTGACTAAAAAGTAGAGTAAGAGATCCCTTACATTGATAGGGTGACTCGAAAAACATGGGAAAAGCTTCTAATGATCTTGAGGGAACCTTTGGAGGAATATATAGAGGTTATATAAGATAAAGTATGTGGTTGAAGGTTTTTTAGTAGAGAGGAATGTGAGTTTGGGTGGGTTTATATAGGAAACGGGTGGCGAATTATTTTTTATTTCTCAAACATAGGTTTTAGACACTTTATAATAAATTATTCAAAACCACAAAACAACCCATGGTTTTTTCACATGGTTTCTTTCAAATGGAAATGGTTTTAATTATTTTATATTTCCTAGGGCTGAAATTTTTAAAATATTTTCAATGGAGATTTGGAAGGGAGCCATGTTCTTAAAAAAATGATTTTAAAACCTTAAAATATAATATAGGTTTTGGAGGATTCATAAAGGCGTTATAAAATTAATAAAACCAACATAAAATAAAACAATTTTAAAGGTTAAATATTTTTTATTGGATCTATTTTATAAAATTTATTACATCACTTTTGGGTCATTATGATATCATAATATGCACTACGTATTTATACCATATTTAATTTTTATCTGAAAATTGGACTGTCTCAAAAAATTATTAAACATTCACCATTTTATAATATCAATGCTCTAATTCCAAAAATAATTTTTATTTTATCTAAATTGTTTTCTAAATATGTGAATTTTTACTTTTAAAATAGAATCGATATTTATTGAGAAATGCATGTTTTTTTTGAAAATAATTGTTTTGAAACCATTATAAGAAATACATTTGACTTCATAAAAATTATATGATAATATATATATTTTTATTTTTTTTTATAATAACATTTTATTGAAAATTAATATTTTTCCAAGAAATTAAAGACTTAATTGAAATTTCATATTAACGAAAAATATAATTTGTGTTTAAACATATCAGAAAACATTTATTTAGAAATGATGGGTTTTTTTGACAATAACAATTTTCAAACCCATATAAAAATACATTTGTCTTCATAAAAATTATCTGATCTTATATATTTTAAAAAATTATTTAATAATAATATTTTATTAAAAAATCATTTTATTCATAAAAAGTAAAGTCTTAATTGAAATTTCATATTATCAAAAAAAAATTAGTTTAAACATAATCAAATAATAATCATTTATAATGTTAAAATAATAAGAAGTAAATATAACCATTATTATATTGAAAATATAATATACATATTCATATCGTTATGGTCAAGATAGATATCAATTTATTACAATGGAAAATTCCTTAATGGTATGATGTGAGACAGTGAGAATTTCAGGGGGTGGTTCAATGTTCATGGTTTGGGTCCTGATCTCAATTAGCTTGAACTTATCCCATAAATAGTTTTTCTCATTATTAATTTGTTGGATCACAACTTGGTCTTGGTCAAGGGAGAATCCTAGTGATGCTATCTCCCATGGAAGCTATGATAAATGTGCTTCACTGGGTAGAATCCTACTATTTGAGTTTATCACTTCCTTTGTCTGTGTTAATTGGATTTGTTAAAACATATATTTATACTAATAATATGATCACTTTTCAATGACTATATTATGAATGGCTATAATTCTTAACAAAATTTTAAACATGACAGGATTTAATTAAACCATTGAAGTTAATGCGATTCTAACAACTATAATACATAATAAGACATTTAATTAAATTAAAAGGGGAATTTTATTTAAATTTTTTGGGGTCTTTACATTCCATGAAGCTATTTTCTCACCTGATAGATGAAATACACCTCACAATGTGGATATTTCCTTGTAGAGAGACCTATCAAAAAATGTTTTTGTTCCTCTATGAACTAATTTAAAATATTTTCAAAGACCTAGCACTGATTAGAATGAGTACATCATGATACCATTTTACTTTGTGAACTAAAATTCCCTGTAAAACACTTTTTCATATTTAGATTTTTTTATGGATGTTCAACTTCATGATTTGAGCTTTTTTGGACTACCTTCTTCATGAACCAACCTCAGACGTAGCCAAATTCATCTAATGATAATGCTATCTAATGGAGTTATCTATACTCCAAAGACATGATTAGGGGTCCTTTATATTGGAAAATGAATATGAAAAATATGATAATGACAACTACCCAAAAATCCTTTGCATATTGGCCATCACTATGTACTACACTCACTATTTGGTTAACACAATTCATTATTTATTTAAATCACAATCTTCATCCAAAAATTATGATCCATTTTGGTTCACATATCATAACATGCTATGTAGAAATATTAATATGTGGTTCCATTAAAATCACTTCCATCAATTAGAAATTAAAATCCCTTTTCAGCGGTCTTTAATTCACCACAGTTGACAGAAAGTGATATATACCATTGTGGTTACCCTGGAGTAGCTACTATGTCAAAATATGTCATTTTTATGATTTTTCTTTAGGGTTTCTCAAGCTGTCCATGTAGTTAGAATGGAGAAATTCCTATGCATTGCATATCACCACAAAATCCTTTAGGTGCTATGTGGTCCACTCATTTTCTATGTGGGAATCATTCATTTTCCATAAAACAAATCCTAATTTGAGGAACGAAAATATGGAAAACATGAGGCAGTTTTCCCACATTAAAAAACATTTTGATTAGGAAAAAAACATGTTGTAATGTTGTATACCAAATTTTTCAATGAACACAAACAACCCAAAAACACTAAAAAGTTACTTTGAGGGATTTTTAACTACAATTCCCCCCTTTGGGTTTGTTGAAAACATTTCACCCTGACTCTTCACCCTTTGATACCACATTATATCTTATTCCATATCCTACCAAAATTTTCTGGTGATTCTAAATAGCGATCACATATTTACTAAACACACATTCTAATCCCACATGATCCATTATCTTCATGAGAAATGAAATTATTTTGAAATGCTCACCAATTAATCCCTTTATTTCCAAACAGTCAACTACTTTAATCACGAATCCCATCTGTCATGATATATAAACTTTGATTGGTCATCTTTTATATCCTCATATTTAAAATTCCCCATACTTTGCTACTCCCCCAACCAACTTCTACCCCCATCTCGATCATGATATTTTATCCCCCTTTTAATAAACCCAAGGGTCATTCATTTGCGACTGGAACATTATGAAGAACACATATTATCACATAAGGGAAAACACACCATACCTCAGGTAGTGGGTGTCCTTAATCTACACATTTTCATGTTTGGGGAGTTGAATGAACTCAAAGATCTAGTTGATGCCTTTAAAATGCCTCTTTGAATAAGGACTATATCAGAATATCCAATACTTTTAGTTCTTTAGGAACATAATCCAACTTTATAAGTCCATGATCTACCTTATCCAAGATAAAATGGAACTTGATTTAAATTTTCTTCATCTGTGCGTGCTGTATTGTATTTTTTTCTAAGATTTATAGCACTTGAATTATCAAAATGGATTATGATCGGAGACTTCAATTAAACTGCCATATCATTAAGTTACTGATTCATCTACAATAACTGTATTCAAGCTTGAGTAGTGTTAATATATTTGTCTTCTACGGTGATAAAAAAAATTTAATGTTGAATATTTATTAGCCAAGAAATACACAATCCACCAAGATATAATGAACCACCTGATGGTTATTTTCTATAATATTATGAACCAGACCAATATGCATATGTATAATGTAATAACTATTTTTGAGATTTTTCATTATACAGCAAATAAAAATATTCTATGCCCATGATATATCAAAGTATTATTTTTATTACAAGTAAGTGTATTTATTTGGGATTATTTTAATATTATGCTACTTGTCATGTGTAAAAAACAATATTGGATCTTTTCACTATTATGTATAATAGTCTACTAATAATATACCTATGTTATGTGACAGTAACCACTTTGCCATAATCATATCTTGATAGTTTTATCCTTATAGAAACCAGGTCCATCATATCCTTAAAAGTATCCATTCCAAATATTCTTAGAACCTTCTTGGAATATTTGGATTAAGAAATGAATGCACAATTTCTTCCTTGTGTCACCTATAAACTAAAGAAAAAGGTAAATTCACCAATCATTGATATTTTACAATCAATTTTCTTGAATTTTACAAAATATTTTCACCACACTTCATCTGATCCACTAAATATCATGTTTTTGACATACACAAAAACCATCATCCTTTGATTACTATCATTTTTAATATAGAAATTATAATCAAATCCACCCCGCTTAAAACCAAGCTTCTTAAAAAATTGATCAAGCCTTGAATACCATGCTCTTGGTGATTTCTTCAACACATATAAAACCTTCCCCTATTGAAAAACATGGTTCTCATATTCATGAATGATAAATAAATTTGGATACATAATATAAACTTCTTCTTATAGAACCCCACACTGAAATGATTACTTGATTTCCATACATAACACTTTTAACTTTATTTTTACTACTTTGTCTAAGAATAAGTGAATAGTATCAAACCTTAAAATAGGTGAAAATGTATCATAGACATAGATTCCCTTGATTTTGGACTATACCTTGCTCATAAGTTGTGATTTTTTCTAAATTAACAATCTATCTTCATTTAGTTTGTTTCGAAAGACCCATTTGGTCCCTATGACATTCTTATATGACAGTCTCAAAACAATCTCCCATGTTTGATTCTTCTCAATTTGTTCAATCTCTTAACTCATATCCCAAACATAGTTATCATATCAAGGTTCTTATTCAAAAAAGTTATCCTCTACCTAAGTTAGTAATGATTCCTACTATGAGGACTTAATTCTCTATTTTTGAATAGGTTCTTCCTAATCACCAATGATATTTTTCATATCAATTTTAACTCGAATCTTTCACTTTAGTGCATATAAAGATTTTACTTCCTACTTTTCATTAACAATATCTTCTTTTGAATAAATAATTTCCACTTCTAATTCTACTGAGTTTCTTACCTCCTCATCACTATCATCAATGAACTATTCACTTTGTTATTGAATATTCTGTTCATTATCTACAACAATGACATCAATACATTCAACCATTTTTCCCAGCCTCTTGGTGAAAATTTTATATGATTTTATTTTTCCCAAATATTCATGTAATATACCCTCATCTTTATAAGGATAAAAATTAATGTGTTTCTCCTTATTAAGAATAAAAAAATTAATTTCAATGTTGGATTATTTCCATACCACAGTATGTACAATGTATTTTATTTGTTTGAACACAATAAAGATCTATTTGATATGTTTACCATTGTAAATATAACTCCTTTTCATAATTTCTCTAGTAGTACATTTTCAATAAGCACTATTTTTTCCATTTTTTTTATAATCCAATTTCTACTCCCAACCACCCCATTTTGTTGATTATTTATCACTATCAAAACTTGATTCCTTATCCTATGTTTCTCAAAATAATGTTCTAGTTGTCTATTTGTGAATTACATACCATTATTAGTTTGAAACTTAAGAATCTTCTGTCCAAGCATCCTTTTAGCTTCCCTCCAATATTTTATTATGAAACTGGACACTTAAGAAAAGTTTTAAATTGAAAAAATCCAATCATAATCTACTTAAATCATCAATTAATATAACATAATACATCTTCACATCAATGTATCTTAGTGATATAAGTCCACACACATATCCATGCTCTAATTTAAGCACTCTGGTAGAATTTTTTTTTTCCTTTTTTGTATTTTTGATTATCTTACCGTTTTTAAAAGAATCAAATGTGTGAGTATGATCACATGATAGCTTGGGAAGATCTTGATTTTCAACACATTTCTAAAGATCCTCTATGGATGGTTGGCATAAATGGCCAAAAAATTTATTCCACAACATGTTTTATTCCTCTCTAGATAGAAAGTGTGTATCTTCTTCTCCAATTATAATACAGATATTCCCCTTTGTGTTCTTTCCATTTAAAACATTTGTAACATCTTTTACCTTGATGATAAATAACTCCATGGTAAATATTATACCATGAATTGAGTCACACAATTGACTAACACATAGAAAGTTGTGACTAAGGTCTTCAGATTCCGATTTTTACCCAAATAAAAATTTCAACCTCAGAGTGGGAGCATGCAGTTTGATATAAATCACCACAACTTTCTATCTATGATCAATCCCCATAACAACCTTTTCATTTAGATTTGACTATATCTTCTAGTTTTTAGACATTTATGATCCATTTCTATAATTTATGTTTCCTGAGTAATCTGTATTCTTGATGTCATATAGGGAGTCTAGAGCCTCTCCCAATCTTCTAATTTTCTTCATAGGTCAACAACATCATCTTCAAGCCCTTAGATATGTTTGATTTGATCTTTTTCTATTTTAGTAAAATAATTGTTTACTCTTTTATGTTCTTTAACTTTGATCATGTACTCAATGACCATTTTTGAGTTCCCTGGCATTGATGATTTAAGCCTTTAAATTCCTTACTTCAGCTCAGAATTCTCTTCCTCCTTCTGCTACCTATAATGTTTTGAATCATGAACCACTCTATTTTCTTTCTTTATTTTTGCTCTCTATACATTTATCTCACATAGAGTAGATCCTAATTCATCATAGAGATCAACTTTTCCTTCGACTTCTTATTCAACATTGTCACTTTATTCCCTTTTTCTGGGAGCTACCCATAACTTCCACTATTGAATTCTCTATATGATACTTGTAGTTCTATATATCTTAAACCTTTGATTCTTTTGAACTATGTTTTTCTTGTGAAAATAGATTCTTTTTTTGATGAAGTTTCTATAAAAATTTTTATTTACCTTTCATATAGGAGGAAATTTCAACATTATCTTCACCATCATCTTAAAACTTCTTGGGGAACCATATTGTATGATGTTAAAACTTTCCATATTTAAAGAATGTGAGGGGATGTTTCCCTTTGAATAGTACTTTTCCCTTATATATTTGAGGAAATGAATGACATTACCATATCCACATCTTCTTCTTCTTGTATATATCCAATAATGATCTTCTTTATGTCCATGAGTTCCACCTATTTAGAAATTCCTTTTCCCACAAACTCTTTACCATCATTATATCATCTCGTACACGATAATAGTACTATAAAAAATATCCAATCTCAGCTAATTTGGTTCTTTTTTCCTTTTGTACAGATACTTTCAGATTGAATGAAAGTGAAATTCTTCTCAATATTCTCTTAATGATATTTACATCTTCAATAATTTATCTGAGACCATTTATTTCTTCCACAACAAAATTAATCTAGTTAAGGAATGCATCTATAGACTCATTGGGGGTGCATTTTTAGATCTTAATATTTTTTTCATAGAACCTATAATTTCAATTCTCTAACTTTTTAATCACCTTCATAAATATTTATTAACTATTCCCACATGGAATGTGATGAATTACATGAAATTACCTTCATATATATTTCATTGGATAATAATCCCCCTAAATCATTAATTCCTATGGTGTCAACATCCAATTCCCTTTGTTCACCTTCTAATAAAGAACCATTGTTGCCACTGGCCTAAATACGCTACATTGATACTATAAAGACATCCATAAATAAATATTAGAAGTAGTGCTGCATTTTATTCCTCCACAATTGAAAATTTTTTCCATAGAAGATCCGAATACCTTTATCAAAGACAATATATATTTAAACCCCTGAGAGATAAACACTGAAATTAATCCTTTGATTTGATAAAAATTGTAATCACAACCAAGTAAAATACCCTGAGAGGGGTGGGGGTGTATATGGGTATGATAGTTTAAAGAAACTTACCCTATGGAAATTGTTTCATATTTAAACAATACTCTTTTTTATCCAATTCAAAGAGTAATATATGAATTAAAATGAAATCATAAATGAGAAATAGAAATTTTACATGGTTAAACCACACTTTGATTTGTCCAAGGAGAATACACATGCAATGTTCCTATGTAAGAAAATCACTAAAGTGTAATTATATTATATATCTAAACCTGATTCCTTATCCATCTTGGTTTACAACCTATCACAATTTGAAAGACCACTTCTCTTTCAATTGAAGTGTAAAAACTTATTCTTCTGATGTTTCTTCTATTGATGTAAAACAACTCATAATTTTTTCAGACATAAGTATAACATAAAGCTCTATTTTCACCCAATAGATGAAATAAACACCATTTCGTGGGAATTTCCTTACATAAGGACCTATCATGAATTGTTTTTTCCTTCGTGAATTGATTAACACTATTTGTGAAAACATTTCACCACATAGTGTGAGTTCTTTGCAATACCATTTTCCTTAAAGAACTATATGTCCCTGTAAATTCCTTCTAAAATTGGGTTTACATTATGGATGTTCACTTTTATGAGTTGAGCCTTTGTGGACTACGTCCTATTCCAACGACCTTTAGACTTAGCTGAATTATTCAAGAGATAATTCACTCTAATTAAAATTTCTATACTCCAAAGATGTGATTTGGGGTCTTTTATATAGGTAATAGAATATTCAAATCCCATTAATAACAGTTATCCAAAACACATTTGTGGATTGGTAATCATCGTGTACTACACTCACTATGTGGTTTTGAAAGTACACTATTTTCTTAAATCACTGTATTTATCTGCAAATAATGATCCCTTTATTGTTCACCTAACACAACATGATATATAGAAATATTTCTATGATACGTGCTTTAAATCACCAACTTTGAGAAAAAATAACAATTCCTTTGTGGTGTCCTTTAATTCACTACCTTCGGCCACAAATGAAGAGCTCCCTTTGAGGTCCACATAGCATATATTCTATGAAGAAATCTTGAATTTTCTCTATTTTAATTTAAAGTTTCACAATATCACTATGGGTTTCACATAGATAAATTCCTATGTGGTCCATATCATCATAAACTCTTTTAGTAACTATGTGATACTCCCATTTCTTATGTGGTAATCCTTCCTTTTACATAAAATAAATCTATATTTTGAGGCCTAAAAATATTGCAAAAATTGGGAAACTTTTCCTCATTCAAAAACACCTTAATTCAGTACAACCATGCTATAACGTTTTCAACTGACTTTTTCAACAAACACAGACAACCCAAAAACAGTACAAAATTACATTGAGGTATTTTTCCGCAAAACTATCACACCTAATTCTAAAATTATAGAAAATGTCCCTCATAAAAAACGAGATTCCCTCTTTAGGCCTAGGACGCTAATACTCAACTAAGAACACTATCATTAAAGTTATTCATCATGAATCATTCAGTAATTTACCAATTATCATTAACTTTATAATCCCCATAATCCTTTCTAGTTTAATAATTTCATTATCCATCAAAATACACTATGATTTATAATTCATAATTTAATTTCATAATCATGCCATGATCCTTAAGAATTTATCCCAACCAAATATATGGTTTCCTTTCATTTAATGATTATTTACCATCAACAACACCAAATCCAATGAGTTAATTATAATTGATTTACAAATTGAGTTACAATTCCATATTATCGAGTATTCTATGAATCAAACTAATCTACCACATGAAATTTTCACTCATATTTCACTATAAAAACAACAACATGTAGAAAAAAACCACAATAGGAATTCCATTCATACAATAAAGTAATTATGAAATCCATTCTCTTAGACTGAAAATATAATAAATAATCAACCTTGATCTCAACATGTTACACCCATTTACTTGAACCATAACTAACACCAAACACTACCATAACTTGGGAAAACTATCCCATCCCTCACTAGTTCTTACATTAATGCCAATTTCCACAACTATACACAATAATTAATCTACCATTTTAAGTTATATATACATAGAATCAAAACAAATTTTATATAAAAAATTAAAATGTCCAACAAAGTAAACAATATCACTCATTAAAGATTAGTTGTCAAGGATACACTTACAAAAACCCCAAATATTTAATTCTATTAATCCAAATATCTTTTATAATCTTGGATTATATGATTAGTTATGACTAGGTTTTAGCAAAATTAAACCAAATATTTAGCTACTATAAGTATCTAAAATCATATATAGACATGCTTTAAGAAATGATTTTATATTTAATAGTTTTAAGAGAGAATTATATATCCAATTAATTTCATTTTTAAATATTCACTTTATATTACTGGACTTACACTATTATCCAAATTTTAGGAAATTAAAATATGCCATGTAATGAAAATAATCATACATATAAAAAATAAAATTATTTATAAAACCATATAAGGAACACGTCATGGTTAAAGAATTAAAAAATCACATGTGATTCACTAAACTCTTTTAATATTTCTCCAATTTTTAATTCCATAATTGTTATCTTCATTAGGCCTATTATATTACTTACTCAAATAATATTAGGCAAGATAATTCATCATTAACACATAAAATTAGAAGAATATATGAATCTCCTATTAATATGTAAATATTCAAGGAGTTATTGTAAAATAAAAGAGAAACCTGGAATCAATCTGTACCAAACTTGATGGAAACCTTACCAAAATCATTCCATTGTAAACCAACATCAAAACATAAATGAAAACCTTACCAAATTAGAGGAATGTCACCAAAAAAATATTTTTAAATTTATAGGATAAGTGATAAAAATATAATAGGGAAATATAATACCTTAAATCGACAGGGTTAAATTCTAAATAAAAAAAATTGTTTGAACCATCAATAAAAATAGTTGAGGGAAACTCTGAGGGACTAAGTTTAACTAGGGTTTGAAGTGATAAAATAAAAACTGAACCATGGGTATATCTACTACATATTTATAGGGAAATGATTATAGTACTCCACAATACTTTGGTGACTTCAACCAAGGTCATTATGACCCTAGTCGCAATGATATTTGAGATTATAAGAATTTGAAATACCTATATCCCCCCAAACATGTAGCTCTTCCCAGAACTAACATAAATATATTTCACTAATACCATGAAGGGAACCGTAGTGTGGATAATTATTCTGAAACAGAATTCTCATACATGAATATTAAGTCTTTTGAGATGAATATTAAATAAATTACACAAACATATGCCTAAGGATCGTAATAGTTTAGTTCCATGAGAGCATGGAATTGGAAAAAGACATTGATTTTTGGAAAACACATAAGCATATAAAATATTATGTCAAGGATACCCACCAAGAAATTCATGACATGTTAGGCCTAGGATAACAATACATGTATGAGATTTGGGATTAGGATGCTCTATTGTATAATATATTTTGGACTTGGGATAAACACCCATGTACCCTTCTTTTTGGACATGGGCCAAACACATGTGTACCCTTTTTTTTGGCTTGGTACTAACAACTATGTACCCTATGAGATCATATAGAATTTAGTATTACCCAATTAATTGGATCACTATCTAGGAACACCTATCATGTAATCTATAATGGGTTCACCCATTACTATTTGTTCCACCTCATTATATTAAATATAATGGGATTGGCCGACACTATCTGGGTCTCCCCATAATATAAGTTATAACAGGTTTACCCAGTGCTATATAGGCCTCCCCATTGAATAATATATAACACATTTACCAAGATCTATCCAGAATACCACATAATATAATTAATTTCTAGGAACAATAACATGAATAAAGTACAAAGATATTTCTTATCATCATAAAATCTCATAAAACAATCATTATTATTTATAACCTGATTAACCCATGGAAAAGAAATGGGTTTCATGTTAGTATTTATGAAACATTATTAACCCATGGAAAATAAATTGGTTTCACAAAAATCTATTAGATACATGATTGACCTATGGAAAAGAAACAAGTTCCATATATATCATTCCATTAAAGCATAAACCATTTAGGAAAAGAATATGAATTGTATACTTGGATCATATACCACATAGGTAATATTTAACACCAAATAATTTTATCTTAGATGGAAAATAATTTTTAAAGGATCATTTAAAATATTTCTTGAAGAGAATATCATTTTTACTTTGATAAATTATTTTTAAATCAAAAAACATTTGGAGAACCCATTTCTTTGAAAATTACTTGGAAAAATTATAAAGGATGTTTTAATAATAATTGAAAACATAAAAAATTTTCAGTTTCACTTTCCTTGGAAAATAGATTAAAATATAATTTAAAAAAATGAATACATTTTTTTAAAGCATGTTTTTGGAAGAAAACATATTTCCGACCAAAGAGAGAAATAAAGTCATATTTTTATAAAAAGATTTGTTTAACTATACCAAAGAGTGAAAAAATGCACCATTACTTGAAGATATCATTAAAAACCAGCTTATAATAAAGTTAATGAGAATTATTGAGAGTTATATCATGATATTTCAACATTGGATAGTTAATCATAAACAATCTTAATAAACGATGAGATTGTAACATAAAACTGTGACCACTTTGGTAACATTGAATCGTAAGTCCTATGAAGGAATAAAATTAAATGGATCATAAAATATAATAAGGATTAATAAATTCATGATATTACATTTCAAATGGGATGTATGTATACATCTTGAAAGAATGTAGGTTCATAACAAAACGTAAGCCTCAAAGACGGAAAATTGTAACAAAAATCCCTTACCAATTTGTTAACTTTTGAACCAAAAACCATATGAAATTGAGATCCTAAAATGGATATATAAAACCCAATATTATTAATTATAAGCATAATAATATAAATTTTGGGGAATTATATACACCGTATAAAATAAATAGGTGGTGAATATGATATTTTTCTCATAAAAGTAAAAAGTGAGATATAAATCCTTTACCGCTTGATTGACTTTTGAATCATGAGCCATGTAAAAGAATAAAATAAATTGAAACTTTTAATATAATAAAATAAATTAATGTAATGATACAACATTTTACAAGGAAGTATATAAACCACAAAATAAATGAGTGGTGAATATATAATAAGCCTCATAAAAGTAAAAGTGAGATTAGAAATCCCCTTACCTTAAGTCTTGTCTTCAATTGTACTTGGTAAATCCTCCTATATAATAAATAAAAGTTTATTATAAGTATATTAAATAATCACACACACAATATATATATATATATATATTATTTTATTATGAAATTTCATTACCAATTTATTAGCAATTCAATATTAAAGTAATGTTTTGATTAATAACTGATATGTTTTTCATATATGTTTTTGACTTGTTTTTTTGGTTCTATTACTTTGATAAGGGTTTCATAGTATACATATTTTTAACAATTATATAAATATAATATATATTCAGTATACATATATTTATATTAATTCATAAAATATATTTTTTGAAATTGAAATGGACCGTTCACGGAGACGGTATGCTATATGTACGCATGAACGCTCATTCCAGTTTATTTTCATATTGAAATAAAGTAATGTAAATGATATATATATATATAAATTATCACTAAATTATAATTTTTATGAAATATGTATCACATATTTTTATTAAACCCATCCTGAATACAATCCATGTAAAGCGTGAATGAATCACATCACTTTGCGCAATAGTAGTCCGCTGCCCACACGAAAGATGTTATCATATTACCAAAAAATAGAAATCCTGAAGTTATGTGTAATATAAATATTCAATAAGAATAATAATATAATAAATATCATAAATTTAATATATAAACAATGATTCCATCATTATTCCCAACCTTGAGAGGTGGTAATGGAAAAACGAACAACATCAGGTTGTGAGGTGGTAGTCCATCGTACACACAGAAAATGATTTTCTAACCCATTTGATATAAGTGTATCTAGTTTTAAGTAATAAAATTATTATAAAAATATCTTAGTTTATGGAATATATTGATGTTATTATATAATCATGTCATAATAATAATTTAAGGGGGTGGAGGAATAAATTAAATGAAAATGACCATTGAAGAACATTATCTCTTCTTCAACTATCATTCTTAGGTATTCAGTAAATAATTCCTAGGTTGTATTTATGATTAAAATAAGGCTTATAGTATGAGTTTAGTGAATCTATAAAGTTATTTTTTCGGGGTTTTTCAATCCAAATTCCTTTAGAGTAGTGAATAAGTTGGGAGAGTGAGCACCCTTTTATAATTTTTGTGGAGTGACATTCTTGAAAATACACAAAATTATTCACTATTGGGAGGTCTCCCTAACATCATGTGGATCCAAAATTGAATAATAATGAAGGTTAGGGATTAATTGGTTAATGTAAAACTAAAAAATTTATTTTTTATCAAGTTATTCCTTAGTCCTTAGGTTTACTCAATTTTATTCTTTTAGTTTCTACCAAGGTAAATTGTATCTTTTTATTTACCTAGGTATTTAATACTTTAAGAATAAGGTTAAAAATATATTTATTATATAATTTATACCAAATAATTATATATATGAATTCAAATTTATTAAATAAAATTCCTATGTTTGTGGAAAATTTATTTTGAATCAATAACATGTAATGATCAAAAACCTATTTTAACCATAATTATGTTAAATAATTTCAGTTTCTTTCACAAATAATTATGGGTAATAATTAAGTTAAAATTCTTAGATAATAGAAATTATTCTTATTGAAAATATGGAATCTATTTTTCAAAATTCCATTCACATATGTAGAATAATTTAATTTAAAATTAATCCCACAGACATTACAAGAAAGAAGGTTTTTTAAAGAGAAAACGATCAAAATTTTTAGTATTTTTATTTGTAATTTCAGTATAAAATTAATTCTAATGAAATAAATTGAATTAATAGATTTATTATTTAACTAATTATTATTTAATAATAACTTAAAATATAATATTAAATTTATATAATTTTGGTGAAAATACATTTTCAATTAAAATTCAGTTTTTTTCACTATTCAACAAAAAAATTAAATTTTCAAAAAACCCCCCAAAAATTCAACCTAATCTAATTTTCATATTCTGATTTAAAAAGTTATGTTTATTTTATAAAATTATTTCCCTTAAATGTGAAAAATATAGTTTTAAAATAAACATGCTGTAAAAAGGCGACGGAACTCCTTTTTAGAAAAAATACGATTCTTAAGCATAAAATTTAATTTATTCTTATCTCTTGTCTAAAAAGCATAGATGATGACTACTAAAAATTTTATTGAATAAATAATATATATATTTTATGAAAATAATTAACCAAAAGTGGTTTGGTAAATTTGTTGATATAAAACTCACTTTTGTGTATTAAAATAGTTTTTCTGAGAATGCTTTAATTTTATTTTAGAAAGGGTTTTATTTTCATTTCTAATTAATTGGACACCATATAATTAATTTTATATACACGTGTAAACCATATTTTCATAACTTAGTTAATATTATTCATATCCTCCACTACAAAGTCAAGGTGACAACTATCATTCTAAATAATAATGTTTTAATAACATGTCAAATTTAATTTAAACTCAGTATAGTGTGTAAGGAAATCAAAGTTTTGAGTTGTGTGTAACACAATACAAACAAATTTTTTTGTGTAACTAAAGATAAAAATATTGTTTCTTGAAAAGTAAAATAAAAAAATGGTTAAATTAATTTTGAAAAAAAATTGAAAAAATCTTAGGGTGTTACATGCTACCACCCATAAAATGAATTTCTCACTCGAAATTTATCTCTATCATCAAAGGTTTAACATTTGAAAATTACTTCATAGAAACCCAAATAATAAAAAGGGTTAACAAATAATAATTTTGAAAAAGATAAATCATAACACCCCGACCAAATTTTTTTTATTTCATTATTATCTTGATATTGGATCCATTTTTTGAGGTTCGGGTCAAGTTTCCAACTTGATTTTTTGAGTTTTAGAGTTTCCAGGTGAGTTTTGATATTTTGCATGATTTGAGAATGGTTTGGAAAAAATTTCGTGAGGATTAACAGGGACTGTGCATCTATATTTTGGTGGATCAAATGTTTCACACGATTAGGGAAAACCTTCTGGAAATCATGTGAGATGGATCTACCAAATGATAGAGTTGAGTCAGACGACTTCTTAAACTATACGATGAAACTGTAGGAGTTTACCATATATTTTAAAAGTTGTGTTTCCTATTATACCCTCCCCTATTTTGAGCCTAAATCAACCCCCCTACATATTGATTGTTTTTGGAACATGAAGGAAAATTGCAAGATACTTCCCTTTGGATTCCCCTGCTCCCTGGTTGGTCCCTCATGGTTTCTATGGTGATTTATATTAGTTTTGGGGGTGTTTTTATTCTTTTATATTCTCAATATTTTTGTTTCATGCTTCTTATTGGGTGGGTTATCTATTAGAAAAACCCTATAGGACATGGTTGATATTTATCTTATGTTTCTTTGATGTTAGGGTGTGCATATCATTCTCCAAACTTTGTTCTTCATTCTCTAAAGGTTTCATTATGTACCCACACTGTTGAGGTTGGTATTTCCATCCGTTTCATTTTCTAAGAATTCTCTATGATGATTGATAATTTATAATTAATTTCTAAATATGAAATTTATGGTCTTGGTGTGTTGTATTAATTATTTTGGTGTTTTCATGTGGTAATTTTTTTTATAATGGGATTTTAAAGGATTTTTATATTTATGACTATTTATATATGCTTTTAAGGTATTTGAAAATGTATTAAATAATGTTTTAAAATGAAATTTGCTATTTTAGAACTCTGTTTTCATTGGTTTTGTTTTGGTATTTTTTTTTATTGTGAATTTGGATTGGTGTTTTATTTGGGTGCCTTGTTATAGATTTATGATTGTGTATAAAACCTTATAATTGATTTTTTAGGCTCCTTGTGTTTTTATAATTAGAACCATCGGCTCTTTTATTGGTTACTTTGGATAAGCCATTGGATGTGGGTATATCTAAAGGTTCATAGGGTGAACCTATGGATAAGAACCCAAATGAATATTGACTTCTAAATAATTGTTTATTTTAAAACATGGATTTCAAAATAACTTTCCCTCTTATTTATTTTATTCTTCAATCGTCATCCCATCAAATTGTTCATAAATGATCTCAAATGTGGTTTTTGAACTGTTATTTAAATTTTTATCCCATTTAATACTTTGGAACATAGTTTGGTTTCTAAATGGTTTAAAGGAAAATTTATAACCTTTCATGTTGTTGTATATTTTTACCTTGTTTTGGAAATATTTTTGGAAAATTAATTTGATTTGAAAATGTTTAAAGGCCCGGTTGGAATTTTATAATTTTTGGGAAAGTGGGGGAGAAAATCGTATGATGTGAATACCCGGTTGGTACCTTGAGATGTCTTGAGAATTGGTTTTAAAACTCAAGTAATGTGTAGGACCAATTAGAACTTAAAATTATGTTATGTGTGATGGGAACCTCTATGGTGGACCCTCTGAGGATAGGTTCATCACATAGGTGGTGTTGGTGTTTAGGCTAGGCAAGCACGGTGGCTGTGGGTTATTAGTTTGAGATAGAAATGTGTGTATATATCCATTCACTATGTAATACTGTCATGGGATTCCTAGGAATCATTTAGATGGCTGAGTGATGGTTACTTATTGACCCCTATTAGATGATAGCCCCCCTGGATTTTCTAAGAGGCTAGGTGGGACGTTCCACTAGATGGTCTAGTCTAGAGCGTCCAGTTGGTTACTGACTATGCTGATACACCATAAACCAATAGATGACTTCAAAGAAAGTACATCATGGGATTATTTCTAGAGATGTTTAGAAAATTCCCATGATTGCTATTTTTATGTTCATATTTGTTCTTATAGTTTTTAGTTTTTTTCCTATTAGGTTACCTTTTTCCCTTGTATGGTTTCTTTTATTTTCTTCATAGATGTTTTATCACCTGGGTTGGTTTCCACTTTTTGGTATTGGTTTTATAAATAGGGTTTTAAATGGAAAACTATTTTAAGAAGGAAAATCCATTAGTTTTTTCTAATGCGAGTTTTCTTGGAAAGAAGTGGTTGGTTCCTTGAAATGATAAAATTTTATTTTCTAAATTTATTCAAAACTAGTGTTTGTGGATTATTTTCAGAAAGAAAATTTATGGAATTAACAAGGATTAAATATTGAGCAGTTTATGCTCACACCTTAATTGTGCCACTTGGAATCGGTAGACCCGATCTATTTTACAGGTTCAAGATTCTAGTTTAGTCATGTCTTTGGAGAAAGTTGGTCTTATGGTTGGTGGGGACAAGATGGTCATGCGGAGAACTTGCTGGGTTCTGTTTCAATTTTAAATTTTTTAGTATATATCTTATTCATATGATGTTATATCAGGATTGGTATTTATATTTATTGATTTTCAATTTTGGTTATTTTTATGTATGCTCTATTTTTTTAATATCCTGGTTGTTTTTTGGTCTAAATCATTCCCACTTGGTTTATATTTGATACCAACACTAGTCACAATCCCGAGAGGATCATGAATGCCTCTTGATCCTTGTCTTAGACTGGGTCAGGTGTTGGGTTGGATTGAATCCCGACCCTGTTTGTGACAAAATGGTTTCAAAGCCTCCATATTTATTTAATTTGTTAGGTAGTTTTGAGATAGGACTATTTGAAATCGATAGGTAGGTATGGGAAAAATTTCATGAGCCCTTGACTTGAGTTTATAGTGATAAACCAAGTTGCGAGTCTTTCTTTTGGTTTGAGGGTTTAAATAGGGAATGACAATGGAGGTGAACCAGTGTACTTTGGTGGGATTATGCGGAGTAGTAACCCATGTGAAGCCCAAGTGAATAATCAAATATACTCCAAGTGATTGGTGGTTTCTTGGGTAATGGTCCACTACTCCATGTTTCCAGGGTTTTCATGGTTACTAGTTCCCTATTATAGGGGTTTTTGTGAGTTGTATTTTGGTTTGGTTTTTGTTGGCATGAGTAGATTTTCAAAAGGAAAATAGTTTTCAGGAAGAACGGTTTTTCAAAAGAAAAATGGTTTCATGGTTTGATATTGTTCTGAATGATAGATTTGGTGACTGGATCACATTTGAAAATTAAGTTGGGTATTTTAAAATGGGATTTGGTATTTGAAGTGGTTTTGAAATAAAAATGGAATGGTGGTTTAAAAAAAGGATATTTGGTTTTTTTGATGTTTGGAATATGAGATGGTTGATTTGGTGTGGGGTGTTTCTTAATTGATTTATTTTGATATTTATTTCAGTAATCTATTTCTCTTTTAGTTAGTGTAAATCAACTATAAAGGTACCAAATTATTCTAGTGAGTCTCTCCCAGTAGTTGGGCTTTCCCAGACTCCTAGTGGAGCGGTGGAATCACATCATTCTTGGTTATTTAAATTTTTTTTAGTGATCATGGTCATTTAGAAGCTTTAGAGTGTCTTGAGAAATTCCAAAGTTTCTTCAGGTCATTAGGAGCTTCTGAAGCTATGAGGGTAAGTGCTGTTTTGGATTCATTTGAAGTTCCATATTTGGATAGGTGTAGGGTTATCATACCACTGTTGTTTCAAGTTATGATGTCATGGGAACTTTTCTAAAGGTATAATAAAGGGATCAGTTGAAATATCCTCTCATCATTTTGGGTCCTCGTCTAGAGATCAAGGAGGTATTAATTTTTTTTGGTGAAGTCCAGTTTGAGAAATTGGTGGATGATGCATTTCTCATCAAGTTACTTCCTGGAATATAGTCTATGGTGATTGATGATCCATTATTTCTCAGTGCTTAGGAAGGTTTTCCATCTGGAAAGAGGTATGTTCAAAAGGAATCTATTCTCAAGGAGTCTCCTTCATTGGTTCCAGTTTCTCACTTTTCATACCACTCACTCATGTGATTCCAATGTGGCCAGTTTGGGAATTTAAAATCGGTTTTATGTGATACTCTAAAGTATTTATATTGATGTGTATATTTGGGGAACTTTTATAGTTTCTTCAAGTGATGTTAAAAAAAAATTAATTTTCAACCATAGGGTTTCAAACCCTGACTGCAGGGAAATAAATGCTTGAATACATTAGAGATCTTTCCATAGGTGTTAGAGTGAAGCTCTTCACGCATTCAGAAATCGTTGGGTGTGGTGGAGTTATTCACTAATACATAGTCTGTAGTGTCATAGTGGAGTATATTCGAGTAATTTTTTTTAATTCTCTTTTCTATTGTATGTTCTTCATTGTTTAATAGTTCTTGGTGATTCTGTTTTCCTTATAACTCTCTAGTTTCATTTTGTGGAAGTGTATATTTGAATGGATATCCTTTGATGAATTGGTTTTAGTTTTTGGTTGTGATTGTTTGTATATTATTGGGTTTTGTGTAATTTATGGGTTGTGTATTGGTTTTTTATTTGGTTTGAATATCTTTCATGGGTTTCACCTTGTGTTGTGGATTTTTGGTTCAGGTTGGGAATTCTTGATGGTAATGTTGGTTGATCTATGTTGGTGGTTCCTGTCTCGTTACTATAGAGTTCATTGATCATTGTGGTGGGGAGAACCTTTATATTCTCCCCATAGTTCCTTTTTATGTGTTTTTTCCTTAGAACTATTCGAGTAATACTTGTTAAGTAAAAGGTCACCATGAAGTTCATGGTTCTAGTTGGACTCATCCTATTTCGGGTTGAGTTTTGGTTTTCTTTTATCTTGGCAATTTTATTGGGGCATAAAGTGTTTGGGGTGTGGATAACTTTCACTACTTGACCACACTTATTATATTGTTTTATTTTTATCCTACTATAGGATCCTTTTGTTGAGGTTTGGTTTGAGTTCCAATGCATGAATTTTTGTGTTTTAGAGTTTTTGAGTGAGTTTTGACCTTGTGCACAGTTTGATAATGGTTTGGGACAAACTGTGTGAGGCCTAGTAGGAACTATGTTCCATTTTTTGGTGTTGAATGTCTTGCACATGTTTAGGAAAAACCATGCATAAAATGTACAAGATGAATTTATCAAATGAAAAATCTAAGTTACACGGTTGGTTAATGGTTTCCTAAACAATGCAGTCAAACCGTGCAAGTTGGATAGATCATTAAAAATTTATGTTTCCAATTATACCCTCCCCTATTTTTACCCTAAATTGACCCCATAAATATTGCTTATTTCTAGTGCATGAAGGGATACACCATGAAAATTCCTTTTGGTGTCCACTTCTCCTTGGTCCCTCAAGGTTTCCAAGGTGAGTTATCTTGGTTTTTAGGGTGTTTTCCTTCTCTTATCTTCTCCATATTATTGTCTCTTGGATCCACTTGGGTGGGTTATCTCTTGTCCTAACCACATAGACTATGGTTGATGTTTATCATGTGTTTATTTGATGTTAGGGTGTGTGGATCATTCCTCGAGATTTTTTCATCCTTCTCTGAAGGTTTTTTTGTCCTGAAACCATTGAGGTAGGTGTTTACGTCCATTTCCATTCCGAAGCATGCCATGTGATGCTTGATCATTTCTAATTAATTTATAAATTTTTGATTTATGGTTGTGGTGTGTTGTGTGAATTATTGTTTCATTTTCATGTGAGAAGTTCTGTGTAAAATGGCATTTTAATGGATTTATATATTTATGAATTTTTATATGTGCATGTAAGGTGATTAAATTTCTTTTATTTGGTATTTTAAACTTAATTTGGGTATTTTGGGATTATGTTGGATTTGGTGGTGTTTTGGTAATTTTTTTTCATTACGAATTTGGATTGGTGTGTGATTTGGGTGACTTGTTATGGATTGATATTTATGTGTAAACCCTTGTAAATGATTTTTGAGGCTCCCTATGTTTCAATAATTATAACCCTTGGCTCATTATCAAGTTACTATGGATAATCCATTAGATGTGGGAATATCCATAGGTGAACAAGGTTTACCAATGGATAGGCACCCAAATTAAGATGTTCTTCTAAAGAAATGATCATTTGAAACCTTATATTTCAAATTACCTTTCCCTATTCTTTCTTTTTTTCCTTAACCCTCCTCCCATAAAATGGTTCCTAAATGATCTCAAAGGGGGGTTTTAAATTGTTCTTTAAAAATTTTAGCCCATTTAGTACTTTGGAACGTGGTTTGGTTCCTAAATAGTGTAAAGGCTAGTTTAGCACCTTTCATGCTGTTGTATATTTTTACCTTGGGTTGAAAATCGTTTTGGAAATTGAATTTGATTCGGAAATGTTTAAAGTCTTGGTGGACATTTTATAATTTTTGGGAAAGGGGTGCTAAAAATCATATGATGTGAAGGATAGATTTTTACTTTGAGATGTATTGAGAATTATATTCGAAACATATGTGATGTTTAGGCTGAGTTGAAACATTGTATGATGTGATGTATGAGGGGAACCTCTTTGGTGGACCCTCCAAGGAGAGGGTCATCGGTTAGGTGGTGTCATTGTTTGGGATAGGAAAACACGATGGCTATGGGTTATTGGTTTGAGCCATGCATTTAAGGAACTGCCCATTAACTATGTACTATCATCATGGGATTCCTTGGAATCATTTATAGGGTTAGGTGATGGTTTCTTATTGACCTTGATTATATGGGTTTATACCCCTTGGATTTTCTAAGAGGCTAGGTGGGACGTGCCACTGGATTTTCTAGTTTTGATTATCTTGTTGGTTGTTGAATATATATCTACACTATATTCCAATAGGTGAGTCCTAACCGAGCATATATAGGGATTTATTATAGATATTTTTAGAAAATTTCAATGAATACTATTTGTATATTTATATTTTACCATGTAGTTTTTAGTTCCCTGTATATTATGTTACCTTTCATCACTTGTATTTTTTCTATTATTTTTCAGCATGGATGTTTTATCATATGCGTTGGTTTATTATTTTGGTATTGGGTTCATAAAGTGGGGTTTAAATGGAAAATTTTATTAATAAAGAAAATCTATGAGTTTTTTTTTCTAAAGTGGGTTTTCTTGGAAAGTGGGGTTTGGTTCTTTAAAATTATAAAATCCTATTTTCTAAAAGTATTCTAAACTAGTGTTTGTGGACTTTTTAGGAAACAAAATGCATGAAATATATGGTGATTACCTACTGAACTATTTATGCTCATACCATACTCTTTATTGATGTTCAGTTTTGTTTTTTTGCTACAAGATTTGTTTTGTTTGTAAGATCCAAGTTTTTATTGGGTGAAATCATTCCCAGTTGGTTTATCTTTGATTCCCGCCACTAGTTTCTAGACCAGGAGGATTGGGAACTCCTCTTATGGATTGTCTTGGACCGGGCCGGGTGTTGGGTTGGATGGAATCCCATCCTGGTTTTTTATAGAAATGTACATGAAAAATTCAACTCGAATAACACATAATAGGTTTCCAAATAGAAGAACATAGTTGGGAAGTGAAAACCTGGACATATAAGAGAAAAATGACACCAAAATACCATTGGAGAGTGATAGAAAACATAGTTTGAAGAAACTTAGCGATCAAAAATCCATAACCCAAAGAGGATTGTAAAATTTCATTGATATAATAAAAAATGATGATAATGGGAAATTGTTTTATTTCAAGACCATTTTCCAAAATTTGAATATTTTTTATGAGAAAATATACTTTCTCGATTTAATTCCATTTTTAAGAACAATACTACCTTGTGTTTGTGAATTTAACAATTTCCACTTCATCTCTTACTCTAAGAAATTAAGTTGAATTTGTTAATCCTGAAGCACTGATTGATCATTATATCCATAGATAGAATGATAAGTTATGCCATATATCTTTAGTTTCCATCAAAACAAAATGGTTAGCATAAGTTATTTAATATAAATAAATCTTTATATGTAAAACCTCATACAAAGTTAAACATAAACAATTTCATAAATGGTTAGCTTTATTACCCTTCTAAAATTCAAAATTTATAAGTAAGTTTACTAAATATACAAAAATAAACTTAACATTAAATCTCCATATATCATAATGTGGCTCTTGATTGTCACATACCAAACATGTGAGTAACATCATCATGTATTCTATTGAAACATGTAAATAAACTAAATTACAATAAAACCATATTGAAAATGTACATCATTCCCTATTCCTTACATAAAACATAGATTATTGGATAAATTAATTAAAGTAAAAAATGTTGTAAACTCCATCAATGACAACATAAATAATTTTTTTGACAAATAATTTATCAGTTATGAGTTCATAAATACTATCCAATTTACTTTATCCATATCAATTGACTCTTTATCCAAACTAAAAATCATTTTCCCAACATAAAGAACATATCAATGGTTAACTTCCCATAATCAAAATTTCACTTTTACATTAAATCACTCTTATAAGTCATCAATACCATTATATATATTGTTAAAAATCCTTAGAGAATTTTTTTTTCTGAAAAATAATTAAATATTTCATAATTATTGAATTCAGATACATAACCAAATCAATTGTTCCACCCCATTCTTAAGACACTAACTAGGCTTTTACATATTATTCCTTAATACTGCTTTCCTTTCATATCTCATTTGTAGTATCTTCATCATCAACAGAAATTCTGATACTCTTACAACCTTTCTGATTCTCATCATGAGATTCCCCCTCAGGAAAAAGATTTGTATAATTACCATAATTTCCACATTTAAGACATTCTATAACATCCCTGGTTTTTGGAATGGGCCGTTTTTTGGGTAAATTTTAATTTTTTACTTTGGTGAGTAGGCTATCTTTATTTTTTTTATCTTCATAACATAATTATGGGGGTTTTTTTAACCAAGACCTTTTTTAGATGGGTTTTAAGTCATAGAATGTGCCTCAAGGTTTCAGGTATGGTGGGGCCTGAAAACTCAGTTTTAAAAGTTCACAAACATAGTAGAATTGCTTGAACAAATCATGCAGCCATGTAGTGGTAACTTTGGGGACCTCCTTTGGCTCTGGTCATGGTTTGGAAAACCTTTTAATAGGGGGATCATGGATGTGTGGGGTGGTCTATAGTTTTTAGTAGAGGATTCACTCATTGTTTTCACATTGTTTGTAAAATTGTGTTCCTAGACTGTGCAGGTTTGGTTTTTAGGTAGTGATAGCTGTATGGTTGGTGCACAATCAGCCAAATTGTGCAGCCAAACCATACATGTCATTTAATGGGGAGAAATTACAAAACTTCCCATACTTCCTTTACCCTTTCTTATGCCTATTTTCTTCTCCACGTACATGCACAATAGATGGGAGCTCCACATTTCTTCATCCCTAGGTATTGATCAAACTCAATCATCTGATCTCTGAATCGATCACCATCGATCTCATTGTAAGTGTATTAGTAAGGATTTGGATCCAATTTTTTCCCTTCATCTTTACTATCTTCATACAATGCACTAAATCTATGCTATCCATTTTACCCTATTTTTAGGGAATCAATCTAAAATTTCAAATTATCTTGATTCCACTTGAGTTAGTGGTCGATATCAAATGAGAAAGTGACTAATAGTATGAGATAAGTGGTGATTAGATTTCTAATTGATTTTATAGTGTGTGTGTGTGTGTGGGGGGGGGGTGTATTCTTGATCATGACATTGGGTAATCAAATATAGACCCTAATAATTTAATGGTTTTATTTAAATTATTAAATTGATCACATGAGATATATATAATTCTTGTGATGCTTCCATGAGAACATGTCAAGACTGGCACAAGGATTAGGGTGGTGATGACCTCCTTTACTGAGGTGATGTGAATCATTAGGTTAGGATTGGACCGTATTCTTGGGGTTATGTTGATCACTAGGTTTGATGAAATGGTCATTGTATTTGGGTGATGTGATTGTCAGGATGAGGGAAAGGCCCATGTGATATTGGTTTGTGTTGATCTTCAGGATGAGTGATGTGTCATAGGGGAATGAGGTGCCAGATTGAGGTGGATTAAGCATTATGTTAGTGATTTCTGCTCAACGTGATTTAATAAAGATCCAATGGAGTTTTTTACACATATATATGAATCAAATGATGAGGTGTTATTGACCACTCATGTGGTCCGAGGAATCCATTATCTATGGATTAGGATGGAGTTGACCATAAGTGAGGCTTGATGTTCTTACTATAGAAAGAAACATGGATGGTGATGGACCATTAGTTAATGGTATTGAGACCATCAATTGGGGGCTGAGGCTCACTATATATTGAGGCCATTGGGATTGGATTATTCGGGACTATGGATATCACCGTTCCTTTGGACATCTGTTGTTGATCCAATGGTTTTTATTACTTAAAGGATAGACATTGATATGCCTCAGAAATCAGGCTTCGATCTGAGGGGGATTTTAGGAGCTGAGGTATAAGGGACCAATTAAATGTTTGGGCATGACTTTGGGACATTGGTTATTTAATTATGACATTGGAGGGGTCAGTTTCTATGAGGTTATAGTGATACTTTTACAAGAGTTTATTGATGGATCTATAACCTATTACTCATCTAAAAATTCCATAGGCTTTGTTCTAAGGATCCTCACAACTGAATATATATATATATATATATATATATATATATATATATGAAGACATGTTTCAATATGATATATATATAACTGGATGCATGTGGTATTCCATCATTGGCTGAAGAATGTGATTACTTCCCGGTGGTAGTTGACCACACGGGAGGTGGGTATCCATTTATGGATTGTGCAGTGGGATTTTATTTATATTTTGATAAACCTTTATTATCATGGATGTAAGACAAGAACATGTTGGTAGTGGACTGATGAGTTTTATTCTCACATCCCACATGAACCCTTTGGGATGCTTTGTATATTTCATTCTTTTGGGATCAGGTAAGGGTTTGGGCTCAGGAGCTAGACCTTTGTGAATATGTTGGTCCTTTTTCATGGGATGGATGTCAAGGGACCTTGGTGGTTCTTGCTTCAACTAGAGTTTAATTTTGGCATCAACATGATTATTATATGTATGTACTAATGGTAAGACACTATCGACCCTACTACTTATCTATTGTTTGTTATAACTATTTTTGATATTAATTCTTAGATACAAATGGATTTTTATTCTACAAATGATATATTTTGATTTATTATTCATTATTGCTTCTACTTCATTGTACTTCCTCTATTGTATGTTACTGATCCTATTGTTTATGGTCTTTCTTTTGATGATATATTTATATATATACCATTATTATTATCACCACGATAGTGTACAGTCTCTCCAATATCACCTCTTTACACCCTCACTACTAGTCAACAACCTTTGGCATATGGGGAGATGCACCTATGGCCTAGTGGTCAACCACCCCTGAGCACTATTTGGGTGAAAAAATACGCCAAGTCACTAAAAAAGGTATCAAATTATTTTAGTTTACCTCTTTTAGTTCTTACTATTTGAGATATTATAGAATAGATATTTGGATGTAGTTGGAACTAGGTTTATAGATCATGTTTAGGTGACTGAAGACCCATTCATAGAGGATAGACCAAGTTTCTAGGGGTGTGAAATTGATGTTCTGTTGTGTGATTTTAGATTTGGTATGATTTCCACATCATGTGGTGAATTTGGGTGTGATTATTATCTATTATGATATGTGAACCTTGTCCCGGTATGTTAAGGGATGAGATATGGACCCCTGGCCTAGTATGGAAAGGGATTATTACTTATGATTCCTTGAAAGGAACATATGATGATTGATATATATATATATATATATATATGTTCCTATGATTTATTTCTTGTGATTTTCATTGGGGACCTGGATTGCGCTAAGTGGGTTTGTGTTGTTTAAAGTGTCAAAAAAAATCTAAATAGTGTTTTCTTACTTAGCCTCTCTTTGGTAGCATTATACTCACCAATCACAGGAATGTAGTTCCAAAGAAATATATGTGTGATTATATGTTATAAGTGATATATATGTGCGGGCCTAGCTTTTATAGGAGTATGTAGGGTTGATGATAAGTGGTGATTTTTTTAATGTGTCAATAAATAAGATAAACAATTTTTTCCTGATGATCTTATTTGGTGCCATTATACTCAACTAACCCATATGATATATGTGTATAATATGCCTTACTATATTATCAGTAGGTGAGGGTCCATGAGGCTGGGTGATACTTGATACTTATATTTGAAATGTGTAAGATCCTAACCTTTTTTGGAGATGTATTAGTCATATTTTGGGTACTCTTTTTTTCTTACATTGAGTAATATTTATTTTGATATTTACCTTGGGGTTCATTTGGGTAAAATTTTAAGAAATTTGGAAGTTGGAGAGGTAGTGCATGGTAGGAACATGGTTTTCCCATACTTTGTTCCCCCAACCTACAAACTGTGAAAGCCCAATCAAAGGGGATTCTCATGGATGGTCCACAATTTGTAAAACTGTGTGACCTCTAATGAGAAACTCTGCACCCCATATAATAGGCACATGGTTAAGGTGCACAGTTCGGTAAAATGTGTGCCCCTACCCAGGAAACCATATGCACGATTTTAATTAACCTAAAAATTAGATTTAAAATTTATGAAGCCCCATTTTTACCCCATATGAACCCGAAATCAGACATAAGTGATTCATCTCATTTTTGAAGGTTCTCGAATAGATTAAAAGACCTACAAAACTGCTCTCTTAGTTAATCAAAGTGAAAATTTAAGATCTGCACCTCCCCAGGTATGTGTTTTCTTCCTGTTTTGATATCTATATCTCTCTCTCATGATCCTATTCCTATATAAAAGAGGGATGTTTATCCAATATTAGTTCTAGACATATATATTGGTTTGTTAGATATTGATTCATTTGATCTTGGAATTAGGTTCCTGGTCTAGATATCATTATTTGTAGTTGTTCCACTTCAATTGGGGATTTCCATTGGTGACTTTTCATCATCAAACTTGAGGTAGGTGGTCTAAATTTCAATCCCATAGTCTTTATTAAATTACATGTATGTAATTTTGGGTAAATCAATTGGCATGATTGGGAAATTTAATTTATAATTGAATTGATTGGTTTTAATTTCCTAGTGTTAACGATTTAGGTTAATTGGATAAAGTTAATGGTGGAATTGAAATAATTAATTATTGGATTAATTAATGAGATATTGTGATTGTGAAATTGAATTTGAAATCAGATTAATTAATTGTTAAATTAATTAATGTGATGTTTATATTGTTAAAATTTATGGGAATAATTAATTTTTTAATTAATTATTAGTATATTGAGATTTTTATATTGGATTAATTAATTGTTGAATTAATTAATGAAAATTTTTGTGACTATGAAATTGATTGAAATGGATTCATTAATTATTGATTTAATTAATAAATGTTCCTATTGAGGAATGCGATATGAAGGTTAGTGTTGATTAAACTTGAATGATTTGATATTTTTTATATATGTGATTGATTGAGAAATGGGGTGTGGGACATAGATTGACACTCCAAATACCCATGAGGTTCTTTTCCATGGAGTTTTTGGCCCAAATTCATGCATGTGAATATTTTTATGGGACAATGAATGATGCTCCAAATACCTTTGAGGTGTGGGGTATGGACTGATGCTCCAAATACCCATATGGTTCTAGACATGATGTTCAACACCCATAATATTGGCATTGGACTATGGTTCTAAGTGTCCCGGTTATGTATTGAAATGAAATGGATAATGAAAGACCATGTGTTATATTTAATTTTGAATTGAATATGTGATATTTTTCAGATTCTAGCATGGTCTAAAGTAGATATTTATTGGTTCAAGTATCCTCAGGGACCTAGTAAAGGTATGTGGTTAAATTAAAGAGTAATTAAATAGATTTAAACTATTTAATTTTTTGATTTAATTTATTCTTTATATAACTACATACTTTGTTTTGAATGGATATTATTTTATACAATTTTGGTGGTTCCCTAATGAGTTATAGTCACCCCTTACTTGGTATTCATGATCAATACTCAAATAGATTTCACTATTGTAGAACAAGTTGTGGGAAATATCCATGTGTCAGATGGGTGAGTCTGGATAGAGCATTGATAAGGGAACCAGATGTGGTTCAGGACCAACTTTGGAGTTTTAAGCATCTTTACTTATTTTGGTTTTACATATTGAAATATGAAACTTATTTGAAATTACATATCTACTATTCTAGTTTGGATATTGTATTCCTGTTTTGGTCATCATGTGATATTGGTATTGTTTTGGTTATGGCTATATATATTAGTTGTTGTTTATTCCTTTAAACTATTGTACTACTTTAATAAATAGTATACTTTCTCCTCATGATTGAAACTAGACCCTCGATACTAGTTGGTAGCCTCAAGAATCTGGGGAGGTGTGCCTGAGGTCATTTAGAAAACTGGCTCTGGGCATCGGTCTGTGGCACCCGGGTCGGGTTGTAACAGAGTGGTATTAGAGATAATATTCTTTTCTTTTATTTTGAATTAATATCTAGGAAAGGTAGACATGAGAATAATATGAGTTATGCCTTGGTTAATAGATCATGGATGGGAGTTTCTAACCCATGTATGAGGGTAAAATCCAAGTACCCACGGTGGTGTTGTTGTTATTGATGTGTGTTTTTACTGTTGATTCTATTTCACCTTGACTGATTCACTTGTTGTGTGATGCCATAATTGTTTCTAAGATTTCATGATATTTGACTCATATTATGGTATATAATGATATTTTTCTATGCATTCATCATTCTAGGAACTAATTTTTTTTGATACATGCCTCATTTTCGTCACACATAGAAAAATAGGTTTTGGGTAAGTTGTTGAAATTTAATTGTTTTTCCTTTCTTGTGTAATTGAACATAAAATGGCACCTAATATGAACTAAAATTGAAATAAAAAAAATGAAAAGTGTCAATAAATGGGTTTCTAATTAGAAAACTAAAATTTATAATTATTTTACACTTTTTTAACCATGACCTTGATGTATGATGGTTAAGGGTAGTGATAGTACCTTGTTGATCGTGTCCCAGAAAATGGGGAATTATTTGTTATGATCTTGTGTGAATAACTCTTTTTAAAATATGTTAATGTTGTGTTATGTATATTGAGATATATTTTTGGAATTGTATAGGTATGCCTCCTAAAAAACACTTGTTAAGAGAATGAAAAGAGGATATGGTTGGGCATTGTCACCTAAGGCACCAGTAGTGCCAGGTGAGGAATTTGGAGAAAATTTTGAAGAGAAATTTTCTTGTTTTTTGTATTTTATGGAAAGATACATGGGGTGGTTTGTGAAAATCATTCCTAACGTGATGAGGGAGTTTCATTTTCAGAACTCGCTATTGTTTACTAGAGAGGGTGGACCAAAGGTAGTAGAATTCTAGATTGAGTCTATCCAAACTATACTTGACCACATAGAGAATCCAACTGAAAAGAGAGTCAAGATGGAATCTTATATGTTACAAGGTTAGGTGAAGAATTTATGGGACATCCAGAATTAGGATGGAAAACTTGTGTATATGTAGTGTAAGGACTTTTAGGATAATTTCTTGGAGAAATTTTATTGTGATATTATTAGGAAGGAGGGAACCATTGAGTTCATGTGGTTGACTCTGGGGATTATGTCCGTGATGGACTATACTGGATGATTTATGGATTTATTGTGGTGTGTTTTAGTATTGGTGGGGGGTGATGGTACTTCATAAAAATGGTTTCAGGATGGACTTAAATGTTAAATAAGGTACCAGAAGAATATATTATAGATGAATAATTTTTCAGAAGTGGTGAATTAGGATCTCATGTTTTAAGGGAAATCTGAAGGAGTCTTCCAAAGGAAGACATGTGGTTTCTACTAGACAGTCAAGAGGCATATATTCCGAGAAAAAGAATCATTATTATGAAAATGCTGACAAGTGCTTGGGAAGGAATTGTGGATAGGGGGAAGGATCAGTTATGCCTGATCTCACCTGAGTGTTTTTCCACTAGTGCGGCAGGCCATGCGACTATAATAGCCATTATCCCATACCACTATTAGAGTGATGATCTTGTAGTAGGATGGGATATCTATAGAGTTTATACAAGAACCCATGATAGATGGGTAGTTATGGAGCATCTAGATAGATCCAGAGTGTGGGAAAGACCTCTTATACACCTTATTAGTCTGAATATTAGAGTTCTACTAGTTGTGGTGGTAGAGGTAGTAGACATAGAGCTTATGGGAAAGAGTACTTGTATCAATAGAGTCTTACCTCTCAAGGGACTCAAACTGAACAACATGGACTATTGTTAGGATAGTTACATGATATTCATTCTACTCTTGTGGAAAATGAGGTTGGACCATTGATAGTAATAGGTACTATTCCTATAGTCTCTACACTTGCTAGTGCCTTATTTGATACTGGTATCTCTCATTCCTTTATTTCTAAAAAACTTCTGAATGGTTTGAGCCTTATGGTGGAGTTCATGGGAGGGGTTTTTATGATTGATAAACCATTGGGAGTATGATCTAGAGATATCTGTTTGAGCAAGGGGTGTTCTCTTGAGGTTGGGGAGTATCTTTTTCTGTAGAATCTTTATATTCTTGACATGTTAATATTTTCACTAATTTTGGGTATAGACTGGTTAGTGGAATACCAAACCCACATATATTGTTACCATATGAGAGTTACTTTTATGTATCCTAAGGGTGAAAAATATATTTACCAAGGAGACTGGGATATCTAGGCAGGACGTGCATGTCCAATTCATCAACAACTAGGGGAGCTCATCATAGATTTTTTAGTCTATTTATTTATGATGAGGGTGTAAATATTTATTTCTTTACACCCATAGTAATTAGGTTTCAGGATGTGTTTCCTAAATGGAAACACATACTGGGGGCTGAGCCAATTTCTATTCCACTGCACAAAATGGAACCAGCTGTGCTTCACGAGTTAAAGACTCAATTGGAAGAGTTGGTGGATAAGTGGTTTATCCATTCGAGCATATCACCTTTGGGTTCAATAGTTTTATTTTAAAATAAGGTTGATAGAATTCTGTTCTTATGTGTTGACTACCTAAAGTTGAACTGAATTACTAGGATGAACTAGTATCCTCTTCTGCATATCGATGATTTGTTTGACCAATTGAGCGATGATTGTGTTTTCTTCAAGATCTATTTGAGATTAGTGTATCGGAAATTTAGAGTTTGATCTTATGATATATCAAGACCAACTTTTAGTAGAAGGTATAGCCTATATGCTTTCTTTGTAATTCTGTTTGAGTTGAAAAACACACCAGTTATGTTTATATAATTGATGAACAAAATCATTCACCCATACTTAGATCATTTTTTGGTAGTGTTCAAGGATGAAATCATGGTGTACTCCAAGAATCATGAAGATCATGACCAACATCTTGACATCAACCTGAGTACACTGAGAGATCATTGTCTATACACAAAGCCATATAAGTGTCAATTTCAATTGATCAAGTACACTTATTGGGTCACATCATCTTGGATGATGGTGTGATATTTTACCCAGAGAAAGTTTAAGAAGTTATTTCTTGGGAGTTTCCCAAGACGGTTTTTGATATTTGAAGTTTTTTGGGGTTAAAACAATATTAATGGAGTTTCATCTAGGATTTTTCTGATTTGGAAGCACAACTTTCAGGCTTGAAAAAAGGGGTTAAATATTGAATGGTCAAAATAATGTGAGAATTATTTCTAGGAGATTAAGAAGTGCTTGACATTGACCCAAATATTGATCCTACCTTAGCCAGGTGAGGTTTATATGGAGTAGTGTTCATGTAGGGAGATAAATTTATGTTTTAGGGGTTTAATAAGTTAATGGTAAATTAACAAACTACCCTATGAATGAACTCAAAATAGATGTAGTAGTTTATTCCTTGAAGTGTTGGTGAAATTATCTATTAGGCAAGAAGTTTACTGTGTATATTGATCAAATGTGATTAATTTATATCTTTTCACAATGAGACTTGAATATCCAGGAGCATATATGGGTTGATTATATGCAATTTTTTTATTTTTTGTTAGCATATATGTATGTGAAAGAAAATAGTGTGGTTGACTCCTTAAGCAAGAAAACTCAGACTTATGCAGTTTATGAGTCTAGTGGTGAGTGGAAGATGATGGATTTTCTTGATGATTTCCATGTTATAGCTAAGGAGGGTCAGAAACATATGACTATTATATTAGTTTTTTTAGATTCTACACTCTTGAGATGGATCAAAAATAGACAGTATGATGATCCAAATTGTTTAGAATTGAGTGAAATCCTTGAATCTAGGGATTTACCTTCTGATTAGACCATAGATGATGATGAGATCATAAATGTCAGTAATCAGGTTGTTGTGCCTACAAGTATGTATGAGTAGGTGATGCATGAATTTCATGCCTCTAAATGGGCGGTGTATTCAAGTGTTACCAAAATGTACCATGATCTACATAGATAATTTTGGTTTATAGGCATGAACAAGGAGATATCAGGGTTCATGACATGATGTTACACCAATCAACATGTGAAGGCCGAGCATTAATGAAATTGTGGTTTACTAAAACCATTTACAATTATATAATGGAAGTGAGATGATGTTACCAGGGATTTTTTGGTGGGTCATCTGAGGAAATCTCAAAATAATGAATATATTTGGGTGGTTGTGGACCATTTTAAAAAGGTAGATAATTTCTTGACTATACAGAAGAAACACCTTACTTTAGTGAATTTTTCATTTAAAAATAATTATCAAGAAACTATTCATAAGGAACCATATGTGACTCTTTATGGTAGAACATGTAGATCACCTATATGATGGATGGGGGCAGGTGATTCAGAGCTATTGGGACCAAATCTCATATAGGAGGTGTTAGAGCATGTTTAGTTGATTTAGTAAAATATGGATACAGATCATAGTATACATAATTCATATTCTAATAGATGTCAAATACCACTAGAGTTTATAGAGGGTTATTGTGTATTTATTTAGGTGTTTCCTAAATTGGGTCACCACAAGATATAGAGATAGAGAAAGTTGGCACCCATGTTTGTTGGACCATATGAGATTATTGAGAAAATAGGGCTGGTGGAATTCTGATTGAATCTTCCATAGAGATTCAGTGCTATGCATGACGTTTTTCACATGTAACAACTTTAGTGTTATCACCCTTACCCTTATCATGTTATCTATGTGGATGATGTTGAACTTGAGATAAATGAATCATTTTAGGAGCATCTAATACATTTGTTGGATCAGAATGAGATAGTGTTGTAGGGAAAGATTGTGCTGATAGTTCATGTATTGTGGTAACATAGAAATGTGTAGAAGGAAACATGGGAGAGATAATGGGATATGAATTCTCAATGGCCCAATAATTTTTACTCATATTCTTAGAGATTCTTGGGAGTATAGATCAAGGATAAGATGTTATAAGGTGGGGAGATTGTAATATCACTCCCTTATGTAGTGATGTATTGAGAGTTTTTAGGTACTCTTTTGTATTTTTTTGATAACTCTTTTTTAGGTTTTAGATTGGGATGAATTTGGGTGAAATTTAATGAGACTTGGAATGAGGATAAGCAGTGCACGGTTGGTACACAATTTTCCCAAACTGTAAGACCCAACCTAGTAAAACATGCAAAATGAAATAGATGGAATTGGAATAGATGGTGCACAATTTGTCAAATCGAGTTCTCTATTAGGAGAAATCGTGCACCCCCATGGAAGAGTTGCATAACTAAGGTGCATAGTTTGGAAAACCATGTGCCCCTGCATAGGAAACCGTGCGTGTAGTTTTAATAGACCAAAAAAAATATTTAAAATTATTGAACCCTCCATTTTAAACCTAAATTGACCCTAACTCGAACATAAACAATTATGATCATTTTTGGAGGCTCCCAGATGTATTCCAATCCCTCCTTACCTCCATTATTTGCAAATTGAAGGTAAGATTCAAGATCTTCACCTCAGCGGGTATATATTTTCTTCCCATTTGGATCTCTCTCTCTCTCTCTAAAACTCTTCTTCTTAGATTGAAGAGGTATGTTTATCAAATATTGGTTCTATATATAGATCTAGGATTGTTAGATCTTGATCCATTCGATCTTGGATTTAGGTTCCTTATCTAGATCTCATTCTAAGTAGTTGTTCTGCTTTAATTGGGGATCTTCATTAGTGATCGTTCGTCTACAAACTTTGGGAAGGCGGTCTAAATTAAAACCCCATAGTCTTTATTAAATTATGTGTATGTAATTTTGATAATTTAAATTTCCATGATTGGTAAATTTAATTGATTTGGTTTAATTAACAAGTGTTCACGATTTAGGTTAATTAGGGCAATTGAATAGTAGAATTGAATTAATTAATTTATTGGATTAATTAATGGGATATTGGGATTGTGAAATTGAATATGAAATAAGTTTTATTAATTTATGAATTAATTAATGAAACATTGAAATTTTGAAATTTATGGGAATAATTAATTGTTAAATTAATTATTGGGATATAGATATTGTTAAATTGGATTAATTAATTATTGAATTAATTAATTGGAATTGTTGTGATTATGAAATTGATTGAAATGGATTAATTAATTGTTTAATTAATTAATAGATGTTTTGATTTAGTAATGTGATAAGGTGGTTAATTTTGATTAAACTTGAATTATGTGATATAGGTGATATATGTTTTTGATTAATAAATGGGGTTTGAGACATGGACTGATGCTCCAAATACCCAGGGGGTCCTAGACATGGAATTCTAGTCCCAAATGCATGCATGTGAATATTTTTATGGGTCATGGAATGATGCTCCAAATAACCATGAGATTTGGGATATGGACGAATGTTCTAAATACCCATGAGGTTCTAGACATGACATTCTATTCCCATGATATTGGGATTAGACTATGGTACAAGGTGGCTATGTTTTGAATTGAAAATAAAATGGATAATGAAATCCCATGTGTTATAAATAATTTTGAATTGAACATGTGATATGGTTCGTACTCTAGCATGGTCCGAAGTAGGTATTGATTGGTTAGGGTTTCCCAATTTTTGTGTCTTTATTTATTCTGTGTTTTTTATATTGAAACATGAAACATATTTGAAATTACATATCTACTATTATAGTTTGCATATTTTATTCCTATTTTGGTCATCATGTGACATTGGTATTGTTATGGTTATAGTTATATATTTTAGTTGTTATTTATTTCTTTCCACTATAATGCTTCTTTGATAAATATGGTATAGTATCCCCATGATCGATATTGGACCCTCTGGGATAGTTGGTAGCCTCTGGAATAGGGAGAGGTGCACCTAAGATCATGTAGTGAACCTTATCTAAGCACTGGTGTGTGGATCCCAGTTCTGGACGTTGAAATATGGGTGGGTAAGGGTCCATGAGAATATATGTGATGTGTCATGGTTGTGATGAGGGAGTGTAAGGGAAGTGAGATTGTGCTGCTTGTTACAAATTTCACTATCTTCATTATATATATATATATATATATATATATATATATGTTTCTATGATTGTCTGACCATCATATTGGTATTCAGTGGGATTATAACTAGAAGGGATCTGGTGGAGCATTAGGGGTTTAGTGATATGGTGACATATGAGAATGCAAAGGTTAAGGCCTCTGAGGGCCAGGATGAAGCCCTAGAGGGTCACGTTGGTAATAATTACTTGGTATAGGAAAAGGTATAGGCTTAGGTATAGGTGGGACAGTCACATGATATGGAAGACTTTAGAACATGGATTGATAGGAAATATAGGTTGATCTTAGTTTGTGTCATCCTAGGGATTGAATAGGGATATCAGGGAGCAAATACTTCAATGGAATACATGAATCGAGAGTTTTAGTTGCATTAACCACTTCTATTTTAGGGTGAGGGTGGACCAAAAATAGTAAATAACTAGATTGGGGTAGTGCAGACCATCTTCAACTAGATTGAGACACCTCTAGGGTGGAGGGTGAACCTGGCTACATACATGATCAGATGGCTGGAAAAAAATAGGTGGGATGTACAAGTGCAAGTAGGTAAACATGAGAGATTATATTGGAAGGACTTTGAGGCAATGTTTTTCAAGCACTTTTTCCCTGAGATACTGACGGTGGAGAGATCTCGGGAGTTATTGAAACTTAATTAGGGGGACATGTCTGTCATGTATTATTCATCTAATTTGAAGGAACTATATTTTTTTAATACTTGGTATGTTGGGAGATGAAACCTCAAGAGTGAGGTGTTTTGAGGATACTTTATGCCACAACATTTGGTTGAGGGTAAATGTATTCATGTGATCCTCATTTTCAGAGGCAATCAATCGGGTTCTAATAGTCGAGGGAAATTTAATGGACCAGTTGTAATTTAGTTGGGTGACAACTTCATGTGATTTTAGGGGTGATGATTTAGGTTGTTGGAAGAGACACCTTGAGAAGTCTCAGTAGGGACTTCTGGATAGACACTCGAGCATACCATTGAGGAGCTGATCATCAATGGTGTGCTTCCAATGCGGGCAGCTGGGATATGTGTGAAAATAGTGTGATCAGACACCAAAGGAGTGTCGATCATGTGGCCAAGTCGGGCATCTAGAGTATTTTTTCAAGAGTCTTCTCAGATAACTAGAATCCAAGATCCGGGGAAGACTCAAGGATATGATACTGGGTTGGGAGAGGTACCAATATATGGTAGTTAGTATTCAACTACATGTGGATGCTGTGGAAGAGATAGTAGGAACCAATAATGGGGTTAGTGGATAGAAGTATGTGTAGATACATATGGAGGCTAGGCCTCAGGTAATCAAGATTCTAGAATGGTACATGCAGTGAAGCTTCCAAGTGCAAAGTAGATCAGGGAGTTAACTATAGTTATATGTATACTATGGGCATGACTGGATTTTATTTTTTTGGCACGACCCCTTTTAGGTATGTCTGGTTTTGGGTGAATGAGGTGAATGTGTTATTTTTGGACCAACCATATGTTTTTTATTAGGATGGCATAGTCTTTGATGAATGATATATATATATATATACACACACATAGACATATACATTTATATGAGGTGAGTGGTATTGGGATTATTTATCAGAATCGATACGGTGTAGGTTTTATTTGAGGTGCATTGGTATATAGGCATCAATGAGATGTGAGTTTCACTTAAGGTGCATATGAATTAGGAATTTTGGGAATATATATATATATATATATATACTGTAGGTTTAATATGAGAATCTGTTGAGATATATGACCCTCAGGTTTCTATTGAGATGCAGGACCTCATAGGTGCCATGTACGACATGGGAACGAGGAGGGAAATTGATGAGGTGATGAACATGATGGATGTTAGATGTGACATGGGATTGATTCAAGAACTTGAAGAGGTTAAAGGGTTATGATACACCATGATAAGACTTTTGAATCTATGTATGGTCAATAGACCATCATAATTTTGAGCTTTGAGCTGGGAAGTGACCAGGTAGGTAACTCCTAATGTGGGGAGCACCTTGAAAGTATTCAAAATCTAACACAATGAATAGGGTATACTAGGTTGATTAAAAAGATATGGTCATGTTATTTTCCATCTTTGGGTAATTAGATATTTCTCAGGGATGAGATATGTTAAGGTGGGGAGGATGTAATGTCCTAGGTTTTTGGAAAGGTCCATTTTTCACGTACATTTTAAATTTTGAATTTGGTGAGTGAGACACCTTTATTTTTTGACATTAGGAACTTAATTTTATTTTTTAGTATTTTACTTGATTTATATAGCTTTTAAGGGTTATCAAGTTCCTTAGGGGTTTAAGTGAGTTTTGAGTGTGGTGGGACCTAAAAACTGAATTTCAGAAGAGCATAGACAGAGAATCATAGTTTGAGAAAACCATGCAGCCTCTTAGTGGTAATTGTGCATACCTCCATTGGATCTAGAATTTTTTTATAAAATTGTGTAGGAGGGGGTCTATATCCATGTAGGGTTTTCTATAGTTTTTAGTAGAGGTTTCAAATATAGTTTTCACATTGTATGGAAAACTTTGTACTAAGCCTATGTGGGTGTGGTTATTTGGTAGTGAGAGCCACATGGTTAACGCACGATTATCCAAACCATTTGAAAAAACCATTTAGGTCATTTAAAGGGGTTAAATTATGAAACCACCCACCTCTATTTATCTTTTCTTCCTCCACTTTTTTTCTTCACTCACACGCACAACATAGGGGATCTTCTCATTTCTTCTCCCTAGTTATTGAGCCAACTCTATCATCCGAGCTCTAAACCATTCTCCGTCATCCTCATTAGAAGCATATTGGCAAGGATTCAGATCATATTTCTTCCATTCATATTTTCAATATATATATATATATATATGCTTCACTAAATATATGTGAGATATTTTACCCAATTTTCAAGTCATTCACCTAAAATGATGATTTTTCTCAATTCAGATTGAGTTAGAGGCCGATATCAGATGAGGATGATCCTACTAGTACAAGGTAGGTGGTTCCTAGATTTCCATTTTGATTTTATAGTGTTTTGGGGAGTTATTTCTTGAGTGTTCCATTGAGTTTTCTGAGATAGACCCAAAAAATTTAATTATTGTCTTTTAATTGTTAAATTGATCACATGATATATCTACATGGATTCTCCTCCTAGACTAAAAATGGTAAAGCAAGGTAATAGGCTTAAACCACTGAGGATGGTTTGGTCAGGTGGATTATTTAAATTTAATTTAAATTATATATATTTCTTGTGATACTTCCATGATAACATGTCAAGATTGGCTTGAGGATTGAGGTGGTGATCACCACCTAGACTCAGTTCATGTGAATCATCAGGTTGGTATTGGTCCATAATCTTAGGGTGATGTTGATCACCAGGATGGATGACATGGTAATCGAATTTAGGTGATGTGATTGTCAAGATGAGGGAAATACCCTTTTTATATTGGATGGTGTTTACCATAGGGATGAGAGACATGGTTGTAGGGGAAAAAGGTGATAGGTTGATATGGTAATATGTTGGTGATTACTAATCACCTTGATCAGAGGATACACCGTTGGAGTCATGCGAACATAGATAAGACTTAGATTAGGTGGTGGTGTTAATCACTCATTGTAACAGCCCGAGATTTTATGAAAAATATTCTTTTTTATTTTACTAATGTCTTGTGTTATACGCTACACCAAAAGGAGCTTGCACAACACGCATCATTGACTTGCCTTATATTACATGCAATCGCAACCTTCCTCGATAGCGTGTATGGTACGTAATCCTGAGTTTCACGAAACAATGATATGCTATTAAAATATTATTAAAACTAGCCGTTATGAATAGTAATAACCACTTTTTAAATTTTAGAAATTTTAACTCTCAAAATGGACTTCATTTTTGGATTCGGAGTATCGAATTTAGCTTAAGGTGAAATTTTGGTACTTTTCAGATAACTTTCATATTCTGATGAATAATGAAACTTACTAAATTTTAATTAAAAACAACTTTTTTAATCGAAATAATTAATAGTGATAAATTATTAATTTGAGTGGTTTTAAAGTATATTTAGAATATATTTTTACAATTTAATACAATGTTGGTCATTGGATGTAATTTCACATTTAAACCAGACATAATCAAGTGTCAATCTTTTGATAGATATTGTTTCTTAAAAACACGCTATTTTTTTTAACAGTGGGATTTAATTATAAAATTAATTAATGCAAATTCTATGATATGAATTTGGTAAAATAGACTTCATTTTTGAATTCGGAATATAAAATATAGCTTAGGATGAAATTTTGGCATTGTTCTGAAAAACATCAATTTTTGATGAATAGTGAAACTACTAAGTGGTAGGTTAAAAACTGAATTTTGAATAAAACTTAATTTTACCGCTTCTGTGAATGGAATTTTGAAAATCCGAGAGACACGGTTAATATCAAGGACTAAAATGTGGTTCAATGAGATGAAAATAATTTTTTGGTGAATAGTAACTTTTTACTTTTTTTACCACGGTTAATAGTAAATAGGGTAACTAAGGGTAAATATGATATTAATATTACCCTAACACATGTCCTAATTCTATTGGACAAGTGTAATTCGACCAAAAACAAACTTAGGAATAAAATATGACCATTTAGGCCCACTTGGATTAGATTAGGACATTTATTATTAATTTATTTAAAGAAGGGTTAAAATAGTTAAAATCAAAGTTTAATAAGTAAATCATTTCTAATATGGGGTTATACATAAGATAAATTAGATTGTAAATATTCATTAGAAAGCTAAAAAGGTTTACTACATGATGGTATTTTATTTGTAATTTTTAGACATCAAATAATTTAATTTATTTATGACACAAAGATGATGCAGTAATTATCTTATTAATGAAATATTGACATAATTGATAATATAAATACCAAAATAAATGTAATTTAAGACTTTTTATGAATTCCACTAATTTTCTAGGTTACTATGATATATTATTGTTGATTTAATCAACTTGGTTCGAACATATAATTCTGTTATGACTTTCACAAAAATCATATATCAAATAGTGTCAAAATTGACACAAAAGAGTTTTTAAATCAAATATTATATTATTAATTGTTATTTTATTCCTAAAAATCTAAGGATCGGCCAAATGACTTAGATAAGGATATATGTATTAATAATATACATTTTGGGGTTCGTTTGGCATGTTATAGTAAGTTTATTAACCATATAGTGAAAGAAAACAAAAAGACACGGTAAAAGTTAAATTATTTAACTTAGAGTTAAATCTAATTGATAAGGTTAAAATAATACCCTAAACTTGTCTAAATCCTATTGGTTGATAGGATTTCGACCCATCCCCACATTATCTTCGAAATAAGACCCCTTGGAACCATTATAAACCTATTTTGACTTTAATATAAAATAATATTTTGAGATATTCCTAAGGTGCCCCTCTCCTCCCCTATAAAAGGACACCTCCTACCCCTCCTACTCACACCAATTTGAGCTCTCAAGCTCGGCCAACCCCTGCCATTTTCTCCTCTCCAATTCCCTGGAAACATCCTAGAGGTTCTGGTCTTCCTCAAAGACCAATTCTAGTGCCCTAAGAGGAGGTCTCAAAGAGGCACTTCAAAGAAGAGGTAATTACCGTTACCAATTCTTTCATCTTTATTTCTTCTTCCACTTCTTCTTATTAGGTTGTTTAATTATGAAGTAATAACATCAGTATCACTCATATACTGATATGTTATTATAAGTATGAAACATCCTTATTTCACCATCTATCCATCCTACGGAAAAAGAAATCACCGCGCGTGCGTACGTACGGAATACCGTCTCCACGCCGTGGTGTAATCAATTTTCCACCACCACCTTACATGGATGGGTATAATGGTGTAAAGAATAAATATACATAGTTATTACAACATCATATTGATTCTGATATATTGTATAATCCACTCCAATTCAATTCAATATTTATAGAAATGATATCATCGCTCGTGCGTACGTACGGAATACCGTCTCCACGACGCGATGAGATTCATTCTCCATGTTAACCATTTAAGAATGATTATAATGTATATATAAGAAATAATAATGAAATATATGACATTATAAAGCTACTGGATTTATGTATATATATACATATGTATGTCATCTACTTACTTCCATTTCAAGACAATAAGGAAAGGAAAACAGCGTTCATGCGTACGTACGGACTACCGTCTCCATGAACGGTGTTTTTCATTTCATTTATCTATCTATTATATATATATATATATACTGAATATATATGATATATAAATCATATTTTATATTCTGGAAGTAAGTAAATCATGATATAAGTAATAATAATGTCAAGAACAACAAATCAAAACACCTACGATAAATGAAACGATTTTACCCAAAACGCTTCTTTAACATGGAATTTACAAAAGAACGGGTAATATAATGTCATAAGTGAACCATATATGATATCATAACAATGAATATGATTCTTTAATAAGTCAATAACATGATTTAAATCATTATACAGGAGGTTCTGACACTTACAAAGAAAGTCGGACCTAAGGTAAGGGAAATATCACAATCTCATTTTTATCCGAGATTGTTTATTCGTATGTATTTACTGGGGTGTATTTTATCATCCACATCCATGTTTCATCAAAATGTAATATTATTTCCATCCACCTACAATTGTTTAAAACCATTTTTACCCTTCGGTGAGTTTTTAGTAATATGTATGAAAGGAATCTTTTGTCGTACGAGGTACTTTTTTGACTTTTCCGACAATAGTACGAAGAATGTTTTTTTAACTTATACGGCACGAACGGATTTCTACTATTTTATAAAGCCTTATTTTCATGAAGCTTCCTCTAAAAGATTTCATGACTATTTTCAATAAAATCTCTTTCTTTTAAAATTGCATGATGTTTTGTGAAAAGAAATTTATTTTGAAGAAGAGAGGATATTTTCCTCAAGAATTCAATTCAAGTGTTTTTTCAAAATTATTTTCCATCTAAGATAATAAAAGGGTTCTGTTTTTATCCCTATTGTTACATGGATATTGATTATGTTGTGATGGAAACATTTTTATGAATTCCTTTATCTTATATGAATTGTTTTATGATGTCATGTTGTTTAAGAATCCCATTTTTATTACATGGGTTATGCGATGAATTATGATTTATGATTATGTGGCACACATAAGAAAGGATTCATTATAAGATGGGTGGGAACTATATCTCCCTCCAATGCATTGGGTAAAGATTTTATATCTCATGAGATAGACATGGCTGGAATGGTAGGTTATACCGGTTCAGTGAAACATGACTGAAACGAGGGTTACTCGATTCAGAAAGGGACTTTGTCCACTAAGATAGTCTTGGAAATGAGTCATGACTAACAAGAAATGATTTTCCATGATTATGTGTGCATGCCACAAAGTTTCAAGTTTCATGTTATGATTATGGTGATCTCATTTTCACTTCTATGATTTGTTCCATGTTAAGATATTATGATCTCTTTTGCAGGTTATGATTTTCAGAAAGATATGATATGATTTTTATTTCTTTTGTATACCCTTACTGAGCATTTGAGCTCACCCTTTTATGTTTTCTTTTCCCCAGGATATAAAGAAAGGTTTTAGGTAAAAAAAAGGGAAGATCTTTATGGGAGATATTGAAGATCTTTCACCACGATTAGAAGATTACGTTCCGAGTTTCCAAAGACACTAAACTATTACGATCCTTGTGTGTGTGTGTTTTTGTTATGTACTAAGTATTCCGCAAATGTAATGTAATGTCCATGTAAGTCAAGATACGGGTCTCTACAGTTGGTATCAGAGGAAAGGTTTAGTCAACCTTTGGAAACTATGATGCGAAAACGTTAGTGTGATCCCTAGAGATATTTCTAAGGTATGTCTAGGGATGTCCCTAGGGATAAGTATACGTATAGGTTATAGTAATAGAATTACGCTAACGATCATAGAATTAAACCTAAGATGTTGGAGATTGAAGGTACTCCCCCTTTATTATGTTGTTTTCCCTAGCATGATTTTTGCCTCTCACGCTATTCTTTTTGGGTTTTAGAAAATGGCTGGAAACAAGGTGATTCACGATAATGGAGGAAATGATGGACAATGGAATGATATTCTTTATGAGCAACCAAATGAAATGGGATTTGGAAGTCCAAACATCATTATTATGCCGAATCAGCAATCTCATAATATGATCAATAAAGTAAAATTTGGTAAGTTTCCTGACTCGGCTAATAAGAGAAAGATGGAGTTTCATGATGATCATAGAGGAAAGAAAGTTCAATTTCCCCTATGTAAATAATGTGGGAAGAGGCATCAAGGAGAATGTTTCAAAGGAACTGGAAGATGATTTGGGTGTGGAAAAGAAGGACACAAAGCCAGTAAGTGCAAAGGAAAAGGTTCAGTTAATACCAGGGATGAGGATAATGGTATTGCTACGACATCAAAAATGGTTAAGTGTTTTAAATGTGGAATGTATGGGAATTATGCAAACAAATGCCCTAAGGGAAAGACTCATGAAGAGAATCAGTATGGTCATATGGGAAGTATTTATGTGGATGATGATGAAGAGACTACCAATGGTATGTGAGATGAAAGAATTGTTGAAGCTCGGTCAATGGTTTAAGAATGTAGTGGAATGATTACATGTTTATCATGTGTAATGTTGTATAAGTAATCTCATGGTACTATGGAATAAAGAGACATGTAAGGATTGTAACATTGTTGTCTGATTAATGTTACCAGTATCCATGAAAGGTTATTCAGATATTTTTGGAATGAAGATGATATGCGCATAATGAAGGGATAAGGGGAAAATGAAATGTTTGACAGTATTCATGAGCTCATGATTGATATAAGGACTAAGTGATATCATGGTTTGAGTATATAGAATTTTGAGGATTTCAGTATGTGAAAAGTGTTAACTTTTAACTGCATTCAATTTTTCACTAAGGTTCAATGGGTATTCAAGAGAGTACAAGATTAAGGCCTTTGAATGTTTGGAATGTGACCAACAAGATATATCTTATGATATATGGGGATCAACGATGGTATTAAATCTCCGGTAATCGTTTTCACTATGTTATGAGAATGGACTGCAGTATTATGAGCCTAATGATTGGAATGAATTATGTTGGACATAAGTTAGTATTGTTTAAGGATAGAAGTTTTTTTTCGATATTATTGATGGGATGTTATAGTAATATAGTTTTATAAAAAGGACAACCTGCAGGACGGGCGACAACCCATCGCTTCGGACAAGGCTGTGGGAATCGAACCCACAACCGAAGTGCGACTGGCCTTTATCGCCTACCACTGACCTACAGGAAGTCCCTGTTTAGTAGAAACTAGTTTTATTATATTAAGTAGTATGATATGTGATGTATAAGTCCATTTTAGGAACCATATATGATTAATCTCACTATAGATCGATTTATGCATATAATTTTTGCTAACCTTTTGTTTGAGACAAATGGAATGACCCGTCATTCTGATCTGCTAACACTTCACGAATAACAAATTCAACTTCATTTATTTAAGAGATGAAGTGGAAATTGTTCAAGGCACGAACAACAGTGAGATTGTACCAAAATAAAGTAAGTATTTATTCTAAGAAAATTTTCAACTTTAGGGAAATGATCTTGAAAACCAAAAATGTTTTCCTAGTGATCTTATACCTGATGAATCAGATGGTACCTTATATCATCACAAATCTATGGATTTGTGATTACTGGCTTTTCCATAGCCATGTTCTCTACCACTCTCCATCAGAACATGATGGTTAGATTTCTCTTCCATATCCATATTTTCACCTATGTGGAAACCTAGTGATTAGTTTATTTGGGTAATCGTTACATTTCATACTTTAGTTTTTAAAGCCAAGTTTTGGTATTCCCTTTTACGATGTGGGTTTCTATTAAAGAAACTTTCGAATAGTAAACCATTTATAACCCCGACGAATTTCGAGGGCGAAATTCATTTTAAGGGGGGTAGAATGTAACAGCCCGAGATTTTATGAAAAATATTCTTTTTTATTTTACTAATGTCTTGTGTTATACGCTACACCAAAAGGAGCTTGCACAACACACATCCTTGACTTGCCTTGCATTACACGCAATCGCAACCTTCCTCGATAGCGTGTGTGGTACGTAATCCTGAGTTTCACGAAACAATGATATGCTATTAAAATATTATTAAAACTAGCAGTTATGAATAGTAATAACCACTTTTTAAATTTTAGAAATTTTAACTCTCAAAATGGACTTCATTTTTGGATTCGGAGTATCGAATTTAGCTTAAGGTGAAATTTTGGTACTTTTCGGATAACTTTCATATTCTGATGAATAGTGAAAATTACTAAATTTTAATTAAAAACAACTTTTTTAATCGAAATAATTAATAGTGATAAATTATTAATTTGAGTGGTTTTAAAGTATATTTAGAATATATTTTTACAATTTAATACAATGTTGGTCATTGGATGTAATTTCACATTTAAACCAGACATAATCAAGTGTCAATCTTTTGATAGATATTGTTTCTTAAAAACACGCTATTTGTTTTAACAGTGGGATTTAATTATAAAATTAATTAATGCAAATTCTATGATATGAATTTGGTAAAATAGACTTCATTTTTGAATTCGGAATATAAAATATAGCTTAGGATGAAATTTTGGCATTGTTCTGAAAAACATCAATTTTTGATGAATAGTGAAACTACTAAGTGGTAGGTTAAAAACTGAATTTTGAATAAAACTTAATTTTACCGCTTCTGTGAATGGAATTTCGAAAATCCGAGAGACACGGTTAATATCAAGGACTAAAATGTGGTTCAATGAGATGAAAATAATTTTTTGGTGAATAGTAACTTTTTACTTTTTTTACCACGGTTAATAGTAAATAGGGTAACTAAGGGTAAATATGATATTAATATTACCCTAACACATGTCCTAATTCTATTGGACAAGTGTAATTCGACCAAAAACAAACTTAGGAATGAAATATGACCATTTAGACCCACTTGGATTAGATTAGGACATTTATTATTAATTTATTTAAAGAAGGGTTAAAATAGTTAAAATCAAAGTTTAATAAGTAAATCATTTCTAATATGGGGTTATACATAAGATAAATTCTATTGTAAATATTCATTAGAAAGATAAAAAGATTTACTACATGATGGTATTTTATTTGTAATTTTTAGACATCAAATAATTTAATTTATTTATGACACAAAGATGATGCAGTAATTATCTTATTAATGAAATATTGACATAATTGATAATATAAATACCAAAATAAATGTAATTTAAGACTTTTTATGAATTCCACTAATTTTCTAGGTTACTATGATATATTATTGTTGATTTAATCAACTTGGTTCGGACATATAATTCTGTTATGACTTTCACAAAAATCATATATCAAATAGTGTCAAAATTGACACAAAAGAGTTTTTAAATCAAATATTATATTATTAATTGTTATTTTATTCCTAAAAATCTAAGGTTCGGCCAAATGACTTAGATACGGATATATGTATTAATAATATACAATTTGGGGTTCGTTTGGCATGTTATAGTAAGTTTATTAACCATATAGTGAAAGAAAACAAAAAGACACGGTAAAAGTTAAATTATTTAACTTAGAGTTAAATCTAATTGATAAGGTTAAAATAATACCCTAAACTTGTCTAAATCCTATTTGTTGATAGGATTTCGACCCATCCCCACATTATCTTTGAAATAAGACCCTTTGGAACCATTATAAACCGATTTTGACTTTAATATAAAATAATATTTTGAGATATTCCTAAGGTGCCCCTCTCCTCCCCTATAAAAGGACACCTCCTACCCCTCCTCCTCACACCAATTTGAGCTCTCAAGCTCGGCCAACCCATGCCATTTTCTCCTCTCCACTTCCATGGAAACATCCTAGAGGTTCTGGTCTTCCTCAAAGACCAATTCTAGTGCCCTAAGAGGAGGTCTCAAAGAGGCACTTCAAAGAAGAGGTAATTACCGTTACCAATTCTTTCATCTTTATTTCTTCTTCCACTTCTTCTTATTAGGTTGTTTAATTATGAAGTAATAACATCAGTATCAATCATATACTGATATGTTATTATAAGTATGAAACATCCTTATTTCACCATCTATCCATCCTACGGAAAAAGAAATCACCGCGCGTGCGTACGTACGGAATACCGTCTCCACGCCGTGGTGTAATCTATTTTCCACCACAACCTTACATGGATGGGTATAATGGTGTAAAGAATAACTATACATAGTTATTACAACATCATATTGATTCTGATATATTGTATAATCCACTCCAATTCAAGTCAATATTTATAGAAATGATATCATCGCTCGTGCGTACGTGCGGAATACCGTCTCCACGACGCGATGAGATTCATTCTCCATGTTAACCATTTAAGAATGATTATAATGTATATATAAGAAATAATAATGAAATATATGACATTATAAAGCTACTGGATTTATGTATATATATACATATGTATGTCATCTACTTACTTCCATTTCAAGACAATAAGGAAAGGAAAACAGCGTTCATGCGTACGTACGGACTACCGTCTCCATGAACGGTGTTTTTCATTTCATTTATCTATCTATTATATATATATATATACTGAATATATATGATATATAAATCATATTTTATATTCTGGAAGTAAGTAAATCATGATATAAGTAATAATAATGTCAAGAACAACAAATCAAAACACCTACGATAAATGAAACGATTTTACCCAAAACGCTTCTTTAACATGGAATTTACAAAAGAACGGGTAATATAATGTCATAAGTGAACCATATATGATATCATAACAATGAATATGATTCTGTAATAAGTCAATAACATTATTTAAATCATTATACAGGAGGTTCTGACACTTACAAAGCAAGTCGGACCTAAGGTAAGGGAAATATCACAATCTCATTTTTATCCGAGATTGTTTATTCGTATGTATTTACTGGGGTGTATTTTATCATCCACATCCATGTTTCATCAAAATGTAATATTATTTCCATCCACCTACAATTGTTTAAAACCATTTTTACCCTTCAGTGAGTTTTTAGTAATATGTATGAAATGAATCTTTAGTCGTACGAGGTACTTTTTTGACTTTTCCGACAATAGTACGAAGAATGTTTTTTTTAACTTATACGGCACGAACGGATTTCTACTATTTTATAAAGCCTTATTTTCATGAAGCTTCCTCTAAAAGATTTCATGACTATTTTCAATAAAATCTCTTTCTTTTAAAATTGCATGATGTTTTGTGAAAAGAAATTGATTTTGAAGAAGAAAGGATATTTTCCTCAAGAATTCAATTCAAGTGTTTTTTCAAAATTATTTTCCATCTAAGATAATAAAAGGGTTATGTTTTTATCCCTATTGTTACATGGATATTGATTATGTTGTGATGGAAACATTTTTATGAATTCCTTTATCTTATATGAATTGTTTTATGATGTCATGTTGTTTAAGAATCCCATTTTTATTACATGGGTTATGCGATGAATTATGATTTATGATTATGTGGCACACATAAGAAAGGATTCATTATAAGATGGGTGGGACCTATATCTCCCTCCAATGCATTGGGTAAAGATTTTATATCTCATGAGATAGACATGGCTGGAATGGTAGGTTATACCGGTTCAGTGAAACAGGACTGAAACGAGGGTTACTCGATTCAGAAAGGGACTTTGTCCACTAAGATAGTCTTGGAAATGAGTCATGACTAACAAGAAATGATTTTCCATGATTATGTGTGCATTCCACAAAGTTTCAAGTTTCATGTTATGATTATGGTGATCTCATTTTCACTTCTATGATTTGTTCCATGTTAAGATATTATGATCTCTTTTGCAGGTTATGATTTTCAAAAAGATATGATATGATTTTTATTTCTTTTGTATACCCTTACTGAGCATTTGAGCTCACCCTTTTATGTTTTCTTTTCCCCAGGATATAAAGAAAGGTTTTAGGTAAAAAAAAAGGGAAGATCTTTATGGGAGATATTGAAGATCTTTCACCACGATTAGAAGATTACGTTCCGAGTTTCCAAAGACACTAAACTATTACGATCCTTGTGTGTGTGTGTTTTTGTTATGTACTAAGTATTCCGCAAATGTAATGTAATGTCCATGTAAGTCAAGATACGGGTCTCTACACTCATGTGGGTTCAGGTATCCGTTAGTTGCAGCTTTGGATGGTGTTGACCATTAGTGAGGATGGAGGTTCTTTCTATATAAATCCATGTAAATGGTGATGGACCATGGATTCATGGTGTTGAGACCATTAGTTGGGGGTGAGGCTCACTATATTTTGGGGCCATTGAGATCTTATTATTTGGAGTGATGGATATTTCCATTTCTCAAGACGTCAGTTGTTTATCCAATGGTGTTTATTACTTGGAGGAAATACATCACTATTACTCAGATGTCAGGCTTCGATTCAATGAGGATTTTATGAGCTGATTTATGAGGGACTAACTACTTGTTTTGGAATTACTTTGGGATAAAAATTATTTGATTATAACATGGTATGTGTTAGTTGGAATGAGGTACCCATGATAATTTTACTAGAGGTGTTTGAGGGATCTCTAGCATATTACACAGTAGGGGATGCCTTGTGATTTGTTAGAAGGATCCTCTCCATAGAAGTTATATATAAAAAGAAATGTTTCTGTGTTATATATATTTAACTAGGGGCATGTGGTATACTAGTGTTTTTCTAAGTAGGTGATCACTTCCTTGTGGCTGCTGAACACAAGGAAAGTAGGTATTCATTTATGCATATTCTAGTTCCTTTTTATTTATATTCAGATACACCTGCCTTATCATGGAAATAAGACAGACACACATTGGTGGGGGCCAACTAAGATTTATTATCACACCCTACAAAGACCCTTCAGGACACATGTATATTTTATTCTTCTACGATCAGGTAAGGGTTTTAGCTCATGAGTAGAACCTTATTGAGTATAATGGACCTTTTTCATGGAATGGATGTCAAGGGACCATAGAGGTTCTGGCATCATATGGACTTTACTTTTGGAATCAACATGATTATTATATGTATATACTAATAGTAATCCATGGGATACCCAACTATTTATCTTTTGTTTTGTATTACCTTTTTTGTTATGCATTCCTAGCTACGAGTGGGGTTTTATTCTACAAATGGTATATTTGGATTTATTTTTCATTATTGCTACCAATTCATTATAATTACTCTATTTAAAGTTACTAGTCCTATTGTTTATGGTATTTCACTCACTGATATATTTATTTATAGACCATTAATATTATTATCACCACTATAGGGTATAATATCCCCACTATCGCCTCTTTACACTCTTGCTGCTAGTCAGTAGCCTTCGGCGTACAGGGAGGCACACCTAAGGCCTAGTGTTCAACCAGCCGTGATCACTATTCAAGTGAAAAATTGGATTGGGGAACTACACATTCATCCATTTATAATATCTTATGAAGGCTAATATTCCCATCCATTTCATTAACTGAACATTTCATTTTTCCTTAGAAATCTCTTACATTGGGTCCTTCTTCTCCGCACATAAAACATTTTTTAATTCCGTTGAGAAATTCCCTTGAGTTCTTATTTCAAAATTATTTATATATAGGGAATTTAATATTATTTCCTCCATGGTTTCCACTACCCTAAATCTCAAAAAAATCCATCCTTATCTTATTTGGTGAGTTTGAGAGTTTGTTAAGGCGCATGTTATTAATCACATTCTATGAAAACTGAATAGGTATAATTACAATATCCTTTACTCTAGTCAACATCAAATTTGGATACTAATCACAAAATTTTTCATCACATTCAATGTAAAACTAGTTCATTTTGGTTCCCTTTATAAAATAAAACTAAAAAAATCATAGATCAAGCAACTCTAATTATAATGGGTAACCAAATAATCATGGAAATCACTTATAGGATTTCTAAATATTGACTCATTTTTCTTTAATCCACAAAACCATAGGTTTGTCCTTTTTCATTCAATTTAATCATTTATTTAAATCCTTAATTATGGTTCATAAAGAGTTTTTGAATTTACAAATCATATCTCTAGAGAGTGCCAAACTAGGTGTGCAAAATGGCTCTTTGTTTTTCAATAATTCCAAATCAAGTATATCTCAATACGACATTTTAAAGGTTATTAAATCTAGGTACATCTATTCTAGAGCCACATCCACTTTAAGTATCCAGACAAAGATGTGTCTCTAGGAAATCTATTTCACCATCCTTTACGAAAATTCTCAAAAATTTATTATACTTTAACTCATCTTTAATATTATCCTTAGAAACATCCCTAGATATTTCCTTAAAAATATTCTTAGGTATCTCACTAAATTATTGTCATCCTAGTATCCAAAGGTTGACTAAACATTTCCATTTAGTAAAACTATAGTGACCCATACTACTTAAACATGGATATTACTTCTTTTTAGAGGAATAATCAATACATTAAAAAAACACATGCCTGAGGACCATAATAGTTTAGTATCATTGGAAACTTGGAATAAAATTTTCTAATATGGTGAATGATATTATATTTTTCCCACAAAGATCTTCCCATTTAGTACTCTTCATAGATATTCCCTACATAAAACCTTTCTTTATAACCTGAGGAAGTGAAACAAAAGGAAGGGTGAAATTAGATGCTAAGTAAGGGTAAACATAAGAGATATGAATCTAAGATAATATGAAAGAATAATATAATAATAAGGGTATTTTATAATGAACATTACTTTCGAATTTGATACCCAACCTATCATAGATCATAAACAAGATTCAAGTCATAAATATTGGAAGTTTAAAAAACATGAATCATAAGGGAATCAAATAACCTAATCCTCGAGGGTATGAAACTAACATAAGACATAGATATGTGGAATACAAATAATAATATAAAATCTTATGTCATTGATACCCACCAAGACATTCATAACATTTTAATCTTGGGAAAACCACCCTTGTTCCTACTTTAGGCTTGGGATGACCTTCCATGTACCCTCTTTCGGTCTTAGGCTAAAAACCAATTTACACTCCTTTTTTTCTTGGTCCAAACACCAATGCACCCTATTTTTTGCGTTAGAAAAAAACCATATAACCTCTAAGACATATAGAATTTTTAATTACCCAATGAATTGGAGTGATATTTTGTCCCACCTATAAAGAAATCTATCATAAGATCACTTGATGCTATCTCAGTCACCCCATCATATAAGCTATAATGTGATTACCTAACACTATCTAGATCAGCCCATTGTATATGCTGTAACAATATTACTTAGGGATATTCGGCCCACCCCATCATGTTTGTAATGTCCCAAAACCATAACATGAATTAAGTATAGTGAGATTATATATCATCTTAAAAAATCATAAAGATAATAATTATTCTTTCATAACCTAATTAAACCATGAAAAAATGGGTTTAATGTCAATATACTTGAAACATGATTAACCCATGGAAAATAAATGGGTTTCATAACAATATATTTTAATTATAATTGACCCATGTAAAATAAATGGGTTTCATATACCTCATTCCATCAAAACATAAACCATTCATAGAAGAAATATGAATGATATCCTTGGATAAAATCCACTATAAGGAAAAGGTAACAACAAAAGATTTAATCTTTGATGAAAAATATGTTTTAAATGTTCATTTAATACATTTCTTTATGAAAATATCCTTTCCACTTTAAAAAAATTCTTTTTGAAACAAAAATAATTTTGAAAACATTTTTATTTGAAAATGACCATAAAAATTATAAATTAGGATTAGAAACTAGTTTTAAACACTTTATAAAACGTAAAAAATTAAAAATACTTTTCCATAAAAATGATCTTAAGAGATCATATAATTTTTTTTGAAAACATTTTTTGAGATCATGGTTTTGTAAGAGAACATTTTTTAACCGAAAAGATAAATAATGTCCAATATTATTATTATTTTTCTTAATTATCTTAAGTAAAACAGTGTAAAAAATGGTACCATTAATTGAAGATATCATGAATGAATATAATATAAGAAAAAACATGAGAATTATTGATAGGTATATCATGATATTTCCACATTGTAGAATTAATCATAAATAATCCTGATAAACATTGAGATTGTAATATAAAAATATTACCACTTTGGTAACCTTGAATCATAAGATACATGATGTAATAACATAATATGAAACATAAAATACAATTAGGATGTATAAATTCATGATATTACCTTTCAAATTTATTTTATATACTCATCATGAAAGAATATAAGTGCATAACATAACGTACGTCTCAAAGAAGGAAAACTGAGACAAAAATCCAATAATAATTTCTGAGCATTAAAATTTCAACCCCATAAAAGAGAGATACTAAAATATATATTTAAATGAAAATATGATTCAGGATAATACTCATAATATACAATAATTGTTAATCTATATACACATAAAAGAAATATGTGGTGAATTTGACATGTGTCTCACAGAAGTAAAAAGTGTAACGAAAATATATTACTGCTTGAGTAATATATAAATCACAATCCTTGTCAAAGAATAAAATGAATTGGAACATTTAATATAATTAAATAATTAAATCCATGATATGACATGTCTTAGGGAATTTTATACACCATAAGTGAAATGATTGGAGAATATGGCATAAGTCTCACAAAAATAAAAGCGAGACTATAAATCCTCTTACTTTAAGTCCTGATTTCCATTATACTTGTTCAAACATAATTTATAGTAAATATAAGTTTATTATAAATATATTAAAAATTCATACACATATATATATAAATTTATATATATATATATAAAATCATATATTATTTTCTTAGGACCCTTTATTACCCATTTATTAATAATTCCATGTTAAAGTTACGTTTTGTGTAACAAACACTTTTTTTCATTTATGTTTTGACTTGTTACTTTTGTTCCTCTTTGTTAGATCATAGTTTTATTATATCCAAAATTTAAACCATGATATAAATATCATATATATTAATTATACAATTATTTATAGTAATCCATAAATTTTCTTGCTAGGAAATGAAATACACCATTCATGGAGATGGTAGGCCATACATATGCATGAACATTATTTCTATTTTATTATATTATTGAAATAAATAAAATAAAATGATATATATATATAATCAGTAAAGTGTAATTTTATTTCCTTATATATTATATATGTTTATTAATCTCATATTTAATACATTCAATGTAAAGCGTGAAAGAATCACGTTGCTATATAAGGAGTTTGTTTGCAGTACATTTGAATGGCGCTATCATATTCCATAAAAATATAAATAATGAAGGTATGTGTGATATAAATATTAATAATAATAATAATAATATCATAAATATCCTAAAAATAATAAATAAATAGTATTCCCATCATTATTCCCAACCATGATAGGTGGTAATCGAAAAACAAACGACATCGATTCCCGAGGTGGTAATCTATCGTACACACAAATAGAGATTTATAAACCCATTTGATGTAAGTGTGTGCTGCTGTAGGTCATAAACATAACATATCTAAATATGAAAATATTTTATAAATTAATTTCATTATATAATCTTGGTATAATTACTATTTAAATGGGTGGAGGAATAATTAAAACGAAAACGCTCATTGAAGAACATTTCCTCTTCTTCATATATCCTCCATAGTTTTGCACTAAATAATTACTAGTTTGGATTTATATAAAAACTAGGGCTTTGAATATGATGTAAGGGAAGTTAGGAAGTGATTTTGTTTGGGTTTTTTTGATCCAAATGTCTTGGGAGGTGTGAATGGGGGGGGGGGGGGGTGTGAGTGACCTTTTATTAATGAGTAGTGGAATTATTGTAAATATCCAAAGGAATTCACTATTGGGAGGTATACCTTACCTAATGTGGATAAAAAATTGATTAATAATATAAAGGATGAATTAATTTTCTGGGAAAAAACTCCACCAAAAAAAATAAAAACTTTTTTATCATGTTATTATTTTGTCATTAAGTTTAATAAATTTTTTTCTTTATAGTTTTTACAATAGTAACTTGTATCTTTTAATTTACCTAGGTAATTTATCCCTTAATACTATTATTAAAAAGATATTTATTAGATAATTTAGGTTTATTTATTCTAGATATGAAATAAAATTTAGTAAATAAAAATCCTTTGTGCGTGGAAAATTTATTTTGGCTTAAATGTAGTACTGAACAAAACCCTATTTTTACCGTAATCACCTTAATTAATTTTAATTGTTTCTACTAATAATCATGGTAAAAAATTAATTTGAAGTTATTAGATAAAATAAATTATCATTATTAGAAATATTTAATTCATTTTACAAAATTACATTTATATAAGTGTAAGTATATAATTTAAAATTAATCCCGTAGATGCAATGAGAAAGCAGATATTTAAAAAGAAAATGATCAAACAGTTAAAAAAAAATTTATATCCAATTTCAATATGAAATTGATTAAAATTTTATTAATTGAATTAATAGATGTATATTTTAACTAATTATTCTTTAAAACCATATTAAAATATAATTTTACTTCATAAATAATTTAGGTAAAAAGACAATTGTCATTTAAAATTTAGTATTTTTCACTATTCATAAAAAAATTAACCTCTTTTAGAAAAAACCCAAAAATTCAGCCTAATTTAATTTTGATATCACAACTTCAAAAAATTATGTCTATTTTATAAAATTAATTTCATAAAAGTAGAAAAATGTTGTTCTAAAATAAGTGTTCAATAAAAAGGCGACAAAAAGTATTTTTAGAAAAAAAATAAAATTTTAGGCGTAAAATTGGATTTATTATTATATCCTATATAAAAAGAAAATAAGATGAATATTATTTTTTTATTGGATATATAACATATAAATTTAATTAAAATAAATAATTAAAAGTTATTTTGTTATTTAATTTATATAAAACACACTTGTACGTATAAAAATAGTTTTTTAGAGAATGTTTTCCTTTTAATTAGAAAATGGTTTTATTTTCATTTATAATTAATTTGACGCGAAATAATTCATTTTTTATACATGTGTAAACCATATTTTCATAATTTAGTTAATCTGATTCAAACCTTTATTCCAACTTCTAGGTGACAACTATCATACTAAATAATAATATTTTAATAATATCTCATGTTTCATTTAAACTCAGTGTTTCGTGTAATGAAAGATAAGTTCTATATTGCATGTAACTCAGTATAAAAAAAATGTTTTCTCTAAATCAACAGAAAAATAGAATTTCATGTAATTAAAATACCAAAAATATTATATTAATTTTGAAAAAAACATTTCACAAAATAATATGGTGTTGAAAAATTATATATTAATTCTTAAAAGACCACTATGACTACCCATCCTAACACAGATGGAATTACATAAACCTTTTAGCTCACCATGACCAAGAAAATAGAGTTATGAGACCATGATCACCTTTTATACTCCTCCTCACTCAGGTCAACTTCATTTAGACTCTCCACCATGACCATCATCTATGGCATTTCAGGTGACCCATTTCCCATAGGGAAGCTTTCAAATAACCAAGCCTACTAAATTGGATAGCCCCCTGACATGGGGATCCAAGTTCCAAATATTAAAAAACATCTAGATACTCCATTAATCATGGAATAGTATATCATTGATATTTTATATTGGTGAATTCTTGAAACACCACACCCTTCACAAAAGTAATTTTACTCTCCAGGTATACCAAACACCACAAAGGCCTGTAACTACAACCTAAGTCTCAAAATGAGATTCCGCAAGGGCACCAATAAAACTATAATGATGTTGTAATGATCCTAAAAAATATATAAAACTATAATCTGACACCCAAAATACCTTCAAAGTCCTTCTCAACACTCATAAAGACTGAAAAAAAGAAAGGTATGGATTCATAAAAAAACTACACCCTTACACTTGTGGTGCATCTTCTATTGGTGTGGGGTGAGGCTATATGAACAAAACATATTTGGTAGGATTTTAAGGGATGGTTATCACTATGCCTCATTATTTCTAATATTTTTATGGGTTTTTATTTTTGAATAAAATTTATAGGTTGATTCCATAAGGATTTCACCTAATACCATGGGACATCTTAAGTGATACTCTATACCTTTTGACTTTGGTTGCTAGTAGATTTTTTTGGTTTTTTTTGTATATTTTTCATGAGTCTTGTGTATTATAATTTCCAATAAAATAAAGTTTGGAACTAAGTATAAATAATTACATTATTATTAAAAATAATAAAAATATTTTTTATCACTGATTAGATGATCAATTATCAGTAATTACATTATTAATCGTATCATTAATTTTTAGAAATTTTATTTTGAATAATAATTACATTATTAATTAACAATAATGAAATTATTAATTAATAATAATAAATTTTTATTAATTATTATAATAATTATAATCTTTAATATATGTTAGGGGATATAAAGTAAACAGAAACAACAAAAATCCATGCCCCAAGTTGAGTTAGACTACAAATCTCTTCATGGTTTGGTCTTCCATCAACTCAACCGATCAAATTAAAAGACTGAAAAGGTAAAAATATGATGTGTCATGAAGCCCTAAATTTTAAAGAACTGCCAAACCACTAGATTTTTTTAGTTGTGTTATCTTCCTTGTAAAATTTTGGGCATGAATCTATACCCACATTAGGGATTTCTCTCAACACCTTATAGAACATATAATTTATCCTCCAAAATTTACTACAAACCACTATCTATAGCATTCCTACAACTATCTATGTTAGTATGTACATCCCCTATTACATGCAGAATGGAATAAATTATCTAAGTTCCAACCATCCTATATATTTAAAATAAAATAAATTCCTATATAATTACAAGAAATCTAGTATTGCACCCTTAAATCATTGGATGAGAGTCACCTAATATTCCCACCCGATCACAACTAAGTTTATAATTACGTTAATAATAAAGGTATATAATAACCCACACATGCTAATACATGAAAAAATAGGTTAAAACCTAGGATATTCACCCAGTTTCGACCCCACCCAAACCATCCGCACCAACCCAAGGTGTACAATTACATTAATAATAATATTAATATTAAAAATAATAACACCAATAATGAAATATTAATCAATAATATAATAATTAATAACTAATAATATAATTTATAATAATTATTAAAATTTATTTACATTATTAGATCATTATGTTATTAATAATTACATAATTGTTAATATAAATACACAATAAAATTCAATTAAAAATTAATTATTTGAAATTTAATTATTAATAATAACCATATTATAATAATTTATTATAGAGGGGATAATAAGAAAGAAAACATGACACACACACTTATAAACTCCTACGAGTGAAGCCTCATCCCCCCCCACTCGATTTAGCAAGCATCCACTGGACCTATATTATTATTATACATGAACTAAAGGAATGTGTTCCCCATGGAAACATGAATGTTCATGATGGTTCCACCACACCATGGATTATTATAGTTATTCTATATGTTTTATCATTTCCAACACCACTACACCATGGAACTCGTTATGGAGCCCCCCATGAGACTGATTAGCTCATAATTGCACCATAGTGCCTTGAAAACCTCACCTCCTACACCGTTACACACCTTCCTGCACCATAATTCCCTACACACCACATCTTATGCAACGAGACACAATACCATGGATCTCCCCCACGAGCTTATGGTTCTTTAAAAATACCATTTACATCATATAACCCTGCACTCTATGTCATAGGGTTTTCATTACATCGTGAAAAGCTAAAGGAATTCACCAAATATTTTGGGCTACTTGAGTTTGAATCTTAGTTGATATATGATAACGGGATAGCCTTAACCACTTATCTAGGAGCTACAGTGAAATAATAATTATTATATAAATAATATTTATATTATTCCCCATAGGGGAATATTCTAGTGGTTACACCTTTGAGGGGCCTCCGAGAGGCCTCAAGGTCAAGTCTCCCTATGCACTTTGTAGGCATCTATAGAATTTATTTATATATTTTAGTTCCTCCTCCCCAACCATTTAGAAATAATATTTACATTATCAATAATTTTTGTACTAATAATTACATTTGTAAATATTAACAGTTACACTATTATTAATTACATTATTATTAATAATTTAAATATTAATGTAATTATGAAATTTAATTATTCACATTATTAATTATTAACAATGAATTATATCATAAATAATAAAAATAAAAATAATATTTAGATTAATAATAATAATAATGTAATTAATAATAATTAATAAATTAATAAAAATAATAACTAATTTTTAACAATTTGTTTAGTAATTAATAATTACACTATGTTTTTTATAAATTTCATTAATAATTGTATATATTTATTTCATTAATATTAAAAAAGAGTTACTTGTTGAAAAAATAGACAAAGTGATGACATTTCAAATGATAGAAAAGAAGAAAGTGGGTCTTACATCATAAATCTTAAAAGATTTTCATGAGAAATTCATTAATAAAATTTAGATTTTAGGTGGAGTGTGAGTAATACTTCTTTTATAATTGAATTCATATAATTATAAAAAATTCATTCAATTTTTATTACTAGTTTAAGAATTCCATATTTTAATGCTGTTGGAAAAGAGGTTTAAAACCGAATATTTATGGTGGGAATATTGTAGTTGGATAAATTAATGAGAACAAGTTTCATTAATCCTTTAAGTTAAAGGGTTTGACCACTGGAGGTTTTTATCATAAATTTAATATTTTTTATGTGAATGAAAATTAAGAAGTGTCTTGGAACTAATAGAATTTGGTAAAAAATCCATTATCGCATGCCTCATTTTACCAAGGGGTTCCAAGAAATTGAGTGCGGGGATATGGTTGAGAACTATTCAATTATCTAGGGATTTTATTACTAGAAATTCTTATCAATGGGTTGCAATTTTTTTCATCTACTTTCTTTCATTTACAAGAATAGAAGATGAGAACATGGGTATTTCGATTTGTATCTTTCAAGATGATTCTTATACACATTTGATTGTTAGATTGTAATTTCATTCTAATAGATTTATATAAATTATCTATCTAATTATGAGATAAGTTATATAGATTAATCAAGATTCTTTGAAATCCTAGGATTCTGTATGATGTTGGAAAATCCATTGGAATTCCTATTTAAATGGACAAGGAAACATAAGTTTCTATGTTTGGGAATTATAATTTTTAATTGTTCTTTTTTATTTTTCCTGAAATATAGATGATAAATTAATATATTTGACTAACAGTAGTGAATTTAAATATCAAATTGAATATGATAGAATTCCTTACATTTTTTTTGACTGAAAGGTCATTAGAACTGATAAATTGATTAGAAAAATGTATGTTGCTTCTTAATTTATTTTGGTTAGAGGGAATGATAAAAGTAAGTATTTAAAAAATAATAAAATCATATAACTACTGAGGAAGTATATAGTTTTCAGAGCTTGCTAAAAATTAGATACAAGGATAACTTCAGTTTTAGGAAAGACCTTCTTAGGTGACCTTAGAGGCGAAGGGACATGGTAATGGGACTATTGGTATCTCTGACATAAGTGATGATAATCTAGGATAAAATATCCTCGTTTCATTCTTTGATGAGAAATCTTCTATACTAGATGGAAATTTTTCTAGTCCAGATGTATAATCTTGTGAAAATTAGGTTGGGGATATAGATACTAGGGATAGTTTTACTTATATGAGGAGTATTGATAGGGTATTAAATCTCATAGTTTGGAGAACTAAACAATTACAATGTGTAGGTCACTTCACAAGGTTGATAAATCAGGTGTGATGTTCAATAAAAGGTCACACTAAATGTTGGATACTATAACAATGGTGAATGATGCTGTAGATAGAGCCCATCCAAAGATCTATGATTCAAATTGAGGTTGAACTAAGTATTAATTTTTGGAGATAAACATTAATTATTTATAAGTGAGATGAAGCTTTCTAAATCAAGTGTCACAAATTGATGTATCTTGTGAAAAATAATAGAGGCATTCCATCTCCACTATACATAAGGATGATCGTAGAGGATTATTAGAGAATAATAATGGTTTTTAGGATTTTATTATAGGATCTCCCAAAAAGTGTATGCTACATGATCATGATGGATTAGAAAATTCAGTTACTTTGATGTATGATAAGAAAATTGATATTCAATATATTGATGCGGATTACTGTAAGGAATATTTTGAGGTATATAAAGCTATTATAAATGGTCGATTGGGTAATTTTTATCATCAATTAAATAATGATCAAAGAATAATTAATATTAATGGGAAATAAAATCTAAAACCAAAGGCCATTAGAGGTGGTGGTCCATTATCTTTTCAGGATTCTTTAGATAAAGTAAAGAAAACGTTTATTGATAGTGAATGATTCAATTAATACCACCACTAAAGAGAACACAGAAGGATTAATACAATCTCACAATGAATGTTTCTACCAGATCATCCATGAAATATTCCTAATTTAATCTTATTCTAGTATAGGATAGGGATAATGTGGAGTTTCTAAGGATCATCTCTAGTATTCAACTTCTAACTCATTGAATACTCCAGCATTCTATAGTTCTCATGATATGGAATCCGGTGTAGGTTATTCCATGGTTCGATCGGTCCGATTCCAGACCAGAGTGGTGTTACTGGCTCGGTCTGCTCGGATCCCCTAATCGGAGACTCTCCCTCAAGGTTTTTCTAGATCTTCCAATCCTAGGTGATGAAGAATGATTTTCATTCTACCTGGATCATCTTCCTTGTCAGTTTGTTGTGGATGCAGTCGGAGATGCTAGTGGTTGCGATGGGGTGATTCCAGCTTCGGCTGTGAAACCTGGTCTAGGGGTTGATGCTGCTTAATGGTTGTTTCACAAATTATTTCTGGTTTATTGGATCATAGAACGTGAGTGGTTGGTTCCCATGATAAGAGGGAAATGACGTGTTTTTGGAAGTCTTGGCCTTGATGGGCCGTAGATCAAGGGATTCTACAATCATTCTCTAACAAGAGGATTCTCCAGATGAGGTTTAGGGGAAAGAAGTTTCATTGTTTCATGGATTTTCAGAATCATATGTTTGATAGTTTATGGTTTTTTCCATTGGTATTAGGCCCATGATCTTTGGCACGAGAAAACTAGCCATGCTGCGATGGTATAATGAAAGATGGTCTTAATGGTTGTTTTTTCTGGGAGGAGCTTCTCTAGTAGTGAGCGATGATTTTGAACTTGAAGTTTGGTCTATTGGAGACTCGTTTATTTTGTTAAAATCTTGATGTCTTGATGGTTTCCCCCCCAGCCCTTAAAAGGGGGTTTATTTTAATAAAAAAATAATTTTTAGTCTCTCAATCATTTTTTTGGTTGAGGGAAGGTTACTATATCTACCCCATTCCATGTTTTTTTGTACATGTTTTCCTTTTTTTAATAAAGGTGATTAGGTTCAACTGGTCTCATTCACCGATCATTTTAGATATTTTTTTAATTTATTTCAGAACATTAATGAGATTTTTTTTCTGATGATATCTATAAATTTCCAAATTAATTGATTGTGTGAAATGTGCCTAGAAAATTAAATTCCAATAATCAAACAATTTATATATTTTTGTTATATGAGACTAAAACACATGATCAAAACATCAAACATCATATAATAATTTTCTCATTTAAAATATCATGAGTCAGTTTTAAGAAAAATACAATAGTCTAATACATTATTATCCATCCAAAATAGAATTACTTTATAATGACATCAAATGATCTCATAAACAAAATAATTTCACCAAAATAAATTAAGTTTAAAAAATTTCTATAAAAAAAACCAATAATAGGAAATTAATTTGGGCTAGGAATATAAAATTCAAAAAATGATATAAAATGACATAATTAAGAAATTAATATCGCTTATGAACATTATTTTAATTTATTCAATTTCATTTATAAATGTAATAAATATTAGACAAAAATGATTTAGGTGTTACTTATGAATGTATATATATGAAAATGGTTTAATCTTTCCTAACATAGTTTGTTATATTAGGGGATTGACATAAAAATTGATTTAGGTTTGAATCAAGACAACTATAAGTTCTGGGGATACTATAGAAGCATTGTTATAATGATGTAATAATTACTATAATATATATATATATAGAAATTTATTTTATGTATTATTTTCACTTTTAGTTTTTGAATGTTCACTGTTACAATAAAAATTTGATCAACCTTTCTATTTTATTTTTTTAGTGCTAATAAATGGAACTTGTGTGTGTTTATATATACATACAGGTATACATAGAAACATCCATTCATCCTTACAAGCACACACACATGATTCTATATTTTAACTTTTGTATTTATATATTTAAATAATATTTAAGTGTTTGTGTTTGTGTTTTTATGTAATTATAAAAGCTAAAAAATAGATTCTAGAATTCAATAATGGAAAATATGGCCATAACCATGGACCTATAACCATGGTTGAGTTGGAATATGGCTTTATTCCACCTATAACACAATAAATAAAATGACCATGGATATATGGGAGCTATAGCCATGAAAAAATGTTCCATTGAAAATAGTGTAGCCCTTATGTTCAATTGAAATTATTAATTTCATGGAAATGTTGAAGGAAATTCCTACAATAATGGTCCACATAGACCAAAACCGTAATCCTTTCTTGTGACAGATATGACCATAATTGATGTGGTATTTAACTATAGGTTTCCATTTTTTTATATTTTTAAAAGTATAATAATAAAAATAATAAAAATTATATATATATATATATCCATATATATATATATATGATTTTATATATATATATATAATTTGTTCTAGGTTAATGGTAAAGTCATTGAGCAATTACAAAAGTGGTATAGGGATCAAATCTTGGATCAATGTTTAGTTTTTTGATGTCTATGACCAAAATCACGAACAATTTTTATAGGAACCTATGGACATGTTCTATCATGGATTATGAGGCCATATGACCATAATTATAAATCATGTATATAGGGTCCCTCTAGACGAGGCTATAGTCAAGATAATTTCCTATAATTATAGCCCATTCACTCATAGTTATAGCTTATCCACTATAGTAACGACAATAGCTTCCAGGATCTACCCGAATGTGGATATAACCTATTACCATGGTTAATTGGGATACATCCATGATCATTGTCCATGGATATAGCCCAATTTTCTACTAGAAATTAATAAGTTTTATTAAATATCAATTATGATAGAAAAAATTTTAGCAGAAAAGAAAAAATCAATGTTTCATAAACCAAAAATAGTTTATAATATAAGATATCTTAAATAAAAAATATTTGGAGATATTAAATAGATTATACATAATTCACTAATATAGATTATGTGATATAAAGTGGCAGCCTTTATCAGTGCTAAAACAAAGCATTGATAAATGACTAACCATTATCTTCACTAAACAAAAGCACAAAAAAAGAATTTTTTTATCAATGCTAACGAAACACTGATAAAAAATTATATATTATTTTTTTAGATCAAATAATGATTGAAGCTTATCATTACTAATAAAGGATATATTTTTATTAGAGAAAAAAAAGAACATATAATGTGTACCTGACATAATATATTTTTCATATATAGATTTATATTTTATAAAATATGTTTTATATAAAAATAAAAATAAATATATTTATATAAATGAAATTTATATATTTACATATTTATATTTAATATTTTATACTTATTTTGGATAACATATATAATCATAATTACATATATATTATGAAATATCATTATATGAACTATATAAATAAATATAAAATTAAATTATATATATTTCACATTTAATTTTATTATATATTTATATTTATATTTTATAATTTATAATTTACATATATATTAACAATATACCAATATTTATAATTATATGTGGGTTTGTTTGCATATATATATAATTTTTTTTGTGTGTGATTATATATTAATAAATATATAAAAATATTAAAATGTAAATATACTTATAATATATATATTTAAAGATATAATTAATGTTAAAGTAATAATTTATTATTGACCTTATTTCCATAATTTATATATAAAAAAATCATTCAATTTATATTATTCAATAAAGATAATTAATAATTTATTTTAATACATTAGTAAATATATATGCAAATATAATATGTTGAAATTTTAATTTTCAAAATTATATTAATAAATAAATGAATATATGTTTATTTAAGTATAATTATTCAAAACACATGTAAATATATATAAATTGTATTATTTATTAATATAATCCCTGTGGTTGTGACACTAATAATTAATATGACCAGAAAATATCATGGTGCGATAAAATATTAAAAATTGAAAAATAATAGGGGTGGTCATTTCATATATGTATATAAAATATGTACGTATGCATGTATGTATATATGAGTGCGTGTGTGGGAAAGTTTGTATATGTATCTATGTATGTTTATATGTATGTATATTTATATAAATTTATGTGTTTATGTGTTTGTGTATGCATATGTATGTGGACATATGAGTATACATGTATGTGTATATGTGTTTGTGAATATGTATGAATGTGTGTGTATGTGTATGTGTACGTATATGTGTGTATGTGTACGTATACACATGTTTATGTATGCATGTGTATGTGTGTGAGTAAGTGAATATATTTTTATATGTATGTATGTGTATATAGGCTTATATGTATGCATATGTATAAATGTGTATGTGTATGTGTATGCATGTGTATTTCAATGTGTATTTGCATGTATGTGTATGTGTATGTGTGTGTGTATCACTACTGGAAATTTTACTTACACGAGTGGTCTAAAATAATTGGTATATGGGTGAGAATCATTAGTATATGGTGTACAATAGTTCCCACTACTGTTGACAAGTAAGCCGTCATTATAACCCTATACCAATAGTTCATTAGTAACAGTTGGTATGGGGAAATAAAGTTCAGCTGGTACCAATAGTTTTAGAAACAATTAGTATAGATTTATCATACCAATGGTTTTTAAATCGTTGTTATTGACCTTATATATCAATGATTTCTAGTGCTATGGGTATATACCCCAACAATAGGCGACAATATCCACCATCCTACACCCATTTCTTAAATAATATACAACCAATATATGAAAACCAACAAACAAAATTATGTATTTAATTTTTATCAATACACATTTAAAACATCAGATATATTGTAAAATTTACATTATATTATTTGATAACATGAAAAAATAATAATATAACATATATACAATCCATTTTAGTCATCAAACACCATCCATAGATTTTTGTTAGAAATATGATGTTAGCAATACAAAAGATTAATATCTTGATTATGAGCACCACTACCATCTTGGTCATCACTATACTCACATTCACCATAAACACTCTCACTTGAATCATCTTCTTCAGCATCTTCATCAACATCAAAACTATCCTGACCACCACTAGGACCACTATCACCATTTCACAGTTCATTATTTGAGGGTCATATTGACAAATTTCATGTTTCAAAAATAACAACGATATCTTATGAAAGTGAGGGACATAACAATGTCATATATTTCATAAAATTCTTGTTTATATTTTTAAATATTTTATTCTCACACATGGCTAATTTTTTGTCATATTCTTCTTCTTCTACATGATCCTCTTATAACATGGAGATATGCGAGCTATTAGATGATCCTAAAGTGGGACAATACCTAATAGGGACAATAATCTTCTAGTTCCACAATGAACTCTCCCCATGTTTTGATCACCAAATATCTATAAAATGTTGGTTTAGATTTAATTTTTCATTTTATTTATGATGATGGGACTTTAAAGAATATCATGGACAATTTAAATGAGATACATAATTATGGAATAGATATTAAAATTTTGAAGTAAATAATAAATCTCTCAATCTTTTCTTATGTCTAGTTTCTAATAATTCCTATTTATTTTTTCATTTTTCTTGAGGAAAAAAATTTCCTCTCGGAACACTCCCTTTAATATTTAAAATTGCCTATTGAAAATGAAATTGAATATAAGAAAAAATTATTCAATGTTATTTTATCATTGAATAAAATTAACTCACTCATACAAATATTTAACTAAAAAAAACCCAAAAAATAAAATAAAACTAAAATTCATTGAAATGAATCATATTACCCCCACATGGGTGAAATTAGAATCAACTAAAATAAAATAAAAATACATAGATTAATTTTATCAAGGTATATTTAGATTAAATTAATTATTAGTGTTTTGGGTCAGGTTTTAATAGTTCTATTCAATTATATATATTAATATTTGTTTTTTTATTGGTTTGAATATTTATGAGTGATTTAAATTGATGTAATAATTTCAAGGTTATTTTTTTACTTTTAGATCAAATTAATCTTTTTATTTTTGTTTAGTCATGAATAAAACATATCAGTTTAGTTTAGTTTTTTTAAAAATATTTTAGTTTAGTTTGGTCTAGTTCAGTTCAAGACAATTTTGATTGGTTTATTTTTGTTTGGTTATCTTTATAGTTTTTTGTTATTGTTTAATTCATTTCTTGTAAGTTAATTTGATTTCCTTCAATTTCATTAAATTATAGTCATTTTTGTTTCATACAATTATGTTCTAATTGGTGAAGTGTAATTGAATAAAATATGATTTATATTTATTTCATACATGTTAAAATTTAGTTCAATTAATGTTTCATTTTATATAGTTTTGTTTAATTTAATTTTATTCGAGTTCGATTGGTTTAGGACTATTATGGTATTTTCTCTCTTTTATTTGAATTTGGTTTTATTATGTTTGATCTAGATTGGGTCAGGTTGGGATAGTTATATATTTTTTAAATTTAGTTTCAATATATTCCCACTAGTTTATTTAGAGTTTATAGTTTATAGGTTTACATATTCATATTAATTGTATATATTTACATATTTACATGTTAATATTTATTGAAAGTACTTTCATGTCAATACAATATATGGTTTACATGTTTATATATAAATAGTTAATATGTGAACAAGTTAATACATTTTATATTCTTTCATATTTATATGTATTTTTATATTAAACTATTTAACTATTTATAAATTTTTATTAAGTCAAGTTTTAAATACTAAATAAAGTGAAAAATTTATTAATAATATCAAAAAAATTATACTATTTGACCATTTACATGGTAATGTTGTTCAGATATTAACATCTAAATAAATATTTTGTTTTCATTTTTGTATGTACACTATATTAATATATATACTATATGGATATGTAATATCACTACTAAAAAACCACCTAAAACCATGAACCTATAGCCATATTCGGGCTTGTTCATTAATATAAATGACTTATTTTCACATATATGAAATTACCACTCCTATAGCTGACATATATGCATGGGTTAATGTGCATGTTACTATATGTTAACAGACAAAGATGTTGTGAATCTTTTTCCATTATAAGGCCATGGGAATAAGCCTACACCCATAGGCCGGGACCACTCATGGATATAGGGTGTACATGGATCTATATCTTTATTCTGTCTTCCGAATGGATATAGGGTACGAATGTGGGGGTTTATAGCCATGTTTAGGCATGGAGTTGGATATATAGTGTGTGGGTTGGGGACTATATCCACAATCTAGTATGGCTATGGATATATAGTTTATAGTGTAACAATATTGAATATAGTAACCCAGAGATGGTGGAAAATTTATTACATTAGAATAGATACAAGGGTTCAAATATTGAAGGACTAACCATCTTAGTTTCTATGGCCCCCTCCTTCATAGAGTACACCTCATAGTCCAATAATAAAAGAATGGAGATCGTGACTGCTTGAGTCTGATCTTCATTAGGACAAGGGTTAATAACTATCATCTAGGGTATATCATACATACAAATGGAAGGAATTACACTTTAAGAGAACATGAATAAGAGAGATATAATAAAGAAAAACTAATACACACCTTCTTAGATATATAAAATAAACCTAAGAGAATACATGAAATTTCATTCATGAATAAAAAAACTAGAAAAGAACTACAAATACCCAAGAGAAGGTAAACTCAATAGAAACTAGAAATCCCAAAAAACTCTTTAAAAAACATGATATAGTAATATATTACTCGATATAAAACGTTCTCATGTTGAACTAAATATTGTTTATAAATATGTGTGGTGAGAATAAATATATATGTAGAAGGATCATGTTTAGAGCCTCTTGTGAAATAAATAAATAAAGCATATTAAATCCCAATAAACAACAATTGAAACTAACTAGTAAAATAAAAAGGTATAAAATGTTTCCAAAATCACCATGTATATCTCTCACCATGTAAAACATATAATAAAGTTCAAATATTATAACAATATATCAACAAGGGTACCCTGAAACTGCTTCCCCACTAATTTGCCTCTATGTTAAAGTGTTTCACATCCTGGGTCATATCTCTCTAAAAGTAATCTATCCTAAAAACAAATAGCCTAGGATTTACCTCATGCACCTCATGAATTAACTCATCACCTCATTGTATATCACATCTCCATATACTGACCATGTAGTTTTTTGGATCCCCCACTGCCCATATGATGTGTATCAAACATCGTGTATTATACCTCAAGCCATCATAACCCATACACCGAGTAAGGTACCTGAATCTATCACAACTTACACACATCATAACTATATTAATAATTTGGATACTATATCTAGCAATATATTGTGTGAAATAAAAAAACCAATATATCCCTCTTCACACATATATGGGGAAACTAACCATTGTGTATATGATCACAAAATGTTACTAAGAGAAGCTTGTGAGACTAGAGGTGTTAGTATGACATCCATCCTTCCACCAAGATATTGGGGAAAACACCTTCCTTGAGTCCCCTGGGTATCAGTTAACCTAACTGACATGGGTGGGGTATCATATGGGATCAAAAAACATACATGATATATTATATCTCACAACCACACAATAATCATAACCTAGTCCTATCTTAACTAAAACTGTTATCACTCGGACACAAAACAACCACTAATTGGGACTAAATATCCTATATTAACACAAGAGTTTTAAAGATATACATTATTTTCATTATTTTCTTTTATCATTTCACGTCATGTTAATTAATTCATTAACCATTAATTTTCATTATTACAAGATATATTTCATTAAACAAAAGAGTGAAGTTTATGACCACTATGCATAAGTCAATCAAGTCCATGGTTATAAAGATACTCTCATTTTCAATACATTATTTCCAACCACATGGGTTAAGTTACTTATTAACATTATTAAACATTGTAAAATTCCATGTACTCTAGGAAAATATCCTATGATACCACCAAGATAGATGCAACTAAGAACATATAGCTACCTCAAGAAGTGGTGAAAGGAATACTAATAAAGCAATAAACCCAACCATTAACCATAAAATAGATTTATAAGCATTCCATATTTAATACATCAATGGGTAAGAACATCTTCACATGTTCCATCATCTCCAGTTCCAGCCTCGACACCCATAGATATATGCCCATGAATATTTTCATCATTAGAGTTAGATACTACCATTATTCTTTGAACCTCCCCGTACATATTTCGATATCCATCCAAGGATCATATAACATTTCCAGGATTGTATCTAGAGAAATAAAAAGGCAGAAAATAAACAAGTATAATAAATAGGTAAATTAGGCCCTAAAACAAGGTATTTACCCTTCACAAGCAAATAAACTATCACGACCTGCAACACAACTCATCTCACATTTATAAATTATGGGTTCCCTCATCCTCAATCATTTTTATTCATTAAACAACAAGTTTTTATTCCATATTCTATTAAACGATTAATTATTCATAGGTTCCGACTATAGGAAACCCACACCATTAGCTATAAAAATATATCAAATTAATTAAACATTCTCTCTAGTATAAATCCATTTTTATCAAACTATTAGAAGAAGAAATATAATTTAAAATTACTTTTTATCCTAATTTTCATAAAAAGATTTCCAGCTTCATGTTCTTATCCAATTACATAATGCATGGAATAATATGATCAATTAAACATGCATAAGCATCGATTTTATTTCTATAAAATTAAAAGAAACAATAGATTCATTAACATGCCTCTTCTTTAATTAATGAAGACAACCAATTTAATTTTTGAAATTTGTGTTATTTACCAATTTCAACATGATCAACCAAGTATAAAAGTGTGATTCAAAATGCATAGGATTGATATCACAACTTCTAGAAAATCAAGAGGCAAACCATTATAATAATATGAAAAAATAGAAGAATTCTATCCAATATGTTACAAATAGGGTTAAATATTTGTTAGGTCAATAAAAATTCCATCCACATGGATAAAACATGATCAATTTATGATTTCATGTAAATAATAGAAAAGAAATGAACCCCCTACCTTAATCTTATGAAGTTATGGAAACAAAAAAGGAACACCAATACGTTTCTCCGATCACCTCTCTAGTGAAGAAATCATGATCCTCCAAAGTCTTTATTCCAAGAACACACTATAAAATGATAAGGAAAACTTCGTTGGAATGATAAAGACCAAACAAAAACTCATGGTAAGGGGAAAAAGTAAAAAATTATATTAAATAGAGATAAACATATAGAAAAGTGAGGTATAACTCACCTCAGATCACAAATGATTGATCATGGGAAGATGAGGATGGATCCCTATAGAAAGAGGATTCAAAGACATCTAAGAAAATTTTGGGGTTCTTAGTGGTCGAGTGGAAAAATTTGGAGAAATATTGTATTAATGGGTCTCAAGGTATATATAGATATGGAGAATATTAGAAGGCCACAACGCACCCCTAGGACCACACTACATCTATCGATGAAACAAAAAATTATATGACATAGTATAAGGAACAATGCTGTAGCCTCCCTTAGTAAGCGACACCATTTATCACTATAAAAAGATCCTATAAAAGTGTATCTAGGGATATAGTGCATCCCTAAGCACTATTATACAGGAACCCTTCTCTAATAGGGAGGTAATGTCGCAGCCTAAAAACCCATGGCATAGTTACACCCTAATTTTATAGTAGCCCAAAAATCTCCCACAATATACTCTACACTATAGTTGGGATAAACTATGAGACAACCACCATTCTTATAGTGTATCTCACCCCTCCAAGCTACAACTATTCCATTTTTGGAAACGGAAGCCTCATTTCATTCTAAACACCCTCCAAACACCTTAGAACATCCTCTCGGTGCCTCCAACCACTAAAACACACAAGGAAATGACTTACAGGATCCAGGCCTATACATCAGATACCTATGAAAACATTATCATCCCTAAGGATCCAAAACCAATCTCATAGAGAAGTAAAGAAAAAGGGGGTTGACAAAAAAACCACCCCGCGAGATACCTTTCAATGATCATTCCATCATTGGAGCTTAACCACCCCACTTAGAAGAACAAATCACAAAACAAAAAAAACCATAAACTCTAAAACTATCATGAGGTGGATACCCATCAAAGCATAGTAAGGTCACAACAAGAAACTATAGAAAACCATTTATTAATTAAAATGGTTCAATATCCAAAAAACAAACAACATTATAAGAAAATTTATAATAAAAAAATAACCCAGGGTTGTACATGCGTATCTATGATAGATATTGTTGGGTTATCTCCTCTACACCATTTTGTATCCATAATACATGAACTAAGGGAATACTATTCCCACAAAAAACCTTCTCCTAGAGGTCTTGTATATCCACATGAAACACCATGAAGGTTTTATCAACATCAACATCGATCTTGCCAAAATCAATGATGTGACAGTCATAATGAAGATAATGGAGAAGATGTGAAATTTGAAAGACATCATGAAACCAGGTCATCTGTAGGGTAAGTTCTATCCAATACCCCATGGATCCAACATGACCCAACAAATCAAAATTCCCAAAAAACTAGGGAAAAGTCTTAATGCCATGTTTAAATGTTTACTACCCATGATGAAAAGTCACCTTTAGGAACACATAATATCCCACATCATACTCCATATATCTCCTCCTACGATCAGAATATGATTTTTAATGATCCCTCACTACCTTAATCCTCTTGACAATTACCTAAACCATATATGTCATATCTTATACTAGATCCGTCCTGAGATTTTATGAATCTTGAACCTCAGTCTAGAATAATGGAGAACATAAAAGTCATACATACAAAGATTCAAACGATCTCATACCAATGGCTGAGTGAAAAATATTATTATAATAAAAATAAACCAAGGGTAGGTGCCTTATCCAAGGACCACCAAAATCTGGGAAACAATAATGCTACATGTATTCAAGAGTCTAGATAGTTTTCTCTATGTGACCATCTAACTATGGATGAAAAGAACTGCTTAGGAATAACTGAGATCCAAAATCATGCATGAGACCTCTCTAAACCATGGAGTTAAAAAAATGATCAAAATTAAATATGATCATCCTCAGTACTCTATGGTGTCTCACTACATCCTATAGATACATCCTTGACAAAACCACAATGGATCTTGACTATATAATAAAAATAAAGTAGGTCCATTTCATCAAATGATCCACACTCACCCATATAGAATCAAATCCACCTTGATATAAAGGTATACCAATAGATAAGGCAATCTATATATCCTCCCACTTCCATTGGGGAACATCTAATAGTTTTAGGAAACCATTGAGAATATAGTGCTCATCCTTCACCTTATTATAGAACAATCATTGAGAAATAAGCTTTGAAACTTCACGCTTCAACATAGGCCATAAAAACCAACCTATCATTTCATATTACATCTTTTTTAGGATATCATGTACCACTAATAGTGATCTATGGAAATTTAAAATAACTACCCATGAATCATCCAAGGGATGGAAATCCTCCCCTAGAACAACACCTAGTTCTGTCCTTCCTCAAACTAACCATTAGGGGCATAAAAAGACAGCTTAGTTTCTCCAAAATTCCACCTCAAAATTCCCCAGCTAGGAATCCTACACCTTCTACACCAATGATGAATTCATTTTCATCTAGAAAAGAAAACTGCTACCATTAATATCTCCCATATAAGGATTTATTATCAAGATATATTTCATCAATATTTTGGAATCTCAAGATTCATGCACAAGATCACTACCTGAATTCCTTCTTAGTACATCAAATACTACCTTACCATTTCCAAGTTTATAAAAAACAATTATTTTGTAATCCTATAATTATTCCAACAACTGCCACTATATCTGGTTCATGTCATGGTACAAGAAGATATAACTCAAACTCTTATGATCAGTAAAACCCACAAAACTCTCGTTAATGAGGTAATGTTTCCACAACATCATGTAAAACACAGCTGATGCTAGAATGGGATCATTTGTGGTATAAATATGCTAATTAGGGAGTAAAAAAAATGAGAACCATAAGAAACAACTAATCTCAACTACATAAAAACACACCAAAACCAATGATACAAAGCATCACATAAAACATTAAATATAATTCCTCCTACTTGAAAATAAATAACTAGAGCATAGAACTACTTGTCCTATAGGTAATCAAAATCCTTTTGACACTAGAAATACTAAATGAACACTTAATCCTTATTGTTCAAAGCTATTAGAGGATTCCTAACCCTAGAAAAATAAACTATGAACCTCCTATAATACCCTATAAGACTAAGAAATATTCGTACTTATACTACATTTTGGGGGATTCCTAAGAAACTACTTCTTCAATCATCAATGGATCCATAGATACCCCTTGATGGGACCAGAATTTCCCTATGAAACAAACTTTATAAACCTAGAAATCATAGTTCTAAAACTTTTAGAACAACCACCAATGACAAAGAACCCCTAAAATGGCATGTAAATGCTCTCTATGATCCTTATCAATTGTGGAGAACACACAGATGTAGTAGATGAAAACCACTATGAGATTATCTAGGAACACTTTGATCACAATATTTATTAAAGCCATTAAAATTACTAGAGTATGCATCAAACTGAATGAAATAAAATCGTACTCAAAATTCCAATGATGACAATAGAAATAGGTTTTCAACATATCCTCATCATTCATCTATATTTGATGATATCCTGACTATAGATTTATTTTTGAGAAGCAATGTGCTCATTTAAGATGATCAAATAAGTCATCAATCTTCTGAAGAGGATAGTGGTTCTTCACTGCCACCCAATTCAAGTGGCGATATTAAATAAAAAGATTCAAACTAATATCATCCTTCTTCATGAAAAAACTGGATCACCCCATGTTGATATAATGAAATGAACAAAACTTCACTACAAAAAATCATCAAGCTATACTGGCATCTCTCACAACTCGTAAGGCACCATACTATATAGAGACATTGAGATATGGGAAACACCTAGATGTAACTCATTCCCAAACTTGATCTCAGGTTGAGAGGGTAACACCACAAAATACTCTATAAATACATCATGTTACTCTTATACAAGCATGGAAAACATCATTGGTTGAGCCTCTAATAAACTTATAAACAGCTCATCCATCAATGATGAATAAGATATAACCCGCTTATAACCCATCCAAGGGTCCCACACTCCAACAAACACTACTGCCCCCCATTATCCTCATAGAAAACAACCTATATCTAGAGTCAATACACAATATATTTTAATAAATACAACTAGTCTATGATGAGGATGATGTATTATGGTTGTATCCAAAATAATATGAAGTTTATTAAAGAGAGGCACTTCCCCATTACTAGATCACAATGTTTACATACTTCATATAGATATTTTATTCCTAAAACTCAAAAAGTCAACTCCATTAAAACTAGAAATATCTTTACCTCATGTAACAAAGCATAGATTAGAGTATGTGAAATGGAAGAGTGCATAGCTCCTGATTCAAACAAAGAATTCACCCATGTAGAAAATAATCAATGAGTACCTCAAACAATGTCTGGATTTCCTGGTGCTGAAGTTGGGATTGATCTACTCCATGACCACTATGAACCTATTGACGACCACCTCCACAACCACTCTATTCTCTATAATGATGTGGAACATCTCAAAATGTCCTCTATCCACCTCATATCCTCTCCGATGATCCCAAACTAGAACACCCTACTATTGCTTCCTTTGATAAAACTTCATCAATGGAGGAACCTGAAGAGAGAAACCTGACATATGAAGATTACTCAAAAAGTTTAGACACTCTAATCATTGACTACCTCAACCTCTATAAAAAATTCATGCATCTGATCCCTTATTATAGATCTGAGAAATTACACCCCTAGAGAAATGAGATGATGATTGATGAGACCCACCTCATATAACCAAAAAATCTTATGTCCGAACAACCAGGAACACTAGAAAACAATTATACTTTAAGAGGAATCCTGAATACTCCCCTCTTGTGATAGTCTATTTTAGGTTGGCTTCCTCTCAACAACCTCTACTCTAACTATCACGTCAATATAATTTGACTATATAAATGAGGTGACCAAGAACTGCATCTTTGGACATAAATATTAGTTGAAAGGCCTCACTCATGACTCCTCATATGACAATAGGTTTGAATCATATTAGATAAGGGTACAGAAATGGATCCCTAACTCTCACACACTGGAACTCCCCTATCGAAGGTTAAGTTGTTCCTAGTGACTCTAAACCTTCATCACCAATGAAAGAAACTCTCATCCGAACTGGTTATAGAATATCTTCAAGGAGATTACCAATTACTTATGATCTCTATGGAAAATGATCAACCATTCCCTTATTTACCCATGAAGAATCGTCACATCCAACAAAACCTAGTACTCCTTCTGAACTTAGATCAAAGTGAATGTGATCTCCATCTCTTCTAAGGGATCCACCATCAATGAATCTAAAATATATCCCTCATTATTCTATATAATCTGGAACTGAATGTATTGGAATTTCATCTTTCAATTCTCATCATCATCAATCTCTACCTACCAATGATTAGATGGAAAATCCTATTGAACATATTTATTATGAAACTAATAAATATGTTGACCTAGAGCCATACCTACAATATGAACAAGTTGTTTGAATCTTAAACCTAGAATATAGAATATTTAACACAATTAATCAATTATTTCATTTTTTTCTTTAAGGTTTACCATATCCCAAGATCTACTCATTTTAGTAAATGGTGAAAATAAAAATGATGCATGATACTTTCCAAAGTCTCTTCCCCAAAACATGTACTACTTTGTTCAATAGGCTCAGTAATATTATAGGTTCGTACAATAGATTACATGGGGCCCTAAATACCCATGCCACATCTAGTATGTTATGTTTTCATCACTTAATAAACATAGATGACATTTTTTTCCTACCAACCCATGAATTCTCATCTATTAATAACATCAAACTTCATTCGATCCCTCAACAAGAAGCCTTTGAAACCACTATTTCAAAACCCCTCCCCCCAAAAGTTCCCTCCTGGTGTGATAATTAGAGAAGGGGGATAGTGATCGCCCTAGTCCCACCTCCAGTAGGCATAGGGTTGACAATTAACACTGAGGGTATATCATATATACAAATGGGAGGCATTACCCTCTAAAAGAATTATAGAAGATAAATATAAGATAAAAACACCCATTAAAAACATCTTAGATAGGTAAAATAAAATCCAATGGGATACATGCAATGTCATACATGGCTAAAATAAAATATAAATAAACTATAATTACCCAAGAGAAGATACACACATTATCGACCACAGATACCAAATAGATCCTAGAAATCCATGAGCTAGTAATATCTAGCCTGATCTCCAACCTAAAATTGATGACCAAAAAAAAATATTAATACATGGGGTGATCATAAAAATATACTCAGTAGGATCTTCCTTTTAACCTCTCATAAAAATGATTAAGAAAAAATACAAAATCCTAGTGAAACAAGTGAAACTAACTCTTCAACTAAATAGGTATACTAAGTTCCTAGACTCACCATGTCCACCTCTTACCATGTAACACATACGAGCAAGATCATATATTATAATAAAAAATTAATAAGGGTACCCTACAACCACTTCCCCATTGTATTACTGCTCTTCCCTAAGGTTTCATATCTTGAGCCATATCTTTCCAAAAGTAAGCCATTTGGAAAACACCTGGTCTAATTATTACCAATTTAACTTTGTGCGTCACATCATTACATCATCCATTATCAGATCTCCATATAGTAACAAATTATTTTTAGAGAACCACCAAAACCCCCATGACATGTATCATACATCAGTTGTTACACCTTATTCCATTATAGCCCAAAGACCAAGTAAGGCACCTCATTCCATAACAACATATGGATGTCATACCTATAATAACCACATGGATACTATATATAGAGATACATATGTTTAAAATAACCACAATACATTACAGAACTCTACACAAAGATATGGTGAAACTAACCAATGTACATCCCATCACATGATACTACCAAGAGAAGAGACTAGAGCTAAAGGGGGGTTCCAACAATTCATCCTTCCACATGGATTTTGGAAAAAACAACACCCTAGAGTCCACTAAGTGTAATTCACCCTAAAAAACATGGGATATGTAGCTTATGAAACCAAAAAATGTATAGGATATAATATATCTTATAAAAAAACTATGGGTATAACTAATTCCTATGCTCAACCGTAGTTATCATCACTCCGAAAACCAACTGGCACTACTAGGGACTAGATAAAATTTAAGAAAATACTGATTTTAATGAGATAAATTAAGTTAATTATTTTCTTTTATTATTTCACTTTAGGTGAATTAATTAGTTAACCATTAATTAATAATATTCCAATATATATTTTGTTATCCAACAATGCGAAGTCCATGCCCTCTAGAGATAAGTCAATTGAGTCCACGGTTCTCAAGATCATATAATTTGAATTTTTTTAAATTTCAACCCCTTGGGGTAAGTTAATTATTAAGGTTATTAAAATATTATAAATTTTAGGTACTATTTGAAAAAAATCTAAATATACCACCAAGAGATATGTAACCAAGAACATCCATCTACCTTAAGTAGTGGGAAAGGACTGTAGATAAAGTAAGAAACCCAAACATCATTCATTAAATAGATTCATATCAACAAAGCATCCCAATGTTAACAAATAAACATTTAATAAAAATTTCACCTGTTCCATCATATCTTTTTCCATCCTTGATACCCATGTGTGTATCCCCATGAATCACCCCATCATAGGCATCAATAGATTCCACAACATTCTAAGCCTCACTGCACAAATCTCAACTGCCCTAGAAAGCTCATCCATCCCAAGATCATATCACATAACAAGGATTATATCCTGAGAACATATAAGGAAAATAACAAACATGAATAATCAATAGGGAAACTAGGCCCCCAAAAAGGAATTTTACTTTCATAACAAAATGGTCTCTCGCAACCCCTAAAAAAGGTATATAGCCTTTATAAAAAGTTCGTACTCTCATCCCAAAGCATTTGTATTCATCAAAACACCATTTTAATTCCATATTGAATTATTCAATTCATTATTCATAGGTTCCAACTATATGAAACCTAAGGAATATCTTATAACAATATGTTAAATTAATTTAATATTGTCTCTAGCATAAAAATATTTTCATCAAACTATGAGAAGAGAAATTCTTCAACATGAATTTTTATCATTATTATAATAAAAAATATTATCATCTACATGTAATTTTACAATTCCATTAACTCATGGAAGAAAATGATAAATTAATCACACATAATTATCAATTTGTTTTCTATTAAATTACAAGAAATGTAATATTAATTAACATGAATCTTATTTAATTATTAAAGCTAAAAAATTTAATTTATCAGCTTCAAATTATTTAACAAATTAAACATTTTAAAAAAGAATAACATCATGCCACCAAAATCAGAGGATATACAAAAAATATCTAGTAATCAAGATGCAAACCATTATCATAGTATGAAATAAGTACAAATGATCACCATCCAATTATTTATTAATCTAGATCGATATTTTTAGGTTAATATTGATAATATCCATAGGGTTAAAACATGATTAATCTATGAATGATCATAAATAAAAGAGAAGAAACAAATCCTATACCTGAAACTTTTTACATTCTTCAAATATAAATGGAATACCAACATTGTTCTTCAATCACCTCTCATATGAAGAATATATGATCCTAAAAAGATGTCATTCCACAAATACATTAGAGAATAATAAGAAAAAGTACATTAGAATGAGGTAGATAAAATTAAATGTCATGGAAAGGGTGATGGTAGTAATACAATATTAAATAGAGGGAAACCACTAGAAAGGGATATTAGAACCCACCTCAGGTCACAAAAGATCAATAACAGGAAGCCATAAATTGATCCATGTTGAAAGACGATTCAAAGCCTTCGAAGAACAATCTATGGAACCAAGGGGTAAAGGGTAAAATTAGGATAAAGGCTAGTTTTAGTGTCCTTAAGGTATTTATATATTGGTAAAATTATATAAGACCATAATGAATCCCCTAGGACCATACTGTATCCCTCCCTGACACAGGGAATTTTGCGATGTAGAATAAGGGGCCATTCCACAACCCCCCTTAGTTAAAGGTTCATCCAAAAACAATGAGAAGATCCTATAAAAGTGGACTTAGAGGCTATAGTGTATCCTTAATCAAAATTCTATAGGACCCATTTTCCAATAGGGATACTACACCACAACCTAACCACTATAGCACAACTACCCCTTGATTTGGTAATATCTCTAAAATCATCCATGAGCTCCCATATTCCATAGACAAGATCCAGTATGCCAAATAGACTATGACTATGGTGTATCACACACTTCCATTCTGGAACCATACCATTTTTGGCAGTGGAACCCACATTTCCTTTCCAACACCCTCCAAACACCTTAGAACCTCTTATAAGTGCCTCCAATAGTTATAAATCACAAGGAAATACCTTATTAGATCTGGTTCCTTACATTATTATCCCTGTAGAGATATATACACACATTATACCCATTTTACATTAAGAATAAAATATAAAACATACTTATAGAAATCATTCAGTATCCTTGAACACATTCAAAGAATTCTTATTTATATCCCGTGTAAAGGAAAAAGATAAGAGTGGGTTAAAAGTCTTAGTAATGGTCATGTACAATAGAAGATATCATGATTAGATAAGTCATACAAAATATGTCAAGATAAATAAATAAAAATAAATTCCATTTAATCAATAACTTGAGCATGAAGAGAGTAATATAAAAGAAATAAATGGTGATCAAATAATTCCATATATATAATCACTTGATCTTAAAGCTAATCCTTAGATAATATCAATATAGTAATATCCTGGACAATATTAACTAAATTATCAATAAAGGAAACTCTTAATATTGGATTCGTGACTTCAAACATCATGATATCTATACCATCAATACCATGTGCCACAAAAGTTTAAAACTATGGGTAAAAACCAGTTAATTTGGCTAATTTATTTTTCTCATGAGAACTTTCAATGCATCGAGAGGATATATAATTTAGGTTCCCAAACATAACCTCATTTGAAAATCTTTCTTCATATTTCTAATGATCAATTTAATAAAAGAACAATATGTCTTATTAATAAATTTTGGTATTGAATAAAGAGTAATTAATATCAATATCTCCATAGTGAATCAAAGACCTTTCAAAGTAAATAACCTCACATTTAAATGATATATGGAACAATAAATAATAATATCCATGATAAATAATATATATGTATAATGGAAATGTAATGTCTAATGAAAAATCATAAAAAGAAAGTGATTTTATCAAGATAAAGTTAACTACCAAAAAATTAACGAATAGATGAGAGGTGGCCATCAGTTTATTAGGAATATAAATTTTTCAATAAAATTATTTACTTTAGAAGAAAGAATAAAAATTAATTGAAATATTCAATTTATATTCTAAAAATATTTATCTTTTTAAAACCATTTGACATGTGTAGAAGAATCTAAAATTCATAAAACATTTATGGAAATGGTAAAGATCATTATAACTATATACATAAAAAATATATTCATTTAGTCTTTTTCTAATGAAAGACATATTATAAATATTCCTTTAATGTTTTTTAAATAGTAAATAATTACTAAAAATTTCCATAATAAATAATTTGATTAATTAAAAGGGCTTTTCTTAACTTGTTTGAAAAATATGGACTTGGGAAAAAAATATTCTGGATTAAAAAGAGAAATGAAATCCATTTTTTTAAACATTTCTTTACTTTATTCAAGTAAAAAAGAGAGGAAATGGTGGAGGAAAATATGGGAAATCATTAAATATCTACTGGATAATAAAATTATCTGATCATATAGAGAATAAATGATAATATTTATTCAATGAAAATAAAAGAAATCCCAAAAGAAAGTGAGATTGTAAAATAGATTCTTACCTCCTTGGTAACTTTCAAATTATAAGACCTGAAAGAATAAACATGAATTTAAAAATTAATCATCATTAATAAATTTATATTAATTTCAAATACATTAAATTTTTATTATATACACCATATAAAAATCAATAAGTTCATAATAAAAAATTCATCACAATAGAGTGTAAATTGAGATGGAATCCCTTATCTCACGCTTCACTGTAGTTGAGTGAAATTTAACCTCATGTATAATGGTTTTAATAATGTTAATAAATTTAAACATAATTATATTTATATTTAAAATATCATATATAACCGACTTATAACATTATACCACCCGTTCATTAATAAAATATTATTATTACTATTGTTTCAAGTGTTAACTGCTTCATATATTCATGAATGTTTTGTCACAAAAGTTCTAGTTCCTATTCGTATGATATAGATACATCATGTCTAGAATTATATTAATGTAATAAGTACAAAAATTATTCAGTATATAACTTTTTATAACCATTATTTAATATTGCACATAAAAAAATGAATCACATCGCTTTATTGAGAGGGTAGGTCATACGTATGTATAGATGATGATGTTATGAAATAATTTAATGTGGTAAAATAATAAGTGAAAATAAATACCTTAGTGAAAAAAATTACCCTCGCTTAGAAGAACCTCCATTGGATACCTTATTAAGGACCCAATAGTTTTTAGTTTTGGAAGAAAAACACATATATAACATGTATAATGATGTTGGGGAGATATATTGGTGTGATTTATTGAAATATATGGCTTTATCGGTGTTAATAAATGAGGTTATGAGTGACCTTTTATAATTGATGTGGGTGATATAATTGTAATGTTTCACAGTTTTTCAATAATCTTATGTCACTTTCTTGAAAATATTGATCTAAAATGGATCATATTATATATGAAAAATTATAATTTCTAAATAAAACCATGCTATGGGGTTTCATTACAGATTTAGGTAATTTTGACCCTTCTCTTTAAATATTAAGACCCTGATAAACCCATTTTTACTTTAACCATACCCATTAATTTTTACTATTTTTACTTTTCATTATAACAAAAAAATAATTTTACCTTATTACATAATATTATTTATTTTTAACCAAAATATGTAATCCATTTTAACAAATTAAATTTATATAAGTGGGATAAATTAATTTGAAAAAATACCCATAATTCGTGTTGAAAAATGGTTTTTCGAGAAATGTATTTTGAAGAAAAAGATGATCTCATATTAACTAAATGAGTAGTAACAATAATTAGATGGATTTAAATTAATATATTTATATATATAATCTATAAATTTTACTTAGATCATTCATCATATAATATTATTTTAAATAATTAATATTGACAGACATTGTGCCTTATGAAACAAAAACAGTTTTCATAAAAAAACAGTTTTCTGAAAAATACTCATTTTAACCAATAAATTATCTTATATTTATATATATATTAAAATAATTGTTTAATTATACATATTATTAAAAATTTATTATATATTAAAGGGTTAAATTTTAAATACTACAAATTTTATTATTCATGAATGTTTATTTCTAAGGGAAAATTTCAAAAAATAATTCTATAATTATATTGAACAAGTACATTAAAAATAATTATTCATCTTATCAAATTGGAAGTTTTGTTCACTGAAATATTAAAATTTACATTTTATTATTTGTTTTTATTAAATTATAATGCTTAACTATTATAATTGAATCTTGGGTGTTACATTATTCCCTCCTATAAATATTTATCCATTAAAAATCTCATGGATACTGCCTTATAAAAAAATGAAGTTGGTTCATCATATCATCCTATAGTTCTCATGTTTATTATAACATTTGATGATTTCTCTAAAGTAAATTTATTAGTTTATTCATATTATTCCTCAATACATTCTCTCTAGATTCCACAATATGTATAAACTCTTCATTGTAAGATAGAACGAGTTCGAATTATATTTCTTTTTAGGTGAGCACATGCGTTGGGTCTAGAATATACTTCCTTAACAATGATATATGGAACATATCATGTAATTTATAGAATATATATGTAATTTATAACTAGTAAAAAAATCTATAATACTTTCAAAAATTTCAAATTTTTGATGTACTCAGGGATCCGATTTCCCTTCTTACTAAACCTTATGACACCCTTCCATGGAGATACATTCAAGAAAATGTGATCTCCCACTTGAAATTCCATATCATTCCTCTAGTTATCTGAATAAATATTTTACATGATCTAAACTAATTTAATATGATCTTTAATAGTATTTAACAATTTTTATCTACTCAACAAATTATGGGCCTACAAGTTTCCTTTCACCAACTTCGTCCCAACAAGTTGAAGTATGGAACAATTTTCCATATAATACATTATACATTGACATTTTAATAATTTAATAGAAAATATTGTTATAATAAAAAATATAAAACAAGGTAAATATATATCCTACATACATTAAAAGTCAAGTGATCATGAACTCAATATGTTATCTACTGATTGAATATTCCTTTGGGATAATCTATCAGTTTGTGGATGGCAGGCAGTGCTCAAATGAAGCTAAATATCAAGAGCCTTATAAATACTCTTCTATAATTTTGATGTAAATTTTGGATCATTATCATAAAAAATTGAAAGGGGTATTCCATGATGTATTAACACTTTATTAATATAGATCACTATGATGATCCCAAGAAGTAAATTTTATCTTATTGAGAGGAAATCTACAAAATTGTTTAGGTGATCAAGAGTAACCCATATTTCATCAAAATTTATAATATTCTTTGTTAGTATTATGAAAATTTAGTCTCAATTTCATCCCATTTACATATAGGAATAGGAATAGGTCAAATGACTCCTCTAGGATGCTATCTCTCAGCATCCACATGTTGAAAAACCAAACATCTAGAGACATAATCCACAATTTACCACTTCATGTTATCATATAAATAACCTTCCTTTAAATATGAGATAAACCATCCATGATTCTAGTTTCACTTAGAGGGTAAGCGGGTTAATTAGTGATATATTTTTCTTTTATGTTTCATTAATTTAGAAAAACAATTCCTCATGTTAAATATTTATATCTATATGGAAAAAAAATCAAACGCAGAACCACATGAACATAAAAATTTTAAAGGTTAACTACTTAAAAAGAGTATCTTGTCCTTAGGATTGTTTCGAAATAATATAATACCAGACAATCTATAAGAAAAAATCATTTTTTCTGGAATATAATTAGTAGGATATTCCCTCACACTCATGTAACACTATGTTCCATAAAACCGTTAATATTATTCAATTATAATGAAATAATGTAATGTTTTTGTAATAAACAAGTTATTATGCTTCTTGATCAACTTTTACAAATATAATATTGAAAAAAATATTCACTTTCTTAGCGAGAATCTGGTAATAACTTCATAAACTTTGTAATGATACTCAATCTGATTTCCCTGTATGATTCCAAAAGATAATTACTCAAAACATAAATAATTCTATGTTAAGACACTACTAAAAAAACCCTGAAATTATTATTCCTCTGTGAGAAAATCCCAGTTCTGTTTCTCAGTTGGATTCTGGAAAGTCAGATAACAATATTATCACTTCTTATTTCTGGAAGTATTATTCAAGAAATTACAATATGAAAAAAATATTATTTCTATTATTGTGAAGATTCTATATCCTCTTTTGCGAGTGATGCAAGTCATGTAATACACAAATTACTCTCGTAATATTTAAAGGCTCTCTAAAAAGAAATAAGAATGATTCCAAAATGGTTTTCCCTCTAAACCAAATTTCCTGAATCTTAAATTTTCCTTAAATCGTAAATATTTAATTGAATTCTTCAAAACCTTTATAAATATTCAAATATCCTTAATATTCAGATATCTCTCTGACTTCTTCAATGCTTCATACTTTCTAAAAAATCATCAGTCCAATTCTGATTTCAATTCTGATTGCTGAATATGATTTCTTAATTATGATAATCTAATTTGGTCACTCCGATTATCTTGAACCAATTGAAAAAAAATCAGAATTTATGGGCTGGTAAAAAATCCCTCAAGGTATCATTGAAACATTTCTGAGGTGATTGTGTTTGTTGACAAAGTGGACATCAGTGCTGTGATTGTTGAAAAAGAAAAACATGACATACAATTTTGTTGACAAAAGGGATTTCATGGTGGAATGTCGAGTTCAAGAGCCATGGTCAATGATCCATGTTTGATTCAAGAATTTTGATAAAGGAATGGATGATCTGGAAGTGATACAAAAAGAACAGATACAAGGTGGATCCATTTTCTAGTGTTTGCCAAATTTTTGGGCCTAAAAATCGAAAAAGGAGAAAAGTGGTTTTAGCAAAGAGACTTGCACGCCATGTACTTGAAGGCGAGGAAAATTGCATGCATAATATTTTTCAGGATCAAAAGGTCAAAATATGGAAAAGGAAAGAGGGTCACACATGTATTGGTTTGGTCGCACAGGTGACCTGCGCGTCGTGAAGAGACTTGCACACCGATGCCTAAGAGACTTGGGAACTTGCGCGCCTATTTTTTTTCACGATCAGAAGATCAAAATATGGCAAAGGAAAGAGGGCCGCGCAGGTTTGGGTTAGTCACGCAGGTGAATTGCAAGTGCAGAGACTTGCATGCCGAAACCTGTGTGCCGAAGGTAGACTTAAGTGTCGTCACCCAGTGTGTTCAAATGCCTATATATATAGGACCACCCACCTCATTTTTAATGGAGTTAAACACTTTGAAAAATCAGAGCTCCCGTCGCACAGGTGTGGTGGTCGCGCAGGTGGACTTGCATGCCTGTGTTTGAAGTTGCGCGCCGGTTGGTAGTTGCGCGCCAATATTGGTTTGGGCGTAAAAGGGGTTGAGTCACGCCGGGTTGGAGTTGCAGAATATTACGCCGTGCAGGTGGTTGAGGTAGACCTACACGCCAGTTGTGACTTGAACACCGATACTTACGTACCGGGCTAGACTTGCGCGCCAAGTAAGGTTGATTCACGATGGTTATTCAGGGCTGCGTGAAATCTAGAAGATTTATTGATACCTTCGGTGCAAAGTGAGATTCATCTACGGGTGAAAGTTGGACTTCAAGAGAGTATCTACATATAGAGGAAGATGCACTCCTTCATGAAAATTAAGATACCTACAAGTATATAAACTGTGAGTGGATCTTTTCCTGAGTAGTGAGAAAAAGAAGAGGAAGAAGGTGATCCTCTCCACTGGCAGTGATCCCGAGAGAGAGAAATAGAGAGTGACCCTTGGGAAAGAAGTGAGATGACCCTAAACCTTGTAAAGGATGTGATCCTGGGACAAAGTGATTGTTCCCGAACCTTTGTATCCACATATAGTGAATAATAGTAGAATTTGGTACGACTGGAAACTTGTCGGTGTATGCTCCTTGGACGTAGCCCCATGAGGGTGAACCAAGTAAAAATCTCTATGTCTGCCCGATTACTTCCCTGCATTGCATTTAATGCATCATCATCAGATAGAGAAGAAAATAAGTGATCACAATAAACACACAAGTGAAAAAAATGCAACCCTTGTAATAAATAGGTCAAGATCTAGTGGGGCAGGAATAATTTTGAAAAATAATATCCATACCCTAATTCAACCCCCCTATTAGGGTATATAGGCCCCTATTGGTTCTAACAATTGGTATCAGAGGGAAGGTTACTTTTATAAGATTTGTTTGCTCTGACTTGGTGTAGTCAATCTGTGTGGTTAAAGAATCAGTCTACTTTTATCTAGGTGTGCCATGGAAAAGGGAAAAACATCAAAGACGAATCAGAAGTCAGGTGGTAATCCTCAGTGTAGAAGTGTGTGTGGAAAATGAGTGATTCAATTAAAAGAATCAAACAATTTACTGAAGGAAGGCCTGGATGAATATGATACGGAAAATATTGATTCACTCAATCATTATGTAGTAATGAGTGATGAACTTGAACTTTAAAGTGATACTGTAACAACTGATGATGAATAAGTTTTAAGAAGGAGACCACCGGTAGATACTGTCAACATGAAAAAAAAATTGGATCAGAAATTGGATGAAGAAGTCAAATTAAAAAATATCCAGATCCAAGTATTAGAAATTGAGGTCAACAAGCTAAGAGGCTTAAATCAAAGTCTTATTGATGTGGCTACTAACCCAAAGGAGAAGAATGATTCTCAAGGTGAATGACTAAAAAATATGGCTGAAATGAAAGGAAAAAAGGCTGTTGATTATGAAGAGAATAAAAAGTCAGATGAAGTTCAAAATCTGAAAGCTATAAATGATGATCTAGAAACACTCTTATCTGAAGAAGTTTAGAAGAATAAAAGTCTAAAAAAAGAGAATGAATCTGTCTCTGAATATGTTGCTCAAGAAAAATTGAAGGTGAAGGAGAAAAGTGACATGGTGGAAAAGCTCACACGGGAACTTGAAGATGAGTTGAGTAGCTAAAAGAATCTCAGAAAATAACTTAATGCTCAACATGAATAAAGAGATAATAAGATTCAACAACTGAGGGAAGTGATAGAAAAATTCAAGAAAGAAATGGAGATATCAAAGGAAAAAGGAAAACCCAAGTTGATGGATGCACTGCACCTACAATTCGATTGTCCTTCGGAAGGTGATGATAAAATGAAAAGGAAGAATGAGATTTCTGAGTAGAAATAACAAAATATTTTCTCAGCTCAAGGACCATATATCTTGGGAAAACCTGGGAATGGATTTGATGAATCCCCTCCCATGCATGATAGAATTTGATCCATGAATAGTTCCAGGAGTGGAGAAAAACATATAGGTGTTGGAGATAGTCCTAAGAGGACAGTTACAAAAAGAAGTGATGACATGTGCTATTTCTACGGGATTCATGGACACACGTCAAGATTCTATTCAAAGGCTCTGGAATACATTTTATCCTATGAAAATAGAAACATTACTAAATCTGAGAATAAGAAGAAGAATCATGAGAAATCAGAGATAAGAGTCTCTCATAGGAAAGCATCCGTTAGATGCTATTACTGTGGAGGAATGGGACACAACATGAGTATGTGTCAGGAAGCTCAAGAGCCCCGTGTCAGAAGAATAACTCAAGGTGTATCGGCATCTTGACATAGAAATGACAAAACAAGGTATGCCTTTGATGGAAAATGTTTTATATGTTCATATTATGGGCATTTGGCAAGAAATTGCAGCAAGAAGAATGCAATAAAGGAAAAGGAACATGAAAGGAGATTCTTGAATCCAATGATACATAATGAGAAATTCTACACTGAGAGACAAAGTGGTAAGGAGAATAATAGGCTTAGTGCCTCAGGGGAATTACATGGAGTTGAACGAAAGGTGTATCCATCACCTCCTTTGTCATACTCACAACAGCTCTCAAGGAGAGAATGTGAACAAACCTGGAATATTAAGGGGAGATCTACTCCATCTGTAATAAAGAAGAATAAACGTTCAATAGAGGACTCACCACCAGTGAAAAAGAGTGTGGTGACTCAGACATCTGATAAAAGTAAGATGAAAAAAGAATGTATAGAAAAATTTTCATGTCGTGTTCCACAGTGAAAAGTGGAGGAAGGTGTAAGATCCTTGCAATGGTGGAAGAAGCAAGGGAAGATGGAAAGAAAATATATTCGTGCTCAGAGAAGGAATCATGGGAAATTGAATTTTGGTGGAACATCAAAGACGAAAATGTGTACTAGTGGGTTTAAACCCCAAAAGGTGAGAAAGGCCACGCCTGTAGAATCTTCATATCAGCAAAAGACTCAGCATGTGAGTAATGAATGCTTAGTCATATGAATAGAGCAGTTGAAGTTGGCTAGGTAGCTAGAAGAAGTAAGGAAAGAGTGTGCCTCTCTATAAGAAAGAATCAAAGGGTTTACCTCTCTGGATCAACCGAAATCCTCTTCTTGAGGATTCTAGAAGAACTCCACTCCCTATGTATACAAATTATATTAACTAATGATTCATGTGTTTCTAGTTTTAGGGAGATACGATTCAAGGGGAAGTGGCATCTAAGGATGCGAAGTGAAGAAGTAATATGCTCTAGAGTTTTAATTGATTCAAATTAGGTACCAAAATTGAAAATGAAATGGAGAAACTGAGCACAATAGGAAGAGGTTGTGTTATTAACATTATCTCTTGTTTCTTACACTGTGTTCCAACTAAGTAGGCTTATTTATTTTGTTAATGGCTCAATTCCGGGTGGAAGATGAGAATAAATGATGCAGCAGAAGATGAATGTAAATGGGTTTAACCACAAGAAGTTTTGAGTAACATAGGGGGAGATCTCTGTCTCCTAATCAGAAGAAAGATATCAATGGGATATAAAGGATGAGTGTTTCTGATCAAGAATACATATTGTGGGAGAGGCAGAAAAATTTATGTATTTCATAATCGTAAATTCTGTTCTAACAATACGGTATCAACTGAATGTTTTCAGGATACCAAGATCTTGCGAGAGAGTATCAAACCGGTTTCAACAAGAATATCAGAAACTTAGCTGAGAGAAATGAGGCCACTGAACAATGAAACAGTGAGAAATTTCCTGATAAATGTGATGATGAGGAAAGAATCAAAGGGGGAGCAGAAGTGGATGATGCAGATTCAGAAAAGAATCAGACATGAGAATTTGTTTCGAGGCCAGCAGATAAAAATGTCATCGGGACTAAATGGGTCTATTGCAACAAGATGAATGAAGATGAAACAATGATTAGAAAGAAAGCACGACTAGTGTGCAAAGGATACTCCTAGATATAGGGAATAGATGTTGATGAGACATTTGCACTGGTTCCAAGGCTGGAGACAATCAGATTATTCCTGGCCATTGCAGTGCAATGAAAGTTCAAGTGTTCCAGATGGATGTCAACTGTACATTCTTGAATGGGATTCTGGAGTAAGAAGTGCATATCAAGAAGCCAAATGTTTTTCTTATTCATGAGGATGAGAATAAGGTTTGTCGGCTGAAGAAGGCATTATATGGGCTGAAACAAGCACCATGAGTATGGTACTTAAGGCTTTATCAATATTTGAAGAAACATGGTTTCTAGTGTGGTTGAGTTGATTACAATATCTATTTCAAACACAACAGTAATAAAAGTATGATGGGGATGGTTTATGTCAATGACATAATATTGTGTGGATCAGATAAAGCACAGTGCAGAAAATTTTCTGAATTCATGAAACATGAGTTCGAAATTTCTATGATTGGTGAACTGACGTTTTTCTTTGGTTTACAGTTTACACAAGGAAGGTATGGCACATTCATTTCTAAATAAAAATATACCATTGAGGTTTTGAAAATATTTGGAATGGAAAATTCCAAGGAGATGAAGACTCTGGTTGCTACCCGGATGAAATTGTCAAAAGATGATAATGGCAAGGCAATTAATATCACAGAATATAGGAAAATCATTTGAAGTTTTCTATACTTGATAGCAACAAGGCCTGATACTGTTTTCTCCACATGCCAAGAAGCGAGATATTAGAGTTATCCCAAATAAATCCACATGCTTTCAGTGAAAAGAATACTCCGGTATGTCAAGTGCACAGTGGATTTGAGCTTGAGGTATAATGGGAAATATCAGACAGAGTTATTGGGATATACTGATAGAGATTGGTCCGGTTCAGCAGATAACAGGAAATCAAAATCAGGAGGTGCATTATATCATGGTGGATTGTGTATTTCTTGGCTAATCAAGAAGCAAGATTTCATTTAATTGAGCTCCGCGGACGCTGATTATATTGCGGCCACTCGAGCATGCACACAGTTATTGTGGATGAAGCAACAGCTTGAAGATATTGGAATTGAAGTAAAGTCTCCGATCGGAATCCAGTGCGATAACTCAAGTTCTATAAATCTTAGCAAAAATCTTGTCCATCACTCAAGGATGAATAACATTGAGATACAATATCATTTCATTAAGGAGAAGGTTGTGCAAGGAATTGTGAAATTGGAGTATGTGCCTACAGAACTACAGGTTGTAGACATTTTGAAAAAGGCCTTACCCAAGGAAGAATTTGAAAGGCATCGACTGGCTTTGGGAGTTCAGTCAACTCCCTACACTTGAAATAGTGTGGATGTGGAACACCCCCCTACCTGAGGTATGATGTGTTTTTCCCTACTGTGCTGATATATGTTCTCTACTCTATTACAGACTGCAAAGGAGTAACCTTTGGGTTCTTTGACAATGGGGGAGAAAATAGTGATTGTTCAAGGGGGAGACAGTGTGGAAATTTGATAAATCATGATTGGTACGGGGAAAAGCTGATAAGTGGTGCAGCGAGATAGGGGGAGAAATGAGAAAGTGGGAGATTATTAAATCTGACGAAGCTAGAAGTGATTGATCAAAGACTAGATATCACGATAGGTGTGGATCGTGATAAAAGCAGAAGAGTGGTGTAGAAGGGTAGTGTAGGAATGCAGTTAGAATATGTCAAAAAATTGGTATTCCAAAAATTGGTATCCATTTGGGGTCAATAGTGGGTGTCAGAGTTGAAGTGATTCATCGATGAACTTTTCATTAACTCTTGTTTCTCACGCCGAGCATTGCTCATGTGGGCTTTGAGTATATGTTGAGTCAATCCTTGATCGCTATTAGAATCGCAATAGGTGAATGGTGGCTGAGGAGTTAACGATGTATCTTTTTATGGAAGAGTTTTCAACAAAACCAAAGGGGGATATTGTTGGGAAAAAATACCTCAAGGTATCATTGAAGAATTTTTGAGGTGATTGTGTTTGTTGATAAAGTGGAAATCAGTGTTGTGATTGTTGACAAAGAAAAAAATGAAATATATTTTTTTTGACAATGGGGATTTCATGGTGGAATGTCGAGTTCAAGAGCTGTGGTCAATGATCCTTGTTTCATTCAAGAACATTGACAAAGGAATGGATGATCTGGAAGTGGTACAAAAAGAACAGATAAAAGGTGGTGCCATTTTCCAGTGTTTTCCATATTTTTGGGCCTACAAATCGACTAAAGGCGAAAAGTGGTTTTGGAAAAGAGACTTGCGCAACCTGTACTTGAAGGTGAGGAAACATGCGTGCCTATTGTTTTTCAGGATTAAAAGGTCAACATATGGAAAAGGAAAGAGGGTCGTACATGTATTGGTTTGGTCACACAGGTGACCTGCGTGCCGTGAAGAGACTTACGTGCCGATGCCTAGGAGGCTTGGGAACTTGCGCGCCTATTGTTTTTCACGATAAGAAGATCAAAATATGGAAAATGAAAGAGGGTCGCACAGTTTTTGGGTTGGTCGCATAGGTGACTTTCAAGTGCAGAGAGTAGCATGCCGAAACTTGCATGCCGTAGGTAGACATAAGCGCCATCGCGCTGGGAGTTCAAATGCCTATAAATATAGGACCACCCCTCCTCATTTTTAATGGAGTTCAACACTTAGAAAAATCAGATCTCTCGTCACGCAGGTGTGGTGGCCGCGTAGGTGGTGTGTGGTCGCGCAGGTGGACTTGCGCGCCGGTGTTTGAAGTTTCACCCCGGTTGGTAGTTGCACGCTAATATTGGTTTGGGCATAAAAGGGGTTGAGTCGCACAGGTTTGGAGTTGCAGAAGATTGCGCCGCACAGGTGGTTGAGGTAGACCTGTGCGCCAGTTGTGAATTGCATGCTGATACTTGCACGCTGGGCTAGACTTGCGCTCCATGTAAGGTTGATTCACTACGATAATTCGGGGCTGCGTGAAAGTTAGAAGATTGCCCGATACCTTCGGTGCAAAGTGAGATTCATCTACGGGTGAAAGTTGGACTTCAACAGAGCATCTACATACAGAGGAAGATGCATTACTTCATGAAAATGAAGAGACCTACAAGTCTATAAACTGTGAGTGGATCCTTTCTTGAGCAGTGAGAAAAGGAAGAGGAATAAGGTGATCCTCTCCACCGGCAGTGAGCCAGAGAGAGAGAAATAGGGAGTGACCCTTGGGGAAGCAGTGAGCTAACCCAAAACCTTTTAAAGGTAGTGAGCCTGGGAAAAAGTGACTATTCCTAAACCTTTGTATCCACATCTAGTGAAGAATAGTGTAATTTGGTACGACCGACAACTTGTCGGCGTATGCTCCTTGAACGTAGCCCAGTGAGGGTGAACCATGTAAAAATCTTTGTGCCTGCCTGATTACTTCCCTACATTGCATTTAAAGCATCATTATCAAATAAAGAAGATAATAAGTGATCACAATAAACTCATAGGTGCAAACAATGTGAACCTTGTAATAAAGAGGTCAAGATCCATTGGGGCAAGAAGAATTTTGAAAAATAATATCCATACCCTGATTCACCCCCCTATTAGGGTATATAGGCCCCTATTGGTTCTAACATTATGATATTTCATTATCTTGTTGTACACCATCTGAAAGACTATATTCCCATTCCAATTTCCTCATTATTATGGAAGCATATTTTCTATAATAGTTTCTTCGTTAAATTTCTCTACACCAAATGTAAGAAGGAAAACATATTTATTCTCACTATGATTCTTGAAACCAACTCTCATTTTAATTTCTTTATTAAGATAGAGACAACATATTTATTAAAAAAATTTCAACAACTTATACTTCTTATTTTCTAAATATGACACCAAATATATTTCATCACTAAAATTATTTCTCTTTTCTAATTATGATAATCATCAACTTCATTCTACAAAGATTTAAATCTTTTAGCTTTTGGTCTGACTGAAAACCAACACCTTCAGTTTCCTTCATTACGATCAAGAAAACCTTACCAGCCTTCAATCAAACCTGAATCCAAGGATATGAGACCAAAAACATTTTAATTCATCAAATTAATTATTCCAAAAACTTTTTATTATAATCATTACTTCCTTCACAACATTGATTACATTGAAAATTAGCTCTAGAATTGTCTAACATATAATGGGATGTATTGTAACATCCCATTCCCCCTACAACATATTTATATCCACCATCCTGAATTCTATTAGAATAACCTGTTTTCTTCCAATAAGATTCTCAATAAGATTATAAACACTTATTCTACCCATTTCTCTTATCAATATAGCATCACATGTTTTACAGATTACTTATGATTTTTGGGAAATAAAAAACAATAAATAATCGTTAGATTGATAATAGATCCATATATAATCTAATTATCATCCTCATTATGATAAGAACCTCATTCCGTAACCAAGGTGAGTCCAATGAGCATTTTCTTACAAAAAACTTATTCTTCTCAATATGACAGACTTTCTTAAGCATTATGAGTCTGATGATCTAAACACAATTTCTGAGTATGATTTTAACCAAAATAACTGAGGTGATTTCTACTTCTTTTATATTTCCTTGACAAAAAAGGAAATACTTGAATATGATAATCTTCCATATCATATGGGTCCTAACAAAATAACTATAAATCATGGTTCTACAAGGGTGTATAGATAATTTTGAGATATTTTCATCATCTAAAAATTACCTTTTTAGATCATTTATATATGGATAACATAGTTTCTTTCCAAATTCTAGGACTCTATCTTCATAGAAAAGACTTCCAATTCTAAATCATCCACAAAATTAATTTTATTCTGAAAATTCTCACCATCATACTGATTTTTTTTTATTTTTTCAAATAATTATGGTTTTTAAATAATTTAAAAAATTATTGATTTCTCCCCTCCTTAATAATTCGTATACCTGTCTTCACTAAATCCAAATACATAAGACCCTACTCAAGCCTCATTTTGGTTAGTACTCCTAAATCTTTCCTGCTAAATGCATCTTTCACCTTATTTTCCATACCTAGGTGGTAGTGTATTAGAAGATGATAATCCTTGATTAGCTAAAGCAATCATCATTTCCTGATGTTGATATATTTTTATAAGAAGAAGTATTTCATGCTCTTATGATTTGTGTATATCTCACATATTTCACCATAGGGATAGTGTCTCCATTTTTTTAATGAATTAATTATGAAGACCAAACCAAGATCTGGTTTTGGATAGTTCTATTCATAAGTATTTAAATACATTGATGCATATGAAATAAGTTTATCATTTTTTTTATTTAAACAACCATGTCCCTTCTTTGATGCATCACTATATATCACAAACCCATCAATTCCTGATGGAAGAGTCAAAATTGGTGGATTGAATAATGTTCAACTATTTTTTTTAAAACATTCTTCATATTCTTTTTTTATATGTACTTAAAACCTTTACATGTAATCTTGGTTAATGGGTTAGCCAATTGGGAAAAGTTATTGTTGAATTGCTGATAATAACCTTCCAAACCAATGAAACTACATACCTTAGTTATGTTCATTGGTGTAGGAAATTATATGAATAGATTTTTATTTATAGGATAAACTGAGATTCCATCCATGGAGATAATATGGAAAAGAAAATATACTTTGTGAAGACATAATTCACACTTCCAAAATTTACCAAATAAATATTTTCATCTAAGAGTTTCAAGATTGATATGAAAGTGATTATTGATGGAACCACATTGTGTATATGGTTTTATTTGTTGTCAATTGTTGTAAATGAAGATCAAAATGAAGGAGATCAAGAAGAAATCTAATGAAATGGAGGAATGGTGAGGTATCATCCATATAAGGATGATTGCAGAATAACACCATGCAATTATTCATGATTTCATGAGAACCATGCAAGAGATTACTTGAAGAATAAAATCATATGATTTGCATGAAGTAGAGAATGATGGTTAAAGAAGAAGAGATAGTATGGAAGGCCTTGGAATTATGATATAGCCATGCATTTCACATTGTATCTAAATCAGACGATGCTTTTCTGATTTGTATTTCACAAATATCATAAGTCTAGAGAACCTATGATGCAAGCCTTATTAGAAGGAAAGATGCTGGTGGATGACAAGGAAGCTATAGTACTTTCCTTGGAAACTCTAACGATGCTAATTCTGATCTATCAATGGATATATATATCACGGTAGTGGAGTTTGTGATGGAAGAAGAGTTGTTGAAGAAGGCTGATCACAGAAAATAAGAATGAAGGTTATGGATGAAGCATATATTGAAGGTGGTGCCATTTTCAAGTGTGCCAAATTTTTGGGCCTGAAAATCAGAAAATGAAGACATGGGTTGTTGAAAAAAGGAGATGCGTGCAAAGAATAAGTGGTGCAAAAAATAGGTGAATTGTGCGTGAAAAAGAGCATGGTGCGTGAAATAGTGGAGTGAGGTTTTTCGCGCAAGAGGTGTTTTGGAATTAGAACGTCAAAAAATGGAAAATCCATGAGATACGCAAAATATTGGAGTGGTGCGCGAAAAAGATGTATTCCGTGATAAATTGGTTTTGCACGCAATAGTGAATGTAGGTTGGTTTTCTCACCCAAAAGGTGTTTCGGGATCAGAACACTGAAAAATTGCAAAGGCAAGAGGTGCGCTAAAAATCTGGAGATGTGCATGAAAAATGGTTCCTGCACGAAAATGAATTGCACGCAGAATGAGAGTTTTGCTCAACGCTGAGCGTTTTACATGTCGGGGTAGGTGATGCTTATAAATAAAAGGTGACCACCCTCATTTTTGTGGCTTGACACTTAGACAAATCTCGAGCTCTGACGTGCGGAAAAATTGAAGTATAGAGTGGTGTGCGAAAAGAAGAAGTATTGCGTGAAAAATAAAGTGTTGAATGCAAAAGGGAAGTTCTATGTGAAAAATAAGAGTTGCGCGAAAAAAAAGAAGTGTTGCGGGATAAAGAAAGTATTGCGCGAAAAAGGGAAGTTCTGCGTGAAAAAGAAGATTTGCGTGAAAAGCCTTTTTTGTGCCAAAAAGTGTTTTTACGCGCAAGGCTTGAATTTTATGCAAAAGACACCTAAAAGGGTGCGCAAAAAATTTAGGGGTCCCGTAGGCCTTTGATAGGTTCTTAGCACTCTCAAAGAGGCTTCACGAAGATGGAAGTACAGTGAACCATTCAGGTTTACAAAGAGAAGTAGTACCGCACACACACGACTGGTGTTTAACACCTTCGGTGTGCTTTGCGAAGAGAAGTAGAACGACACGTGCAACTAAACCTTGATCTGCACTGATAGAAGTATACCGATACACTTATGTGTTGGTACTGGGAATTAAAGGAATATTAGAAGGAGAAGAACAGAGTGTTCCCAACCAAAGATTGTGAATTATTCAGGGCAGTACAATTGTGATGATGCTTTGAGTATCTGGGTTGTGTGTTCAGTGCTTTCAAGTGCATCAATCCAGGAATTTGATGTAAGTAGTGTCTTGTGCTTGATAGAGACAAAGACTTCAATGAAAATTTATTGAAGAGACCTCCACGTCTATAAACTGAGTGTGACTTCACCAAAGGCAGTGAGCCAGGGGGAGTCAACGGGAGTGCCCTGAGGGACGCCGTGAGCTATCCCTGAACTTTTGTAAAGGAAGTTTTCCAGGGAGAGAGTGACTATACCTAAACCTTGTAATCCACAGCTAGTGAAGAATAATGGAATTAAGTACGACCTACAACCTATCGGCGTATGCTCCTTGGACGTAGCCCTTAATGATGAACCAAGTAAAACTGTTGTGTCGTATCTTTGCACGTGAATGTTTGATTGCTGATCATATCCATCATACATGATTAACAAGTTCCTACCAAAGTGGGAAATAGATCCTTGTTTTAAAAGATAAAGTTGACACCCTGATTCGCCCCTCCCATCTCAGGGTGTTCTGGGTCCTATAATTATCATGATCCTCATTGATCTTAGAATACACCATGATATCATCAATTAATACCATAACAAAATCATAAAGATATTCCATGAATAATATGTACATTAGATCCATAAAAATAGAGGGTTCATTAATAAATAAAAAAGGAATTAATGTATACTCATAATGTCTATACCTTATTAAAAAATCGGAATCTATAATTTTTTTCTTCTATAATCACAATTTATGGTACCCAGAGTGAAGTTCAATATTTGATTTTTTTTTCTCTATGAATTTGATTGGATAAGTTACCAATAAAAAGTAGAGTACACATGTTATATATCATAATATAATTGATTTCACTATAATTAATAAACAAACTCATGGATCTAAATTTCCTCTCAATGAAGGGAACATGTTCTCCCCATGGTGAAACACCAGGGTGAATAAATCCCTTATAAAAAAATGCTCTAGTTTTTTCTTTAACTCCACTAATTCTACATTTACTGACTGAAAATTAATTTTTCATTATTATCCAAACAATTTTGAGGAAAAATTGAGAAACCATACAAGACTTAAATAACTTAAAAAAAATGAACCCACTTTGATAAAAAGTTTAAGGATAAACAACTCACAACCTACATAGAAGGGCCCTACACAACATCATAAACATAAAGATCAATATCCTCATACTCATTTCTTCATAGCTAGTTGTCCCATGCATGACTGCACATGCCTGGTACCGATGGAAAAGCCATACCCTCTCAAAAATCCAAATCTGAAAGAAAAGATCAGGAGAACAAATATACTCTAAACTCCATCTAGAGCAACTCTATGTAAGAAAACAGTTGAATTGACACTAAAAAATCAAACCGTAGGGCCAATTGAACACCACTAAAATCTATAATACTCAAACATCGAACCAAAATCCATCACCTTAGTCCAAACTACACCCAAAAAATTCAAAATAACTCAATCCAAAATTCACACCACACATCGAAAAAATCAGAGAACCAAAGATCCATATCATAACCACAATCAACACCACAAGATAAACACATCGAAATCGAACCTGAAAAGAAATCCCCATGATGAAAGAATCTAGAACCAAGAATCCCTCCCCGCTCCGCGCAACAATGGGGCCAATTCCAAGCCTCTCCTGAAGAGATGACCGCCTGGAACTCGTCGATTCCTTTTGAAGCCAAAACCAAGCCATAACCTTCACAAGGGCTGTTAAAGCCAGATCTAATCCTCCACCAAGCCGATGATCCAGCTGAAACCATGCCAGATCTTCCGTAAAAGCAGAAAAAGTCAGATCTACACCTTCGAAGAGCCAAATCTCTAAGAACCAGAGCCTCGCCTGAACCATATCCAGGCTAACACGATAGGGATGATGATCAGAATACTCATTAACCAACCAAGGCATGCCGACACCAAGCAGAGGAGGATGCTGACCCACACCGCGCCACGCCAGGGGAGGGGAGGGAACAAATTGGTGGTCGAAAACCCTAGCCCGCAAGAAGACCGAATTGCCGCCTTTCAGAGGCTCCAACACTAATTATACATTGTATATTCTGAATGGAGTCCTTGATATTTTTCTTGCATATGAGAATATGTTAATATAAAATATAATTCATGATTTGGTGGGTGTTCAAGTAAATTTTTTGGAAATATATAACCTTATTCTTGTACGATATGTACATAATAAATTTGAATATTACATTTTACATATGTTGATTGTGTTTACTCTTATTCCTTAGGTATCTCATTCAGAAGAGCTACTATGGGTAAATCAAGACTAGACTCAGACAATGAAGTCTCTACTCCAAAGATAAGTAATTAAATATTTTCATCATGAATCATAATTTCATTCTACAAGAATTACTTTTTTTAATTATATTTTGAAATCTATTCCATACCATTGATTATATAGAATACAACCATAGGTATGATAATAAAGTATGAAAATAGAGTACATTTATGCCTTACAATGGGAACTTCTTGACACATCCTTGTCACAGTGAGATTTAAAACATAAGTTTTTACTGAAAAATACATTCTTAAGGTTCAAGGGAAATAAATAATTTTCTTGGAAAACATGGAAGATATTAAAGAGTTAAAATATATAGAATCGAATAAAGAAATGGATAAATTTGAGGCTAGAATTAAAGTACCTTCCCCACATCATTTGGATTATCCACCTTAGTTGTTGTGATCTCATAAGCTTGAGATTCTCCCCTTGGACTATTTTGTGGTATGTTCCCTCAACACATTAGTAATTGGGGTGAAAAAAATAATTTTCTTTATATTTTCATCACTGGACATCATTTATTTATTTCTCCTCCTTGTTTTCATTAGCCATATGGCCCTTATTGTAACACCTTAAGATTTTGTGAAATATATAGTTTTTCAAATAAATTTATTCTTCTCAATATTTTATGTTACATGATACACCAAGTTTTTCTTGTGTTAAACATTAGAAAAATATTATCATGCATTATATAAAACACTGAGTTTATCTTGCATTATATGCAAAACTATGTTTACAAGAAACATGACATACCATTAAAATAATATTATTTAATATGATAGCCATCGCCTAGCTGTTAGAATTTTGGGAATGAATAATATTAACTAAATTATAAAAATATATGGTTTAAACATGTATATAAAATTAATTATTTATGGAAAATAAATTATAAATTAAAATAAGAACTATTTGAAAATAAAGGAAATCATTTTCTAAAAAACCATTTTTATGCATAAAAACATGTTTTACATGAATAAATTAAAAAAATCCCCTTAGGAGAGTTATTTTAATGAAATTTATATAATATATATTCAATCATATGTTTATCATTCATATTATGTGTTTTATGGACAATAGATATGAATAAATCAAATTTAACGCCTAAAAATGTATTTTTATAAAAATGAGTTTTCCGCCTTTTGTGCACTTATTATTTTTTAAAATTTTAATTTTTTTTTTAAAAATAAAATTTTATTTTAAAATAAAAATTTCAAAATTATCTTATAATGAATTTTCTAAAATTTTCTGAAAATATATATTTTTTGAAGAATAACGAAAAATATTGGTTTTTGTTACCAATTATCATTGATTTTAAAGAAGTTATAAAAAGGATAATTATTTTAATATAGATTTAAAAGTAAAATTATTTCAACTATATAAATATTAATACATTTTTTTTTCATTTTAGTAAAAGTATTTTTTAATTTTTATATAAAGGATTTATAAATGTTTGGAAGTTTTCTCTTTGGAAAACCAATTTTTCATCGCATCTGGAGGATTAATTTTAAATTGAAAATTTCCACTTTTGGGAATTGAATTTGATGAAAAAACATCCCATATTTTTAATCACAATAATTTATGTCATATAATAAGGTCAACTTAATATTATACGATTATTAATAGTAAAAATAGAAAAAATTAGTTACCACAGTTAAGGTTAAAAAAGGTTTGTCGGGGTGTTGAACTAAAACAATAAGGGATAAAATGATCTATAAACTTATGAAACACCCATTTTATGTAGATATTTCTACCTTATAACCTCCATTATTAAATAATGTCTAATTTTTTATCCTTCTATCATTTGAAAAATGTGGGTAAACCTTTTTAATTTCAAAAATTACAAGTGTACCACTCACCTCACTTATAAAAGGTCACCCCTATCCTCTTCTCTTCACACTACCAAATCCATTTTTGTCCCATAACTACCCAAATGTTTTCCTTACATTCATAAATACATCCTATGTAAGATTTTAATATCACTAATATAATCTAATAAATCTAGAGGTTAAACCTAAAAAGGTTTTTTGAAGAAGTGGTAATGTTTTAAACTATGCGTTTTTGTTTTACTTCTACTTATAAATCCAAAAAATATTCTAATTTTTTCCATATAATAAAAATACTATATCCCATATTCATATACATTATTTTTAAATTTATTAACTTATATCCATCACATATTCTACCAAATGGGAAATGAAACCGCAAATTGTTTGTATGGGGGACTACCGCCTCACGAACCGATGTTATTAATTTTCCATCACCACTTATCAAAGATGAGTATAATAATGGATTTATATTTTATATATTATATTTATGATATCTTTATACCTATTGAATCATATTAAAACATATAACTTCTTTCCTCCCAACCCACTGGAAAATAATACCATCGATCGTGTGTACAACAGACTACCGCGTCATGACCTGATGTGATGTGTTTTCATTTATATTTTTATTAGATGGTAATAAGTATAAATTTAATGAATATATGTGATATTTGTAAAATATTTATCCTTTAATAAATTTTATAGAAAATATAACTTCTTACTTTTCATTCTATGGGGGATACAACAATGTCTTTCGTTTGTACGGTGTAATGGCGTCTCACGAAGCAATGTGATTCGTTTTTCACTAGCACTTTTCATAGAAAGTAATTAAGGAAAATTTAATAAATATATGTGATATATATGAAATAAAAATTATTCTCTAAAGTTAATATATTATTTAACTTTATTTCATTTTCTCCATCGAGAAAATGGAAACATTGTTCGTGCATAGGTACGACCTAACATCTCCATGAACGATGTATTAAATTTTATATCTATAACTTTTATGGATTACTATAAATAAATATATATTGGGTATATATTATATTTATATCATGGTTAACATTATATGGATTATGGATCTATAATAAAATTAATAATACCTAAAATAATAAATCAAAACATACATGAAAAACAAAACAGTTATTTCTCGAAAGGTGATTTTAACATAAATTTGTTTACAAACTTGTAATAAAAGGTTATAAATAAATAATAAATTATATTATATATATAATTATGGTTATTAAATATATTTAAAATAAACTTATATTTGTTATACATGTTTATTTAATGTCTATGATGTAATTCAGGTCCTAAGGAAAGAAATTTCTATTACAATTTGTCTTCTTTTAGAAACACATTATGTTATACACCTATCTTCTTTTATGAGGTGTATATATAGTCAATTTGAAATGTAATATAATTTATTAATTTATTATAATGTTATTTTTTGTTTTATTTATTTTTATTTCATCACGGGGCTTATGATTCAATGTTACTAAAGTGTTAAGGGTTTTACGATACAATCTCATCATTTATGAGGATTGTTTATGTTTATGATTGTGATGATGAAATATTATGATCTATATCTAAATAAACACATGAAATTTATTATATAATATTTATTTTTTGAGAATACATGTTTCCATTAATTTTCATTTCATCATGTACTCATGATTTCAAAATATTTTTTTTAAAGAAAACATACTTTATTTCTCTCCTCGGTTTAAAACCCTTTTTTCTTCCATATCTATTTTTTCAAAAATGTTTTTAAAAAATGTTTTAATCTTACTATGATATTATTAAATTTATTATTACTTATTTTTAATTTTTTTAGTTTTTTATAATTAATATTGATGCATTAATCAAAACAATGCTCGTTTGGGTTTTACAGAAAATTTGGAAGGAATATTTATTTTAGCTTGTGAGAAATTTCCCACTATCATGACCACCCAATGTTTTACAGATTATTTTATAAATTTCAAAGGTTTTTTTGAAGAAAATTAATTTGATAATGTTTTATGTTTTTAAAGGTTTTTTTTCCAAATTGGAAACGATATTTTCCTTAATAAATTTATTAAACGACTTTTAAAGCTTTTATTGTAATTTTATATGGTTTTTTTAAAGAAAATTATTTTCCTAATATTTTAAGAATTTATAGTTTTAGAAATATTATTTTCAAAGAAATTTTATTTTCTATAAGAAACGATCCGAGAAATATTTCTTTCAAACTCATTTTCCTTATAAGATGGCATCCTTTGATGTTACATAATATTTATTGGGGATATAATCAAATGATACCATCTTTATTTTTTCTCTAGATGTTTTATGTTTATGAGGATGAGATGTTTATGAAAGTTATTCCATTTTAGTGGGTGGTGTTATTCTGAATTGATGAGATTATTATGATACCCATTTCATTTCTATGGGTTATTCAATGACGAAATATTTTATATAAACCATTATTTCAATTTTTTTGATGTGGTGAATGTTTTATTATTTTGTGGAAAAATTATGTATGGATTTCATTATGTGATGATCGTTATGTTAAAACCAAGTAATGTTTTCATGTTATAACCATAAATGGTTGGGACCTATATCTCCCTCCAAATGAATTAGGTAATGATTTATGTTCTTTGAGATCCGAGGGAACACAAGAGGTTATCTAAAGCTCAAAAAGTGGTTACATGTGAGGTTATAATATGCTGGAAATAAGGTACATTTCTTGTCCTCCCAAGCCTTAAAGAGGTTATATGGTAGGTTATCCCAAGACTGTAGTAGGTACACATGTGGTTATCCCGAGCATAACATATTATAAATGACTTTTTTATATCCTTGGAATAATATTTTACATTCTTATAAGTATGCCACAAAACTATATATTATTCAAATTTTATTCTCTTATTGATATTATTCTTGGATTCCAATATGATTCATGTTTTATGAATAAAAAAATATTTAATCCTTGACACACATTTATGATATATGATTATTCTCTTATGGTTTTAAAAAGTTATTATCATGTTCACATACCCATATGATCATGTTATAATGATATATCCCTTGTTTTCCCTTACTGAGAATCTAAGATCACCCTTTCATATTCTTCTTTTCACCAGGTTATAAAGAAATGTTTTAAGCATGGTTGTTTTTGAAGAGTACAAAAGGGGAAGATCTTTATAGGATATATTGAAGATCCTTCACAAATAAAAAGATTGTGTACCTAGTATCCAAAGTTACTAAACCAGTATGTTCCTTGAGTGTGTATTTGTGAAATGCATTGAATATTCATCTATAACGATGTGATATGTATATATGAGAACCGTTGGTCATTATATTTGGTATCAGAGGACTGTTTTATATATCCTTTTGAAACCTGGATGAGAAAAATTTAGCGAGTTCTATAGGGAAATTTCTATAGATATTTATTGGGATATGTATAAGGATTAGTTTTACGGATGAGTCAAAGTACCTGAAATTTTCTAAGATTTTTTGTAAAGGATAGAGAGTGGTTTCCAAAAAGTTACATCCCTCTCTAGATACTAAAAGTGGATGTGGCTCTAGAAGACAACAACCTAGGGGTAATAACACCGAAAAGGGTTAATTGAGAATGAATCAATCATTCCCTGGTGCAAGACTATGGGACTTGTAGCAAACCTAACTTTAAACTCTCGAGGGATATGTTTTGGGAATTAAAAAACTCTTCATAAACTGACATGAAAGATTATAATAATGACTATGCATGATATATTTTAAACTTAAGGTGTCACAAATTGAAAATAAGGTGTCATGATTAGATATACTATATGTTATTATTATGATTATTTTATTTTACACTATAATTATCATTTTTAACACTATGTTTTTTGGTTTTTGTCCATTGATGGATCTTAGAGGAACTGTGTTAAAACAGAATACAATAGAAAATTCAATGATTATCGTCCTAAGAAACTAAATGCTATGAGATATGGAATAAAAAAATTATCATTTTTATCACACAACTTTCCTAGGATATGAATCATAAAGAAATTACAAATGAGAAATGGAGGGAACAATATTATTTAAGTCATTCATAAGGAAACAACTAACTTATTATATTGGTTCTACTTATCCACTAGTTACCAGGAAATGGATCAGTACCATTGAAAATATATTCCATTTTCTCAGGTGTTTGGAGGATGACAAATTCATTTTTTTCCATATATCATTTTGATTATGAATTGGATCAATTGTGTACTCTAATCAATAATACGATACAATATTGTGAAATTGACTCTACATAGTGGTAATAGTTTAATAGATAATTTTTTAACAAGTACCATCCCTTTATTCTACATATGAAAGTGTAGAAGTTATTCCTTGAGATGAAATAGAAGGATGATATATCTATTAGTAACCATTAGGAAAATTTTACAGGACTTGTGAGATACGCTCTTAGAAATATCATCTAAACTAAAAGAAATGCTGATTGATTCTTCATTGGATTAAAACCAAGTCTTCAAAAGGAGTTATTTATAAAAGATCTTAGTAGAAATGAAGAAATCATTTTATGGTATTACAATATGGATATAGATATTGAGGTGACCCATGAATCACATGGTTTTGATAATAAAAAGAAGATGAAATTTAAGGGAAAGTCTCAAAACCATGGAGAGAAGAAGATGATATTTCCATTATGCTTGAACTATGAAAGAAAATATAGAGGAAATTTTCTTAGGGAGACCATAAAATGTTTTAAGTGTGTAAGTGAAGGTCATTGAGAATTAAAATAAAGATGTGGTGGGAAAATGTTAACTAATGATGTTAATATAGAGAAATCTCCATAAAATGAACCTCCCATATTCTAGTGTTTCAAATGCAAGAGGTTTTATAATTATTTGAATAATTTCCCTAGTCAAAGGGATAATATAGATGATAATCCAAAATAACCTCAAAATACAATAGACAATGTTAAAGATTATAAAATCACAATGGATTAAGTGAATCATGATAATCTAGGCACACTTATCTTCCACTACTTATTTGATAATTTCATGTTTTATTTTGTATGAATGAGCCCTATAAAATATGTTGTTTATACTTTCGTGAAATTTTATGTGATTTTTAGAATTTATTACCTCCCACTACATGGATTCTTGAATGATTAAATCACCTTTTATATTCAATTAGTACAATGGTGAACCCAAGATTCTAATGGAAATAATTTTGTATAAGATAATATCTTATTTAAAGAATAATGGGTAAATTATCTTTTATAAGAGTATATGTATCCAAGAATGAAAAACCTAATATTTATGGTTACTATCATGAGTTTATGATTTTTGGGTTGATAAAAAGTTCTAATTCATTGACACCCATTTTTACATTTTATGTCATGATATTTTATCAATATTAAGGATATATTAAGTGAAATTTGTGGAAATTCAACCCTTTGATTTTGTATATGTTTTAGTGAAAACTTTATTTAAGGAGGAATGATTTTAAACATTGTGTGAATATGATTAAAGGTATTGGTTTCCTTTATGGTTTATCTTATCTTTCATGTTGAGGTAATTATGGTTTGTAGTCAATCACCCTGTGAAGTTATTACACTTTATTCCTATCAGAGAAGATTTCTCTTTGGACCATCTTACCAAAATATATTTTAATAAAGTGGTATGGTTTCGTAGAGTACAAAATTCCATTGCATTAGACCAGGATAAAATGTTTACCTTGAATTTATAGATAATTTTTCAATAGGATCTTGGTATTGAGAAAAGTTTCAACACAACATATCATCCTCTAATAGATGGGAAGTTAGAGAGAACAATTTTTACACTAGAGGATATTATAACATATTGTTTTATGTATTAAAAACATGGTTGGGATCAAAAGATTCTAATAATTAAATTTTTCATATTACAATAAATTTCAATAGAGCATTAAGATGACCCCTTATGATGATCTCTATAGAATGATGGGTAAAACTACAATATATTAGAATGAAGTTATAAAAAGAGAGCTGTTGGGATGTGAGCTGGTTGATGCAATGAAAGTGGAGATTAGATCTATTCAGAAACACATAATGGAAAAAAATTATAAAAATGCTCTGATGATAATCAACGATGATATTAAGAATTTTAAGTCTATGAGAAGGCATTTCCATGAATTTCTCAATGGAACAAAGAAGGGAAAACTAATCACTAGGTATATAATCCCCTTTGTAACTCATGATCATATCAAGATATTAGATTATAATTTGTAACTTCCATTAAACTTATATCATGTTCATGTTGTGTTCCATGACTCACTCCTAAGTAATTAGATACCCAATCCATCATATACACTGAACTTAGAGGCTATACCGCCAGATCACGATCTTTATTATGGGGAACAATAGGTAGAGATTTTTGATCTTATGGAGAAACTTATATGAAAGTTGACCACTCACATAGTAATTTTTTGTGAAAAAACTACAAGATTGAGGAAGCTATGTGGTAAAATGAGGATATAATGAGGAAGATGTATCTTTAGTTTTTTATACCAATGTGATGAATTTTGAAAGTGAAGTTCATTTGGGGGGGTAGAATGTTATGTCATGATATTTTGTGAAATATTTATTTAAAATAAATTTAATCATTTTAATATTTTTTGTTACATGTAACACTGAGTTTATATTTTGTTACATGAAACCCCATGTTTATCTTTCTTTACACGCAACATTTATTTTATCCTACATTACACGCAACACAAAGTTTATCTAGTGTTACACAGAACATTGAGTTTAAACAAAATGTGACATAATCTAAAAATATTATTATTTAATATGTTAGCTATGAGATAGCTATTGGAATGATGGGTATGATTAGGATGGAATAAATTAACAAATCTATGGTTTACACATTTGTATAAAATTAATTATTCTGTGACCAATCAATTATTAATGAAAATAAAAACTATTTGAAAATTAAGGAAATATTTTTCTAAAAAACCTTTTAATTACATAAACTCATTCTACCTTAATAATTTATTCAAATAACTTTTGGTGAATTATTTTAATGAAATTTATATATCATATATTCAATTATATATTTAACATTCATATAATGTTTTTATACACTATTTATGAATAAATCCTATATTATGCTTAAAAACATTATTTTTATAAAAAAAAAGTTTTTCACTTTTTCACACTTATTTTAATATTATTATTTGAAACTGTTATATTTTTTTTAAAAATAAAATTAATCATTTAAATTATCTTGTCAAACTTACCTTCAAGTAAATTTTTAACAATTTTCTAAAAAGATAAAATTTTCAATGTATAGTGATGATTATTGTTTTTTATTAAGAAGTTTAATTTCCTATAAATCATTTAAAAATATAAAAATTAATTTAACATGGTTTTAAAAGAAACATTAGTTCAATTATATATGTATATTAAAATAGTTTATATTATGTTAATTAATTAAATATTTAATTTTGACAAAAATACTTTTTTAACTTTTGAAACCCTTCTCTTTGGAAAAATGATTTTTCATCTCATCTGGGGGATAAATTTTAAATTAAAATTTTCAACTTCTGTGAATTAAATTTAGAGAAATGGATTTTATATTCTAAATAATAATAATTTATATTATCTAGTAATATCAAATTATTTTTTACCATAATTAATAGTAAATAAATAATTACATCATTTAATGTTAATATGAGTTTACTGGGGGGTGTGTTAAACTAAAGGATAAGGGGTAAAATAACCTACATTTGTTTTTTCCAATTGTCGTTTTATGGACATATTAGGACCTTATATAATTCACAGTTCAATAATTTCACATTTTGGAGTCTTTTGGAATGTGAGAAATGTGGGTATACCTTTTTCTATTCCAAGATTACAAGTGTTCCAGTCACCTCACTTATAGAGGCCACCCCTATCATATCCTATCCACAATTCCATAACTCTTTTTTATCTCAATAAATACACAAATTTATTCCTCATATAAATATAAAAATCTTATAATCCTTCTTCAGATATTAAATCCATTCTAGGAAGGACATAGTTTAATCCTAAAGAGGTTGTCTGAAGAAGAGTGAATGTTTTAAAATATGCATTTTTATTTTACTCCTTCTATCTCCATAAAATATTCTTAAATTATGTTGATATAAAAAATTTTATCTTATATACTTATATGTCATTATGTTAATTTCATAACTTATATCCATCCCCTCTTCCATCAAATGTTAAATGAAACTATCAATATTGTGTACAAAGGACTACCACCTCATGAATTGATGTAATTAGTTTTCCATCACCACCTCTCATGGTTGGATATAATGATAAGTTTAATAATTATTTAATATATTTTTGATATTTTTATAAATTTGGAATTATATTTCCACATATACCATCTTACCTACCATCAATTTGGAAAACATTAATGTCTTTTATGTGTACGATAAGCTGACGCCACACAGACTGATGTGATGTGTTTTTCATTTCTATTTTTCATGGATGGTAATGAGGATAGATTAAATAAATATATATGGTATTATAAAATTTTTTATACTTATATAATTTTTATATCTCATATACATTCTTACTTTTCAATTCGTGGTTGGTACAATAGCATCGTTTGTGTATACGATATACTACCACCTCATAACGAAATATGATTCATTTTTCACTAACACTTTGAATGGAAGGTAATTATTGAAACATTAATTAATATATGTGATATATATGACATGAAAATTATTTTTGAAAAGTTAATATTTTGTTAATATTTTTTTCAATTCAACTGTTGAGAAAATGGAAATAGTGTTCATGCATACGTACAATCTATTGTATCCATGAATAGTCTATTTCATTTTTCTATTTCTAAATTTTATGGATTACTATAAATTAGTATATAATTAATATATATGATATTTATATGATAGAAAATATTCTAGATATTATGGAACCATAATCAATATAAGTTGATAGAAAATAAAAAATCAAAACATACACGATAAACAAATTAGTTATTTCCCAAAATATGATTTAATATGGAATTGTCAATAAACAAGTAATAAAATATCATAGGTAAATAATAAATGGTATGAAATATATAATTATGGTTCTATAATATATGTACAATTAACTCATATTTATTACAGAACAGGTTTGAATGTGTACGAAGGAAGTGGAGACTTAAGGTAATGGTTTTTTTCTCCATTTCTTTTCTTTGGGACATACATTATGTTATGAACCTATCTTACTTTATAAGGTGTATATACAAACCCTTTTACATGTAATATCATGAATTTATTTCTTATTATTATATTTTAATTTTCATAAAATATTTTTCATTTATGGGGATTATGATTCAAAGTCACTAAAGTGGTAAGGGTTTTACGATACAACCTCTTCATTTACCAGGATTGTTTATTTTTATGCTTCTGATGATGAAATCCTATGATATATATCTCAAAAAACATATTAAATCTATTATATTATAGTTTTTATTGAGAATATAAAATTTCCCTCCATTTTCCTTAGTATATATAATCCTGATTCCAAAATAATATTCCTTTTTAAAAACCTAATTTATTTATCTTTTCTGTTAAAAGCAATTTTTTATTCCATATCCATGTTTTCTAAAACAATTTTATAATTTTTTTATAATGTTCATATCGGATTTTTAAATTCATTTTTACCCTTTTTTATTTTTTTAAAATTGTTTAATAGGAGTCATTATTTATTTTTAAGAACAAGGACTGTTTAGATTTTATTCAAAAAGTAAAAGGAATCTATGATTTATGGTGTACAACATTTCCCACCATAATTATGAATCAATGTTTTAAATATTAATTTATATACATTTCAAAGGATATTTTGAATGAAAAGGATTATGAAAATGATATATGTTTTAAAAAAGTGTTTTCTATAGTGGAAATGATTTTTTCCTCAAAAAATTATTTCAATGATTTTTAAATTTCCCTTTATAAGTTGTCATGGTTATTTTAAAATAATAGGTTTTATTTTATTTTATGAATTTCTAGTTTTTTAAATGGTGATTTTAAAAGCAATTTTATTTTCCACAAGAAATGTACCAATTTTGTTTCTTTCAAAATCCATTTTCCATCTAAGATGAAATCATTTTATGTTAAATTATCTTTACTGGGGATATGATTAAATAGTTCAATATTTATTATTTCTCTAGATGTTTAATATTTATGGTGAATAGGTGTTTATGAAACCCATTACTTTTCTATGGGTTATGCTATGATGATTTGACGAGATGAATATGAGACACATTTCTCTAGATGTTTAATCTTATATGTATGCAAGAAATATAATTATTATTGCAACAATATACTCTCATAGATCATGTTATTTTATTCCATTATGATCCATGTATTATAAACTTCCAATATTTATACCATGAATCATTTTTATCAAATATAAAATGTAGGGTATGGTTTTAAAAATTCATTTTCATGTTTTCATTTCCTTATGATCATGTTATATTGAAATATCTCTTTTTTCAATTAATAAGAATCAGATCTCATAGTTTATTATGTTTCCTTTTCCAAGTTTATGAAAAAATGTTTTAAGTAGGTTGTGTTTTTTAAGTGTATAAAAGTGGAAGTTATTCATGAGATATGTTGAATAATTTTCACTAAATAAGAAGATTGTGTACATAGTATCTAAAGTCACTAAATTATTACAATAATTTGTTGTTTATTTTTTTAAATTTATAGAATATTAATAAAAATGTGTGAAATTAATGTGTGAGAATCTTGGGTATCTACACTTATCATCACATTGGTAACAAAGTTTCATTTTATTCAAAATTTTCCATTATGTTTCTTCCCATAATTTTCAAATGATGAAAATTGATTTATTTTCTTCTTTTTATTTGATTCATTCAACTTTTCATGGTGTTTATCCAACCTCTTATTCTCTTGATTCCACTTGAATATATATGATATAGAAAATTCGTTCTCCATTTTGATTCCACATAAAACTATTTAATCACATGGTGAAAAAGTTTGAGAAACCAATTCCCTTAGAATAATATCCGCAATCCCTTATAAAGAAATTTTTAATCTTGCATTCTGTATTGATTATGTAATCTATAGAGTACCCGAATTGTTTTTTAAAGTTATCCTCATACTCTGTAACACTTTCTTCGTCATTTTATTTTAAGCTGAGAAAAATTATCTTCATTGTTGTTAGTTTCTCACAAGGTAAATAATTATTGAATAATGTTTCTTTAAAATATTTTCATTACATGTGTTTTATTTCAGCTTCATCCAAGTTATTTTGGATCAATGATCAGCATTTTTCAACATAATCCTTGAGATAATATACTTGAAATATGACCTTTTAATTATTATCTATTCCCAACTCTATAAATATATTTTCCTGGGAAATAATCCATTGATCATATACAATAAGATTAGTAGTCCCACTAAATGATGGGGGATTATATTAGATGAAGTGATCCAACATAGGATAATAAAATTTTTTAATAATAGGTTTTTCTATTTGAGAAAGGTTTTTTGTCCTAACATGATTAAGCTACCCTAAATAACCATGATTTTCACATTTCCAAAACTCATTGTATTGATTTTATCAATAAGGAAATTTATAAATTGACCATGAGTGTTGATATAATGCATTATTTTAGGTGAAATTTATAAACAATGAAATTTATTTTATTACCTCATTAGATTATTAATTTCAATAATAACAAATAATTGTGTATCCTCTGTAACACTTAATGTTAATAAAAAATATATGCATTGTTAATCTCAGAATAATAAATAGATTCCATTGGGAAAAAATTAAAATCATAAAAATATTTTCAAATACCTCATAATGGATTGTAATGAAAATGTAAATTATCATAGGAATATCCCCCTGAGAGTATAAAACTAGGTGCATAGTAAGGCTCATTGTTATGATCTAGATATCGATTGAGTCAAATCCCAATACACCCTCTTCAGAGGCATTTCCCAAAGGTATAACCATATTAGAACAACATATACTTTTTTATATAGATGGGGATATATTTCTATGGAATACCAGATAATATCTATCTTAATGAAAATATAGGTTATTATTCCATAATTAGACATACCCTTAATGTCTATCATAGGGATATGTTCCCAAATTTATTTTTTCCTAAGTCTAACTTCCAATGTTTCTATTAAACTTTTTCTAATACCATTTGTAACAACCCTAAATCCAATAAAATAGAGATTATGGTTAATTTGTTACATTGGCATAGATGTAAGGTTTCAAATCATAACAAACTGATCAATTTAGTAATCTTGGAGAGATAATATATACATGAAACCCATTTTATAATGGGTATAAAATATAAAACATAATAATGGAAAACATTCAACATCCTTGAACTGTAGTATCCCAATTACTTATATAATAAGAAATTTTCATATATATATTAATATATTTTTAATTAGATATTAAGTTACTTAATAGGAAACCTATTTCTAATAGAGTACCTGATACGCATCAATGAGGTCATCTGAAATCTTATGTTTCACACATGACTCAGATATATCGAAAAATAATACATTATTAATATTATTATCTTAAATGGTAGTTAACGCCTTGCCATTGTATTAGATGGAATAAAAAAACTACATATATTGTGTTTAAAATTGTTTATTAAATGTTTTTACTTTCTTATAATAAATTTTTGAGGCTTAAAATGAGAATAAATCCAATTTTATGCAATAAATACTCTAATATTTTTAAATAGTAGTTTTATAGCCTTTTATTGTAAAAACCTATTTAAATATAGTTTTTATCACATTTATATATTATATTTTAAAAAATAAACTTATCCTTTATAAAAAGGAAATCAAAATTAACTTTGGATGTATTTTTGGTATTTTTCTAATCTAATTCATTTTTAAGGAATATTGAAAAAATACTGCATTTTAATTCAAAATTAAATTTTCTCGTAATTTAATTATAAAGTTAGATTATTATTCTAATTAGTTTTAATGTATAATTAAATAATGTTTTTATCATTAAATCCAAGCTTGTTCATTGAAATTAATTTCACATTGAAATTAGATATAAACGCATGTCAATCTTTTGATGTTTTTTTCTTTTAAAAAACCTGTTTTCTCGTTTTGACAAAAAGAATTAATTTTAAGTTAATTACTACAACTTATATGTTTTTAATTTGAAAAATGGATTAATTATCTGGATTTATAAGGTCCAAATTATTTATATACATCTTTTTTATTTTTTGGAAATTATGAATAGTTACTTTAGTAATTATTTTAATTACCACATTTAAGGGTAAATTTGGTAATAAAGGTAAAAATAAGATTATAATAATATAAAAATACCATAAAATTGGTCATAATTGTATTGGATGAGTGTATAACAGCCATGATAATACTTGGGCCAATTTTAAGATCACTTGGAGACACTAGGACGACTTTAATGCATTTATAATATTATATTCAATGAATTTTCATTTTTGGTACACTTTTTTTGAAATGTAAAGTATTTTAATATGGAGTTATAAAGGGTATATATTAGACTATAAAAATTATTTATAAAGATAAAAATATTACCTACATCATGGTAATTTATTTATAATTTTTAGGAAATAAATAATTCAATTTAATAATTACAAAAATATGATGGAATGATAGATTTATTAATGAAATAATCAAATAAATGATAATATAAATATTAAAATAAATTTTATTTTACAAAATTTATCCCATAAAATAATTTTATAGGTGATTATGATTTGTCATAAGTCTATTAAATTGGGTTTTTAGAAGTTATCTCTCTATTTGTATTTTATTTTAATTCAATGAAATGAATAGTGTAAAAGTTGACATAATTTATATTTTTTCAAAAAGAATAATTTATTAAAATATTTAAATATTATAAAAATATTTTAAAATCCAAAACTTATTATGATAAGGTCTTAAAGTTCATTAAGTTTTTAATTATGGGAAATCGACCCCATATAATTAAAAGTTATAGCCTCTTAATATTTAAAATGTTTTTACCATAATTAAAATTAAAAAATAATAATTAATGGTAAAACCAATAGATAAGGATTAAAATAAAATCAAAACATGTATCAAAATTATTGGATGAGATAATTTCTAACTAAAATCATCCTATATTATAAATATCTCATGTTGGTGTCATTTGGATTATGAAATTAATTTATCTTAATTTGTTATTTTAAGAGTTTCCAAGGGTGCCCCTCCCCTCTCCTATAAAAAGGTACCCTCTTCTCTAGTACTGTAACACCCCAAGGTTTTAAAAGAATAAATGAAATTCATGAAACTTTTTTATGTAGATATTTTTAACTAGGATTTAAACATAATTTTACTGGTTCTATGTTTTGAATTTCAAAAAAAAAACAGTCATCTATAATTGTGTTCAGTAAGTTATTTAGAGTCAAATGGAACAAACTTAATTTTTAGTGAATAGTAGCATACCCTTATGAATAGTAATATGATTAATAATATGACCCTAATTAATAGTAAATTTTATTATTATTTTATTTTCTTAAGGCTTTAAGATAATGACATCTTTGTTAATTTTTCAAAGTGATATAAAAGTAATTATATAATTAAAATTGTTAATTTTTGAATTAAGTATGATTTTATTTAAAAATTAAATTAATAATATTTAGAAAATTATTTTCAAAAAATTGATTTCATTTTTTAATTCTACACATATTAAAACGGTTAGGGTTAATTTTTGGTATTTTTCTGAAATTCTTGAATTTTTGATGAATAGTGAAATATGGTAAAATACCATATATTCAAATTATCAGAAAAATACACTATTTATGACATCATAAGTGATGTAAGTCTACTTGGTTCGAACACACATTCCATTATTATTGTTTTTTGTCACATAAATTAAGACTATTCATAGTTTTGAGCAAAAATATTATAACAATGATTAAAATAATGTTAAATACCTTATATCCTCCACTATAAATACCACCCTCATTCCCCTCTTCCTCCCACACCTCTCATGCCTTTATCATAACCTATGTTCTGACCAATGCTCCTCCCAATACTCTTACCCACGTCCTAGAGATTCTGGTCTCACCAAAAGTCCAAAACAAAAGGCCTTTAGAAGGTTCTCAAGGAGAAGAGATCAAGAGGTAAACATCCTCTTTTGATTTCTTTATTTTATTTCATTTTATGTTATTATTTTTAATTTACTTTGGATTATGTTGGGATATTCCATTACATATCCCCCTTAATTCCCATACTATGTAATAATTATGAGATACCCCTTTTCTCTCATCAAAACATTTAATGAAAATTTAAGTGACACCGTTAGGTTGCTGAATTTTCATAAGGGATTTCTCAACTTGTTTTAATTAGAGATTCCCTTATTTTCTTTTTTATTTCCTCACCTCCTATTATAAAAGAGGCATTAAAGCTACAGAAATATGGTATATTTTTGATGTCATCATTTGCATGTAAAATTCATCATCATTCTTTTTCTCCTCCCCCACTTATTCAAGGAATAAAAAAATTTTCTGTTATGTGTCGAATTACCGACAGCTTGGACGATGTGATTTCAATTTGATTTAATTTTTTCAATTTTGGGAATGAAATAATATTTATAGTTTAACCAGGTTATAATATATTTATTATGTCTCATCCATGGTTCTATAATTATTTTTTACAAAAGGTTTTAATTTATAAAACAAAATGAGGTTATTATTCTCAAAGAACCACAAAAATGATATAAACAAACATCATTAATGTTTTAAATTATGAATAATACTCATTTAATAATTAAAAATTATAAATGGAATAATTTATGGTTCTATAAATATTTAACTACCATTCCATTCCAATTTTGGAGTTTCACTTCCAATCGGCAAGAACAACCATCACGAACCGCTCATGGAAAACATTTAATGAAAGCACCCAAAACAATCGAAGGAACAAAATACTAATAATTAAAGGGTAAAATGATGTTATGAAATGACAATATAAGGTGTTATAAAAATTAATATGTTTCTTTAAGGAATTAGTAACACTCTTTTATCCATTATACGAGAGGTTTAAACACATTTGAAGTAACAAGAAGCTAAGGCAGTTGAATTCTTAACCCAATGTCCATTCTTTGGGTTAACCATATTCTTTATTCATTATGTTGAATTTTTATTATTGGTGTGATGAATTTTTGTTTATATTATGTTTCAATATGTCTATTTATAGTGTATACACATATCCATTCTATTTTATTAATTCTCACTCCAATTATATTTTAAGGTATTTTTCTTTTAATATCCTTTTAAAACTCTCTTTAATAAATTTCAAAAGGATGTTTTTTATTTGCATATGGGAATTAGTAGTTTCTCCTAATTTCTAGATACTTTATTACCATGATATGTTCCTTGGACATTATTTATGTTGGGTTTATCCCATTATAGCTCAATATATGTTTGGTTGAGCCCATTATAGCTCAAGATATGATGGGTGAGCCCGATTATAGCTCTCCAATGCATTGGGTACTCCCGAGATGGAAGTTAACAAAAAGGTTATTCCATGTGTAAGGGTGAATGTAAGTGTGATATGGTAAATATTTCCCAAGAAATCTATATGTTGTTTCTATGCATAAATTTTTTTATGATTATGGGTTTGATTAGTTTTTATGTTATCACTTGACTAGTGCTTTCTTTATTTATATCCCTTACTGAGTTTTATACTCATCCAAAGATTTTAATATATTTTTCATAGGATATAAGGATGGGTATGAGAAAGAATGGAGTCGTGATTTTTGATATGGATATTTTGTAAATAAATCACGTTTTAAGTTTTAATGTTTTATATTTTGAAAAAATGTATACATATTTAGTAGTATCCTCTTGTATGAACGTGGTGTGTCATGTATGTAAGATATACTAATTATTTAAAAATATAAACCCAAAAATATCCTCAATGTGTGTTAATGCATGGTCTTGTGTAAAATTCAATATTAAGTAAGGTTTTAAGGATGGGTCCTTATAGTTGGAATCGGAGGATGGTTTAGATGACTTTAGTGGTTAGGATGATGTTAATATAATTACATAAATAATTTTTACTCTATGATTAATTTTAAATTTTAGAGAATTTTAATATTAACATGTTTCTTCAACTAAGATATGTTTTTTCCGAATGGTTGTCTGTAGAAGAAACAAGGAAGCTGAAGTAGGAAGGCACCAAGAGGCTGATGTCTGTCCGAATCTGAAGCCTAAAAATTTTGGGAATCAGAACTGAGCAGTTTGTGACAACAATGTCTTAGTTGAATCAATAAAAAAGGAGTTAGTATCCATGATAGAGAGTAACATAATATAACATGAAGAAACATGTCTTTTGTGGGGCATTTTATGAGACAACATCCTCCAGCATTCAGTGGAACCATAGATCCAATGATAGCCTAAGGATGGATAAATGATCAAGAAAAGATATTTGATGTCATGGGATGTTCATAACGTGAAAAGGTAACAATATAAATTTATCATTTGAAAGGTGATTCCAATAAATAGTGGTCTTTGGTTAAGAATACCAGAGAAAGAGATTATCTTAACAGTTTGGAATGAGATGATTTTAAGAGTCTTTTTCTAGAAAAATATTTTCCCAAAACTCTTCGACTCTGAATGGAGAAACAATTCTTTGAAAGTAAAATTAATAGATTTTACTCGGTATTTTGAAAGTAAAATTAATATATTTTACTCTGATTTGAAACTTTTTTTGCAAAGAACTTTGGATTCACGATAGTTTAAAATCTTTGAGAAGCTTGTTCATTGTGGTAAAAAATTTGAGATGGAATTTTCTGAAACATATGTGCCTCATGATGACAAGAATAAGAAGTGTCCAGGTGGGAAGGAAATGGGGAATAACTCTTCAAAGAAGTCTGGATATAAGAAAATGAATTTACCTTCCTGTGAAAAGTGTGGTAAAAGGCATCCTAGTGAATAAATTGTAAATTTTGGGAAATTCTACTGATGTGGAATTTTGGACACATGTTTCGTGAGTCTATGGAAAATGTTTCAAAAATTAATGAGAAGTCGGTGGTGAGATGCTTTAACTATAAGGAATTGGGTCATTTTGCTAATGTTTGTCCAAATCTAGTTACTTAAGAAGGGAATCAACAATATTAGAAGAATAAGTGTTTGGTAAAATAATTTTTAACCACTTCAGAAGATGTTGATCCATCAAATGTGGTGGTATCGGGTATAGTGCTTGTTTTTACAGATTTCTCAAATGTGTCTTTTTTGATTCATGGTCTACACATTCGTTCATTTCTGAGAAATTTTTGAAAAAATTGGGAATTCAACCTCATAAAATGAAACCAGATCTCATGGTAAAAACACATGGAGGAAATATTGTGGAAAAATGAAATTATATGAATCTGCCTGTCCTTGTATGTGGAAAGAGTATACATGAAAACTTTTTTGTTTTGCCTCTAGTAGAGGTTGATGTCATTCTGGGAATATACTGGCTTTCTTTTTATCATGCTAATCTAGATTGTAGAGAAAATGAAGTTGTTCTTCAGGGATAATTTTAGTTTTTATACACGAATGAACCCATACCATTAATAACATATCAGGAAGCTAAGAAACTGATAAGGGATGGAAATGAAAGTTATCTTGCTCATATTTTTGAAGATAAAGGAACTATCCAGATTAATGATGTACCAATGGTAAATGAATACATGGATGTTTTTATCGATGACTTTCCTAGTGTTATTCCTAATCAAGAGGTTGAGTTTACTATGGAATTAGTTCCCGATGCTAAGCCAATTTCTAAACCTCCTTATTGAATTTCCCAAATGGAACTTCTAGAATTAAAAAATAAATTACAAGAATTATTAGCTAAAGGTTTCATCTGACTTGGAACTTCACCATGGGGTGCTAATGTCTTGTTTGTTAAGAAAGAAGATGGTTCAATGATACTTTGAATCGATTATAGAGCCTAGAATAAATTTACTAATGAAAACAAGTACCCTTTGCCTCATATCTATAATTTGTTTGATCAGATCTAGGGAGCACAATATTTTTTGAAGGTTGACCTGAGGTTAGGGTACCATCATTTGAAAGTAAATGACGAATACATCTAGAAGACTGCGTTCCATAACAGATAATTTCATTATGAATTTTTAGTTATTCCTTTTGGGTTAACTAACACACCTTCTGTATTCATGGATCTTATGAATAGAATATTTCATGAGTTCTTGGATATGTTTGTGGTTGTGTTTATTGATTACATTCTGGTATATTCTAGAAATAAAGAGGGTCATGAAAAACATATAAGGGTTGTTTTTCAAACATTAAAACAAAGGAAATGTATGGAAAATTCAGAAAATGTGATTTTTTGTTGCAACATATTTCTTTTCTTGGGAACATTGTAAATAATGATGGAATAACAGTTGATCCTGTAAAAAGAAAAGTGGTTGATGAATGGAAAAGACCTTCCAATGTTACTGAGATTCATAGTTTTCTTGGATTAGCAGTTTATTACCGACAGTTTGGTAAAATTTTTGCATGATTATCTATCCCGCTAACTAAGTTAACACGAAAAAGGGTTAAATTTGTTTGGATAGAAGAATGTGATGTTTGTTTTCAATAACTAAAGAAGATATTGGGGAATTATCTAGTTTTGGTCTTGACTTCTTGAAATGGCGAGATTGCCATCTACAATGATGCTTAATTGATGGGACTTGGTTTTGTTATGATGCAGAATAATCATTTAATTTCTTATGCTTCAAGAAAACTAAACCTCATGAGTTAAAATATCCCACACATGACTTGGAATTGGAAACTGTGGTTTTTTTCTTTGAAAATTTTGAGTCACCATTTATACAGATCCAAATGTAAAATATATATTGACCATAAAAGTCTAAAGAATATATTCACTCAGAAGGAATTAAACATGAGGTAGAGAAGATGGATTGAACTGATAAAGGATTATGATTTCAAGATCAATTACCATTCATGAAATGAAAACAAAGTGGTGGACTCATTGAGTTAAAAACATCTTGCATCATTAACCATGTCACGTTTGTAACATTATACATTGATCAATTATTTGATGAATTTTCACTTAGATGTTGTCAGTGAAGGGAATACATCTGTTTTGTTCCTGGTTTCAGTGGAGTCATCATTATCCAACAGAATTAAGCTTGTGCAGAAGGAAGAGCATGAACTTCAGAAAAAGGTATAATTTTTTAAAATTTGTATGTTTCTATAATATAAACTTGATAAATATTGTGTTTTAAGATTTGGAAAAAGGTTGCGTGTGCCTTGTGATTCCCAGTTAAAGAAATAATTATTTTTTGAAGCTCATAGTACTCCATTTTCAGTTCATCCTGGAAGTACTAAGATGTAAAGAGAACTTAGGGGGTATTACTGATGGGATGGAATGAAAATGGATATTGATGATTTTACTGTGAAATGTTTGACAAGTCAACAGGTTAAAGTTGAGTGAAAGTTACTGAAGGGGGAGATTCAGCCTTTCCCAATGCCATAATAGAAATGTGATAATATATCCATGGACTTCGTGGTAGGACTACCTAAGAATTATCTACATAACAATGAAATTTCTTTATTGTTGATTGACTGAAAAAATATGCACATTTACTTTCTATTCGAGACACAATGTTGTTGGATCAACTTTATCAAATTTACCTCAAAAAGATTATCAGGTTACATGGATCTCCTCTTTCCATTGTATCTGATCGGGATCCGAGGTTCACTACTAACTTTTGGAAGGGGCATCATAAGTCATTGGGAACATAATTATATTGTAGTACAACTTTTCATCCTCAATCAGATGAGCGGTTAGATTTAATGATTTAGACCTTGGAGGTTATGCTTAGATATTTTTCACCGGACTATGAGGGAAGTTGGGATCATGATCTTTCTTTATTTGAGTTTTCTTATAATAATAATTTTCATTCTAGTATATAGATGTCACCTTTTGAGGTATTGCATGGGAATCAGTGTCTAACTCCAGCTTTTTGGGATAAAGTCAGGGAAATGAAGTCGATGAGACCAGAATTAGTAGAGGATGTGGCTGAGAAAGTGAAGATGATCCATCAGCACATGGGGACAGATTGGAGCAGGTAGAAAAGTTACGCAGATAACAGAAGGAAAGACTTATCTTTAAAGGTAGGTGACCATGTTTTCCATAAAATATCTCCTTGAAAAAATGTGATATATTTTGGTAAGAAAGGAAAGCTAAGTCTATGATTCCTCAGTCCTTTAGAAATCCTGGAGAAAGTTGGAATAGTTTCATACAGAGTAGATTTGCGTCTTAGTTTATCTTAGGTGCATAATATTTTTTATGTTTCAATGTTGAGAAAGTATGTGTCAGATTCATCACATATCTTGAGTCCAGAAGTAGTTCAGTTAGAAGAGAACCATTCTTATTAAGAGAAACGAGTTCAGATTCTTGATTGAAGGGAAAATGTATTGCAGAATAAGGTAATCTACCTGGTAATGTTTTTTTGTAAAAACCACATGGTTGAAGAAACAACATGGGAATATGAAAATTCTATGAGGGAAAGGTACCCTCACTTGTTTAATGAGTAGATAAAATTACGAGGATACAATTTTAAGAACGTGTGGATAATGTAACACTCCAAGTTTTAAAAAAAATAAATGAAATGCATGAAACATTATTTTAAGTAGATATTTATAACTTGCCTTTAAACATAATTTTGATGCTTATATGTTTTGAATTAAAAAAACGGTCATCTACAATTGTGTTCAATAAGTTATTTGGAGTCTAATGAAACCAACTTAATTTTTGGTGAATAGTAGCATACCCTTATGAATAGTAATATGAATAGTAAAATGACCCTAATGAATAATGAATTGTATTATTATTTTATTTTCCTAAGGCTTTAAGATAATGACATCTTGGTTAATTTTTCAGTGTGATATAAAAGTAGTTATAGAATTAAAGTTGTTAATTTTTGAATTAAGTATGATTTTATTTAAAAATTAAGTTAATAATATTTAGAAAATTAGTTTCAAAAAATGGACTTCATTTTTGAATTATACACATAAAAAAATGGTTAGGGTGCTTTTTTGGGATTTTTTTGAAATTCTTGAATTTTCTATGAATAGTGAAATACGATAAAATACCGTATATTCCAATTATCAGTAAAATACACTATTTATGACATCATAATTGATGTGAGGCCACTTGTTTCGAACTCACATGCCATTATTACTATTTTTGGTCAAATTAATTAATAATATTCATAGTCTTGAGAAAAAATATTATAATAATGATTAAAATAATGTTAAATACCTCATCTCCTCCACTATAAATACCACCCTCATTACCCTCTTCCACCCATACCTCTAATGCGTTTATCATTACCTATGTTATACCCAATACTCCTCTTAATAATCTTACCCACTTCCTATAGCTTTTGGTCTCACCAAAAGTCCAAAACCAAAGGCCTTAAGAAGGATCTCAAGGAGAAGAGATCAATAGGTAAACATCCTCTTTTGTTTTCTTTATTTTCTTTCATTTTATGTTATTATATTCAATTTACATTGTATTATGTTGGTATATGTCATTACCAATCCCACTTAATTACCATATTATTTAATAATTATGAGAGACCCCTTTTCATTCATCAAAATATTTTATGAAATTTTAAGCAATGCAGTTAGGCGGCCGAAGTTTTGTAAGGGATTTCTCAAATTTTCATTTATTTTGAGATTCCATTCTTTTATTTTTATTTACTCACCTAATATTATCCAAGAGGCATGAAAGATCCATAAATATTGAATATTCTAGATTTTATAATGTTCATGGAAAATTCATCGTCATTCTTCTTCCCCTCTGCCACTTATTCAAGGTATAAAAACATTGTCTGTGATGTGTCGAATTACCGGCATCATGGATGATGTGATTGCAATTTTCTTTAATTATTTAAATTCTGGTCATGAAACCATTTTTATGGTTGAAACATGTTATAATATATATATTATGTCTCATATATGGTTCTGTAATTCTTTTGTACACATGGTTTTAATTTATAAAACAAAATGAGGTCGTTATTATCAAAGAACCACAAAAATGATCTAAATGAACATCATAAATGTTTTAAATTATGAATCATCCTCATTTAATAATTAAAAATGATAAATGGAATAATTTATGTTTCTATAAATATGTAACTACAATTCCATTGCAATTCTGGATTTTCACTTCCAATCGACAAGAACATCCACCATGAACCGATCATGGAAAACATTTAAAGAAAGCACCCAAAACAATGGAAGGGACAAAATACTAATAATTAAAGGGTGAAATGATGTAATGAAATGATCATATAAGGTTATATAAACATCAATATGTTTCTTTAAGATATTAATAACACTCTTTTAACTATTATATAGGAGGTTTAAACACATTTAAAATAAGAAGAAGCCGAGGTTAGGTAATTCTTAACCAAATGTCCATTCTTTGGGCTAACCTTCTTCTTTATTCCTTATGTGGTATTAAGATTATTTTTGTGATCAATTTTTTTATATTATGTTTCACTATGTCTATAAAGAATTTATACACATATCCATTCTATTCTATTAATTCTCACTCCAATTATATTTTAAGGTACTTTTATTTTAATATCCTTTTAAAACTATCTTTAATAAATTTCAAAAGGATTGTTTTTATTTATATATGGAATTAGTAGTTTCTCCTGATTTAAAGATAATTTATTACCATGATATGTTCCTTGGAAATTATTTATGTAGGGTTGAGCCCATTATAGCTCAAGATATTTTTTTTATCCCATTATTTCTCAAGATATGATGGGTGATCCCCATTATAGCTCTCCAATGCATTGGGTACTCCAGAGATAGAAGTTGACCAAAAAGGTTATTCCATGTGTAAGGGTTCATGTAAGTGTGATATAGTAAATATGTCCCAAGGAAACTACAATATATTTATATGCATATGATTTTTTATGATTATGGGTTTTTATGTAATTACTTGACTAATGATTTCTTTCTTTATAACCCTTGATGAGTTTTATACCCATCCCTTGTTTTTAAAATGTTGTTTACTAGGATATAAGAATGGGTAAGAGAAATAATAGAGTCATGATGTTTGATATGGAGTTCTGTTAAAGAAATCTTGTTTTAAGTTTTAATGTTTTATATTTTGAAAAAATGGATTCTTATTTAGTAGTATCCTCTTGTATGAATGTGGTATGTCATGTATGTAAGTTATCCTAATTCATTAAAACTCTAAACCCGAAAAGATCCTCAATGTGTATTAATGTATGGTCTTGTGTAAAATTCAATATTAAGTAACATTTTAAGGTTGGGTCCTTATAATTTATCACACATAAATAACCTTTTTTTATCCAAGATCTACCTGAACCCCTTCATAGAATCAATCCTCACTTTCTTGAGGTCTTAGTTGAGGCAGAACACCATTCTTAGGGGTGTTAAAGTGATCCTCAAAGGTGATCAACCGAAAAAGAGGTATCGTTTTTTAAGTGTTTCTATTTTATACATTTTTAAACATATAATAAATCTTATTATTATAAGATTAATTAATAAATCCAGTATCCTAAATATAAATAGATTTTAATATGTTAATATCATCACCTAAATCTATCTCTAATTTCATCAAATGGGAAATGAACATTTCATTCACGTGTACGAAGGACTAACGCCTCATGAACCGATATAGTTTTTTTTCATTACCTTCTATCAAGAGTGGTTATAATGATGGAAAAAATTTTTATATATGATATTCATGAAATATTTATCATTTTAAACTAATAATATTTCAACTATATTCTTACCTTATATTCTCATAAAAACGATAACGTTGTTCGTTCGTACGTGTAAAATGTCACCTCCACAAAGCGATGTGAATAATTTTAATTAACCACATCACTTGTGTGATATATATTAGTATATTTAAATGATTATTATTATGATAATAATATTATGATCATTATATAAATATAAAATAACAATTACCTTATTTCCATAATGATCAATAAAAAATGGAAACATTACTCATGCGTATGTACAACCTACCGTATTCATGATTATAATGTTGTTAATTTTTAATACCATAAATTAATGTTATGATTTAAAAAGTATATTTGATGTATAAATGTAATATTATTCCTTGAAGTTTATTCTGGAGATGATGGACTTATGAACAATTAGACTATTTACATCAAGCCAAGTTCCTTTTCGACTCAAGTACAAAATATCAACAAAATGTCTGATATGAACTTAAATAATTATTTTATTTTTATAACATGGTAATAAGTGGTATAAAAGGAATAATATAATTCAAAATATTCTAAATTAAATTTTAATTAATCTAATTTTATTATTCCAGAATATAACGATTTTACATGGTGATCTGGACCCAAGGTAAGGGACTTTGACTAAATCTCCTTTCATTGAGGGATATTTTGATAATATAAACCACATTCATTTATATTGTGTATATTCAACCCCTATTAATTTTAATTTCATTCAATGTTTTTCAGAATAAATCATTTTTATACGAATCATTTTACTAAAGGACAAAAGGAATGTTTTCTTAACATATGCGGTGCCAACGATCTTTCCGCCACCGTGACCATTATTTAGTATTTGGATTCCTCTAAAAATCATAATGCTTTTAAAAGAAAAGTTAATACCATATTAAATTTTTAGGTATTTTGGAATTGAAAATGGTGTCGATAATTGATTGATTATATCAATATCTTGAAATGATATTTTATGATTAAAATGTGGAAATGCTATTTTTCTTTTATTCATATTTTATGTGTTATGATTATGTTATCGTTCTTGGGATTTACTTATGTATATGGGTGGTTCCATGAAAACCCAAGGGAAGGTGAGCCCATGATAGCTCTCCAATACATTAGGTAATGATATGGAGTTAAACTTTTAAGGTTTCTCCTAAGAGATTTAGGGAATACAATATGATGGATATTCCAAACATAACCATGAAGGTTACACCCTATGTAGCTATGGAGGCTAAAATATAAGTATGTTATGGATAACTCAAGTTACCTAAATGATTCATTATAACTATAAAGTTTTTCAAGATTATTATGATTTCATGGGTTTATAAATATTCATAGACAAACATTTTATTTCTTTATTTCATATCCTTTATTGAGATTTTTGTGCAAATACCATGTTTTTAAAAAATTTTCATAGGGTATAAGGATGGGAAAGATAAGGGAAGAAGTAAAGAATATTTTTATCAAGAAAAATAAATCATGTTAATTTTAATTTTTTTATATTATTGAAGAAATGGATTCTATTATAGTTTTATCCACTTTGAATAAATTTGAATTGTTATCTGATACCAATGTCCTAATTATCTAAAAATATAAACCTGAAAATATCCTCAATGTGAATTCTTAAATTTACTCAATATTATTTAATTTTTAAGACTAAGGCCTTATAGTTGGTATTAAAGGTAAATTTAGATAAATTTAAAAGTTTGGATTTTGTTAATAGAGTATCTATAATTGAATTTTACATTATGGAAAAATTGAAATGATAGATAATTTGAAGATTATAATGTTTCTTTCTCTAAGATATGTCTTTTTAGAATGGTTTTCCATAGAGGAAACAGAGAAGTTGTGTTGGGACAACAACTAGAGGAAAATAACCTTCCAAATTAGCAACCTGAGATGGTCAGAATCAGAACTAAAAAGTTTTTTATAGTGATTTCACAACTGAATCTGGAAATAGATAGTGGTGGTATCTATACACGAGATCAGTTAGATTAATCAAAGATGAACATGTTTTTAGTGGATCATTTCACGAGGCAATTTCCTCCATAATTCAAAGGATTATTTATATTTTTGCTAGATGAAGAGTATATTAAATCCCAGAAAATATTTTCGATGTCAGGGGGTGTTCAGACAATAAAAAGGGTAGTATTTATGTTTACTGATTTTAAGGTGAATCCAATCAGTGGTGGCCAACGTTTAAGAATATCAGAGATAGTGAAGAGATTGATGCACTGGATTGGGATGAATTCAAAGGTATGTATCTTGAGAAATATTTACCTAAGGTGGTTCTACTTAAGATGGAATAAAATTATTGAAATTGAGGAAGGGGATGATTAGGTGGATGCTTATGAAAAAAAATTCACTTTAATGGAAATGTATCCTCTAAATTTCATCTTGGATCATGATAGTAAAATCAATCATTTTTACTTAAGAATAAATCCAAAGTATCGATGGGCATTAGATTCTCATCAGTTCAAAAGTTACAGAAAACATTTTCGATGTATGGAGAAGGTGGAAATTGAGTTTTTTGATGATTAGTTTTTCTTTAAAAAATTTCAGAATAAGAGGTCGAGGTGGAAAGAAAAAGGGAAAAATTATTCAAACAAGTCTAATGGTAAGAAAATTATGTTTACAGTTTGTGAAGATTGTGGAAAAAAACACAGAGGAATGATTTTTGAATTCTGGTAAGTGCTTTTGATTTGTTAAGATGGTATATAAGGATCTTAATTTCATTGAAAATAATCAAGGTAGTGGTAAGAAAATATATGATTTCCAGTTAGTAAAATTTTTTAAGTGCAATGAGATTGGTCATTAGTAAAATGAGTGGCTAATGAAAAACTTAAATGATGGGAAGCACCTAGACTATAAATATAAGGGTGTGGTGAAATCCATTGAAACTATGTTAACATATTTTGGGCCATAAAATGAAGTGGTATCATGTAAATTTTTTTTTTATTCAGATTATGAAAATGTGTTGTTTTATTCAGGGTCTACATATTCTTTCCTTCCTGGGAATTTTTTTGGTAAATTGATAATTCTACCTGAATAAATGAATCTATAACTTATGGAAAAAGAACCTGGTGGAAATGTTGTTGAAAAAGAAATTATAATAGTGTTCATATCCTTGTGTATGGAAAGAATCTACCTAGAAACCTTATTTTTTCCTTTATTAATGTATGATGTTATTATGGGTATGGATTTGATTTCTGTTTACCATACTAATATTGACTATATAGATAAAGAATTTTACTTTCAGAAAGAATTTCAATTTGCGTATAATAACAAATCCTTACCATTGATAACATATGAGGAAGGTGAGAAACTATTAAAATATGTAAATGAATGTCAACTTGAACATATTGTTGAAAATAAAGGAACTGTTCCGATTAATGATGTCCCAATGTTAAATGATTATCTTGATGTTTTTCTTAATGAGTTTCCTATTATTATACCTGATAAAGAAGTTGAATTTATTTTTGACTTAGTTCTTGATGCTAGTCTAATCTAAACACCCCCTTATCGATTGTCTCAAATTAAACTTTTAGATCTAAAGAATCAATTGTAGGAGTTATTATATAATGGTTTCATTTAACCAGACACACCACCTTGGAGTGCTCTAGTCTTGTTTAATAAAAATAAATATAGTTTAATGAGACTTTTTATTTATTTTAGAGCCTTCAATAACATCATTATTAATAATATGTATCCTTTTCCTCATATCCATGATTTGTTTGATCAGCTCTAGGGAGCACAATTTTTTTCGAAGGTTGAATTCAGGTTAGGGTACCATCAGTTGAAAATAAAGGAATAAAACATTCTGAAGACCACGTTTCGTATTAGATATAGAAATTATGAATTTGTAGTTATGTTTTTTGGGTTAACTGATTCACCTTATGTATTCATGGATCTTATGAAATGAATATTCTATGAGTTCTTGGATAAGTTTGTGGTTCTATTTATTGATAACATTTTGAGATATTATAAAAGTAAAGAGGAGTATGAAAGTCATTTAAGGGTTTTCTTACCAAACATAAAAGAAAATAAATTTTATGGGAATCTTAGAAAGTGTGAGTATTGGTTTCAAAAAATTACATTTGTTGGTCACAATATTTCTAAATATGGCATAACTGTTGATCATGCTAAAATAAGTTTGTTGAAAATTAACCAAGACCCACAAATATATATGATATTCAAAGTTTTTTCTTGGTTTAGTAGGTCATTACCAGATGTTTGTTGAATATTTTTCATGTTTATCTATTCCACTAACTAATTTAACCTAAAAGGGTGTTAATTTCATCTGGACAAAAGAATGTGATGACTATATTTAGTAATTGAAAAGAATATTAGAGAATGCTTTAGTTTTGGCACTGCCTTTTATAAATAGTAAATTTGTTATCGATAGTGATGATTCATTAAAAGGAATAGGTTGTATCCTAATTCATAATTATAAGTTAATTTCTTATGCTTCACATCAGTTGAAAAATCTTGAACTAAATTACCCTACACATGATTTGGAATTCGCTATTTTTGTTTTTGATTTAAAAATTTAAAGGCATCATCTATATGGAGTAAAATTTGAAATATATACTGACCAAAATATATTAAAGTTTATATTCACTAAGAAATAATTGATCATGAGAAAGATAATATGTTTAGAACTAATTAAGGATTATTATTGCATGATTCATTACCATGATGGAAATAGAAACAAAGTGGTTGATTCTTTGAGTTGGAAAAGTAACGCCACATTAACCATGTTACGTTTGAAATGTGACCCTTTTATTAATGATTTGATAAAATTTTTCATGGAAACTGTTGATGTAGGAAATTCATCTATTTTGTTTTAGGTTTCAGTTCAATCGTCTCTATCAGATAGAATTAAGAAAGAGCTGATGGAAGACAATGAATTTTAGAAAAATGTAGAATTGGTTCAGAAAGGCAAGTTTACAGAATTTAACATTGATAAAGAAATTTTTTGTGGTTTGGGAAGAGGTTTTGTGTGAATTGTGATTCACAGTTGAAGAAATATTTATTATGTCAATATTATAGTTCTCTGTTTTTAGTTCATCCTAGAAGTACTAAGATGTACATAGATATTCGGGAGTATAACTGGTGAGATGGAATGAAAAGAGATACTGCTAACTTTTTTGTGAAGTGTTTGACTTTTGATTAGGTTAAAGTAGAGTGGAAGTTACTGAAAGGGATACTTCATCTTTTTTGAGAACCAGAGTGGAAATGGGAAAATATATCAATGGATTTCACAGTGGTATTATCAAATATTTCTCTAGGTAAAAATGTGATTCAATCTATTATTGATATATTGACTAAATCAGATCATTTTCTTATTATTCAAGATACATTGTATCTATATTAACTTTATTTGTTGAATAATAAAGGTATAACCATGTTATATGGGGTTACCCTCTCCTTTGTATCTAATCAAGATCAAAGGTTCACTTTTAACTTTTGGAAAGTCCTTTAGAAGTCATTGGGAATTGAACTAAATTTCAGTACAACTTTTCATCCATAATCAGATGGGAAATCCAAATGAACAATTCAAACCTTGGAGGATATGCTATATGCTTGTTCAGTGGATTTCCTTGGATGTTAGGACCAAAAACTTTTTTGGGTAAGTTTTCTTATAATAATAGGTTTCATTTCATTATACATATGGATCCATTTGAGGAATTACATGGAAATCACTGTCGAACTCCATATTTTGGGATGGAGTAGGTGAAAGGAAGTTGATAGAACCAAAATTGGTAGAAGAAATGCCATAAAAAGTTATGTTGATTCAAAAACTCATGAGGACAGCTCAGAGAGGAAAAAAACATTATATGGACAACCATATGAAGTATCATTCTCACACGGTATGTGTTCTTGTCTTTCACAAAGTTTCACCATGGAAAAGTGTGATGTGTTTTGGTAAGAAGGTAAAATTGAGTCTATGGTTCATTGGACCCTATGAAATCCTGGACAAAGATGGATCAATTGCCTACTGAGTGGAATTGCCTTTAAGTTTATCCCAGGTACATAATATTTTTTATGTTTCAATATTAAGAAAGTATATTCCAGATCCAAATCATGTTTTGAGTCCAGAAGTAGTTCCGTTAGAAGAGAATATTTCTTATGAGGAATAACCAGTCCAGATTCTAGAATGCAGATAGAAAGTGTTGTAGAACAAGATGATTCATCAGGATAATGTTTTGTGTAAGAAAAATATGGCTGAAGAGGAGACATGGAAATTTTAAAATGATACGAGGGAGAAAAACCGCCACTTTTATTATAAGTGAAGAAAATAGCGAGGAAAAAATTTCCAAAAGGGGGAAGGATGTAACTTTACAGGTAATTATAGAATAAGACATTTTCATTTCTATTAATATGTTTTGAATTATATATTATATTAACTTAAAAAGGGAATCTATGTTCAATAGCGTACATGACAAGCAATAATGTGTTTCTCTGAAATCTTATATTGCACATAAGACAGAGATATACTGAAAAATAATACATTATTAATGTTATTATTTTAAATGGTACTTAAAAATTATACATTATATTGATAGGAATGAAAATAAATACCTATATTATGTTTAAAAAAGTTTATTAATTGTCTTTATGTTATTCTAATAAATTTTAGAGGCTTAAAATGAGAATAAATCCAATTTAAGAATAAAATACTATAATATTTTTAGAAGATAGTTTTACCACATTTTGATGGAGAACCCTTTTTAAATCTAGTTTTTACACTTTTATATATTCTATTTGAAAAAAATGTTCTTATTTAAAAGAGAGACAAAAAAATTCAATCAGTTTGAATTTTGGCATTTTTATGATTAAATTCATTTTTAATGAATAGTGAAAAAATACTACATTTTAATTCAAAACTGCATTTTAATCTAATTTAGTTATAGAGTAAGATTATCCTTCTAATTTAGTTTAAAGTATAATTAAATAATTTTTTTATAATTTAATTCAATATTGGACATTGGAAGTAATTTCAAATTGAAATTAGATATAAACACATGTCAATATTTTATGGTTTTTACTTTTAAAAAACCCATTTTCTCGTTTTGACAATGTGGATTAATTTTAAATTAATTACTGAAAATTCTACATTGTGAATCTGAAAAAAAGGATTCCATATTTGGAAACATAATATAAAAATTATTTAAATATTTCCATTTATTTTTTGGACATGATGAATAGTAAATTTATTAATTATTTTAATTAACACATTTAAGGGAAAATCGGGTAATTAAAGGTAAAAATAATATTAAAATAATATAAAACTACCCTAAAATATGTCCTAATTTATTTGGATGAGTTTATGTTAACCATGATTATACATGGGTATATTTTAGGACCTCCTGGAGAAACTTTTATGACCTTAATACATCTATAATATATTATTCAAGGAGCCGTCATTTTTCTTACACTTTTGTTTTTTAGAAAGTAAAGTATTTTAATATAGAGTTATACAAGGGATATCGTTGACTATAAATCGTATTTAGAAATATGAAAATATTACCTATATCAGGGGAATTTATTTATAGTTTTTATGAAATAAATAATTATATTTTATAATGACATAATGATGAAGAAAAAATTGATTTATTAATTAAAGAATGAAATAACTGATAATATAAATATTAAAAAAAAATTTATTTTACCTAATTTATGACAAAGATGAATTTTATTGGTGACTATGACATGTTATAAGTCTATTAAAGTATATTGTTTTTAATTTATCTCTTGGTTTTAATTTTATTTAAATTCAATGAAATGAATAGTGTAAAAATTGACATAATTGATATTTTGTAACAATAATAATTTATTAAATTATTTAAAATTCATAAAAATATTTTAAAATAACAAAGTAAATATTAAAAAGTCTAAAATTTCATTAAGTTTCCAATTATGAGAATTTACCCCATATAAGTAAAATTCATAGCCTCTTAATATTTAAAATGTTGTTAGCACAATTAAAATTAAAAGAGACTAATTAAGTGTAAATTGAAAAGATAATGTTTAAAATAAACTAAATACATTTCTAAAAATTATTTTATGAGAGGATTTAGAAATATTATAATCCTATATTATATATATATCATGTTTGAATCAGTTTTATTAAAAAATTAAATTAAATTAATTTAATATTTTAAGAGTTTCCAAAGGTGCCCCTCCCCAATCCTATAAAAAGGTACCCTTTCTTCTCTAAAAATTAATCTTTAATAAATTTTTTTCCAATATCTACCCAAAACCGTTACAAGAATCCCTAACTATTTACTTGAGGTCATAGTTTAGGAAGAAAACCCTTCTTAGGGGTGTTAAGGTGTTCCTTAAAGGTGATCAACCAAAGAAGAGGTATCATTTTTTAAGTGTTTCAGTTTTATTCCTTATTCCACTTACTCTAAATATTCTTCTTATAAGATGAAAAAATAACTCTAGTATACTAAATATAATGAAATTTTATTATGTTAATATCATTTTCTAAATCCATCTCCAATTTCATCAAATGGTAATGGAATAGTTCCTTTGTGTGTATGGAAGACTAACGCCTCGCAAACCGATATAGTTTATTTTTAATTATCGTCTATGAAGACTGGTTGTAATGATGAAATAAATGTTTATATATGATATTAATTACATATTTACCATTTTAAAAGAATAATATTTCAATTATGTTCTTACATTCCATGCACATAAAAATTATAACATCATTCATGCATGCGTGTGAACTATCACCTCCACGAAGCGATGTGAATCATTTTTATTCACCAAAACACTTGTATGATTTATGTTATTATATTTAAATTATTATTATAATTTTAATAACATTATTATCATTCAGTAAATATTAAATAAAAATGACTTTATTTCTATAATGATCAACTAAAAATGGAAACATCACTCATGCGTACGTATGGCCTACTGTCTCCATGATTTTAACGTTGTTCATTTTTTGTACCATAAATGAATGGGTTGACTTTAAAATATAATTTATTTATAAGTGATTATTATGTAATTAATGTTATTCTTGAGATAATGGACTTATGACTGCATGGACTATTGACATCATGCCAAGTTCATTTTTGACTAAAGCACTGAATATCAACAAAATGTCCCTTATCAACTTAAATAATTATGAAATTTTTATAATATGGAAATAAGTGACATAAAACGAATAATAAACTTAATTTTTTTTATAAATAAAGTATAAATTAACCTATTTTTATTATTCAGGAATATAAGGATTGTATATGACGAGTCTGACTCATGGTAAGAAACATCGTCTCAATCTCCTTTTATTGAGGCATATTTTGATAATATACACCACCTTCTTTTATATGGTTTATTTTCAACAATATTGATTTTTAATTTCAATCAATTTTTTTAAAAAGAAATATTTTTATACAAATAATTTTACTAAATGAAAAAAGGAATTTTTTTAACAAATGTGATGACAATGATCTTTCTGCCGCTATGACTATAATTTGGTATTTTGATTCCTCTACAAGCTGCAATTATTTTAAAAGAAAATTAAATACCTTATTCCCTTTTTAGGTATTTTGGTAATGAAAATGGCGTCACGAATGGATTGATTATATCAATATCTTGAAATGATATCTTATGATTGTAATGAGTAAATGTTATTTTTTCTTTATACATGTTTTATGTGTTATGATTATGTTATGGTTCTGGGTAATTGCTTCTGTAAGTGGGTGGTTCCATGATAAACCAATTGAGGGTGAGCCCATGATAGCTCTCAAATTCATTGGGTAATTAGATGGAGTTAAACATTAAGTTTTATCTTATGATATTTAGGGAATATATTATGATGGGTATTCCAAATGTAACAATGAAGTTACTCCCTATGTAACTGTGATAAATAAAATGTAATTATGATATGGAGACCTCAAGATAACTTTATGATTCATGATTTCTCTGAAGTTTTTCAGGATTCTTATGATTTCACCGGTTTATAAATATTAATGGACTAACATTTTCTTTCCTTATTTCCTTTCCCTTACTGTGATTTTTGTGCTCATCCTATGTTTTTAAAATGTTTTCATATGGTATAAGGATGGGTAATAAAAGGGAAGAAGTCAAGATGTTTTTTATCAATAAAAAGAAACCATGTTTACCTTTAAATGTTTTTATATTGTTGAATAAATAGATACTATTGTATTTTTTTCCACTTTATATAAATTTGAGTTGTTATGTAATAGCTATGTCCTAATTCTATAAAACTCTAAACATGAAAAGATACTCAATGTGAATTATTTAATTAACTCTAGATTATGTAATGTTTAAGGTTGGTGCCTTATATGAACTCATTCATAGAAGGCTTCATCATATCATTTCAAAAGGCAACCAAATAAGTGTGAGATAAAATACTCAGTAAGGGTTATGTACAATGGAATATATCATGATTAGATATGGAATCAACAATATATAATGGTAAATAACTAAAAATACATTAAATTTAGTAAGTAGTCTGATCTTTATGTGTAATATGGAAGGAATAAATTATTACCAAATAATTCCATATAAAAAATCACATCATATTGAAGATAATCCATGTATAATATCAATAAAAAAATTTCATGTATAATAATAACTAAAATCTCAATTAACTAAATGATTAATATTGGACATAATTATCTTATACATCATGATATCTATACTGTCATGACCTTACACCTAGATAGTATTAAAACAATGGTTAAAAACCCATTTGATTTGGCCAAATACATTGTCTCATGAAACCTTTAGATGCATTTAGGGGATATATAATTTTATTCCCTACTAATCACTACATATCCAAATCATTCCCCATATATTGAATTATTGATTAAATTCATGAAGAATATTCTATATCAATAAATGTATGTATTAAATATAGAATTTAAAATATTAATATTTCCCTGTTAATCAAATACGTTTAAAGAGAAAAACGTATGTAAAAATGATATACAATTTTGGAAATAATCATATACATGAAAAATAATAAAGATTTTTAAGGTAAATGTAATGTTAAATTAAAAATGATCATAATATAGTGATTATATTTATAGAATGTTAACAAGAACAAAATTAATCAAGAGATTAGAGGTGACCATAATTTTATCAAGAATATAAGTTTTTCAATAAAATAATATCCTTTTTAAGAAATAATGGATTTGTAGATAAATATTAAAATATGATTCAATATAATATTTTTATTTTTAATATAATTGTAAATATATTTAAGATGTTAAAAATCATAACAATATTACAATGGAGGGGAAGTCCATTATCACTGTTTATTTAAAAAACATTCATTTTGACTTTTTGTAAAGAAAGTTACATTAGAAATATTCTATTAATAAATTTTAAAAATTCAAGGATAACTTAAAATGTCCTTAATAAATAATTTTAGTAATATAATGGACTTTTATTGTTATTTTTTTACAAATATGGACATAGAAGAAACATATATCTGATTAACAAGAGAAATAAAATTAGTTTTTTCTACTAAACTTTCCATTACATGATCAAAGTACAAAATATAGGAAAATTTTGAAGAAAATATGAAAAATCCTTAAATATAAATTGGATAAGAAAATAATTGGATCTTATGAAGGAAAAATTAAAAGATTCATTCAAATAAAATAAAATATAATGAAAAAGAATGTGAGATTATAAAAATGATTTTTAAATATTAGGAAACTTTCAAATTGTAACTGCTTGAAATAATATAATATAATTTAAATATTAATCATCATGAAGAAATATTTATTAATGTTAAATACATCAAATGTGTATATTATAAACCATAATAAAGTGAATAATTCCACAATAACCAACATGTCTCAATTGAGTGTAAATTGAGATGAAATCCCTTACTATATGCTTACCTTTAGTTGAAAATGCTTAATAATCCTACATAATGGTTTTAATAATTTTATTAATTTATAAAATGACCATATTTATATTTATAATATAATATATGATACCCTTAAAACGTGTTACCACTAGTTTGATAATAATATGTCATTATTACCATTAATTTAGGTGTTAACTACTTCATTTTTCATACATGTTTTTAAAAAAAATGATCAAGTTATTATTCATAGAATATATATCCATAATCTAAAAAATTATATAATGTTATAAATATAACATTTATTCATTATACACCCTTTTAGATTTTTTGTCAATTTTACATGAAAAAATGAATCACATTGCTTCGTGGAGACGGTAGGCCATACATACCCACGAGCGACGATATCATTATCTTAATGGGTGAAAGGGAAATGAAGTGGTTGATATATTAATTTTAAAGAATTAATATAAGGTTGTATTTTTCATATAAATTCATTATTTTAGTCTTTATGACTATCCATGTGATTTGGTGATGGAAACAAAATTACACCGATTTGCAAGGTGGTAGTCCACCGTACACATGAATGATGGTTTTTCTTCCCATTTGATGGTGGTGGATATTGATTAATATTATTCAATAAACATAATAAAATATAATTATATGGGATATATTTATTTTATTACATTTCAACTATTAATACATAATTAAATGTTTTAAAATAATATGTTTTAAGATATAGCTTAGTGAAGAAAAATAGATTATCTTAGAAAAACGTCATTTGGATATCTTATTAAGGACCGTAGGTTTGGTATTTTGGGATAATTAGAACATTTAGAAAATGTATAAGGATTTTTTGGAGATATTTTGGAATGTTTTGGTCGATAATTATGTCTTGATAGGTGTGAATATGTGAGGAGAGGGGTGACTTTTTATAATTGAGGTGGGTGGAAAGCTTTTAATTATTAAAAGTTTTTAAATAATGTTATGACACTTCCATGGAAATATAAATAAAAAAATGGATCATATTATCAGGGGAAAAGGATATGGTTTGAATAAATCCCAAAAATTAGATTTCAGTTAGTGTTTAGGTTATTTTGACCCTTATCTTTATATATTAACACCCATTAAACATGTTTTTAACTTAACTATGGTAATTCATTTTTACTATTTTTTATATTCAACATGGCCTAAAATTTACTTAAAATTATTCCATAATATTAATTATGTTTATTAAAAATATATAATAGATTTTATAACATTTTATTCATACAAGTAACCGAATTTAATTTAAAAATACACCCACAAATTATGTCAAAAACGGGGTTTCAAGAAATATAGTTCTTAAGAATGAGATGCTATTATATTAATTATATGATTAGTAATAATAATTAGAAGTATTTAATCAAATATAATTACATATATAATATATTAATTGAATTTAAATAATTAAACATTATGTTTTATTTTATTTAATTAAAATGTTTAAATATTATTCCTTTTAAAATAAAAACATTTTTTCTGAAAAGACTCGCTTTTACCTATATATGATCTTTTATTTATTTATATAAAATTGATTACTAATAAATTGATAATTATTAACATTATTACACATTAATTGTAAATAAAAAGGGAAATATTAAATACCAAAATTTCAATTATTTATAAAATCTTATTTTAAGGGAAATTTTAAAAAATTATTATAGCCTTATTTTAACCAAATAAGTTTAAAAGCAATAATCATCTAATAAGATTGTAATTTTTGTTCCATGAAATACTAAAATGTGAAATTTATTATAGTTTTATTAATACATAACGTTCACCTACTGTAATTGGGGCTTGGGTGTTACATACGGGATGAGGTATATAGCCATAATCAGACATTACAGAAGCTATAAGGTTTGTGGGATATGATTTACAGCCACAGTTAGGTGTGAAGGTTTCTATAGGGTACATGGTATGGGGTCCATAGCCATAGAATAAAAGACTATGGATATAATTTTTTTGGTATGGGGTTTATGACCATGGTTGCACATAATCGTAACTATAAGGTGTGTGGGATTGGGTCAATATACACAGTACAACATGAACATGGCTATAAATCCCATATATCCACAAGACACTTAACTATGGATATAAGTTAAGAACAAAAAATTATTATTAATATTTTAATAAAAATAATAAAACAAATTTTTATACATTTGTATACGATAATACTCATATGAAATTTATAATGTACATTATTGTATAGTTTAAAGATCTAGGTTCTAAAATTAATGGATGTAAATTTTTATCTAACATGTAACCACAGTCATGGTGACCATGGATGTTGGTTCATAGGGTACAACCTATATCAATGGGTAGGTTCACCCATGGATATTGGTACCCTATTTCCAAAAAAATAGTTCCCATCACTATAGGTTTCATCTAGGGCCTATAACCATGATCTAAGACCATGCATATAGGCCACACCCCATGAACCTATATCCCCAACCATGGTTCCCATGGATATAGGTTCTACCCATGGCCTATATCCATGGTCCATGAATGTGGATATATCTCCATGGGCCAAATCCAAGCTAATGACACCCATGGGTAATTCTCTCATGTTTATAACCCTTTCTTCATAGTTGCGTCTGTTAGTACATTAACACAGTTTATAGTTAATACGTAAACTATTTTAAAAAATACAAACAATTTATCATTTAATTTTTATATATAAAATTTAACATATTATAATTTTAATGAAAATTGTAAACTTTTTACAATTTATATGAAATGGAGTGACCCAAACATTATATACATAAATGTTTCACCATTTTAGATAAATATTTAATTTAATTCATAATAATACACCAATAGGGACTATAAAGGTTTAGTGACCCTATAGACTAGATATATAATCATATTATTTCAAGAAATATCGTTAGAATCTTTCAAAAATTGATTCTTACATAGTACACTTCGTAGATATATCATAATTAAAAACATTCTTCACAACTTTAGGAAATAAAGCATAAAAAAGGGAGAGATCATATGCTCATTAAGAGAAAACATGGGAGGTATTAGCCAATGATGATATGTAAGAATTAAAATAGATTAAGGGTATAAGAAAATGGTCATAACAATTGAAAAATCATAACAATAAATTAATAGATAATAGTAATTGAATAAGGCTTTTGAAGTTCATAATACATGAATCATAGAAGGATCAAAGATCATGATCCATGAGACCGTATCATAAGAAAAAATAACTTTTATAGAGAGTGCCATAAATTAGAAAAATCATAATCATATAAATCATTTTTCTTGGCTATCAACCTTAAAATTCATCACATGCTGGGCTTGGTATAACCACCCGTGTACCCTATTTGGGATTGGGATAACCTTCAATGTACCATATTTTAGCATTGTGATAACCTCCCATGAACTATTTAATATCATAAAAATTATAAAACACTAAATAATTAGAGGTATAAAATAGTCTCACCTTCCATATAGTCATAATACTTTCATATATATTTCATAAGATCATGAAAATATTTCTCAGTTCATGACATATTAACCTAAAAAAAATAGATTTCACTAATATTTAATCATTATAATCATAATCCAACCAAATAATGAAAAAATATGTAATCATTTTATTATATCCCTTTTGAATCATAACTAACATTAATGGATATTTTCAAAGATAAAAATATTTTTAAAATATAACTGGAACATTTCTTGGGGGAAAATCATTTTCATTTTGAAGTCACTTATTTAAAATCTATTTTTCTTTGAAATATTAAGGAAATAATTCTCTTTGAATATAAACATATAAAATTGTAAAGGAATAATCAAATAAATTAGTATACATGATGGTGGGAAAATTTGTTCATGATGTATACATCAAAATAATTATTATGTTAACAACTTTGGTAAAAATTACCAAATTTGGAAAATGACAACAATATTATATTAAAACCATTATATATAAGGTAAAAAATCGGTAAAAATTGTGTTAATAAATCATTTATTAATATCATAAAAATTATTGGATACATTTTAAATAAAATATAATCATGAATGAAAATATTTCTCGTCCAAATAGTGAAATAATGTTGATTTTTCTAAAACATATTGTTTTGGAATTTTGAGTAATATAGAGATTAAAATGAACGGAAAAGATATAATATTAAGAAATAACTACAGGAGAAGAAAAAAAAATATTTTTTTGATATATAGATCATATAATTTCATTATCATAAAATTAATCACAAACAATCTCGATAAAAATTGAGATTGTAAAATAAAACCTATACCACTTTGGTTACTTTTGAATCATAACTATAATGAAATAAATAACATAAAATGAAACTTAAATACCACAAATATATAATGATTAATTATATAACCTATAAATGTTTAAATATATACACGACATGAAGGAAATATGTCGTGAATATGTCATTTTTCTCATAGAAATTAAAGCGAGATGGGAAACAGTTACCTTAGGACGAACATACTTTGTAAGTTACCTAATCTTCAGGTATAATAAATTAGAATTATTTATAATTATATACCATGTTAATACCCCTACTTATAATACCATAATTAGTTTACTTTAATTATATTAAAACTTTTTTAGTAACAATTTTTCATTATTATTATCATTTTGGGAGTTAACGGGTTCATTTTTTTATGCATGCTTTAGTTCTATAGTTAAGGTAATTTCATCTTGATCATGGTTTCATCATCTCCAAGATTTTAATAATATTATTGGTATATTATTATTCCATAATATCACTAGTACATAACATTCATTAATCATTCATGTTGTAAACATTATAACATTACTCATATTGGTGGTAAAACCAAACTATCCAACAACATGTTATAAAAGTTGATTTATTAAGGAAATTCTAAGGTATAATATTAATATAACATTTAAATTTGTCTTCATATGTCATATTTATTATATATATTCATTATATATAATTTTAGAAAAATACAAAAAGATAGATATTAAAAATAAATACGTCACCCATGGATACGGTAGTCCGTACTTGTGCACGAGTGATGATTCAACATTTTGATAGATGAAAAAATAAAGGTAAATAATATTTTTTCCATACATATTCATAAGCAGTAATTTCATTTCCCATTTTATGTAAAGGATGTGAAAAATGTTTTACAAAAATCATAATAATATCTCAATATATTGAAGACACTGGAAAAATTATGTTTGGATGAGTATAACAGATTTAGAGGATATAAAATATGATTTTTTTAAAGAGTAGGTAATGATGATTATCAATTTTTAGGAGAGAAATAAATTTCATTACAAATAATTATTTCTTAGGATACTCTTAGGAGAAGAGTAGGTAATATAAAATGAGGGGTTGAAAGCTAGAAATTTTTTAGATAGGATTTTTAAGTTATATTTCTCAAGGTTTGTGAATAAGGGAGGATAAAATGTTCCATTTTGTAAGTAAGGGGAGAGAAACACATAGAGTCACATAAATTATTTAAATAAATTAAAGTATCATTATTGTGAAATTAACACCAAATATAAGATAAATTTATGGAAATATTAGATAATGTTAAAATATATTTCGTCCAATACATTTTTTATTTTATAATAAATCCCTATTTTGGTTGAGTGGAAACCTTACACACACTGATCAAATATAGAAAAAATTAAAGAAATTAACCAAATAGAAACTGTTCAACTATCTATAATCAAAAATAAAACCAAACATTAATAAAAAACATTTACAAATTCAGGTTTCAAAAAAACAAACCCAATACTTCTTCATGATACCCACTTCAAATTAAAATAGAAAAAATAAAAAAACATGTTCCCACATCAGAAAATGATCCACCTTGAGTCATACACATGACCCAAAATCTAATTTGATCATCACAAATACTTCTAGTGATATTGACCATTGGAAACTATAAATCATCGATATTGAAAAAATCAATACAGAGCCACTGAAACACCAGAAAAAACTATCATTAACACCTTTGGGAACCCCCACCATTGAGAAAAACCAACCATGATTAACATGATATCATCACGAATATAGAATCCCCTAACATGGAAGACCAAAAATATTGTCTTCACCATAAACCCAATGCATGAATAGGATCATGAACCAAACCCTAAAAAAAGAGAAAAAAATAAGAAAAACATTAAAAAAATACAAAAAATGTATAAGATCACCAAGTTGAGGATGAAAACCGGATGATTCCATTAGATGATGAGTAGTAGAAAAACCTCATGAAGTAGAACCCACACATCAATGACAACCACCAACACCATCACTATCCCAAAATACCACAATAACCTTTTTACAAGATAAATAATGGGGTTTGGAACAAAGTGTTATACACAAAGAGTAGAGGAATTTAAGTGCTTGATGATGAATAAAGAACCACCAAAAAACAATTTTAAAATAACCACAAACCACTAAAGAAACATCATGAAAAACTAGAATGTGGTTTTTAAAGGATGGTTTTGGCGATTATAATAGTAAAGGAAATGTTTGAGGCCCTAAAAACCAAAAATAAAATTGATGGATGGCGCCAAAAAAATATAACTGAGGCCAAAAAATTGAATCCTAAACCAACAGTGTTCCATTTTACAAAACCAATTTCGGGTTAAACATGATAGATATAGTGATAAAAGTAGAGAGGTAGCGTTTGAATTAATCAAAACACCAACAAAATTGGGCCTCTAATGATATGTGAGGGAACCTAAAATAAATAGGTAACGAGAGATGTGGAGAGGAATAATAAACAAGAAACATTTTTCTTAGAGGGACGAAGAGGGGAAATTAATGGTGAGAACTGGCATAGATCAAAAGTGCCATCAATAGAGCCACAAGGAGATTCTGGAGGAAACCCTTAAGGTTTCCACGTAGAGAGTAAGAGAGAAACCAAGGGAATTTGATTCCATTTACACCAGAAATATATTTAACCAATAATATTTAGATAATATAAAGTGATATTTTCCCCTAATATCTTAGTTTAATCCCTATGTATAGCTATTTTAACCCTCACTGTGATCCAAAATTTGTACTATTTTTACTAATTATTATGAAACAATGGAAGTTGTATCATTTCAAAATTTAGAAATTATTATTACAAATATGGTAACCATTTTTTCAAATTAAATTTATATACTTTTTATAAATTAATTTGATAATAAATTCATAAAACAAAAGAAATTATTTTTTTAGAAAAAGGAATTTTAGGACAAAAACGAATTTATATTAATTTAATTCCTAGTAAAAATTATTTGATGAATGTTAAAATATATTTTTCAATATATATTCTATAAATTTAATTAAAATCATAAATAAATAGTCATTTATTTAATTTATCATGATAAAAATACAATGCACATGTCCGTTTTTTCCTAAAAGATATCTATTTTTACATTCAAATGCTATTATAATCATTCTAAACCATTATATAACTAAAGTATTAATAATTATTAATAAATATAAATAAATTTAATTAAAATAGTTTAAAATATCTGATCAATATACATGATATGTAGAAAATTTTAATTCATAAAAAAATAGCTCTTTGAATTAGAAAAGGAATTTATTAAAAATTTAGTGAATATTTTTTTAGGCATTAATGGATACATTTAAATTAAGAATATATATTTATATATATTTAATAATGTTTATAATAAATTGTATACCCCTATCCATGGTCCATGTTATAAATTTTATAATATATTATGGTTCATTTGAACTCGAGGTTTCTTATAAAGTTAACTATATATTAATATGAATTTATTTCAATGGAATACAAATAAAATCTCATGGTGTTACATGTAAAATGTAAACTGACTATACATAAAATATAAAATATAAAACAAATTACAGCCTTTATAAAAACTGAATTAAGTTTTTATGTTAATACTGTTTACTCTAAAATATGTAGTGATTATTTAAATTTACACATCATATATATTTTTATACATATTTACAATCCTAGGTACGCATGGAAGAATTTCATATTTTACATAATTTTTTTTTGATTTTAGAGACCTATTTCACCCAGACATAACTCTTGATATGGGAAATTAAATATTATATACTTCGTAGAAAATACAACACACTTGAGAGGATTGGAAAGAGCCCCAAAATAGCATAACACATAGAATAAAATTAGTTGGCAGAAGCTATACATACTAAACATACAGAATTTCAACCATGTTTCTATAATAATGAGAGACATAGAGATATATTAAGTGAGTGGGAATTGATCATTCATGAATTTTCCACCAATGGGAAGGATTTATGAGCTTAGGTACCATGATTTATAGTTATAAAAATCTTACATTGTTGATAAAAATAAATGGTAAACATGGAAAATCATTCTTGGAAATGAGACTCATTCTCAGGTCCTTATGATCAATGTTATATGGAAAATTTACATATGTATCTAAGGGTTAAAAATATCTTAAATTATGTTGTAATTCATTGAAATTAGATCTTAACTGATCTATTTTTAACTTAAAAGATATCCAAAATGGGGAAATCACTGGAACAATCCATGGAGGAGTTAATAATCTTTAATCAAAGTAGTAAATACATGAATTCAAAGTAAATTTAAGGGTGAAGAGTAATGGGAATTGATTTAGAACTATTTTGTTCACAAATATGAGTCCCCAAATTTGAAGGATTAATTAGAATTTTTATACAGAGATCTTATAAGACTTATAAATGTAGAAAATATTGGATATAATATGTATTTAAAACATACACATCTTGGAAAAATTATAAGCAACGTCATATCTGTTTGGATTATGTCGTGTCATTTTATTTTGATTTTGGATGGTGCGTATAATTGTTTTGAGGTATGGGTTAGTTCTTACTTATAATAGTTGATTCTTTTATGTTTTTTAGTTTGTATATTTTCATTTTACTTAAATTAAATTCAAATTTATCTGATTCTTGTTGATTCTTGTCCATTTTCATAGGTTTGGTTCAGTTATGTTGGTATATAATTGAAGTCATTTGAACAAAAAAAATATTAGGATTCTATCATGCTCCTGTTTAATATTTTTTTTATAAAGTGTGAATTTACATCACAAAGACCTTGTTTTTAATTTCTTTCTAAGAAATTATAAAAAAGAAATTTCAATATTAAAAAACAAATTATTAATAAAAAATATAATCATTTAATTTTTAGTAAAACCATAAAATTCCAATAATACCATAAAATCAGTACTCTTCCAATAAGTGATCATTTCAAGGTATAGTGTAACTAGACAATCATTGATGGTTGGTGTACACTATGACATAGTTCTGAGCATACTTATCCCACCAGCATATAATTCATGCTTATATGATTTCCACTATTCTCTTAATTCCATATACCATGTTGTATTCATATATTGAATAAAAGTATATTTAATTCAAATATTAATATAAAATATTAATTTATAAAAATAAAATGATAATATATATTTCAATTTAAAAAATTTTCTTATCCATATATCATACCAAGTGTTTTCATAGATTTTTTTATCAACACATCTCCACGAGATTGGTTACACTAAAATGATGTCATTATACTTGTCTAACTTCCTTATAATGCTTCCATATTTTCTGCTATTTTAATGATCAATTGGTTTTCTTCATTTTACACTAAAATTATTTGAATTTGATAGATCCAAACTTTATACTTCATGTACGCCCACATCACATATTTAAAAATTGAACTAAAGAAGAAAAAAGAAAAAATAGTTTTAATACACATTATAATTCAAATAAAATTATTTAGATAGAATTTAATGCACTTATAAACATATAACTGATCTAGACTAATCATTTTTATTTGATGGATCCATGTGTTGTGCTCAATCAGTAGCATTCAAAGTATAATCATGCTCCAATTCTTGCTATTGGTTATCTTAAAGACATGGAGTAGACGTTATATGAGCGCAATCATAAAATATGTGATGGATAGGTGTTGAAATGGAGGAGTTATATAATTGGATTGAAAATAATTGAAGGGATGAGAAACTATCATTTGATATAATAATGAATATAATAAGTATATCCTATCTGATATGATGATAAAGGCATAGGATTCAACATCCTCCACATTCCATGTTGAGTAGTTGGAGGATAAAGTGTGGTAGATGAGATATCTAGTGGTGGGTTTGGATGAAAATTAGTATGAAAATAAGTACCTCTATAATCACCTCCACTTGATTTTCTATACTAATCACCACTGTTAATATTCTAATCAGATATTAGTTATGGCCTAGATGATAGTCCATGAATTTGTTTTTTAAAATTATTAGTAAATTATATTTACTTTATTTTAATTGATCAACATTAGAATTACTGTAAACACTATAAGAATCAAAGGAGGCAGTACAATATCATAGTTTTTTGTGATTATTTTAGATTAATATCTTCCTTGCATTACTTTAATATCATTCATATTATGCATTGAATATAAATGAACATTTTTTAAATTTCAAATAATAATTTAGAAATATAAATAAGGTATAAATGTTACACCCCAAGTTTTTATGGACCTTTTTCCGAATAAATTATGTTTTCATTTTGTTCTCACAATGCACTAAGTAAAAAATTTCTTTCATATGGAACATTAACATGGTGTACATTACATGCAACATTTACTAGGTGTATATTACACATAACACTAATTTGGAGAATGTTACATTAAACAATAATGTTTCAAAATGAATCAGTGTACATTACATGCAACATTTACTAGGTCTATGTTACACGTCATCACCTCGGTCCATGATCCACCTCAATCCATGCTCCCAGATTCGCAATCAACCCCTCTTCATCATCACATAACCAGAAATTTGAAGCCCCCAGAAAGGACTTGTTTCCATTGTCGAAAAGAAGTTGGAAAACATCCCACCAAGGAATCAAACCATCGCCAACAATATTACACGATTTCAACTTCAAATAAAAATGAAAACTGCATAACATCTTCAAACAACATAGAATTAATCAAGGATAAAAACCAATTTGCATTCAAGGTTAAACCATGACCTTCACTGACCCAAAATCCCTACACAAATCAGACAGCAAGAAAACCAGTTCGAACAAACCCTTTATATAGATGAAACTGAAACGAACATCCGACACATCATGAGAAATAAAAAATTCAATGAAGGAGCAAGACACCATAGTAGAGTTTGAAGGAGAATAGTCTCACGAAGAGCCAAGACCTCACCCAGAACCACTAACCTTGACTGAAGAAGACACCACTAGGAAAAGTCACACCATAAATAGAAAGAAATAAGAGAAAGGTAAAGGAGGGAGGGGTAATTAAGATATGGGAGACGACACTGAAGATTTTTCTGAGAAACATCAGTTTTTGATGAATAGTGAAAAATATCAGATTTTAATTAAAAACTTATATTTCATCTAATTTATTTACAATGTTAAATTAGATTTTAATTTTGTTTAGATGTTTAATTATATTATATTTTTATCAATTAATCCAATTTATTTAATTGGAAACAATTTCATATTAAAATTAGATAAATAAACTTAGCAAACTTTTTATCATTTTTTACTTTATAAACCCGCGTTGTCGACCCGATTGTGAGATTAATTATAAATTAATTTCTTCCTATTATATGAATATAATTTAGAATAATGTATTATATATTTGGAATGACCATAATTTATTATTTATAATAAGGAAAACATAATTTTTTACTCAACAGATTAGTGAATGTAATTCAAATTAATTACAACGATTAATGTAAAATTAAGCTTAACTATGGACTAATCCTTAAATTTAAGACCAAAAACGACTTAGAAATCTATAGAAAACCCATTTAATGGAAATTATTATTCAATTAACCTTCCCTTATTTATTTTTTTTGGTTTTTATGACTTTTTTAGGTAAAAACATTGGTACATCAAACTTTGTTTTTAAAAATGCCAAGGGTTTCCTTTCCTTTCCATATAAAAGGCCACCGGCAATCCCTCTTATTCACCCCTATAAAACCACTTAGGTTAAGCCAAGATCTTCATAATAAAATTTAAAAAATCCCTAACTTCCTCATTTAAGCCTCCATTTGGGTAGAAAGTCTTCCAAGGAAGCCTTTTGGTATAATCCAAAAGGAGTTACCCAGTTAAGAATTAACACCTTCTCTCAAGCTCCTTTCTTTTATTTTCTTTCTCCACCCCTCCACTATATTTATTCCATTAGTATATAAAAAATCCATTATCCTAAATATAATATTATTTTTTATGCTAAGTGTTAAACCTACACTTACACACACCTCCATATAATGGGTAATGAACATACTCTTTACGTGTATGGAGAACTCCCACCTCACTAAAGGATGATTGTTCATTTTTCCTTTACCGCCTATCATGGTTGAAATTATGATAAAAACAATATTTATATATGTTATATATTATATTTATTATGTATCTATGTTTATTAATTCCCTTTAAAACACATATCTTTTTTTACTTTGGATTAGGTGTAAATACGATAATTTCATTTGAGCAAGTGTGGACTACCACCCCCTCAAAGCGGTGTGATTCGTTCACACACTACATGAAATGTATTAAGGATGGGTTTACTAAAATTATATGATATATATATAATTATAATTATAATTTAATTATATTATATACATATATACGTATAATTCATTTTCATTCATTCTTTCAATACGACAATAAAAACAGAAATAGTGTTAATGCATTCGTACAACTTACTATCTCCATGAATGGTATCTTCCATTTCATAAATATATATAACATAGATTTTTAAAATAAAAATATACTGAATATAAATTATATTTGTATCATTATTTATATTCTATAATCATGATATAATTATAATGAACAATGATATAACAAATTATGACACATGCGACGAACAAAGCGAATATTACCCGAAGTGAAACCTTAACATATGATTGTTCAAAAAAGGGTAATATAAGGTCATGATAAAACCATATATGGTATTAGATATAATAATATGGTTTTATTAAAGTTTTATAATAAATTTATATTTATTATATATGTGTTTTTAATGAGTACGACGAGAGTCAAGACACATGGTAAGGGGATTTCACCTCAATATTTATTTCCTTAGGATACATGCTTTATTGACCACCCATTACTTTTTTGTGGTGTGTATACTGCCTATGTATGTTTTAAATGATTAGTATAATAAAATTTATGGGTACTTAAATATCCATTTTATGATCTATCTTTCATGGGGTTTATGTTTCAAAAGTTCCCAAATCAGCAAAATAGTTTTGTCTCAATTTTCCTTCTTTGAGACTAATGTTTTGTTATATATCTAAATTCTTTTTCAAGGTGTATATAATTATTTTTTAAATGTCATATAATGAATATAATTATTTTCATGATACTTTAAGATTAATTTAATGTCCATTTCTTACATAGAGAGTACGATTTCAAGAAAACATGTGGTAAGGGTTTATTGAAACAATCTCATCACTTTTTCAAGATTGTTAATGATTATGCATCTTTTATGAAATGTTACGATCCATATATCAAGAAAAATCATTAATTTTATTATACTATGATTATTAAAGATATTATTATGTATTATTTCCATTTTCTACTCTTTGGTACTTAAGATAATGTTTTAAGTAAAATATGAGTGTCTCTCTCTTTAGTCAGAAATATATTGTATTATAAAACCATGTTTTCAAAAACATTTTCAAGAATGTTTTCAAATTATACTTGGAGATAATTTTCAAGGAAAATGATTTAAAAAACATTTACTTTAATTAAATGCATCTATTATAATTTTTAAAAGAAATTTTCATATAAAATGGTTTTCAAAAGTTTTTATGTTTTAAAAAGTGGTTTTCAATGCTGAAAGAATATTTTATATAAGAAAGGTTTTTAAATGAAATTTAAAAATTATTTATCATCTAAGATAACAACCGTTAGTGTTACTCATTCATTTATGGGGAATTATACAATGTTTCCATTCATTTTATTTCTCTGAATGAATTATGTTTTTGTGGCATGATGTTTCTGAAACCTGTTTCTCTTTCATGGGTTATATGCTATTGAAATAGGATTCGTTTCACTGGTTATATTTATGAGGAAATTATTATCAAATATATATATATTTACACATGTTATTATATGATTACATGTTTATAATACCTATTTCATTTTGTGGGTATGATCTATTTTTTTATGATCTTATGGAATATGTATATATGATTTCACTATGAGATTAGTGGGACCTATATCTCCCTCCAATACATTGGATAATCATTTATATCTCATGATATAGACATGGATGGAAGGAGAAATGAACTCTGTTCATTATTATAGGGCTTAAACATGAAATGAACTCAATTTAGTAATATAGGTCTTGAACGGTGAGCGAACTCAGTTCAATTTTATAGGGCTAGAACAAGGAATGAACCCAGTTCAGTAAAGGATTTTACCCACTAATATGGTATAAGAATAAATTCCTTGAATACTATAGAAATAATTATATATTCTTACTGGTCTTCCACAATTCCATGTTTTATTCCTAGGTTATGATTTCATGGTTTATGTTCTTTATTTCCTTATGATTCATGTCTTATGAATTTCCAATCTTTATGACATGATTCATGTATATGATATTTGATATGTGGGGGTATGATATTATATTTCCATGATCATGTTACCATACCCTTATTCTCATGATTATGCTTAAATATCTCCCTTGTTTACCCTTATTGAGCATTTTATCTCACCCTTTTTTATGTTTCATTCCCCAGTTTATATAGATATGTATTATTTTTTATGTGTTTAAGAAGGGTGATAGTTTAAAATAACCTAGTGGGAGATAATGTAGATCAATTATGTATCAGTGATTATGTTTCCATGTTTCCAAAGGAACTAGAATATTATGGTCTTTGGGAGTCTATTTATATAATGATTTAAGTATTCCAAAAATTTTATGTAATGTTAATGTATGAATAGAGAGGGTCTGTATAGTTGGTTTCAGAGAAAAGGTTTAGTCAAACCTTTGGAATATAGAATGAGAAAACCTTGGGAAGAACCCTATGGACATGTTTAAGGATAAGTCCAGGGATAAATAAAAGTATAGGAAAATGTACTAGAATTTTTTTAAAGGGTAGATTGAGTGGTTTCCTAGAAATACATCTCTGTCTATATACTAAAACTGGATGTGAATCTGGAACATATGTACCTAGGGGTAACAACTCTGACAAGATGTTCTAGTCTAATATCTGGGTAATCTAGTACATGACAACGAGCCTTTCTACACACCTAGTTTGACACTCCTATGGGATATGCTTTATAAATTCACAAACTCTTCACAAACCATCATGAAAGATTTAAATAGAAGTTACCTTTGAATAACCTAGGAAAAACCTAAGGTGACATAAATTAAAGAAGGTTTCAAAATTTTGAAAATCTATAAGTTACTTTTCATGATTATGTGGTTCATTAATTTGATAACTATTACTTACTCTATTATTTTAATTTTAGTCAATTGCTAGAACCCAAAGGAACTATGATAATGGTGATTGCGATGGGAAATGTTAAGATTGTACTCCTGAGTAACTGAATGATATGGGGGTTGGAATAAAAAACTTCATTACTATTCTGTCATAGATTTCAAAAGATATGAATCATGGTGGACTTACAAATGAGAAAAGTATGGAACAAAATTATGTTGAGTGTTTCATGAGGAAACATTCACCTTCTTTTAGAGGGTATTATGATCCACTTATTGCTGAATAATGGATTAGTACCACTAAAAAGATATTCTTCTTTCTCTAGTGTTCGGAGCATGATAAAGTCATTCTAGATGTCTATCGGTAATAAAGTGATGAAAACTAGTGGTTAACTCTAATAAAGATTATTAGGTAGTAATGTAGAGACCCGTATCTTGACGTACATGGACATTACATTACATTTGCGGAATACTTAGTACATAACAAAAACACACACTAAAGGATCGTAATAGTTTAGTGTCTTTGGAAACTCGGAACATAATCTTCTAATCGTGGTGAAAGTTCTTCAATATCTCCCATAAAGGTCATCCCTTTTTTCTACCTAAAACCTTTCTTTATATCCTGGGGAAAAGAAAACATAAAAGGGTGAGCTCAAATGCTCAGTAAGGGTAAACAATGGAAATATCAATCACATAATTTTCATAAGAACATAACATTTTTGGAAATCTTAACCTGCAAAAGAGATCATAATTTCATAACATGGGATAAATCATAGTAGTGAAATGAAATCATAACTTAAAACATTACTCATTGTGGCATACACACATAATCATAGAGAATCATTTCTTGTTAGTCAAGACTCATTGCCAAGACTATCTTAGTGGACAAAGTCCCTTTCTGAATCGAGTAATCCTCGTTTCAGTCCTGTTTCACTGAACCGGTATAACCTACCATTCCAGCCATGTCTATCTCATGAGATATAAAATCTTTACCCAATGCATTTGAGGGAGATATAGGTCCCACCCATCTCTTAATGAATCCTTTCTTATGTGTGCCACAAAATCATAAATCATACATCATTTCATAACCCATGTAATAAAAATGGGATTCTTAAACAGCATGACATCATAAAACCATTCATATAAGATAAAGGAATTCATAAACATAATTCCATCACAACATAGTCAAATCAATGTAAAAATATGGATGGAAACAGAACTCTTTATTATCTTAGATGGAAAATAATTTTGATAAAACACTTGAATTGAATTCTTGAGGAAAATATCCTTTCTTCTTCAAAATCAATTTCTTTTCACAAAACATCATGCAACTTTAAAAGAAAGATATTTTATTGAAAATAGTCATGAAATCTTTTAGAGGAAGCTTCATGAAAATAAGGCTTTATAAAACAGTAGAAATCCGTTCGTGCCGTATAAGTTAAAAAAATCATTCTTCGTACTTTTGTCGGAAAAGTCAAAAAGTACCTCGTACGACAAAAGATTCCTTTCATACATATTACTAAAAACTCACCGAAGGGTAAAAATGGATTTAAACAATTGTAGGTGGATGGAAATAATATTACATTTTGATGAAACATGGATGTGGATGATAAAATACACCCTAGTAAATACTTACGAATAAACAATCTCGGATAAAAATGAGATTGTGATATTTCCCTTACCTTAGGTCCAATTTTCTTCGTATGTGTCCGAACCTCCTGTATAATGATTTAAATAATGTCATTGACTTATTACAGAATCATATTCATTGTTATGATATCATATATGGTTCACTTATGACATTATATTACCCGTTCTTTTGTAAATTCCATGTTAAAGAAGCGTTTTGGGTAAAATCGTTTCATTTATCGTAGGTGTTTTGACTTGTTGTTCTTGACATCATTATTACTTATATCATGATTTACTTACTTCCAGAATATAAAATATGATTTATATATCATATATATTCAGTATATATATATATATAATAGATAGATAAATAAAATGAAAAACACCGTTCATGGAGACGGTAGTCCGTACGTACGCATGAACGCTGTTTTTCTTTCCTTATTGTCTTGAAATGGAAGTAAGTAGATGACATACATATGTATATATATATACATAAATCCAGTAGCTTTATAATGTCATGTATTTCATTATTATTTCTTATATATACATTATAATCATTCTTAAATGGTTAACATGGAGAATGAATCTCATCGCGTCGTGGAGACGGTATTCCGTACGTACGCACGAGCGATGATATCATTTCTATAAATATTGAATTGAATTGGAGTGGATTATAAAATATATCAGAATCATTATGATGTTGTAATAACTATGTATAGTTATTCTTTACACCATTATACCCATCCATGTAAGTTGGTGGTGGAAAATAGATTACACCACGGCGTGGAGACGGTATTCCGTACGTACGCACGCGCGGTGATTTCTTTTTCCGTAGGATGGATAGATGGTGAAATAGGGTTGTTTCATACTTATAATAACATATCAGTATATGAGTGATACTGATGTTATTACTTCATAATGAAACAACCTAAGAAGAAGAAGTGGAAGAAGAAATAAAGATGAAAGAATTGGTAACGGTAATTACCTCTTCTTTGAAGTGCCTCTTTGAGACCTCCTCTTAGGGCACTAGAATTGGTCTTTGAGGAAGACCAGAACCTCTAGGATGTTGCTAGGGAAGTGGAGAAGGGATTTTGGCAGGGGTTGGCCGAGCTTGAGTGCTCAAATTGGTGTGAGGAGGAGGGGGAGGAGGTGTCCTTTTATAAGGGAGGAGAGGGGCACCTTAGGAATTCTTAAAAATATTAATTTATAATAAATATAACCCACTTAAAAACCTCCAAAAATGACTCATATTCGAAGCTTAGATGAGATAGGGTTGTAATCTCATCAACCAGTCAAATTTATAAATGTTTGGATCTTATTTTAAACCTTATCAATTAGATTTAACTCTAAGTTAAATAATTTAACTTTTACCGTGTCTTTTTGTTTTCTTTCACTATATGGTTAATACACTTACTATAACATGCCAAACGAACCCCAAATTGTATATTATTAATACATATATCCTTATCTAAGTCATTTGGCCGAACCTTAGATTTTTAGGAATAAAATAACAATTAATAATATAATATTTGATTTAAAAACTATTTTGTGTCAATTTTGACACTATTTGATATATGATTTTTTTGAAAGTCATAAAAGAATTATATATTCGAACCAAGTTGATTAAATCAACACTAATATATCATAGTAACCTAGAAAATTAGTGGAATTCATAAAAAGTCTTAAATTACATTTATTTTGGTATTTATATTATCAATTATGTCAATATTTCATTAATAAGATAATTACTGCATCATCTTTGTGTCATAAATAAATTATATTATATGCTGTCTAAAAATTACAAATAAAATACCATCATGTAGGAAATCTTTTTAGATTTCTAATGAATATTTATAGTCGAATTTATCTTATGTATAACCCCATATTAAAAATGATTTACTTATTAAACTTTGATTTTAACTATTTTAACCCTTCTTTAAATAAATTAATAATAAATGTCCTAATCTAATCCAAGTGGGCCTAAATGGTCATATTTTATTCCTAAGTTTGTTTTTGGTCGAATTACACTTGTCCAATAGAATTAGGACATGTGTTAGGGTAATATTAATATCATATTTACCCTTAGTTACCCTATTTACTATTAACCGTGGTAAAAAAAGTAAAAAGTTACTATTCACCAAAAAATTATTTTCATCTCATTGAACCACATTTTAGTCCTTGATATTAACCGCGTCTCTCGGATTTTCGAAATTCCATTCACAGAAGCGGTAAAATTAAGTTTTATGCAAAATTCCGTTTTTAACCTACCACTTAGTGGTTTCACTATTCATCAAAAATTGAAAGTTTTCAGAAAAATGCCAAAATTTCATCCTAAGCTATATTTCATATTCCGAATTCAAAAATGAAGTCTATTTTACCAAATTCATAACATAGAAGTTGCATTAATTAATTTTATAATTAAATCCCGCTGTTAAAACAAATAGCGTGTTTTTTTTTTAAGAAACAAAATCTATCAAAAGATTGACACTTGATTATGTCTGGTTTAAATGTGAAATTACAAACAATGACCAACATTGTATTAAATTGTAAAAATATATTCTAAATATACTTTAAAACCACTCAAATTAATAATTTATCACTATTAATTATTTCGATTAAAAAGGTTGTTTTTAATTATAATTTAGTAATTTTCACTATTCATTAGAATATGAAAGTTATCCGAAAAGTACCAAAATTTCACCTTAGGCTAAATTCGTTACTCCGAATCCAAAAATGAATTCCATTTTGAAAAATAAAATTTACAAAATTTCCAAAAAGTGGTTATTACTATTCATAACGGCTAGTTTTAATAATATTTTAATAGCATATCGTTGTTTCGTGAAACTCAGTATTGCGTACTATACACGCTATCGAGGAAGGTCGCGATTGCGTGTAACGGAAGGAAAGTCAAGGATGCGTATTGTGAAAGCTTCTTTTGTTGTAGCGTACAACACAAGACATTAATGAAATTAAAAAGAATATTTTTCATAAAATCTTGGGGCGTTACATTCTACCCCCCTTAAAATGAATTTCGCCCTCGAAATTCGTCGGGGTTATAAATGGTTTACTATTCAAAATTTTCTTTGATAGAAACCCACATCGTAAAAAGGAATACCAAAACATGGCTTTAAAAACTAAAGTATGAAATGTAACGATTACCCAAATATACTAATCACTGGGTTTCCACATAGGTGAAAATATGGATATGGAAGAAAAATCTAACCATCATGTTCTGATGGAGAGTGGTAGAGAACATGGCTATGGAAAAGCCAGTAATCACAAATCCATAGATTTGTGATGATATAAGGTACCATCTGATTCATCAGGTATAAGATCACTAGGACAACATTTTTGGTTTTCAAGATCATTTCCCTAAAGTTGAAAATTTGCTTAGAATAAATACTTACTTTATTTTGGTAAAATATCACTTTTGTTCGTGCCTTGAACAATTTCTACTTCATCTCTTAAATAAATGAAGTTGAATTTGTTATTCGTGATGTGTTAGCAGATCATGTGATAGAATGACAGGTCATTCCATCTGTCTCAAACAAAAGGTTAGCAAAACTTATATACATAAGTCGATCTATAGTGAGATTAATCATATATGGTTCCTAAAATGGACTTATACTTAATATATCATACTGCTTAATATAATAAAACTAGTTTCTACTAAACAGGGACTTCCTGTAGGTCAGTGGTAGGCGATAAAGGCCAGTCGCACTTCGGTTGTGGGTTCGATTCCCACAGCCTTGTCCGAAGCGATGGGCTGTCGCCCGTCCTGCAGGTTGTCCTTTTTCCAAAACTACTATCACATCCCATCAATAATATCGTCCAACACAATCCATTCCAATCTTTAGGCTTATCCATAATACTGCAGTCCACTCTCATAACATAGTGAAAACAATTACCAGAGATTTAATATCATCGTTGATCCCCATATATCATAAGATATGTTTTTTTTGGTCACATTCCAAACATTCAAAGTCCTTAATCATGTATACTCTTGAATACCCATTGAACCTTAGTGAAAACTTGAATGCAGTTAAAAGTTAACACTTTACACATACCAAAATCCTCAAAATTATTTATACTCAAACCATGATATCACTTAGTCCTTATATCAATCATGAGCTCATGAATACTATTAAACATTTCATTTTCTCGTCTTCATTATGCGCATATCATCTTATTTCCAAAAAAAATATCTCAATCACTTTGAATACCACATCAATAAATATTGCAATACTCAATGATACAACATTATTTTGGAATCCCATTACATAAACACTTAATCATTCCACCACATCGTTGTCATATTCAACATTGCCAATAGTGATCGCATGTGATTTCCCTTTATCCTTTGCCTTCAGTGGTTGCTCATGTTGATCATCACTAACCCTTGGATTAGGGCAATTATTAGCATAATGCCCCATTTCCTTGCACTTGAAGCATTGAAGTGTTGGCGGTGCGTTCTCTGCAGTGTTTGCTTTATCATTAGAAACCCTTTTTCCATTACTTCGACACTCAGCTGCTCGATGACCTTCTTTTCCACACTTAAAACATTTTCTAGTCCCTTTTAGACAATCTCCACCATGCTTCTTTCCACACTTTGTGCATAAGGAAACATTCATCTTCTTTTCACCATTATTCTGAGATTTCTCCTTGAACTCCATCTTTCGTTTCTTGTCAAAACCATGAGATGGATATGTAACACCAACTTCCATTTCTACCTTGATAGCACAACGCACAATTTCTTCATAGCTACTGAAGTCTCTTATAGCTAATGCCCTTCGAAGACTTGGTTTTAAGCCACTGAAAAATCGATCAACTTTACTTTCAGGTTGGATGATAATTCCAGAAGCATACCTTGCAAGTCTTGTAAAATTTGCTTCATAGGTACCAACAGATTCATCGTCCCTTTGCTTCAGTTCAAGAAACTCTTTCTCCATCTTTGTTCTAAGAATACGAGGGAAGTACTTATTGAAAAATAAGTTCTTGAACTCGTCCCATTCCATAGACTCAATTTCATCCCTTTGCCTTGTATTCTTAATAAGATTCCACCATTGATCAGCATCTCCTTCCAAACGATACACTGCTAGGATGACTTTATCATGTTCAGAACATTGAAGAACTGAAAATATCTGTTCAGTAGTAATAATCCATTGTTCAGCAACTAATGGATCAGTAGACCCACTGAAAGAAGGTGGACGCTGCCTCATGAAGGATTCAACAGAATGTTGCTCCTTCCTTTGCTCGTTTGGAAGTCCTGCATGATTCATAGCTTGAGAAAGTTGTGTGATCATGGCTATAAGATTTTGCATTCCAGCTCCTATATCGTTTGGTTGCTCAGGGGTACAATCATTGCATTGCCCATCACATTCCGCATTAACACGGTTCCTTCGGGTTCCAGCCATCGTCTAAAACCCCAAAAGAATTGTGTGAGAGGCAAAAATCATGCTAGGGAAAACAACATAATAAAGGGTTAGTACCCTCAATATCTAACATCTTAGGTTAAATTCGAAGATCGTTAGCGTAATTCTAGGACTATAACCTATACGTATACTTAACCTTAGAGACATCCCTAGACATACCTTAGAAATATCTCTAGGGATCTCACTAAAGTTCTCGCATCCTAGTTTCCAAAGGTTGACTAAACCTTTCCTCTGATACCAACTGTAGAGACCCGTATCTTGACGTACATGGACATTACATTACATTTGCGGAATACTTAGTACATAACAAAAACACACACTAAAGGATCGTAATAGTTTAGTGTCTTTGGAAACTCGGAACGTAATCTTCTAATCGTGGTGAAAGTTCTTCAATATCTCCCATAAAGGTCATCCCTTTTTTCTACCTAAAACCTTTCTTTATATCCTGGGGAAAAGAAAACATAAAAGGGTGAGCTCAAATTCTCAGTAAGGGTAAACAAAGGAAATATCAATCACATAATTTTCATAAGAACATAACATTTTTGGAAATCTTAACCTGCAAAAGAGAGCATAATTTCATAACATGGGATAAATCATAGTAGTGAAATGAAATCATAACTTAAAACATTACTCATTGTGGCATACACACATAATCATAGAGAATCATTTCTTGTTAGTCAAGACTCATTGCCAAGACTATCTTAGTGGACAAAGTCCCTTTCTGAATCGAGTAATCCTCGTTTCAGTCCTGTTTCACTGAACCGGTATAACCTACCATTCCAGCCATGTCTATCTCATGAGATATAAAATCTTTACCCAATGCATTGGAGGGAGATATAGGTCCCACCCATCTCTTAATGAATCCTTTCTTATGTGTGCCACAAAATCATAAATCATACATCATTTCATAACCCATGTAATAAAAATGGGATTCTTAAACAACATGACATCATAAAACCATTCATATAAGATAAAGGAATTAATAAACATAATTCCATCACAACATAGTCAAATCAATGTAAAAATATGGATAGAAACAGAACTCTTTATTATCTTAGATGGAAAATAATTTTGATAAAACACTTGAATTGAATTCTTGAGGAAAATATCCTTTCTTCTTCAAAATCAATTTCTTTTCACAAAACATCATGCAACTTTAAAAGAAAGAGATTTTATTGAAAATAGTCATGAAATCTTTTAGAGGAAGCTTCATGAAAATAAGGCTTTATAAAACAGTAGAAATCCGTTCGTGCCGTATAAGTTAAAAAAAACATTCTTCGTACTTTTGTCGGAAAAGTCAAAAAGTACCTCGTACGACAAAAGATTCCTTTCATACATATTACTAAAAACTCACCGAAGGGTAAAAATGGATTTAAACAATTGTAGGTGGATGGAAATAATATTACATTTTGATGAAACATGGATGTGGATGATAAAATACACCCCAGTAAATACTTACGAATAAACAATCTCGGATAAAAATGAGATTGTGATATTTCCCTTACCTTAGGTCCAATTTGCTTCATATGTGTCCGAACCTCCTGTATAATGATTTAAATAATGTCATTGACTTATTACAGAATCATATTCATTGTTATGATATCATATATGGTTCACTTATGACATTATATTACCCGTTCTTTTGTAAATTCCATGTTAAAGAAGCGTTTTGGGTAAAATCGTTTCATTTATCGTAGGTGTTTTGACTTGTTGTTCTTGACATCATTATTACTTATATCATGATTTACTTACTTCCAGAATATAAAATATGATTTATATATCATATATATTCAGTATATATATATATATATAATAGATAGATAAATAAAATGAAAAACACCGTTCATGGAGACGGTAGTCCGTACGTACGCATGAACGCTGTTTTTCTTTCCTTATTGTCTTGAAATGGAAGTAAGTAGATGACATACATATGTATATATATATACATAAATCCAGTAGCTTTATAATGTCATGTATTTCATTATTATTTCTTATATATACATTATAATCATTCTTAAATGGTTAACATGGAGAATGAATCTCATCGCGTCGTGGAGACGGTATTCCGTACGTACGCACGAGCGATGATATCATTTCTATAAATATTGAATTGAATTGGAGTGGATTATAAAATATATCAGAATCATTATGATGTTGTAATAACTATGTATAGTTATTCTTTACACCATTATACCCATCCATGTAAGGTGGTGGTGGAAAATAGATTACACCACGGCGTGGAGACGGTATTCCGTACGTACGCACGCGCGGTGATTTCTTTTTCCGTAGGATGGATAGATGGTGAAATAGGGTTGTTTCATACTTATAATAACATATCAGTATATGAGTGATACTGATGTTATTACTTCATAATGAAACAACCTAAGAAGAAGAAGTGGAAGAAGAAATAAAGATGAAAGAATTGGTAACGGTAATTACCTCTTCTTTGAAGTGCCTCTTTGAGGCCTCCTCTTAGGGCACTAGAATTGGTCTTTGAGGAAGACCAGAACCTCTAGGATGTTGATAGGGAAGTGGAGAAGGGATTTTGGCAGGGGTTGGCCGATCTTGAGTGCTCAAATTGGTGTGAGGAGGAGGGGGAGGAGGTGTCCTTTTATAAGGGAGGAGAGGGGCACCTTAGGAATTCTTAAAAATATTAATTTATAATAAATATAACCCCACTTAAAAACCTCCAAAAATGACTCATATTCGAAGCTTAGATGAGATAGGGTTGTAATCTCATCAACCAATCAAATTTATACATGTTTGGATCTTATTGTAAACCTTATCAATTAGATTTAACTCTAAGTTAAATAATTTAACTTTTACCGTGTCTTTTTGTTTTCTTTCACTATATGGTTAATACACTTACTATAACATGCCAAACGAACCCCAAATTGTATATTATTAATACATATATCCTTATCTAAGTCATTTGGCCGAACCTTAGATTTTTAGGAATAAAATAACAATTAATAATATAATATTTGATTTAAAAACTATTTTGTGTCAATTTTGACACTATTTGATATATGATTTTTTTGAAAGTCATAAAAGAATTATATATTCGAACCAAGTTGATTAAATCAACACTAATATATCATAGTAACCTAGAAAATTAGTGGAATTCATAAAAAGTCTTAAATTACATTTATTTTGGTATTTATATTATCAATTATGTCAATATTTCATTAATAAGATAATTACTGCATCATTTTTGTGTCATAAATAAATTATATTATATGCTGTCTAAAAATTACAAATAAAATACCATCATGTAGGAAATCTTTTTAGCTTTCTAATGAATATTTATAGTCGAATTTATCTTATGTATAACCCCATATTAAAAATGATTTACTTATTAAACTTTTATTTTAACTATTTTAACCCTTCTTTAAATAAATTAATAATAAATGTCCTAATCTAATCCAAGTGGGCCTAAATGGTCATATTTTATTCCTAAGTTTGTTTTTGGTCGAATTACACTTGTCCAATAGAATTAGGACATGTGTTAGGGTAATATTAATATCATATTTACCCTTAGTTACCCTATTTACTATTAACCGTGGTAAAAAAAGTAAAAAGTTACTATTCACCAAAAAATTATTTTCATCTCATTGAACCACATTTTAGTCCTTGATATTAACCGTGTCTCTCGGATTTTCGAAATTCCATTCACAGAAGCGGTAAAATTAAGTTTTATGCAAAATTCCGTTTTTAACCTACCACTTAGTGGTTTCACTATTCATCAAAAATTGAAAGTTTTCAGAAAAATGCCAAAATTTCATCCTAAGCTATATTTAATATTCCGAATTCAAAAATGAAGTCTATTTTACCAAATTCATAACATAGAAGTTGCATTAATTAATTTTATAATTATATCCCGCTGTTAAAACAAATAGCGTGTTTTTTTTAAGAAACAAAATCTATCAAAAGATTGACACTTGATTATGTCTGGTTTAAATGTGAAATTACAAACAATGACCAACATTGTATTAAATTGTAAAAATATATTCTAAATATACTTTAAAACCACTCAAATTAATAATTTATCACTATTAATTATTTCGATTAAAAAAGTTGTTTTTAATTATAATTTAGTAATTTTCACTATTCATTAGAATATGAAAGTTATCCGAAAAGTACCAAAATTTCACCTTAGGCTAAATTCGTTACTCCGAATCCAAAAATGAATTCCATTTTGAAAAATAAAATTTACAAAATTTCCAAAAAGTGGTTATTACTATTCATAACGGCTAGTTTTAATAATATTTTAATAGCATATCGTTGTTTCGTGAAACTCAGTATTGCGTACTATACACGCTATCGAGGAAGGTCGCGATTGCGTGTAACGGAAGGAAAGTCAAGGATGCGTATTGTGAAAGCTTCTTTTGTTGTAGCGTACAACACAAGACATTAATGAAATTAAAAAGAATATTTTTCATAAAATCTTGGGGCGTTACAAGTAAGATGAGATTTCATCCATGGAATGGTACGAGTTCAAGAACTTATTTTTCAATAAGTAATTTCCTTAGATCATTTATACAATGATGGAGAAACAATTCCTTGAGTTAAAGGAAAGGGATAATGAATTAGTTGGTACCTATGAGGCTAATTTCTTGAGACCTGTGTAGTACTCTCCATGAATTATCATCCAAACTGAAATCAATGTTTATAGGTTCTTCAATGGACTAAATCCAAGTCTTATAAGGGAGTTTTCCATAGGAGACATTATAAGATATGAAGAAATTATGCGTTGTGTAATCAAGGTTGAAATGGATGTTGGAGTAATGTATCAATCTCATAGTTTTGATAAGAAAAGGAAGATGGAGTTCAAGGGAAACTCAAAAAACCATTGATAAAAGAATATGAGAATCCCTTTATACTCTTAGTGTGGGAAGAAACATGGAGTAAATTTGAATAAGGGTTCTAATAAATGTTTTAGGTGTGGAAGGTAAGGTCATCATAAAATTTATTGTTGAAATGATAGGAATAAGTTGGATCAAGATTATAATAGAGAGAAATCTATATAGAATGAAACTCCCATGATTCATTGCTACAAGTGTAAGGAGAAAGATCATTATGCTAACTGTTGGTCGGAGAAGATGACTCAAGAGGGGGGTTAATTGAGTATCTATAAATTTTTTGGTTAAAAATATTCTTTAAAAAATAATATCTTTCTATAAAAAAAACAGAGTTAGTTTGTAGTGAATTTATAAATTTATTGAAGGTTCAACTTGGTTCTCAAAAGATTGATTTGTTCTCAACCATACAAATATGAAGATTAGAAAAACTTTAGAAACAAATATAATGATCCAAAATAGATGTAAACACTTGCTAAGATAACCATCAAAGATCAGTTTATCTTAATGTAGGAAATACATAACACAAAAGAAATATAAGATAAATAGAACAGCAGATAAGACAAGAGGTTCAATATCAAACAGAGACTTAGCACTCTCCACTTGGTGATCACCTACCACCAAGAAGTTTATATTAATTAAACTTTTGATCCAAACCATGGATCAGGGTTCACAACAACATACATGTTGTCCAGTTCACAATTGACCTCTACCACTGTTATTCGTGGGAAAAAAAATAAACATATCAAACATGATCTCTTCCACAGTTCTACATAGGATACAAGTGTAGGAGAGAATTGAGAGTAAGGATTTTTGATATCCTCCAGTTATGCTCAGGAGACAATGTGTGTGGTACAAACAGATATACATACTGCTCAAATAGTAATAGAAGAACACAACATAGATATTAAAAATAAAGTAGTTTAGGAATGACAATGTGTTGTGAAATATAGACTTGGACTCATTGAATGTTGAGAAAAATGGAGTTTGAGTCCTCTTATGAAAGTTGTCTTTATAACAAAGTGTCATAGTCTCTTGAAAAAGTGTTCTCCTCTCCTTTGTAAGGATGATCAGCAAGCTCGAGTAAGTAGTTTCTAGTTCAGCTCAAACTTTGAGTTTCACTGTTTTATATTCAAAGTTCCCACATTCTATATTTAAGCGTGTTTTCCACAGTATCTATTTTATCATGTTCTCCACACTACAGAGATCAAAAAGGTATCCGCCTTTTATACTTCAAGGTACACTAGGCATGAATATCTCCGCACGTGCATGTAACTCTTACTGTCTATGTATTTTCCTACAGACAACATTAAAAATTGTTAGAAATATTAATTTGTCTAAATATGACCATTAGAAATAAATTTGAATTAATAAACTCGAAATAGTTATTTATAACAATTGGCGAGTCATCTTCCGTCTGTTGTCTTCGGCTTGATAACATCGGTCTATTAACTTCGGTGTGTTGATTTCAATGTGTCTATTTAGGTGTGTCGAACTTCAGTCTGTCAACTTTGGTCTATCAAAGTTATGTCTGTCGAACTTCGGTGTGTCAAACTTCGGTGTATCGACTTCGGTCTGTAAAACATCGATCTTTCAAACTTTGGTGTGTCAAACTTAGACGTTTCGACTTCGATGTGTCGATTTCGGTGTGTTGAACTTTAGTGTGTCAACTTATGTCTATCAAACTTCAGTCTGTCGAACTTCGGTGTGTCAAACTTCAGTGTGCCAACTTCGGTTTGTTAAACTTTGGTCTGTCAAACTTCGGTGTGTCAAATTTCGGTTTGTCAACTTTAGTGCCAGGGAATCCAAAAGGGTTATAAAGATTCTATCTTGCATATAACATAACAATAGTAAGTGTTAACCAAAAGTATATATAAAAAATACACTTGTAAACATATTTATTCATGAATATAGGTTATTGACTTATTTAATTATATTTTTCTGTGGGACATAATTGATTTACTGAGAGATATTAAACTAGCATGAAAGTATTGAATATGTATAATGAAAATATTTGTGATTATGAAAACTAAATTATCATGGAGGTTCCAACAATATCCCCCTTTTTGATAATCACAAATTATGGCATTCATACAAATATACAAAATAAATATAGCTTCAACATAGCATTCTGTACTGAATGTAATTTTTCAATATAACTAAAGTTTGGCATTTCTTTAATTTATTTAAAACAAATCTACACCTAAATAAATGGATTAAGGAGAGTATATTCCATGTGTTCTATATGATAAAGTCTCCCCCTTAGATAGATAATGTATGCCTTATTTTCTCCCCCTTTTGGGATTAACAAAAAGAAAAACAGAAAGGAGAAATACCCTAAAATAAAGACAACATAAATATTTCCATTAATAGGCATAAAATTACAAGACAGACAAAAAGACCAAATCCCTATCAAAAGAAACAATCCATCACTAAGGATTTGGATGCTGAGGAGATTTTACTTTGTCTGAAGGATCTAAGGGAGAAGAAGAAGGGTTGGTAGTGGAAGAGGATAGAGGTGGTCTGAGGATAAAACTATGTAGGGAAACACTTGTAGGGACAGTAGTGGCAAGGCTAGGCCTTATCTCTGATAACACATGACTTGGAGACTGCTCTGTAATGATCGGTCAAATCTGGGAAAGATCCTGGGAAGGAGACATTGGAGCAAGAGGTCGAGAGGCAGTACCAATTGAAGCAGCTGGAGGAACCACAATAGCCTAGCCTAAACATGCAGATAAGGTTTGAGCAGGTTGATGATTCATTTATGATTTCACCACCATATTGGATGACCTTCTTGAAGTCATCCTTATTCTCCATAAATTTACTCAGCAAAGGTGTAAACTCCTTGAATTGAATTACTTTCTTCTTGAATTCTTTAGTGACTAAAGGAACTCTACGATTTTATGTGAGAAACTTGAAACTATTTATGAGGTCATGCTTGGTATAAATCTTAGTGAAATACTTATCCACCTTTTCTTGAATTTCTTTCTGAGCTATAGAGGCTTCATTTGTGCACTGCCTGAACATATTGTAAAAAATATCTGTATTTTGATGTACTTTTTCAAGGGTTTATTTATCTAAAACACTCTAGAGTTTTTGAATTTACTCTCTCATCACAACCATGAGAGACTCCAAATCAGCAAAAACACTTCTCCCACTACTAGAACTGGATGGGCCATCCAACATTTTCTCAAGCTCTTATTTCAACTTTTTCAGATCAAAACTGAGTAGATGAGTTACCAAGTTACTTAGAACCTCCAGAACACCACTAAATAAGGTCTTGAAGTCAGAGGATAAGGAATTAAACTCATTGCTCATATTTCATACTTCTTCTCCTAGCAAGGTGTTATGTATAATAATGGTTTCTACTGTGTAATGATATTAGGTTGAATCTCTTGGATTACTATTCTTGAAATATTTGTTGCATCAGTATCCGAGATACCTATAGAGGTGAAGGCTTCATTTTTGGATCCCAATGAATCTATCACAGATTCACATAGCTCATTCTTAATTTTTTCTTAATCAACCTTAGTGACAAAGTCACTGGGCACTAACTAATCTATAGGTTCTACAGGTGGAGGTTCAGCTAGTGGAATAGGTGAAATATGTTTTGGTTTAGCATGGAGTTGTGGAGCAGGAAGAGGAGGTACCCTCTCCTAATCTGAGTCATACTCTAAAACGAAATGAATATATCTTGGATCACTATTTCACTATCTAGAACATGTGCAATATCTTTGCTCAATAGTGTCAATTATGATTCTTCTTCCCTAAGGATCAATAACAACATCATCAACATCAACTTCTTCATCTTGGTTTCAGGCCATAATAACTTGTCTAGGAAGAGGAACCAACCTAAATTCAGGTTCTGCCTATGCTCTATCTACTGCAACTTCAGTAGACACTTCCTCAATCTGAGGCACTGGAACCAAATATTCTTCTTCTTGACCAACATCCATAAGATCATTCAATTCCTGAATGCTCTCATGATTTTCAACATGAGGATTGGGTGATCTATCCTTATGTTCAACATATTCATGGTCAACAGCCTGTTGCTTAGCAGGATCAATACCATCACCAGCTCCATGAACAGATTCCTCACTGCATATATTGACCACTTCTTATCCTATTTTAGAGAGTCACTCACATTCTCATCATTTCCTCCTTTATTATCATCATCATCAGACTCATCATCAGATTTCTCATCTTATTTACTTACATAGTCTTTAACTCCAGTAACTTTAGTTTCTTCCTCTTCTTCATCACCTAGAATTGGTTCTCTTGAAGGCAAGTCTAAAGGTGGACTAGCAGGTCCATAAGTCATATATTTGGGACATTCAATAATATCAGGGTCACTCTTATCATCAAAAGGAGATCATTCATCCCTTGGAACTTCAGGTTCAATATCCTCATTAGAATAAACAAGAACCTCTTCTGGTTTGAGACCTGGATCAACTTGGTCCTTTGGTCTAGTAGGGTGATAAAATGGATTGAAATTCTCATACATCCTTTCTTCGTCTCCTACCCAACATCTCTTCCATGGGTTCTAGAAGATTTTCATTGTTTTAAAAATGTCTTTTTGAAGACAAAAAACACTACATGCACTTATTACCTTATCTCCATATTTTTCACAATCTAACCTTTTTAACATGGAAAAAATCATCCTTAGATAGTATAAGCAGGTTTCCTTCTTAGACGGATTAATCAAATCAGAGATATTCAACATTAGATACATAAACATATTCACCTTTATCCCATGTTTCAACAAAAATATCAAGAAAACATCCTGATATTTCATAGTAGAGAAACCTCCCTTCATTGGGAAGATTTTATTCTATATGAACTAAAAAAGAAAAATCAATTTTCCTTTAAATTAATTTGAAAAATTCCTCATAGATTCTCAATTTCCAATCAGATACTTTAGATCATCTTCATAAGAGAACAAGTTTGAGGAAGGTGGAATATTACAAGGATAATCATCATAGACACCTTCATGGGTCATATCTAAGCATTCAACCCATTCCTTGGATGAGAAAGCTATCTCCTTTCCTTTTACTATAGACATTATCTTTGATGCCTCATCTTCATCCAGATATATCCTCAAATTTTGATATAACTCATGTACTAGATCGGCATAATATGGTCTTTCATTATTGGCAAACCAACTAATCCACCCTTGATATTATATTACCTTCAATAAAAAATATTTGCTCGACTAAATCCACTCTACAGATACTTATTTTTTAGCTGTAACCACTCATATTTCCAAGCTCAATTTCGCATACCCACTGGACTCACCTTTATGATGCTTAGCCGAGGGATATTTCCTAGGTTCTTCCATTGCAGGCTTGGTTCTTTCCATGACAGGGCTTCGGATTCCAACAAAGTTTAGTGGTTGGGGGTGGAGAGGGAGAGTGACAAAAAGTAGAAGGATTTACGATAGAGAAGAAGGTAAAAGGTTGGGATGGACTTTACTAAATATATTATTTTGCGATTGTAATTCATAAATCATAAAACTAAAATAAACATGGCAAGTTAAAAGAGATAAAACAACATCGTTTCATTTGAAAACACAAAGTTAGAAAAAAATTAACTAAATCAGTGATATGAATCGGTTTCAGGGATCAGTTTCAGAAAGATCAGTTTCATGAAGATCAATTTCATGAAGATCGGTTTCAGAATGATCAGTTTCATGAACATCATTTTCAGAAAGATCTGTTTCATGAAGATTGGTTTCAGAAAATCGGTTTCATGAAGATCAGTTTCTAAAAGATTGTTCTCAAGGATCAGTTTCAAGGATCAGTTTCAAGGATTGGTTTCATGAATTGGTTTCAAGGATCGGTTTCAAAAATATTGGTTTCATAAAGATCAGTTTCAAAAATATTTTTTTCAAGAATCGGTTTCAATAATCACTTTCAAGGATCAGTTTCAAGAATCGGTTTCATGAATTAGTTTTAAAAAGTCGGGTTTCATGATTATCGGTTTCAGAAAGACCAGTTTGAAGGATTGGTTTCAATAATTGGTTACTGTTTTATCATTCCTAGTTCATGTCTAATGTAATTCATTTTCTCATAAGTTAGGGGTTTAGTGAATATATAAGCAAGCTGGTGTTTAGTACCAATAAACTTAAGAGTTATATCACCTTTTCGATAATGATCTCTCAAAAAGTGATGTCTTACTTCAATATGTTTTATTCTAGAATGGTAGATTGGATTCTTAGAGATATTAATAGCATTTGTGTTGTCATAGTTTATATGGATATTTCTGAATTGAAATCCATAATCTAATAAGGTGTATTTCATCAAAAAAATTTGTGCACAACAACTACCAGCAGCAATGTATTCTACTTCAACAGTTGATAATGAAACTGAATTTTGATTTTTACTACACCACGATATTAGTGACTTTCCCAAAAAGTGACATGTTCCAAAGGTACTCTTTCTATCTAACTTACATCCACCAAAATTAGCATCTGAAAAGCTAACTAAATCAAAAGGATGTCCTTTAAGATAGAAAAATCATAAATTAGTTGTGTACTTGAGGTATTTGAAAATTCATTTAACACTATTTAGGTGTGAATATTTTGGGATTTCTTGAAGTATATCACACATACACACACTGAACATAATATCCGACCTATTAGCAGTTAAGTATAGCAAACTCCCAATCATTCCTCTGTAAGCAGTTTGATCAATTGATTTTCCATTTCCATCAAGATCTAACTTACATATTGAAGTCATAGGAGTTTCACTAGTCTTAATGATATCAAATCCATATCCTTTCAAAAGTTATTTTGTGTACATTCTTTGATTTAGGATAATACCTTCTTTATTTTGAAATATTTGAAATCTAAAAAAATATTTAAGTTCACCCATTAAACTCATTTCAAACTCACATTGAATTATGTTTGAAAAGTCATTACATAATGAATTTTTAGAAGATCAAAATATAATATCATCTACATATATTTGGGCTATTAAAACTTCTTTTGAAATTATTTTTATATATATAGTGGGATAACCAAGTCCTTTTGTAAAACCTTTAGAAATATGCAAGTTACTCAACCTACCATACCAAGCTCTTGGAGCTTGTTTCAAACCATATAATGCTTTTGATAATTTGAACAAAAGATTTGAAAAATGAGAATTTGTAAAATCTGGGGGTTGTTCAACAAAAAAATCCTCAATTACATAACCATTTAGGAATTCACTTTTTATATCCATTGGATAATGTTTAAAATCCAAGTGCACTGTATAGGCAAGTAAGATCCTAATTGCCTCAAGTCTAGCTACTGGTTCAAAGGTCTCTTCATAATCAATTCCCTCTTCTTGATTATATCCTTGTGAAAGTAGTACATCTTTATTTATAACTATATTTCCAGCTTCATCTACCTTATTTCTAAATACCCATTTGGTTCCTACGGTCAAAGTATCCTTAGGTCTATCTTGAAGTTTCCAAACCTTATTTATTTCAAACTGATTAAGTTCTTCTTGAATAGCCATTACCCAAAATTCATCATTTATTGTATCATTGATATATTTAGGTTGAAGCTGTGACAAGAAGGCTTGATGTTCAACCAGGTTTCTCAAGGAAGCTATGGTTTGTGTTACTCTGTCTAAATCTACAACAAAAGCATCCATGGGATGATTATTAAGAATCCTAGTTGGTTAAGAGAAAGTAGGAGTAGATATTTCAGGTTGGTCTGGTTGATCTAGTTCCCTACGGTTAGGAAGTGAAGAGTTTCCAGAACTAAAAGTTTTCACAGATTCCTTCACATGATGATTTGGGGTTTTATCAATAATGTCTAGATTTGACATTTTTTCTTCAACATTTTCTAGTAATGTCTTGGGCTCATGTGGATCTGCTTCATCAAACTAGATGTGTACAGATTCCTCCACACATTTGGTTTTCTTATTATAGACTCTATAGGATTTAATTGATGAAGAATATCCAATAAATAATCCTTAATCTCTTTTTTAGGAAAATTTATCTAAATTATCTTTAGTATTTAAGATATAAACTTTACATCCAAACACTTTAAAGTAACCTACTTTGGGTTTCTTATTATTACACAACCCGTAAGGAGTTTTCATAAGAATGGGTCTTATTAAGACTCTTTTTATTATGTAGAAAGCTATATTAACAACTTCATCCCAATAATAAATGGGTAGATCATATTCATTGATCATATTCCGAGAAATTTCCTATAAGGTTCTATTTCTTCTTTCCACCACACCATTCTGTTGAGGTGTTCTTGGTGCAATGAATTTATGATTATAGCCATTTTGTGAGAAAAAAGCTTCAAAATATTGATTCTAAAACTCATGACCATGATCAATTCTTAAGTATTTAATCATAATTCTACTAAGATTTTTTACATTCCTAGAATATTTGGTAATGTGTGAAAAATCATCACTTTTATGAGTTAAGAAAAAGGTCTAGGTATACCTAGATAAATAATCTACAATAACATAAACATAATGCTACCTATTGAGACTCAAAACTCTAGGTGGTCCAAACAAGTCCATGTGAAACAACTCGAGAGGTTGAGAAGTAGTTACTTATTTCTTTGGTTTGAATGATATTTTATGTTTCTTTCCTTTTTGAAAAGGATTACATACTTTATTGTTTGGAAACTCTAATTTGGGTAAGTCTCTAACTAAGCCTTTTTTGGTTAAATTCCTAAGAGACTGTATATTACAATTTCCTAGTCTTCTATGCTAGATCCAAGACTCTTTGTGAAAGGAATTTAGACAAGAGACATTCTGTGAGGATAGTGTGTCTAAATTTATAGCATATACATCATCATTTCTAAAAGTAGTAAATACCAAATTATTTTTGGCATACAAAACATGGCATGAATCATTTTTGAATTTAACATTAAATCCATCATCAAACAATTGGGATATACTGAGTAGGTTATACTTCATTCCATCAACATACAATACTTTAGAAATTGAAATAGAGTTAGGGTTACCAATCTAGCCTAGGCCGATGATTTTTCCTTTACCATTGTCACCAAATGTGACATGTCCTCCATCGATCTTGATAAGACTTTTAAATATTGAAAAATCCCCTGTCATATTCCTTGAACACCCACTATCTAAGTACCACATATTTTTATAAGAACTCTTTAGGCAGTTTACCAAAAAAACAGTTTAACCAAGAAAAGAATTTGGTACCCATATTTTTTTGGGTCCACATAAATTAGTAATATAATCCTTAGGAACCCACAAATTACTTATGGGTTTCTTATATGCAGAGTATAGAGTATTTGAAAAATAAACTATGTTTGGTCCTGAGGAATTGGATATAGTAATTGAATTTATAGAACTAGAAGTTGCAGTACAATTCGGGTTTTTTAAAGAGGTAGCAGATTTTCCAGATTTGGATACAAAATTTGATCTAGATAAATTAATTTTCCCTGGTTGATATCCTATCCTAGAAATATACTTAAGAAATATTTGTTTACCAAGAATTTGAGTAAGAGTATTCTTTCCATTAGTAAAATTCTCTAGGTCTTTCTTCAATTGTTCATTGGACATTTTTAACTCATTGTTCTCTTTGAGCAGTTTATCATTTTTCCCTATTTTAGTTGCAAGTTCTGATTTAGCAGTCACTGTAGGAGCATGTTGTTTCTTCAAAGATTTATAATTATCCTTCAAATCATTACATGTCTCTTCTAGAATGTTGCAATATTCAAATAATTCCTCATTTTTCATATTCTCATACTCACTTTCAGAATAATAAGAATTATGTGTAGGAGAGTCTAAGGTTACCTCAGTTGTGTTTGTCATGAAACACATATTAGCCATATCATCTTTCTCATTTTGAGTAGAGCCAGATTCACTTGAGCTATCCTCTAAGGCACTCCATGTGGCCTTCATTGATTTATTATACCTTATATCCTTATTTTCACACTTTTTATTGTATTTTATCTTGGGGAAGTCAGCCTTGACATTTCCTTTCCTTTTTCATTCATAACAAATTATCTCTTCTGATTTATCATTTCTCTTCCACTACCTTTTCCAATTTCCCTTGTTTTCATACTTTCCTTTGTAACTGGTATTTTTGTAGAACATCTTTTTCCTATAGGATTTCTTGAATCTTCTAGCCTACTGGTCCATTTCTTCATCACTACCTAAAGCAACTTCATCACTGCTTGAGCTTTCTGGAGTAGCTTGAACTTTCTCTTTGTCCTTACCTTTAGATGCAATTGTCTTGAAAGCTCCAGGATTTTTATTTTGGTTCATCCCCCTCTTGATTTACCTTTAATTATTCTTCATACATCATTAATTTTCCAATCAATTACTTCACTGGAATTTTATCAATATCACATGATTCTCTAATAGACACAGATGTTCCACGCCATCTTTCTGGTAATAAACGTAGAATCCGCATGATCTGATCTTTGGAAGTCACTTCTCTTCCTAAAGAAATCATGGTATTCATGATTTCATTGAACCTGAGATACATATCAGAAATTGACTCATCAGGATTCATTCCAAAGTTATCATATTTGATAGTATAAGTATTCAATTTCATTTCTTTAACATTAGATGTTCCTTCATGTGAAACATAGAGAGTATCCAAAATTTCACGTTCAGTTTTACAAGAAGAAATATGGTTAAATTATTCATCTCCTAGGGCACAGTAAAGAGCATTCATTTCTTTATAATTATTGTTATAGGCTGATTTGGTAGGTTCATCCCAAGTGCTTCTAGAAGTTTTAGGAATAACATATTTACTTTCAATAGCAGTCCAAATTTCAAATCCCATACTTTCTAGATGTATTTTTATTTTAAGCTTCTACTAAGCATAATTAGTTCCATTAAAGAAAGGTGGTCTATCAGTAGCATCCCCTTACAGTCTATTTTCCATGATAAAGATTGTAAAATAATTTCAAAGAGTTAAAAATTTAGAAATAACAGAAATTTTAAGTTCTTTGGAAAACAACTATAATCACAGTTGACACGATTTAAAAAACTAATAGTAATTTTCAAAATCCTATAATACCAAATGTTGGTCGGAGTAGATGACTCAAGAGGGGGGTGAATTTAGTATCTATAAAAATTTCTATTAAAAATATTCTTTATAAAATAATATTCCCCTATAAAAAATAAACAAAAAGTCATTTTTTACTAAATTTATTAATGTCTTGAAGGTTCAAATTGGTTCTCAGAATATTGATTAGTTCTCATCTTTACCTATCTAAAGATTAGAATAACTTTCAAAACAAATATAATGATCCAAAACAGATGTAAAAAATTTATAAACTAACTATCAAAGATTAGTTTATCTTAATACAGAAAATACATAACACATAAGAAATATAAGATAAACAGCACAGCAGATAATACAAGAGGTTCAGTTTCATGCAGAGACTTAGTCCTATCCACTTGGTGATCAAATGACACCGAGCAGTTTATATTAAATAAACTTTTAATCCACACACTGGATTGTGGTTCACAATAGCATACAGGCTGTCTAGGTCACACTTGACCTCTACCACTGTTATTCATGGGAAAAACAAATAAACAGATCACACATGATCTCTTCCATAATTATACGTAGGATACAAGTGTAGGAGATAATTGAGAGTGGTTATTTTTGATATCCTCCAGTTATGATCAGGAGACAATGTGTTTGATACAAAAAGATATACACACTGCTCAAATAGTAACAGAAGAACACAACATAAAAATTAAAAATAAAAGATTTTAGGAATCTCTGCGTGTTGTGAAATAAATCTATGGACTTATTGAATGTTGAGAAAAATGGATTTTGAGTCCTCTTCTAAATGTTGGATTCAGAACAGAGTGTCGTAGTCTCTTGGGAAAGTGTTCAGCTCTCCTTTGTAAGGATGATCAACAACCTCGATTAGGTAGTTGCTAGTTCAACTCAAACTTTGAGTTTCTCTCTTTTATATTCGAAGTTCCCACAGTCTATATTTCAGCATGTTCTCCACACTCTATATTTCAGCATGTTCTCCAGACTACAGAGATAAAAAAGGGAGGCCCCTTTTATACTTCAAGGTCCACTAGGAATAAATGTCTCCCCACATGTATGTACCTCGTATTGTCTACGGATTGTCCTATAGACAACATTAAATAATGTCAGAAATATTAATTTTTCTAAATATGACTGTCAGAAATAAATTTGAATTAATAAACCTCAAAGAGTTATTTATAACAATCGGTGAGTCATCTTTGGTCTATTGTCTTCGGTCTGATAACATTGGTCTGTTAACTTCAGTGTGTCGATTTTGGTGTATTGATTGTGGTGTGTCGAACTTTGGTCTGTAAACTTCGGTATGTCAACTTCGGTCTGTCAAACTTCAGTCTGTCGAACTTTAGTGTGTCAATCTTCGGTGTGTCAACTTTAGTCTGTCAAACATCGATTTTTGAACTTTGATGTGTCAAACATCTGTGTGTCGACTTCGGTGTGTCGATTTAGGTGTGTTGAACTTTAGTGTGTCAACTTCAGTGTGTCAACTTTGGTTTGTGAAACTTCGTTCTGTCGAACTTCGGTGTGTCAAACTTCGGTGTGTGAACTTCGGTCTATCGAACTTCAGTCTATAGAACTTCGGTGTGTCAATCTTCGGTGTGTCGAGTTCAGTGCTAGGGAATCCAAAAAGGTTATGAAGAGTCTGTCTTTCATAAAACATTACAAGAATGAGTTTTAACCAAAAGTACGTGTAAAAATACACTTTTAAACATATTTATTCTAGAATATAGGTTATTGAATTATTTAAGTATATTTTTCTGTATGACATAATTGATTTACTAAGATATATTAAACTAGCATGAAAGCTTATAATATATATTGACATTATTTGTGATTATGAAAACTACATTATCATGGAGGGTCCAACACTAACAACCACCCAATCCCAAGGGATGGTGATGATGATTGATTTCAATAATCTCTTAAGTCGATGGATAAAGGGAAATATCATGTAATCACTATTTTTGATAAGGGGTGCGATAATGAAATGATGAAATGTATAGTTACAATCCACTCAAGAACCACTAATGTCAAATTTGATTCCTTATCTACCCACTTTTTCAAATCTAAAAAATTTTCTAAGGGTGTTAAGATCCCATCAAAATAATTAGATGTGGGATTAGTAGTGAAAACCCCTAATGGTACAATGATTTCTTCTCAAGTCTATGATTCCCCTTCGATTAAAGTTTTTGGGAATGTCCATAATGCAAATATATTCATTCTTTATTTGGTTAAATTTAATGTCATTGTAGTCATGGATTATATTTATCTGCATAATCCCCACATCAATTATCAAGGAAGGGAAGTTACTTTTGATATTTCAAACCCACCTATGATCATCCAGCAATGTGATGATAAGTATGAAATTCATTTGGATATTACATCCTTTTTATGGGTTTTAATTTTCATTCAAATGGTTTTTTATCTCAAATGGTTGGGGATAAAATTGACATTGATGATATGCATGCTGTTTGATAATTTGTGGATGTATTTCTGGAAGAGTTTCTAGTCCTCCACCAAAACATGAAATTGATTTCTCAAAAGAACTTATACCTGGATCTACACAAACCTCAAAGACTCTTTATAGAATGGATCTAATTGAGTTACAATATTTGAAGAAGAAACTCCAAGAGAACCTTTATAAGAGATTTATTTATCCATGTGTGTCACCTTTGGAGGACCCACTATTTTTTTAAAAAACAAAGATGGATCGATGAGACTCAACATTGATTATTGGGAGTTTAAAAAGATCACAATCAAGAAAAAGTATCATCTTCACCGTATTGATGACTTATTTGATAAACTATGCGTAGATCAATAATTTCATATGATTGAACTTAATCTGTGATATCATCAATTGAGGGTCAAGAAAAAGGATCTACCCAAGACAACATTTCATAACAGGTAAGGACATTATGAAAATATAGTGATGCCTTTTGGTCTTACTAATTCCACTACTATCTTCATGTATTTAATGAATAGTGTCTTTATATATTACCTTTATTTGTTTATGGTAGTCTTTATAGATGATATTCTTATCTATTATAATATAATGTAAGAGAATGAAGATCACTTGAGAGTTGTACTAAATATCCTAAGGAAGGATAAGCTATATAAAAAATTTAAAATGTTTGAATTTTGGTAGCAAAAGGTTTCATTTTTGGGTCACATAATTTCAAGAGATGTTATAACAGTAGATCCCACAAATATGGTGGCTATTGAATGCTATCCTAGGGAATCCATGGTGAATGAGATCCGTAGCTTTCTTGGTTTAGCCATATATTATCAATGGGTTATGGGAAAATTTTCATGACTATCAAATCCTATGATCAAGTTAACATGGAAGGGTGTCAAGTTCCACTAGACAAATGAAAGTGATGAAAATTTCAAGGAACTTAAGAGAAGGTTGATCAATGAACCTATTCTTACATTCCCCTATAGTGGAGAAGGGTTTGTAATCTATTGGGATGCATCTAAGAAGTGATTGGAATGTTTTCTTATACAGAATAACATGGTTATCGATTATGCCTCATGAAAATTGGGATTCATGATAAAAATTACCCAAATCATTATTTAGATTTAACAATGGTAATTTTTTCATTAAATGTGTTAGGGAATTATATTTATGGAGAAAAGTTTGATATATATACTGATCATCAAAGTTTGAAATATATATTCACCCAGAAGGAGTTGAGCATGCACCAGAGAAGATGGTTATAGTTAATGAAGGATTATGAAATCTCAATACATTACCACAATGTGAAATTGAAAAATGTGGCATATGATTTGATTTGGAAGGATCATGCTAGCTTATACTTGATGAGGATCACAAAATATCTAATATATCTAGATTTTCAAATGATGGATCTAGAAATATTGAAGGAAGGGGAAAAAATATTATCTTTCTCAAATGAATGTTAAAACATCTATACTAGTGAAGATTAATGAGGTGTATAAGGAAGATGAAGAGATAAAAAAGAAATTAATCAAGGTTCCCGAGTTTTACCTTGATCGGCATGGAATGAAAAGGTTCAATAATCTTGTATGTGTTCGTTCCATACCAGATTTGAAGAAGGATTTGTTAGAGGAAGCTAATAGTTCTTCAATCTATATTCATCCTGGAAGTACAAAAATGTGTAGGGACTTGAAATAATACTTTTGGAGGGGTGATATAAAGAGATATATTTCAATTTTTGTATTTCAGTTCTTAGTATGAAAAAAAGTTAATGCTGAAAGACAAATCTTAAAGGATATGTTTCATCTATTACCCACACCAAAATGGAAATGGGAGGACATCACTATGTATTTTTTCATTTGACTAAAAAAAACCTCTAATGCGTATAATGCTGTATGGGTGGTAGTCGACCACCTTAATAAGTTAGTACACATCATCACTATCAGAGAAGACTTCTCTCTAGACAAACTTTCCAGGATATACATTGAGGAAGTGGTAAGGTTGCATGGAGTACCACATTCCATTGTATTAGATCATCATCCAAGGATTGACTTGATGTTCTAGAAAAGTATTTAGCAATAAATTGATATAGAATTAAATTTCATCAATTCCTATCATCCTAAGGAGGATGGTCATTCTAAAAGAACAATTCAAACCCTAGAGGATATGTTGAAATATTGTTCTATGTATTTCAAATGTTGTTGGTATTAACACCTTATTATAGTTGTTTTTTCTTAAAACAATATCCTTCACTCAAGAATTCATATAGAACCTTATAAATCCCTCTATGGGAAGAAATGTAGAGATATAACGTGTTGGGATGTGGTTGGATAAATAAAGATATTGGGACCTAAGATCACTGACTAAATGGTCAAGAAGGCTAGACCTATTTAGAAACCTATCAAGGAAGATCGAAGCCGGTGGAAATGTTATGAAGATAACCATCACTGTTATATGAAAATTGAAGTTGGTGAAACAATGTTTTATGGATCTCACCTTGGAATAATTATATGAGATTCAGGAAGAAAGGGAAACTAAGACCAAGGTATATGAGTCTCTTTTAGATTCTTGATCATATTGGGACAATACCCTATTTATTAGAACTTTATCTAAATCTCTCTCAAGTCCATGATGTGTTCCATGTGTCTCTTTGGAGGAAGTAAATACTTGACCCTTTACATATACTAAACTCAGAGGTCAAACTACTGGAGTAGGTACTATGTTATGTAGAACAAGAAGTTGAAATTCCAGACCGATCAGAGATAGTTCTACGAAACAAGACCACATATCAAGTCAAAATTTAATGGAGAAATCACTAGTTAGAGGAACCTACATGGGAACATGAGGATAAAATGATGTAGAAGTATGCTCATTTTTTTACCTTAGTGATGAATTTTGAGGACTAAACTCATTTTAAGGGGGGAAGAATGAAACACCTTGAGTTTTTATGGACCTTTTTTTCGAATAAATCAACATTTTCCTGTAGTTGTAGCAATGAACTAAGTTAAACATTCCTTTCACATGGAAAATCGACTCGGTATACATTACATGAAACATAAACTTAGCGTATGTTATACAAAACATCAACTTGGAGTATGTTATACATAGAACTTATGTATCTACAAAACACCATTTTATTGTTATAATTATTTAAATGAGATAATTATAACCTATCCATTAAACATAGTTATATTAATAGTAATAATTAATTTTAAAATATTTTTTATAATTATTTTATATAAATAAAATATATTTACAATGAAAGATATGATTTTCGGTAAATAAATTATATGTTTAAAAATACAATTTTCTCAAATGATCTACTTTTAATACAATTTTATTTGGTTCAAATATATTCAGTTCTTTTAAAATCAATTTTATTCAATTTTATTCATTTTTATTCTATTTGATTTAGTCCATATTGGTTATGGTTTAGTTTTTTTTGGTAATTCAGGTATAATTTTTATAGTTTGATTAAGGAAGGTTTTATTTAATTCAGTTTAGATTGGTTTGATTTTTTTATGTTGGGTTTAAGTTTTTTTTATTTTTATTTTTCAAATTTTCTTAATTTTCTTTTAAATAGTTCATGTTGATTTTTTTTCAATTGGTTTTTTTAAATTATCATGGATATATAGGTTTTGAAATTTAAGGGAAATTAAGTTTTTTGAATAAGAATGAAAGTTCATTCTGAGAATCGAGATTCAAATTCAAATTTGAGAGTTGGAGCACACATATGATTTATTTTGGTTATGGATTGTATCGTAGAAGTTTTCTATAATGATCAATTTAATATGGAGAGATTCAATATGAATTTGTGAGTTTTAGAGAGTTTATTTATTATGATCATATATTTCACATGGTTAGGGTAAACCATGCCTGATGGTTTTGGAATAGGGATTGGCGTTGTTCTCCCGTGGTTGCATAAAAACCATACAAAACTATAATTATGTTTCAATGGTGATTTTCATGGTTGGTGAATGATTTTTAAACAATTCAGCCAAATTGTGTGAGGGTGAGGGATTGAGGAAATGCTAAGAACATGGTTTATGCATGATTTTTAAAATATTTTGATACCCGTGTGAAAGGAAAAATTTACTTGAAAAGTGTAAAATTATAATCATTCCCCCTTATCATTTTAATCCTTCACCTAACTCCTTTCCATCATGCACAAAGAATAGGGTGTGGACCACAACCTTTCACCTTTCATACCCCTTTATTTGGGGAGGGGTATTTATTATTTATTCTATATTTGAGGTGTTTTTTCTTCCCCATTCTTCACCAGGGTACTTCCCCCATTCTTCAATAGATTTTGATTTATTGGATTAGGGTTTGGTAAATATTTCCATTGGATCAAGGTGGAAACTGCGTGATAGGATGGGGATTTTTCTTAGTGAGGCTATAGAATTTCTCAGGATGATGTAAGCATGCTGTCTCATGTTGTTTCAATGAAGGTACGTTGCTCGGTTGATTTTATTAATGTATTTTTTTAAATTGAATTTAATTGGATGTTTATTTTTATATAATGATGGGGTTTTATGTGTCTTAGTGTTAGGTGCATGTTTGAAATAGACTGCACCTAATTTTTTGAGGTTTCAATTAGAATATATCACTGAAGGAGATTTAATACATTTTTTACAATTATAATAAATTAAGAATAAAGTATGAAATTTTATAATTAAAATTACTATTCAATTATATGTTGTTATAATTAATTTTTGGATGTTTTTGATTATGTGTGGGACTCAAGTGTATTGGTGATGTTGAATTTGACTTAGACAAGCTTGGATGAAGATCGTAAAACTTCTTTAAAGTAAATAACTTCATTTGAGGTAGGTTACCCCTATGAATTAACTTATTGTTTGTGTACTTTATTTATATAATATGTGGTATATGGTCTTTCCATAGTGGGTGATTGAAAATTTTAAATTAAATAATTTTATAATTGAAATAAAATGCACATGAATGAACATAATAAATTTTAGGGGCCATGATAGATCCTTGAGAACTATCTTGGGGTCTCAGCCACTGATGGATTAGGCCTTAACAATAAAAGTTATTTTTGTGGTGTATAGATCCTTAGGTATGTGAATTTAATGGTTTGAATGAACATAGTAGACCTAGATAGGTGCCCTTATTTCCCTAGAGTATGGATATTTGATGAATTGGAATGACTAGTCTGAGTAGTATGTGATGGTATTGTAAGATACCTTAAATCCATTATGATAAATGATTGAGAGTTGGGTGAGTATTCTTCCCCTACTAGCTGTGAGAACCTTAAGTGGGTGGACACTAGGTGGATTGATAATAGGTGAGGTGAGAAAACCGATCCTTAATGACCTAGTAAATGAGATAAGAATTATTCCATCATGATTGAGTGTAAAAAAATGATACGTATCCCATGAGGAATGTTAGACCAATGTCTAATCATAAATAATGTTGATGGATGCTATGAACTGTGAATGCATGCTTCATTTAATAGACAATATTAAGGTGGAGTAACCCATGTAGGGTATCTAGATGACAATGAGACCTATGTAACCTTAGTGGGTGACCTAGTGAGATGTAAAACAAAGAAAGGGTTTGTGTAAGAGAGTTTGAGTTGTTAAAAATAAGTGTAACTCTAGCACCCAAAGGTCAACAGTATAATCCCATTGAGACTGTAGTAATGATTACCTGATATTTTATGAAAGGATAAACTTCCTATGGGTATTTATAAAGGAATTACCACCACCCATGGGATTATACCAATGAATTTATTTTTATTTCCATCGATTATATCCTAAGAGTCAGTTTTACGCGTAACATAACAGAATTCCCAGGATGTCTGAGATTCAACCCTTGAGTTACATCTAGTTTTACTATAATTACCTCATTTGAATAAAATTTATTCTTGATGCTACTAGACTTCCTAGTATTCTTGAAATACATCCTTAAGGTCTATATAGACTTTCTAGGATTACATTCTAATTATTACATTTGAACCAGATGATACTAAATTTACTAGGATTTCATATATGGAATCAGCTTTATGCACGGAAATACTAAATTTACTAGGATTACTTTCTTGGAATTAATTCACTATACTTTTAATAAATATCTGTTAGTTCTAATTATATCTGAAATGATTGTGTTGTGTAATTAAAGTCCCTTAGAGACTAGATAAATGCATTTTATTCAATCTAGGATGTAACATACAAACCCATGTTCCAATGGTAGTTATTTATTTATTCTTCCATAGTTAATGTTTATTTATTTTGATAATATAACTTGTGAAAACACTATATTTAGTTATTATATTGAGGAACCCATTTGTGGTTCCCTACTGAGTTTTTCTCACACCTTACTCGAGTAGCCATGGAAGTTAATTACTCGAGTAGAGTTTACTTTTCACAGGTTCAGGTAGGGACATGTCTTGATGTTTCATGTCAAATTGGATAACTATGAAAAGGTTTTTATATTTGGTTGAGTCGAATCTTAGTATTGGTAGTAAATACTCTTATTTTTATTATTTAATTAATCTCAAATTTTTCATTGACCTACTAGGTGATAAGTTGATGCATGTTTGTATGATTTTGTGTCTATATGAATGTATACTTATAAAATTATTTTTCATAGAATTGTGGTTTTTATTGATAATGGATACTTTGATTATTTTTTTGGATTCCATTTGGATATTTCATCTATTTTTTACTAATATGTTATGATATCTTCTCTAATGGTAACATCCTAGATCCTAGCTAACAATCAACAATCTCTGGAATATGGGGAGATTATATTGAGTTCATTTGTAAACTCCAGTCAGGTCACTGATAAATGGAATATCACTAGGGGATGTCACAAAGTAGTATCAAATAATATTATTTTGTCATACTATTTTTGGATAAGGTAAGAATGTGATACATGAATGTTCTAGATTTTTAATGGACCTTTTACTAGTGTACCAAAAATAACTTTTTGAATGAAAAATATATGTTACTTGGGATATGAGATTTTCATTTTTGGATTTTGAATTTATAGTTGTCTGATTTCACCTAGTGTGAATTACTTTGTTCATGGATTGATTATTTATGGGTTTTTAACTCTTTGACCAATGGAATGTGTCAGGTGAACATGCATCATTTTTGGAACATAGGGTACATATTACCTATGTGTTCTTTCCTATGGTTGATATCATTTATTATAGAGGGTTTAGCTACACAATGTTTCAATAAAAAAATATATGGTGTTTTCTATATATTTTTTTGGTATTCTACATAGTTAAACCACACCATTTTTCTTTTTGATGACAGGTCATGCATATCTTATGGAGAGATGCTCCTTGATGATGACTATGAAGTACCTATTATAAAGATGTATAATAATACTTAATATTTCAGTATAATTATTGGATTCCTACATGATGAACCATGTCTAGGTAATCATGATACTTTTTCTAAGAGAAAATGATATAGGTTTTATAAATTGTCAACAAGAACTTATATATTGTTTTCCAATATATCATCAGGGTGAAATTATACTAAAATGTATAGTGTAACTATGGATTAATTCATTTTGAATCATCGTAGAATGATGTAATTAAATGATAATTGAATATATTTTTTTGCTTGAGGGGATTGAAAATCCCCAATGCGGTGACCACATGACATTGACATGGGTTGAGGAACTACATGACCTCATGTGTACCCCCATACACTAGAGGCTTCTGACATGTGGTGACATAATAATACATAAAATGGGAGACTATGACCTTGAATCAGAGCCATTCAATTGGGGAAATAACCAAAACTTAAAAAATCCATAATCAATTGATGTATAATAAAAAAACAATGCTATAATAAATATAATGTTGTCCTAAAGACCCAAAATCATAAAAAACATGCATTCATAATTTGTTAATATTGATTCACATATAAATATATATATAAAAAATACACATAGGTCCTACTACCATCCCTAGTCCATAAATCATCCTTGTATCCAACCCCTTGAGTGGGCTTAATAAGATCAACTACATATCCGATAAAAAACATGAAATAAAACACATGGTCTTCACATGAACTAGAGTACCCGTTTTGGGTGTGAGGATTAAAATTAGTAGGGTATCACCAAGAATAGTTAATATACATCATCATATGTTTGTGTATTCAGGAGGAAAATAAATACAGAAATAAACATGATTTTCTATTCATAATGTGCTAACCAGGGCACTATGACACCTGATGAGGTATAAACAGCTATCAATTCATCTTTTGAAAACTATGAAATTATAATGCTCAACTATACCAGCTTCAAAGACATTTTATAATCAAGTCATCATAAAAGAACATGGGTTTTCTATGAGGTTTAAATAATTTATATTTTTGTCTAATTATTTATCTTAGACCTATTATGGATTCCTAATGAGGTCAAATAGGCTTCAATGGATATATGGGTATTTTTCAGAGCTCAGAACCCCAATTGGTGGAAGAAATCAACGAGCCACATGGTTAGTGAAAACCATGAATCCTATCCCTCATGGTTTCATATAATCATTTATGAAATTTTATAGAGCCAATTAGCATGCAAGACTTTCCCTAAACATGCACTAAGGGATTCATTCCCATATGGGATTTATATCATTTTTAGCAGAGGAAAATGGTATGGTTGGTGCATGGTTTCTCAAAGCCTTTGGCCAAACAATTTGGGTTCCCTCTTGAGGTAGCGATGTGCACATGGTTGGAACACAATTTTTCCAACTATGAACCCATACAATGTGACCTAGAATAATTGGAAAAAAGTACCATTTTTACTTTAATCAGTTATTTTTTTAATCCCTCCCCTTTTTTTCTTCATTCCAGTGATAGGAGACCCTTCCTCCTCCTATTTCGGGCTCAAGAATCCCTCAACCCATGTTATCATATTTCTTCATCGCTCGAAATCTGATTCAAGATATGATATTCTCATTTGATAGCCATTAGTATATGACTCAATCCTTTGGCTCGTTTATCCATTATTGTTTCTATCAACTATGCTATTTTAATATAGGTTCATATCTGTTTTTTAGGGAATTGATCACTTATTCGGTTTTATTTTGATTCAAGACAAACTTAGGGATGGTACTGGATGATGTGAGTGCAACAAGTATACCATAGGTGTTATATGAATCATACATAAATTTCTTGTCATTTATAAATTTCCTCTATTATGTGCATGATGGTTTCAAAGGGAGTTTCCCATTAAATTAATATACCTTTCATATAGTCTTCATAATTGTTTTCAAAGATCCTTTTTATATATTTTCATCTCATTATTAGAGGTCTTAACCTCAATACAGACAACCACAAGTAGGTTTTTTCCTTATTTATGCATTGGTGACCCATGTGGGTCTATCCGCGACACCATTTCAGTGAGCTTGGAATTGATCTTGATAAGGTAATCATTTTAAATTAATTAATGAATTATTAAATGGAATGTAAATTATAGATATCACGTGGACTTGAATAACATAAATTGAATTGCTTTCCTATCCTAATTTACCTTGTTATTCTTAATAAAAGGAAATGCAATAAACTTACTAAATGAAAATAATTAAATGGAATTGATCACATTTCCTTCAAACCCCTTACCATGGTTAATGAAAGTAAATGGAATGGACCCATTAAATGTTTATAAAATCAATTGGTAATTAGTTTCAAGTCCCTATCCCACCTTATCATGAAAATCACTGGTAAAGGAATGAACTTAATAAATGACTATGTAATTAAAGAGCTAAATGGATGCATATCCATGATATACATTATCATTTTAATGAAAGGAAATGGAATGAACCAAATGAAATATTTATAAGAAAGAGTTTTACAGGGTATTAAATTACATAATGATAAATGTATAAGGTGTGTATTTCATATGGTACTTTTTATCTTTATTGGAATTTTCATACTTGAGACATCCTTCGATTCTTGAGGGAATTCCTTGAGCACTAACAGGACACCATAAAAATTTAAGGAGCCAATTTCCAAGGTAGAAAAAAACCTTGGAATATGGTCCTTATCAACTATCATATTCCTAGCATGAAACTATATGATCCCTTCACTATCTTCCAAATATTAGGATGCCTCAAATATACTCTTTGGATCTAGTTTGATGTATTCATACATGTGGAGCCATGTATTGACCCCATTGTGCCCAATCATGTTTACCTAGATATTACCTTGAACAAGATCCATGGATGTGGTTAGAATATTTTATAGTGGAATTACATGGGTGTTTTTCCTTGGATTAAACTCAGAACTCTTTACTTCTAGACTAAATGAGATACTTTTATGAGTTGGCCAACCTCTGAGGTCAAGGATTCTTTAGTCACACCTTGGATCCTTCTTTATTATTATATTAATCTATTTCAATGTTGGTGAAAAATTCACATGAATATCTATATATATTTAACTTAAATGAATTAATTAAACGATACCATGTTTATCAAAATTACTAGTTGAGGATGAAGTAGGTATTGGTTTTTATTTCATATTTTTATTAAATTTATATATACCTATACACTACTTAGTATATATTCAGAGTCTGGATTTGTATAGACACCATTGGTTGTGGGATACAAAGATTTAACTCAAATGATATATTGACCACCATTAGTACCTATGTAGAATATATTTATGCAGGTGTTGATAAGGGGAAGCATCCCATTTTGGACCCCTGACCTGCTCTCTTGCTTTAGAATGTGATCTTAGTAGTATATGAACAAGCCAGTGATCGAGATGCTGGATAATTTTTGGATTCTTCTTGATTATTTTATATAGAATTTATTTTTTTACATATATACTTATTATCTATTTTTATAGAGACATGAAATGACATTATCATTTTTATATGACTAAGTTTCATATTTTGAGTACTATAACATGTTTCTTGGTTGTTTATGATTATTTCCACTAAGTTATTATTTACAACACCACTTCATATATTTACCTATTATTATATATATCCACTATTCTCTACTTCGACATATGATAATAGTATCCCCATAGACAAACTATATTACCTTGCTAATAGTCACCTGCCTCTAGTGTACTAGGAGGCTCTCTTGAGCCCATGTGGCCAACCGACTTGAGGGAACCTTTGAGTGGAACCCGGGTCGGGATGTCAAAAAGTGGTATCAAGTTATCATTTATTTTATTTTTTATTTTTTTCAGGAATATATATCAAATATTATGAAAATTTTGGATCTTGGTTATATTCCATGCCTAGGAGAAGCAAACACACATTTAGGGTTAATACCATGTTTCCTTGGAATGGGAAATTTTTATTCTGTGTTTTGCTTATTACAACTGATATACATTCACTGTTTGGTGATGCACATGAATTTTGGTATTCTACATGCTTATGGATATTTTAATTTTTCCAATTAAGATAATAATCATCCTTACATGCATCATTATAGGCACCTAGAATTCATATTACATGCATATTCCATGCCATATAGGTGAATTCCATTGATTGAATTGCTTATGTTTCCAATGATTATTGAGTGATACATGGTTGTTATATATTCATATTCTGATAACATATTCTTTAGGGTATGGTAATTTGGTTATTTAAAGTGTTATCATTTATCAAAATAGTGTTGTCCAATATAGGTTGATCGTGGAATATTAAATAGCGAGTTTTTACCCACATAACCTATGTACCCCTGATTACATGAGATGGAATTTGGGTGTGATTGAGTAACTAATGATATAAATTTATAAGGTGTATAAGTCCTTAGATATTTTACTGGGTAATTAATAGATTTAAACCATCATATTTTACCCATTACATTCTGAGACCGAGTTGTATGGGGACTAAATAGAATTAAATGGGTGATGCCTTTAATTGTAAAGTGTATGAGCCTTTATAAACTGGAAATAATGATACATCTAATCAATCCTTGTTATATTTATATAAGAAAATAAAAAAATTAATTTAAAATTTTAATATGAAAATGAAATAGTTTCCAATAAATGAAGACCCAAAGTGAAACTGACCCTTTTCCTACCAGAACCCTAATAAATTAAAATTTGAACACTTACCAATTCCCCGACCTTCTAAGTGGGTGATTGGGTTGTACATTGATTAGTGAGAGCTTATTCTTATGTTATACTATTTATAGTTATTCTATTCACTCAATTCATTATCTGAGGTATGTTATTGGAATTTATAGTGATACTACATGATGAATTCCTTGTGCCGTGCACCAGGTGGGTGAGGAAAACAACGCTATATAGATGGTGGGCCCTAAGCCTCCAGTCTTACAGCTAGGGGGACAATTGAGGCACTTACTTCTATACCTAATATGTTCAATAATGATCAACATTGATAGATTTTATACATATGATGAAATCCATGTAGGGTGATCCTCAAACTTCACCTACAACGGATAATCTGACTCATGAGTTCTAACAGCAGCATCTTACCAGCTTTTCAAGGGATGGTAGTCTTATATATACTAAGTCTTAGATATTGGACATTATTTCTATCTTCAAGAATATAGAGACAACTCCAGAGAGGATGGTCATAATTTCCACCTAAAAGCTACATGGTTCAACCATGCATTGGTGGGACGTGATTACTTAGATTGGTTTTCATCCGGGCATAGTCTAAACAGACTTCTAGACTTATGTCTATGGTTAATTTTTTTTACCATAGATAGCGAGAGCTTACCGAGCTAGTGAGTTCAGGCACATGAAGGTGTGTGAAATGTTTATTATATAATATTCAGCATGTTTCACTGAGTTTCAGTTCTTTTTACCGCTTCCATCTGGTGATGAGTTATCACAATCAAAACACACCGAGTATGAGATCAAGTATGTCATCCACTCATAGGTGAATGTCTTTTGCCTACCTACATTTTTTAATATCCTAAATTAGGATATTATAACTATTCATAAATATATAGAATATGATATAACCAGTTATATGTGTTCATTGTCGAGGTAGGGCAATAGTTCTTCCGGTATCACAAAGCGTAGCCTTGAGGTTTCTCATTAGAGTAGTAGTGACCAATGTATCCACACGGGAAGATTTTTTATATAGAATCAATATAGACTATGGGGGTACTTGAGGCCTATATGTGATAAAGAGCCTCTTGAGTGTTGTGTATGTGGCTTCATGGATCATCTTTATAGATTCTGTCAGACCTTTCCACCTACTTATAGCGGAAGAGAATATGTACCAGCTCCACCTTCAAGGGTAGGATCAGTTACACCGTGTCGGGATAGAAGTTGGAGTAGCAATAATAGAATAGGATGAGGAAAAGGTAATGGACATGGTATATATAATTTTTATTATCTATGCCAGCAGAATATACTTGCTTAGGTTATTATAGTTGCAGCACAAGTTCATGGATTAGGAGAGTTTTATGCATTACAACTAATGACTGAGGATCAGAGTAAAGGTCCAAAGATAGTATGAGGTACTATACAAGTATCCTTTACCATTGTATATACCATTTTAGATATAGTTTCTTCTCACTACTTCATCTTCTTATCATCCATGGAAATTATCGAGTTGTAAATTCTGAACTATTACAGTTGATGGTACTAGATACACCATTAGGACTGCGGTCAAAGTGCATACACCAATGCAGGAACTGACCAGTTGAGGTAGGTGGTTATCCCTTCTTATGAAACCTCTTAATTCTCAAGATTAAATATTTTTACATCATTATTGGGATAGATTGGTTGGTTCCATGTCACTCCTATATAGACGGTTACTTCCACATGTCATAATTTACATCACCAGAGGGTGGAAGTTATCTTTACCTGGGTTAATGGAATGTCCTGACTGGTAGAGCTGGGCCATAGAATCTTGGTCCAGGTGGAGTGATCTTCCATATTTCTAGTCTCTTCTTGGAGGAGTAGGGAAAACATCTAATAGATTTTCCTACAATGGTAAGACATTCTAGGGTTGTTTTTCCTGATGATTTTTATGGCATACCACCGGAGAGAGAGGTAGAGTATAAAAATGATATTGTTTTAGAAGAAGCTCTAGTACATATTACTCCATATAGTATAGAAATTATCGAGATTTAGGAGGAAAATAGGTAGTTAATGGATCTAGAATCGAAGGGATTTTTTCTAACCCAATACTTCTTCTTCATTTCCAGCCATTCTTTTCACCAAGAAGGTGGATACAACCCTTCAGTTATGTACGTATTGATGATTATTGAACAAGATTAAAGTTAATAACTAGTATACACTTCCTTAAATAGCTGATCTATTCAACCAAATCTGATGATCTATGGTAATCTTGGAGATTGACCTGAGATCAAGCTATTATTAGGTGTGATTCAGGACATCAGATATACCATGTATGGATTTTGGATGTCGGTACAGCCTATATGAGTATCTCATTATGTTTTTCAGTCTTCCGAACATACCTAACATTTTCATGGATATGATTAATAGGGTTTTACAACCCTAGATGGATTCATTTTTCATGTTTTTATTGAAATAATAATGGTGCATTATCATACTTAGAGTGACCATGATAAACATCTTCAAATATTTTTGAATACATTGATAGAGAATCAAATATATGATAATCTTGTTAAGTGTAACTTCTTGATCGATAGGGTTGTATTCTTAGGGCATATTATATTTGAATCATGAGCATCTGTTGAACCAAAGAAGGTGAGTGCTATGATATCCTAGGAGCATCTAATGAAAGTGTTTAATATAAAGAGTTTCGTGGGGCTAGCTAGATATTATATGAGTTTAATAAAAGACTTATCACACATTGATGCACCTCTTACTAGTCTCACAAAGAAGGGTTTGAAGTTCTTGTGGTATGAATCATGCAATAAGGACTTTGAATAGGTTAAAGTAAGGCTTACCTCAGCAAAAATTCTATTTTTTCTAGAGAAATGAAGAGGATTTACAATGTTTTTTGATTCATCAGGCATCGGTAATACTTTATTACTAGTACATATGGATAGAAACATTTCATATGGGTGTTTCTAGTTGATAATTTGTGAGTATAATTACCCAATGCATGACCTAGAGCTAGAAGTTGTTTTACATGCCTACACTACTAGATACACTATCTGATGGGTGAGCTATTTATAGTATATACAGGTCACAAGAGCCTAAAATATTTCTTTATTTAGTGCGACTTGAATATAAAGAAATTATAATGTGTCAAATTGCTTCAATCCTTTGACATTGAGCTTTTCTATATGTCTAGAAAGGGTAATGAAGTATCTGACGCACTAAGCCAAAATACTCAGACAAAAGCTATTCAAGAATCCAATTATGAATGGAAATTGATGGCCCTATTTCCTGAGATGCATATAAGGATTCATGAGATTCATTATAAAAATTTTCTTATGGACTTTGAAGTTATCCCATCTCTCATTTATAGGGTGAAGAGAATGAATTTTTTCCAAATTCGAAGTTCTAGTCCTAGAAGATAGTATTCCTTATGAGGAACCACCAATGAATTAGTCTATCAATGGAGAAAATATCATATGTATACATGGGCGTGTCCCAGTTCCTATAGATATGATAGAGGAACTCATGTGTGAGTCCAATGCTTCTTAGTGGGTAGTTCATATAGGCATATTTAAGATGTATTGTGATATTCATCACCGATATTGGTGGGCTGGGATGAAATATCAAATAGTAAGTTTTATTATTAGGTTTTCTACCTTTTAGTAGGTGAAGGTCGAGCACTCGTATCTTGATTTCTTATTACTACCATTGGTGGTCCCAAGATAGAAATGGGAGGATGTTGCTATAGATTTTTTAGTTGTCTTATTGAGTTTTCCAAATGTCAGCGACATAGTTTGGGTATTCATGGATCAACTAGAAAAGTTAGCACAATTAATTCCTATATAATAGGATTTACCAATTGATGACATGGGAAGAATATATGTTCATGAGATCATACACAAACACGGGGCCCCTCTAACTATTTTTTTAGATAGAAATTCTCATTATATATCATGGTTTTGGAAGGTATTATAGAGAGATATGGGTAGAAAGGTGCTTCTAAGCACATCCTTTCACCCTCAGATCAATGGACAGTCAGAATATAGGTTTTTTAGGGCATGTATCGAGAATTCACCATTGTTATAAAAACTTATTAGGAGAAAAATATCCCTCTCATTTATTTTTCCCAAAATAATAGTTATCAGTTGAAAATTCAGACAGATCTGTATGAGGCCTTGTATGGTAGGCCATTCCGTTCACCCATATTCTAGTTAGAGGAAGGAGAGGTAGTGTTACTCGGTCCTCGTATCCTACAGGAGACTTTAGAGTAGGTCTAGATAATTAGAAAGTGTTTTTCTACAACTCAATATCAACATAAATCCTATGTCAATCACAGTCAATTGCCTCTAGAGTTTGAGGTTGGGGATCATGTTTTCTTGCGGGTATCACCATAATTGGGTATTGATGGATATAGAAGCAAGGGAAGATGTATCCTAGATTTTCATGCCTTTTTTTATCTTAGATAAAGTTAGGATTGTATCTTATTGATTGTTATTACCTCATAGGTACAATTCCAATAAAAATGTGTTCCACATTTCATAGGTTAATTGATATCATGTCAACCAATGCCATACCTTTGATCCAATGGTGGTTGGGTTGGATGATGATTCTTCATTTGGGGAGTATCCCATATACATTGTTGACCAAATCATGAAAACCCTTTGAGATAGTCTTCCCCATTAGTAGAGGTTCTATGGTAGAATAGTTCTATACATGATGAGACTTAGGAGGGGGAGGCCAGCGTATGTTCTCAATGGCATGAATTATTCATAGAAGTGTTTCACTTCCCTTGAAAGGGTAACTTAGGTATCCGTTCCTTTAATGGGGGATGCAGGTAAGATACTAGTTTTTAGATAATGTTCTAATACTTTAAATATTGGTATAATTATTTATTTCAGACCTATTATAGATGCCTAATGAGGTCAAAAATGTTTTGGGGGTGTGTGAGGGTTGTTTGTATCTCGAAACCTTTGTCGGTGGAAGATATCACTGGGCATCATAGTTAGTGGAAACTGTGAAGCCCAACCTACATGGTTTCTCCTCACCATGAAGGTAATTTTAGAGAGTCAAGTAGGGCACATGAATTTCCTTATCCATTCACATAGGGATGCATTCCCATACAAAATGTCTATATTTTTTAGCAGATACAAATTGTGCGGTTGACAAATGATTTATAAAACTATGTGAAAAAACTGTTCACTTTTCTTCTTAAGGTAGTGAGGTGGACACGACTAGGGAACAATTTTTCTAACCATGTGTCTGAACTGTGGACCCATTAAAATTGGGAAGAATCTCTATTTATATCTTATTGAGATATATGTTTATTCCCTCATATTTTTTTTCATTCCCGAAATAGAAGACCCCACCTCCTACCATTTTTGTCCCAAGTATCACTCAAACTAGGTTCTTAGATTCCATCACCATTCAAACATCGATTTAAGATATGATTGTCTCATAGGATAGCCATCAGTAAGTGATTCAATCCTTAGTCTCATTGCACTGTTCTTCTTTCAATCGATTGTGCTATTTTAATGCAGGCTCATATGCTCAATTTTTACTGCACTGAACTTCTCTTTCATTTTATTCTGACCTATTTTAAAATATATTGTGATAATGGATGGGGAGAGTTCTATAGGTATACAATCCATGGTCTATGATGTTTTAACCAGGGTTTTTATTTTGTTGAAATTGAGTTTGGATTTTGTTTTTTGTCAATCCTTACATGAATGATCAGAGAGATTTCAAGGAATGATATCATAAATTTCAAGCCGAAAGCAGTATTGAAGTTGGCATCATTTTCTGGTGTTTTCCAAATTTTTTGGGTCCAAAATCTCAAAGTTTTATTTTAAATTGAAATGTGGGTTTTCTTGGAGGGATTATGAAAATATGAAAAATAAATGGGTTTCATGAAGATGGGATTTATGAATTTCATTTCTCGAAGACATAAAGTGTTCTGATAGTGTGATTCAGAATTACGACATGATTGACGATCGGAGACAGAGTTCATAGCGATTAGGAGTTTCGATCTCTACGGTCATTGAAAAAATGACGTTTTAATTTGATGGGCTCCACGTAGGGAATTGACGTAATACTTCATGATGATGATGAGATTTGTGATACGATAATTTCCATGGTTCTCTACGAATGGAGGAGTGCCGCGAAGACGTGTATGATGATCGAGAAAATTCCCAAGAGGTAGTGGAGGTTCGTGAATGGGTAAGCCTATAAATATGAGGCTACTCCTATTCATTAAGATCAGAGTTTGTAGGGAAAATATGGAGGTGATTTTAGTTCATAAAGAGATTAATGAATAGTGATTTTAAGCGATATGGTGCATCACGAAGAGAATATAAGTCTTAACTGATTCCCTTGCTTTTGAAAAAATAGTAATTTGTGAAAATGAGGTATTCCTCATTTACTCAGTGAATTTTTCAAAACTCGTTTTGCGAAGGCAAGGAAGATTCATGAAGATAGTATGTTCTGCGAAGGCTAGGGTTCTTTTCAAAGGTAGTTTGTTCCATGAAGGAAGGGGCACTTAGAGAAGGAGCGCGTCTCGCAAAGAGGCTTCATGAAGAGAAGTTTTGAAAATACTATTTTAGTGAATATGAAATTCAAAGAGCATCAAATCTGGTCTGGGGTGAAAGTAGATTCCCATTCTAAGACAGGGACAAAGTCTTTAAAACCACATAATTGAAGCGACCTTCAAGTCGATAAACTGATTCAGACTTATCTCAAAGTAGTGAGCTAGGGGGAGTTGACAGAAGTGTTCCGAGGGAAGCAGAGAGCTATCAATAAACCATTGTAAACATAGTGAGCCTAGAACAAAGTGACTATGACCGAACCTTTGTATTCCAAAACAAGTGATGTTTAGTGCATTTTGGTAGACTGACACGCTGCCTGCATATGATCATTGGACATAGCCCTTAGTGGTGAACCAAGTAAAAGTGTTGTGTGGTCTCTATGCATGTGATTGTCTGATTTCTGTTCTCATCAGTCTTATAGGTTTAACAAGTTCCTAACAATATGGGAACAAGTTCCTTGTTTAAAAAAAGTTAACACCCTAATTTACCTCTCCCCTCTCAGGGTGTCCTTCGGTCCTACAAGTGGTATCATAGCATAAAGGTTACTGGTGTTAGATCTATCCCTTAGCCATTACGAAGAATTCAGCCAATGCCAAGGGAATCCCTCTCTTCAATGGAAGTAATTTTCATATTTGAAAAAACATAATGTGATAACATCTTATATCTATTGGAATGGAAGTCTTCTTTTCTACTATGCATGGAATATACGTTACTGATCCAACAGGGCTTTATATGACTGATATAGATAAGAAAGTTATTTATAAAGATGTGAAATCTCAGAATGCTCTCACTACAGCTCTTTGTGATCAAATATATCTAAAAGTGATGAGTTTCACCTCAGTAAAGTCTTTGTGGGATAACATGAAAATATTTATAAAGGAGATATCAAAGTGAAGGAGGAAAAACTTCAATTCCTACACAATAGTTTTGATGATATGAAGATGCATCCTAATGGGAATACATATGACTTATTCAATTGAATTAATGAAGTGGTAGGAGCAATTCGAGGTCCAAGAGAAGATATAAAAGATATTGATATTGTAAAGAAAATCTTGAGAAGACTTCCACCCCTTTAAAATGAAAAGGTACCAACCCTTGAGGAAAGATATATTTCCAAATGTTCTCTGAATGATCTTCTAAGCAGCCTGGTGGCATATGAAATGAAAGTCAAACCATAAGACACTAAGACTCGTGTGAGAAAGGAAATAGAATTCAAATCCATGGGCAAACTAAAAATTTCAAGAGATAGTAGTGGTGAATACGATGAGGAAAAATAAATTCTTTCTCTCATTTTTAAAAAGTTCAAAAAGGGAAAAGGGAAATTTTAAAGTAAGTTACCTATGGACTACTTTCATTGTGGTAGAGTTGGTCACATTGCCTCTCAATGCTAAAAAAGATTCAAATATGTAGAGAGAAAATCTAAAAAAATTGATAATCCTTGGAAAAGGTTTTTAAAAAAGGGATACTTCAAATCTGGAAAGAAAGTATAGAAGAAGATTTTTGTCTGTCAAGAGGAAGATGATGATAATGAATTCTTCAAAGAAGAAGAACTAGAATTTAAAAATGGAAATCATGCCTCCATGATGGCTACCATTTAAAAGTTAGAACCATCGATAGATAAAGATAGAGATAACTAGTTTAAAACTAATATAAATACCAAGTTTCAACTTAAGGATGATTTTGGTAAGCTTGAAAATAAGTGTAAGAGATGAAACAAGTTGAAAGCAATGGTGGATGAATCATTAGAATATGTTGACTAGCTTGAAGCTGAAATTGAACGACTGCAAAAATAGGGAAAAGTGTAGTCAACAATTCTTGAAAGGACTGATGATGTAGTGGAAGTAAAGATCAGAATCTATGAATAGGAAAAGGTCAGAAAAGACCTCAACTCTAGACTAGAGGATAAGTCCAAGTCTATAGAGGGACTTGAAGGGGAATTTGTTTCTCTCAGGAGAAAACTCGAGAGTGAATCAAAACCAAAAGAAGGAAGAAAGAAAATAGAATTTAGAAAATTATCAGATGTTGAGTTGCTTGAAAGGGCTAAGCGAGGGTCAGATGGGGTTCAAAAGATATTGAGTGATAAAAGACCATCTTGAATAGGAAACAATGGAATAATTTGTGAATTTGAGACATCAAATTCTGAAAATAAAGTATGATAAAATAAAGACAATATGAAAGTTTGACATGTTGAAAAGTTTCCTGAAGTACTAAAAAAGAAACCATCAATCCAAAATTTAAGAAGAACAAAAGATTTTTATTGAGCTTTCATAAAAGAAAGGTATTCAAATTATTTTCCTAAGGAAGAAGGCATGAGGAAAGATATATTTGAGAAGACATTTCCACACATTAAGTGTCAGTTATGTGGCAGTCTGAGCCATACCATGTCATATTTCGAAGAGGAAATGAGCTATTTGAGTGGGGAAGATCTGGGAAGTCAAAAAAAGAGACCGATTTCATATCCTACATATTATAGAAGAAATGGTTTCTATGGATACTATTTTCACTATTCTAACTTTGGCTATAAAGATGTGCTTTTTAGGAAGAGGTATGACATGAGAAATTCATACAACTCTCATAGGCGGGTCAATATTTGTCAACCTTAGGATGTTGTTAGAAAAATCAGGTTTTCTCCAAAGGAAGAAGAGTATGGGTATGAAGAAGCTGATTATGTGGAAGAAATAATTTAAAGGACATCAGTGCCCTATGCTCAATCAAATATTTCATGGAAAGAGAAGAAGAAGATTTAGAAATCCAATCTTGCAGAAGTAACTCTCAAAGATACAAAGTGAATAATCACCTTGATTCTTGATAGTATATGCTTGTCTCCTATGACAGGAAATGATGACCTTTTAAAGAACATTAAGAACAAGGTTTATGGAACAATGAGGTTTGGTAATGATCGTGCTTTGAAGATTAAAGGCAGTAGAAATAATTCACTAGCCAATGGAGAGCTAAAGAAGACTGAAGTTATTTATGTGGATGATCTACATAATAATTTCCTCAGTGTGAGTCAACACCGTGACATGGATATTATAGTTACTTTCAATAAAAAGGCTATAATATAAATGAAAAATAGGGAATTCTCTAATGAAAGCCTGCAGAACAGATGGAAACTTATATCAGTTTGAAAGTAAATATAGCACTTTTTATCTATCTTTTGAAGAATAAAACACCATGTGACATCGAAGGTTGGGGAAAATTAACCAATAAGACATGGAAAAGATATCTAAGCTATATATAGTCATGGATATCTCTATTCTAAAAGGTGAACAAGAAAAGACTTGTGGTACTTGCATACGGGGGAAGCTAGTCTGTAGTTCATATTAGGGAAAGAAGAAAAGGTCATCACACCTTCTTGACCTCATCTATATAGACATACGTGTCCCAATAAATGTTTCCAGAACTCATGGAGAGAGGTACTTCATCTTTTTCATTAATTAATATAGTATAATGGCCTATGTAATGGTTATTAATGGGAAACAACAATTACTTGATTGCATGAAAACTTATTTCTGAATTTCTGAGAATGATATTGGGAAGACAATCAAAGTTCTATGACCTAACAATGGAGGGGAATACAGGTCCATTGATTTTGAAAATTACCTGAAAAAACATGGAATATAGCATGATGTAGATACTGTAAGAACTCCATAGAAAAATGGAGTAGTTGAGCACCGAAATCGACTGGTCCACAACATGGAGAGGACAATGGTGATTGAGAGTCGTATCTCTCTCCATTACTGGAGAGAATCTATTGAAGCTGTAGTGCACGTTCAAAATATAACATGGATTTATATGGGAGAGACAAAGACACCATATGAATTGTGTCATGTAAGTAAGCTTACATTGAAATACTTTTGTGTTTTCTGAAGAAAAATATTCAACCAAAACAAAGAAGGAAATAAAGGGAAGTATGGTGACAATGCAGATGAAAGAATATTTCTTGGATATCCAATGAACAAAAAAGACTATAAGTGTTTCAACAAGTGATTGTTAAGTATTGTGGAAAGAAGTGATGTTAAGATAATTGAAGATAAAACCACAAATGCTTCAAGGAATTAATATGCTAATGCAATAGAATATGAGGAATAATGTGAACATAGAGAAAATGAAAATACAGAACTAGAATAAGGTGTAAAAAACTCTTAGGAGTCACATATTGATGTTGACTCAGAAGATGAATATGAAGTTGACACCATAGCTGAAGAGAATTCAGTTGAACCTCAAAGGAGGAATCAAAGAGTAGAAATTGATTAATCCAACATCATTGGGGATTGGATGGAACCCACTCAAACATGTAGAATGAGTATTAATGCACAATATGCATTTATATTAGTAGTGAATCCATCCTCATTTTAAGAAGATGCAAAGGACGAATCATGGGTTAAGGTCATGAATGGGGAGTTAGATCAGATTGACAAGAATCATACATGGGATCTGGTCCATAGACCCGATGGTCACAATGTGATTGGTACAAAGTGAATCTTTAAGAACAAATATGATGAGCATGGTAATGTGATCCGAAATAAGGTGTGACTAGTGTGCAATGGATATTCATAGATTTAAGGTGTTGATATTGAGGAAACATTGTCTCTAGTAGCAAGACTAGAGTCAATAAGGCTATTTCTAGCCAAGGGAATCCAAAGAGGTTATAAAGTGTATCAAATGGAAATTAAGACATAATTCTTAAATGGTGTCTTGGAAGAAGTCTGAATTAAAAAACCTATGGGTTTTTTTACTTGGAAATGATGAAATGAAGGTTTTAAAATTAAAGAAAGCACTATATAGATTGAAATAGGAACAAAAAACATGATACTCTCAGTTAGTTTCTTATCTAAGAAGTATTTAATTCAAAATAGGAGGAGTATATCATAACCTATATGTGAAAAATTCTCATAAGGATTAGTTCATGGTATATGTATACGTGGATGATATAATTTTTAGTGGAAGTAGGTAGGGATCAGTGGATTAATTAACTAATCACATGAAATTAGAATTTGAATTGTCCATTATTGGTGAACATACATATTTCTTAGGGCTGCAAGTGATTGAAAACAATAATTGTACATTCATTTCTCAAGAAAATTATGCAAGAGAGACGCTGAAGAAATTTAATAAGTATGACACCAAACCAATGTCAACTCTAATTGAAGTGGGAAAAAAACATAGAAAGCATGAGGATGGGATATCTGTAGATGACACAATGTATAAGAGGATCATTGGGAGCTTATTATACATGACAGCAACATGGCCAGACATTATCTTTGCAACATTCTTAGAGGTCCACATTCAGATTAATCTGAAGAAAGAAAATATGGAAATGGTGAAAAGAATCCAGAGGTATATTCAAGGTACTCACAATAATGGATTGTACTTTGATACAGGTAGTGATAGCATACTATCACCATTTTCAGATGCTATCTGGGATAGAGACATAGTGGATAGAAAGTCAACCAATGGTGGATCCTTCTATATTGGGAAGAAATGTGTGGGTTGTATGAGAAAGAAACAAGAAAGTACTTATCTTTGTACTACTGAAGTTTAATATATATCCCCTATAAAGGCATTCACTCAATTACTTTAGATGAAGCAGCAACTGACTGGCATTGGTGATAAGGTGAAACAACTGATGGTGATCTACTGTGATAACAAGTGTGCAATTGATCTTACAAATAATCCTATTAAGAATTATTGTTCCAATAATTTTGAAATAATATATCACTTTATCAAGGAAAAAGTTGAACACGACATGATTAAAATGGATCATGTGGGAACTAATGAGAAAGTGGTTGATATCTTGACCAAGCCATAGTAAACGACTATGTTTGAGAAACATCCGTTGGACCTTGGTGTTAATGCACTTCCCAGTGCATGACGAGGTTATAAAATTACCCTCTCCCAATTTGTTTTTACTTTATTAATTTGTTTGTGAATGTTATGCAGGATAATGGGGGAGATTCGATCCAGGGGGAGTATATTCTAAGATCTACAATGTGCAAATACTGGCCATTGGGTTTATTACAAATGGGGGAGAAATGGATAAATTCAGTGAGAGTATGAGGGATATGAAATGTGTGATGGATGAAAATAGAAATTCTGGGAGATATAGTGGAGTGTGAAGGGAGTTCAAACACACGAGAACACAACTCAGGTCCACACACTTGTTTTCTACAATGAGACTTGATCACGTAGACTTAGAGTGATGGCAGAGTTGTTTCTTGCGTATCTGGTTTTGATGTGTTGATTGTTTGATGGTGCTCTATTGAATTTATCTGTAGATTACCAAAAAACACAATGAAGATATTATTGGAACCAGAGATTTTCTTTTATTGAAATGGAGTTTAGTTTGGGTTTTTTGTTAATCCTTATAAGAATTGTTAGGGAGATTGCAAGGAAATGTATCTTATAATTCAAGCTGAAAGCAGTATTGAAGGTTGCGTCATTTCCTAGTGTTTTCCAACTTTTGGGGGTCCAAAATATGGAATTTGTATTTCAATGAAATAAATTGTATTTCTTGGAGGGCTTATGAAAATATGGAAAAGGAATGAGTTTCATGAAGGAACGGGTGCTTCACGAAGGAGTGTGTCTCACAAAGAGGCTTCACAAAGAGCCGTTTTGAACATATGTTTTTAGTGAACAATAAATTCAAAGAGAACCAACTCTAGTATATGGTTAAAGTAGAGTCCCATGCAAATACATAAAAAAAGTCTTTCATTCCAACTCATTAAAGTGAACTTTTAGTCGATTAACTTATTTAGACTTCTCTCAAATTAGTGATCTAGGGGGAGTCGACAGAAGTGTTCTGAGGGAAGTATTGAGATATCCCTAAACCATTTTAAAGGTAGTGATCCAAAAAAATGACTATGAAAAAACCTTTTTATTCCACAAAAATTGAAGTTTAGAGGATTTTCGTACGACCGACACACTACCGGCGTATGCTCCTTAGATGTATCCCTTAGTGGAGAACCAGGTAAAAGTGCCGTGTGGTATCTGTTCATGTGATTGTATGATTTTTGTTCTCATCATTTTTACAGGTTTAACAAGTTCCTACTAATGTGGGAAAATGATCATTTAATAAAAAAGGTTAACACCTTGATTCCCCTTACCCTATCAGGGTGTCCCGGGATCCTACATGTCTCATACCTCAAAGCGTTATCATTTCTAAATTTCATTCATTGTTCGCACACCGGTTTCATTGGACATTTCCCCTTAAATTCATATGGATTTACTATAGTCATTAGAGTATTATTATAAGACCCTTTTTGTATATATTCATTACATTATTGGTGGTTATGACCTCAACACCGACAAACCCAAGAATTTTGTTTCCTTATTTATTCCATAGAGACCCATGAAAGTTTATTTGTGGCACCATTCAGGTGCGCTTGGAATTGAACTTGATAAGGTATGTGTTTTAAATTAATTAATGAATTATTAAATGGAATGTAAATTATAGATATTACATTTCCTTGAATTATATAAATCGAATTGGTTTCATGTCCCGAATTACTTTATTACACTTAATAAAAGGAAATGGAATGAAACTACCAAATGAATATAATTAAATGGAATTGGTTTCATGTCCTTAAAACCTCTTATCATGCTTAATGAGTGGAAATGGAATGAAACCATTAAATGTTTATTAACTAAAATGGTAATTGGTTTCATGTCCCTCTCCCACATTATCATGATAATGAATGTTAAAGGAATTAACCTAATAAATGACTGATTAATTAAAGAGATAAATGGTTTCATGTCCTGGATATAACTTGTAACATTAATGAATGGTAAAGAAATGATCACAATGATTTACTTATAAGCATGTGTATTTAATTTACATAAATTAAATAATGATATATGTATAAGGTGACTATTAAATATAGACCATTTTATTTTTATAGGAATAGTCAGTATTGGGACATGTTTGGATTCTTGAGGGAATTACCTGAGCACTCACAGGACACCATTCCACTTCAAGGAACCAGTTTTTAAGGTAGATAACCACCCTGAATCATGGAACTTTCATACAAGTGTATGTATGACATGATTTCATAGGATCCCATCACTATATTATGGATATTATGTTTCCTCATATATAATCCTTATATCTAACTTGATGTCTTTAAACATGCAATGCCCTAGATTCACTCCATCGGGCTCAATCAAGCTTAGCCCACGATTAAATTGGATGAGATTCTTATAAGTTGTTATATTTTTTTACACTATAATGAATTTGGTGTTACCCCTTGTATTTGATATACATGAGATACTTCTAAGTGATGGTCAACCCCTAAGGTCAAGGATTCGTTGGTTTCACCTTGTATCCTCCTTTATTATTATTATCATAAACTAATTTAGTGTTGATGAAATGTTCACTTGGTTTATATATATAAATAGAACATAAATGAATTAATTAAATTATCACATTTTTAGAGAAATTACCTGATGAGGATGAAGCTTCTATCCATTATTATTTTTTCATTTCGTTACATTTATATATACATTCACACTACTCAATTTATATTCATTTACTAGATTTGTATATACACCATTAGTTGTGGCCTATTGAGATTTATCTCACACTCTATTGGGGCAACCTTTGGTACCTGGGTAGATTATATGTATGTAGGTATTAATAAGGGGAAGAATTGTTCTTTGGACACCTTACTTGATTTCTTGTTTTAGGATGGGAGATTCATAGAAGAAGACTGATCTAGTGTATGTGATGATGAATAGGTTTTGGATTGTTCTTGATTATTTTGTATAGAATGTTTTTCACGATTCAATGTATACCTATTTTTCTATTTTGTAGAGAAATTAAGTGACATTATCATTTTTTATATGATTAAGTTTCATCTTTTGATTATTATTATTAATTTATTGGTTTTTTTCTACATCTACTAATTTATTCTATATTACACTGCCTCCACTATTTATCTATTATTATACATATATGTTATGATATACTTTGACATGAGGGAATAGTCTCCCCAGTTAACCACCCTAGCCCATCACTGCTGACCAGTATCCTTTACCGTTTTTGGAGGTTATCTTCATTCCATGTGTCCAAATAGCTTTAGGGAATCATTGAGTGGAACCCTGGTCAGGACATCACAAATCACATCACCTCAAGCCATCCAATCAAATACCTTTCCCATACTCTAAGATCTCGTGTAGGAATCTTACAAGACTAGGACCCTCCACCTAAAGTAATTTGGTAAAATGAAATATCTCAATATCTACGCAATAACTCATCCCTCAAGGTGGGGTCACCACCCATGTATTTCACTACATCATGAACCAAAACTCTCATTCAGGGTTGTCCAATATCACAATTCATGTCTACTCAAGTTAAGGTCCCAATACCACGACATGAGCCTTTCAAGGTACGTTCCAATTCAGACATATGAGGACTCTGTCACACCCGTGATAGTTCATATGACACCATATCACTCGTTATGGGGATATACCATAGGATCCTCTCCCCCACTAGGTTCATCTCCTATCATAAGAACACATAATCAATAACATGCAGGGTACACATCCAATATCAAATATCATCAGATTATCCAAATGTGTTAGTCACTCAAGACCTAATTTATAATATCAAATGCATCTCACCTCACCCATACGGCCATCAAATGGGGTATCTAAACCCCATAAAGTATCTTTTCATTGATATAATCTCACACCCAACCCCCATCAGTGAAAAAATGACTGAATGATCCTCATACCTAGACCTTATAGACCCATCCAACCACATTAAACTTATTCATTATTCATAGCATCACGTATAATAGACCACACTTTTCATACATAGATATCACATCTTAATTGATGAATATTCATTACATATCATAATGATATATCACAGAATCTTATAGGTATAATATATTTAAAAACATGGAAAAATAAATTGGTTCAAAAGTTAACTACATAACCTCTCACTAAGTTCTTCATAATAAGAACCATTCTTTAATATATCATAAAAAATATCCTTTTTCAAAACACGGGGAAAGGAAACATAAGAATGGGTGAGATCATATGGTCAGTAATGGTAAAAAATGCATATATCAACATAATATGAGCACAGGGATATGATAAAATGAGAATAATATTTGAAAACCATACTCTACATATCATATATAATAAACTAGAATCATAGAAAAAATAATTGTAGTTCATAAGAAATAAATCATAAAGGAATGAAAGAAGATTGGCTATGATAGAAAAATATCGGAATAAGAGAGATTTTTTTCATACACATAAGCATATAAAATTTTATTTCAAGGCTATCCACAAAAACATTTGTAACATATTAGACATGGGCTTACCACCTAGGTACCTACTTCAAGATTTTGATAACTACCTGTGCACCCTCTTTTAGTCTTGGGCGAACCTCTCATTTACCTTTTTTTTATATTAGGATAACCTTTTGTATACCCTCTTTGGGAAATTAGGTATCCCCCCATGCACCCTTTGAGATCATAAAACATTATTCTTTACAAAAAATAATTGGGGGGATATATAATTCTAGACCCAACCATATCATAATGAAAATCAACCAAATGTTTGAAAAATTATGATAGAATATTGATTATAACATAACCCATAAAATGTAAATGGGTTTCATAAACATTTCAATAAGAATAACCCATGGGAAAGAAACTGGTTTCATAAGAATAAACCATATAAAAGAAACAAGTTTTATTTACATATTTTCATCACAATCATAAACCATCTAGAGAAATAATATGGATGCTATCATTGGATTATTTACCTAGTATAGCATAACTAGAATCAAATGTTTTTTTCATTGATGAATATAAATTCCATTCAATGATCATAAAAAACATTCCTGAGAAAAATAAACACAGTTATTTAAAAACAAATTAAAATATAAAAATTTCCCAAGTATTTCCTAAAAATTTTATTATAAATAACCATATAAACTTATATTGTAATATTCAAATAATTTTTTGGTCATGAGATAAATTTTTTATTTGATGTGTGTAAAAACTAAGATTCCTTTATCATTTTTGGTAAAAATTAAAAAGAACATTTTCTATAAAATGACAAGAAGATTTATTTTAAACTATTTTTTAAAAGTTAAATAATGGGTAGATATTTTTTTAATCAATAATTCTATATTAGTAAAAGAATTTATTGTTTTTCGAAAACATAGTCATGGAAGAGAGCATATTTTTGACAGAAGAGAAAAATAAATTCAATTTTGATTTAAAACATTATTTTGGTATATTTAATTCTTAAAGATAGGAACAATTAAGAGAAACATGTATTATCAATAAATAAAAATAGTATATAAAAATTAATAAGATTTTTGAGATATAGGTCATAATATTTAATCATCAGAAATTTAATTATAAACAACCCTGATAAACAATATGATATTAACATAAAAACATTACCACAATGGTAACTATTGAATCATATTCCCCATGAATGGAACAAAACTATATGGATTTTTATATAATATAATTTTCATGAGAAAAATAAAAAGGACATTCATGTGTAGTATATACACCGCACAAAAGAAACAAGTTGTGAATGTAGTGTGTGTCCCCTAGAAATAAAAGTGCGAGGAAAATCCCTTACCTCATGTCCCTACATTTTTTATTCGTGTTTGAACCTATTATGAAATAAATATAGATTTATTATAAATAAATTACATAACCATACTACTATATTTAATACCATATATTATTTACTCATAACCTTTTTTCACCCACTTTTTAACCATTCTTTTTTAAAGTCACTCCGACAATTAATAAATGCTTTGTTTTTCCTGTATGTTTAAGTTTTGTAGTTTGGTCTTGGTAATTTTTTTATAGTTCCATAATATAAAAAATGTTAACCACTATATAAATATATTATATATTAATTATTTAAATATTTATAGTAATAAAATAAAGTTATATATAAAGATTAATTACAACGTTCAATGAGATGGTTGACCATACGTATGCATGAACACCTTTTTCATTTTATTAATGAACAGAATGAAATAAAAATAAATATTTCTTCAAATTTGAAGTATTTTTTATATAATTGGTATCACATATACTCATTCCATCTATCCTTATTATCATCCCTTTGAAAATAAATTAAATACATGTCACATCACATTGTGGAGGTTGTAGTCCACGCATACACACAAACAACAATATAGTTTTATAAATAATTGGAAGGTAAGAAGGTATATGAGATATTATAATTTTAAAATTATAATTATATCATAAATATTATATATCTTCTTCAAATCCATCACTATATACATCCATGAGAGTTGATAATGTTGAATGAAATATATCACCATACACATGATCGATAGTTTCATTTGCCATTTGATGGAAGAAGAGAATGATATTGGTTATTACATTAAACTAATATCATCTCATTATATGGAATATATTGTTGTTATATTTTTTTTCATAGTTTAAGAATATTTGAAGAGGTGGAATAATAAATAAAAATAATAATAATTCATCTTCTTCAGACAATCTCTTTAGGTATACACCTAAAACCTTCCGATAATGGTTTTTTGATCAATAAAGGGGATCTAGGTAATGGGTAGGGAATTAATAAAATGATTTGGGTAATTATTGGATGAACCGAAAGGCTTTATAAGTAAGATAAAATTAAATGAGGAGGTTCCCTATTATAATTGCGTTGAATGGAACACTTGTAATTTCTCAAAGTTTTACAATAATTCCATGGTAGTATCTTGGAGAAAAGGTTGAAAAATAAAACATTCACAAATATTATATGAGATAAGGTCTAAATATTGGTATAAAATATAAATTATAAAATTTTTAGGTCATTTTAATCATATTCAATTTATTCCATCCCTTGATAATCTTATTTAAACCTTAACCATGGTAATTAATTTTTACTCTTTTCAATATTCATTTTGACCAAAAGAAAATTTGATTGTGTCAACTAATATTAATTTTTTTCTATATATGGAATCCATATTTAAAAAATTAAAAATTTCATAAGTGACATAATTTAATTAAAAATTGAACTCACAGAAGTGATATAAAAGTGGTTAAAAACATTTCTTATGTACAAAAAGTTTTCATATCAAAATAGAATATAAAATTTATTACAATGAACTAAATTGTATTAATAATAATATAAGTCACCAAAATTTACATTTTATTCCCTTTTAAAACAATATTTAACTTTGTAAAAATAACATCCCATGATTTTTTAAAAGGAAAGACTATGTTCGACAGCATAAAGGACGCACAACATCATGCCTAAATAAAAAAAATGAATATTATTATTTAAATGACACCATTATAAAATAGTCGTTGAATTGGTGGGTATGAATATGAATAAAAATATTAATAAATATAATTATTTTTCGATTCTTATGAGATAATATCTTGTTTTTTTGGTAAATTCATTTTATTCTATAAAAATATGTTTTCTTAAAATAATGTTTTTATTTATTTGTATAAGAAAATAAATATAATTAATTTTGAAACATTTAGAAAAATTATTTTAAAAAAGAACCTTACATTTTAAATTCTTATTTTCACAATTAAATGTGCATAAATATTTTCGAATTTTCTAAAAAATTGAAATTTTAATGAATAGTGAAAAATAATAATCTATATTAAAAAATGTATTTTATTTGAAATTATTTATTAAATAATATTCTATTTTTGATTGGTTTTAAAATATTATTAGATCATTTTTATTCTAAATAATCTAATTTTTGTCTTTGAAACTAATTTTATACTTTAATTTTGTATAAAAACATTTTATACTTGAAATGGAACTTTTCAGAAAAATTGTTTTTGGTTGTGTTTTACCGGTTTAATATTAAATTAAATTCTTCCACTTCCATGTTTTAGATTTTCAAAAATCTATTCTGTATTTAGAATCAGCAGGTACAAATATTGTAAATTGATCCCATTTATTTTTTCGTTAATTTGAATTATAGACTTAGTTATTTTTGTTACCCCGATAAAGAAAAATTGGGTAATTAAGGTTAGAAATAATATGATAAGTGTTAGAAAATGGACCTAAAAATGCGCCAATTATGTTAGATGAGTAATTTGCAACATTAATGATACATGAATCAAATTTATGATTTTTTTGAGCCACTTGGTTTCCATTATGTCCTTTATAATATTTTGTTTAAAGAATAGTCAAACATGTCACACTATTGTTTTTAATAAATATAATTTTTTAATATGTGGTTATATAGAAAACATATTCCACCATAAATAGTAAATTTAAAGATAAAATACTTTAATTTATACTGCTAATTTATTTTTAATTTTTTGTGAACAAATAATTACCTTAAATGCTTACACAACAATGACGCAATAATTATTTAATTACTGTAAAAATAAAATAAATGATATTAAAATTATTAATATAAATATAAATTTAGATATTTAAGGGTATAAATTAATTTTATGGATGAAAATGACATTTTTAGTATATAATAAAATAGTTGGCTTGAATTTTACTTATTTTTTTGATGTTTTTAAAGTAAAAGTAATGAATAGTGTCAACATTGATAATAATGATATTTTTTGTATATAATATTTTATTAAATTAATTAAAAATTTAAAAAATTATATGATAAAAAAAGGGATAATTTATGGTCTAGAATATAATAAAATGTGAATTTATATTCTATTTTGAAGCATTTTCATCTAGAATAGTCATATTATATTTTAATGTTTTGAGAAATTACAAAAGTTCCCCTCACCTCAATTATAATAGGGAACCCATTACTTTTATTCATTACAACACATTGACAACAAAAAAATTATAATTATCTTAAAATTTCAATTATAAACATCCTTAATTAAGTTCTTGTGGTTTTAGAACCTCAAAAAGTCTTACCCTATTACCCTTAAGAGAAGTGACAAAGGAACTCCTTCATAGACGAGGCAATCGTCCTTATCAACTCTTTCAAATTTATTTATTCTTATACCCCTATTAATATGTTATAACAATAATAAAATAATAAATCTATTATAATATATATACGTATATATTATTATGATTATGAGACAACAAAAATGATATTCTACCTTTTATCCATCCGAGGAAAAATAAAAGTACTATGCGTGCATACGTACAGCTTACTGTCTCCATAGAGCAGTGTAATTAGTTTTTTATCATGACTTCACATGTATGGTTATAATGATAGAAATAATGGACATATATGATAATTATTATATGATATTTATTATAAAAAATCAAATCATCATCCTTTTCTCAACCCATTCACCGTTAAGGGAATGATACTGTCGCTCATGCGTATATACGACCTACCATCTCCAAGAAGTGATGTGACTTATATTACATATAAAACATAAAATAATGGTAATAAAAATGGATTAAATAATTAAATATGACACATATACCATTAATTAAATTCTTTATATGATTAATCTATATCCCATGTACATAAATTGGAGCTCATGTGACAAAACACTCAAAGAAAAATGATCTAGTTAACACCCGTAAAAATGGTAATAAAATTTTTTTATTAACGAGTGGGTATTTATAAGTTATATAAGGATTATAAATGATATAATAAATATTAATATGTTAATATAATAAATAATAAACACGAATTAAATGATTATAAAATATGTTAAATCACGTAAAACTAATTGAAAGTGTATTGTTATGGATCTATCAAAAACTCCATATTTCCTTTAGGTTATGATTTATATCTATTTTCCTCAATTTATATCTTCATATTTCTTATATACTTATCCTATATTCTTTGAATATTTACCACAAAAATTTAGGTATCTCAATTCATCTTTCTTCTATGTGTAATTACATGTTTTAAAAGGTTCCCTTCTCAATTCCTCTCGATAACCAAACCTGATTAAAGGAATATTCTCTGTTTCATACACATTTTATAATACAATCTATTAATTTATAAAAATAAAAATATTTTTATAAAATCCCTCAATTTATAATGAAATAAAATTTTAGTTCTTTTCTGGATTTTTGGAAATAATTATACCTTTATCCTCTTTAATGACTTTGTTATTTTCCCTAAAAATATACTTTTGTGGAACATTTCTAAAGTTACATATCCACTATTTCTCATGATTTGACTTCATTTAGACTTAACTCTTCATTATATATTCTTATATTTACTTTATTAAATTACAAGAAAAATTTTAATCCATTCTTTCATAGATAACTCTATGATATTCCATTTTCTTTTTTCTTTTGACATGATTACTTAACCCAATTCTTTCCATTGGTAAACCTTATGATTATTACTTACATTTTATTTATTTATATGGAAAACATGTTATAGTTCATGTTATGATGGGTTCACCTAGATAGTTTTTGAATGAATTGGGTAATTTTTTTGTCTCATGAGACATTTTGTATGGGATTATGGAATAAACCGAATCCATTTTGGGACTCTGTCCACCATGTGATATAGTATTGGTAGTTATCCTTCACTCATATTTATTTCATGATATATGTTGTTTACACATTTGTATTTTTCCATGATCATATGATTCTATGTTCTATATGATATTCCACTATGTATTTATTTAAGGTCAAATACTTTTATGTTATCATGTTATTCCTTCTGACTCATGTTCCATCCTTTATCTCAATGTTTATTCCCTTACATGTATTTTTTGCTCACCCATTTTGTCTATGTATTCACAATTTTATCCTATGTAGTTGTAAGAGCTCAAATAAAGTTGGGATCTCATTTTGAATATTAAAAAAATAGGTTTTATTATAGTTTTATGATATCTATTTATGTACATAGTCTTAAAAATACACTATGCATTTCAATCCTTAGTTATTATTCAATAGATAATTATGCCTAAAATCATGTAATAATATGTGTTAAAGGCTTGGGTAATTATAGTTGGTATCAGAGGCCAATGTATTTTTTTGGGGATTAGGACTAGGAAACATTAGTAATAAACCTAGGTATAATAATATCATCATGGATAACCTATATTGAAACATAGTAAATCACAAGTTAGGATATACATTTCATTTATAGGTTTATAATTCTATGTTCACAATTTACTCCTTATATTCTTATTATATATGTATTGAAGTCGTATATTTTTTAGTTAATGGTTGGAAATAAGAGAACACATGATAGTAACCAATTTGATTGTAAATGTGATGATTTACTTAGTGATATTACAAAACTGATGGGAAGGTGAGTGAAAAACTTCATCATAGTGTTGGATCAAATCTGTGAAAGGCCTCCAAAATTTAGTTAATATTATGATACTCTCATCATGGAACAATGGATTAAATCCAATGAGAAGATATTTTATGTCCTCTAATGCTTAAAGAAGAGAAATTAATGTTGGGGGTCTACTATTTTTATTAGGAATCTGATCAATGGTGGAAACTAATCAAAATAATTAATCTAAAGATGAAATTAATTCCATAGATTGGGAAAGATTCAAGAATATATTTTTCACTAAATATTTTCCTAGAACTATCCATCAAAATATGGTGAGGTTGTTCCTTGGACTAAAGAAAAATAAATATGAGTCTATTAGAGTGTATGAGAAAATATTTACAAGGATTTCATGATATGGATATTTATTTTTCATGAACACTGATATTAAGGTGGGTTGCTTATATATTAAATTAAATTTGAGTCCATGAAAATACTTGGAAATTTGAGACTTTGATATTTATGAGTATATTTTATGTTATTTGCTTAATTTTGAGATGGAAATTGGAGTCTCTCAGTGGTCTGGTTGGATCAAAGATCAAAATAGGAAAATTTAGTATAATATGTGAGGATAAAAAAAATAAATCCCATGGAGGAAAGAAAAACCAACATCACACATATATAATGTGTGGAAAAATGTATCTAAGGAACTTTTTAATGAGAACCAAAATATGAAAAAAATTTAGAAAAGAGGGGAATCAGGAAAATATTTACTGAAAGAATATGAATAATTTCACTAATGATGATGAAAAAAGGAAGGTTCATATCAAATATCAACTAGAACCTCAATTAAACTACAACGATCATGGGAATTATGAAATCCAATTCCCTAAGCCTAGGGTTGTCATATATAATCAACAAACAAAACCTCAAAAGAAGAAAGAAATGGAATATTATATCACTACTATTTAGGTGGATCCAAAAAATGATTTTGTAACTTGTATTCTAGTTATCCATTCAACAATAACAAATTTACTTTTTGATTCTGGTTCTATGTTTTCTTTCCTCTCTTATAAGCATAGTTTAACTATTCAAACACCACCTCAAAATATTTATGTTGAACTATTTTTGAAAAAAATGAATGTTGAAATTTTTTCATCTATGGCATATAACTCCTCCCTAGTAAATTTTTGTGGAACAAAACTTCTAGAAAATACCATCTTACTTAAAGAAGTAGAGTTTTATGCTATATGGGTCATGTATTGACTATCTTTATAAAAATACAACATCAATTGTTGCGATAGGGTGATCAATCTTCACATATCTATTCATCCTCTAATTCTATACATGTGTAAGAGGATGATGAATCTACTTAAAAATCATTAACTCGTGTGTGGATATTATTTTTTATTTAAAATTATGTATATATATAAAATTATTAAATAAAAAGAGAGTACTATGCTTGGAGACATTCCCATTGCGGAGGACTACACTGATGTGTTCCTGGAAGAATTTCCTGGTCTTTCTCCCAACTGAGTTGTTGAGTTCTCAATTGAACTTTTATCGAGATCTCATCCCATATCATATACTCCTTATAGGATGGACACTAATGAATTGGAAGAATTTATGAATCAGTTACATGAGAATATAGACAAGAGTTTTGTAAGCCTGACTGCTTTACATTGGGGTGTGCCAGTCCACTTCAACAAGAAGAAGAATTGATCAATGCACCTATGAATTGATTATCATGATCGCAAAAAAAAAAACAATGAAAAATAACAAGTATCTCATTCCATAGATATATTAATTTTTTCATCAAATTCATGGGTCCAAGTATTTCTCTATGTTGGACCTTCAGTTGTGATATCCCCAATTAAAGGTGAAGAAGGAAGATATTCCAAAAACTATCTTTCAAATGAGGTATGGACACTATGAGTTCATAGTGATTCCCTTAAAACTCACTAATGATCCAAATATTTTCATATAATTTGTTAATAGAGTCTTTAAATATTACCTCAACAAATTGGTTGTAGTCTTTACAGAGGATATTATGATATAATTCAAGAGGAAGGAGGATCATGATGAATATTTGAATACTATTCTAAAGACTATGAAATGGGAGAAACTATATGAAAAGTATAGTAAATGAATGTTATGTATGGAGGAAGTATCATTCTTGGGGAATGTTATAACCAAAAAAGGAATATCTGTGGATCCTTATAAGAAAAAGGAAATTGAGGAGTGGCCCAAGACAACATCTATAATGGATACCCTTAGTTTTCATAGTATAGTTAGGTGTTACTAAAGATTTTTTAGGAACTTATCATGATTTTAAAACCCACTAACCGAGATAACTCATAAGGGAGTAATGTCTTTCTGAACTGCTGAATTTGAAGAATATTTGAAAGAGTTGAAAAAGAGTCTCATCACAATACCAGTACTTACACTACCCATAAGTGGATAACCGTGATGTCCCAGACCCGGATTCCACTTAACGAGTGCCCTAATCCTAGTGGGACACATGGCCTCAAGTTCATCTCCCCAAACTCTAGTGGATGATGACTACCAGAAAGGGCCTAGTGTGTATCTGTGTAAATACTATTCCCTCATTAACAGAGTGTAGCATAGTGGAAAGAATATAAATGAATAATCAATAGTGGAAGCAATATAAATAAATAGAAGAAGAAACTGATGTAATAGATAAATGGGAATAACAATAATTGTATCAATTAAAACAATGATGATGTAATGAAATGTCACTAGAAAAATGGAAAAGATATCTGGTGAGCATAATCCAATGTATTCCACAATAAGTCACCTACCGAGTCCAAGGTGATCAACCAAGGTAAAAAGGGGCTAAGCAAGGACAGTTCCCTTTTGGATTTCACCATGAAACCTACTAGTAAAAGGTGGATCCAAGGATTGTATCTGAGGTATCATGTAATAAGGTAAATGACCCTACGGTAGTATACTGGGCATCTGAGGAATAGAAAAGAACCAAATTCTAGGTGGGTATCAACCTAAGGAAACCACATCCTTGAATCAGAATGGGGTTCCTGAGTACCAAGATATTCTCCTCCCAGAATCCAAGGCGATCATGAGTCAATCCATTCCTATTTTATATTGTAATCATTTAATCATTAATTAGGTTCATGCCTTGTCTTCCATTAGTATGGATATGCCAAGTATCATTGAAAACATTGAATTCCAGCTTAATTAACCATTAAGGAATATTCAATTTTTTAGGGTCACTCCTCTACCTTCCATAAATGTAGAAAGGGGTGATACAAACATGTAACCTTTCTTCAGACTCATTTTATAGGGCCAAGTTATAAACATAGTATAATTTCCATTTCACATTTCTCATTTAATAATAAATTTTTAAGAACTTACCTTAGGTGGGTCAAGTGGTGAGCTTACATGGTACATTCCATGATGGAATACTCATTAACAACAATACATTTACTATAGGAAGTATTGACTTTAGGAATTCCAAGAAAAGGCACACCCGAATGGTGGCTCAAACGTTAGAAAACACTAAAAACCCAACTATAACATTACCTTCAACATGGGGCGGATTGAGTTGTGGGTGTAACTACTAAAAACTAATCATATATTTGGAAATAGAATAACCATGCAGTTCTAACAAGTAAAATCTTGAAATTTGAATATGAGAAACGACCTCTGATGGCATCGGTGGGCCCCACATGAATGTTCCCAAAATCAACGAATTTTAGTGATGAGTTATAGTGTAGAGACCCGAAGCTAGACGTACATGGACATTACATTACTTTTTCAGAATACTTAGTACATAACAAAAACATACACACAAGGATCGTAATAGTTTAGTGTCTTTGGAAACTCGGAACGTAATCTTCTAATCGTGGTGAAAGATCTTCAATATCTCCCATAAAGATCTTCCCTTTTTTTTACCTAAAACCTTTCTTTATATCCTGGGGAAAAGAAAACATAAAAGGGTGAGCTCAAATGCTCAGTAAGGGTAAACAAAAGAAAAATCAATCACATCATATTCATAAGAACATATCTTTTGGAAATCATAACCTGCAAAAGAGAGCATAATTTCATAAAATGGGATAAATCATAGTAGTGAAATGAAATCCCAATAATCATAACTTAAAACATGAAACTTTGTGGCATACACATATAATCATAGAGAATCATTTCTTGTTAGTCATGACTCATTTCGAAGACTATCTTAGTGGACAAAGTCCCTTTCTGAACCGAGTCACCCTCGTTTCAGTCCTGTTTCACTGAACCGGTATAACCTACCATTCCGGCCATGTCTATCTCATGAGATATAAAATCTTTACCCAATGCATTGGAGGGAGATATAGGTCCCACCCATCTCATAATGAATCCTTTCTTATGTGTGCCACATAATCATAAATCATACATCATCGCATAACACATGTAAAAAAATGGGATTCGTGAAACATCATGACATCATAAAACAAATCATATAAGGTAAATGACTTCATCAATGTAATAATAGGGATAAAAAACAGAACCCTATATTATCTTAGATGGAAAATAATTTTGATAAAACATTTGAACTCCATTCTTGAGGAAAATATACTTTCTACTTCAAAAACACTTTTCTTTTCTTAACATGTCATACAATTATAAACTAAAAGAAGTTGATTAAAAATACACTTGAAAACTTGTAAAGGAAGCTTCTTGAAAATAATGTTTTAAAAATCCATTCATGCCGTATATGTTTAAAAAAACATTCTTCTCTTACTTTTGTCGGAAAAGTCAAAAAGTACCTCGTACGAAAAACGACAAAATATTCCTTTCATATCCTTTACTAAAAACTCACCGAAGGGTAAAATTGGAATTAAGCAATTGTAGGTGGGTGGAAACAATATTACATATTGAGTAAACATGGATGTGGATGATAAAATACACCCCAGTAAATACCAAAGTATAAACAATCTCGGATAAAAATGAGATTGTGATATTTCCCTTACCTTAGGTCCGACTTTCTTTGTAAGTGTCCGAACCTACTGTATAATGATTTAAATCATGTTATTGACTTATTAAAGAATCATATTTATTGTTATTATATCTTATATGGTCCACTTATGACTTTATATTACCCATTCTTTTGTAAATTCATGTTAAAGTAGCGTTTTGGGTAAAATCGTCTCATTTGTCGTTTGTGTTTTTAACTTGTAATTATTCATATGATTACTTAGATCATGATTACTTAATTCCAGAATATAAAACATGATTTATATATATATATTCAGAATATATATAATAAATCAGTAAATGGAATGAAATACACCGTTCATGGAGACGGTAGTCCGTACGTACGCTTGAACGCTGTTTTCGTTTCCTTATTGAATTGAATGGAATTAAGTAGATGACATACATATAAATATAAATAATTCCAGTATCATTATTAAGTCATATATTTCATTAGTAATTATTATATATACTTTATAATCATTCATGAATGGTTAATCATTGAGAATGAATCTCATCGCGTCGTGGAGACGGTAGTCCGTACGTACGCACGAGCAATGATATCGTTCCCATGGTCGTGGAATTGTGTTTAAGTGTATGTATACTATTTCAGTATCAATATAACTTTATAATAATCATATATAGTTACTCATTACACATTTATACCCATCCAATTAAGGTTTGGAGGAAAATAGATTACACCACGGCGTGGAGACAGTATTCCGTACGTACGCACGCGCGGTGACTTCCTTTTTCCGTAGGATGGATAGAAGGTTAATTAGAGTTGTTTAATATTTATAATAACATATCAATATATAAGAAATACTGATGTTATTACTTTATCATGAAACAACTAAAGAAGAAGAAGTTGAAGAAGAAAGAAATTGAAAAAGATCGGTAATGGATATTACCTCTTTTTGACGCGCCTTTTCTTAGCCTCCACTTAAAGAACTAAGGATGGTCTTTGAAGAAGACCAGGACCTCTAGGATGATACTAGGGAAGTGGAGAAGGGATTTTGGCAGGGTTTGGCCGAGCTTTAAGTCTCAAAGTTGTGTGAGGAAGAGAGGGAGGAGGTTCCCTTTTATAAGGGAGGAGAGGGGCACCTTTGGAATATCTCAAAATATTATTTTATATTAAAGTCAAAATCGGTTTATAATGGTTCCAAAGGGTCTTATTTCGAAGATAAAGTGGGTATGGGTCTAAATCCTATCAACCAATAGGATTTAGACAAGTTTAGGTTATTATTTTAACCTTATCAATTAGATTTAACTTTAAGTTAAATAATTTAACTTTTACCGCGTCTTTTTGTTTTCTTACACTATATGGTTAATACACTTACTATAACATGCCAAAAGAACCCCAAATTGTTTATTATTAATATATATTTCCTTAGCTAAGTCATTTGGCCGAACCTTATATTTTTAGGAATAAAATAACAATTAATAATATAATATTTGATTTAAAAACTATTTTGTGTCAATTTTGACACTATTTGATATATGATTTTAGTGAAAGTCATAACAGAATTATATGTTCTAACCAAGTTTATTAAATCAACACTAATATATCATAGTAACCTATAAAATTAGTGGAATTCATAAAAAGTCTCAAATTACATTTATTTGGGAATTTATAACATCAATTATGTTAACATTTCCTTAAAAGGGTAATTACTGCATCATCGTTGTGTCATAAATAAATTAATTTATTTAAATTATAAAAATTATAAATAAAATATCATTATGTAGAAAATCTTTTTATCATTCTAATGAATATTTATAATCTAATTTATCTTATGTATAAACCCATATTAAAAATGTTTTAGTAAATAAACATTGATTTTAACTCTTTTAACTCTTCTTTGAATTAAATAATAATAAATGTCCTAATCTAATACAAGTGGGCCTAAATGATAATATTTTACACTTAATGTTGTTTTTGGTCGAGATAGACTTGTCAAATAGGATTAGGACATGTGTTAGGGTAATATTAATATCATTTTTACCCTTAATTACCCTATTTACTTTTAACCGTGGTAAATAAAAGTAAAAAGTTACTATTCACCAAAATTATTTTCATCTCATTGAACCGCATTTTACTTACTGACATCAACCGTGTCTCTCAGATTTTTAAAATTCCATTCACAGAAGCGGTAAAATTATGTTTTATGAAAAATTCAGTTTTTTTAACTACCACTTAGTAGTTTCACTATTCATCAAAAATTGATGTTTTTCAGAACAATGCCAAAATTTCATCCTAAGTTATATTTCATATTCCGAATCCAAAAAATGAAGTCCATTTTGAGAGCTAAAATTTCTAAAATTTTAAAAGGTGGTTATTACTATTCATAACAGCTAGTTATAATAATATTTTAATAGCATATCGTTGTTTAGTGAAACTCGGTATTGCGTACTACACACGCTATCGAGGAAGGTCGTGATTGCGTGTAATGCAAGGCAAGTCAAGGACGTGTGTTGTGAAAGCTCCTTTTGGTGTAGCGTACAACAGAAGACATTAATAAAATTAAAAAGAATATTTTTCATAAAATCTCGGGTTGTTACATTCTACCCCCCTTAAAATGAATTTCGCCCTCGAAATTCGTCGGGGTTATAAATCGTTTACTATTTGAAAGTTTCTTTAAAAGAAACCCACATCGTAAAAAAATATACCAAAACTTGGATTTAAAAACTAATGTATGAAATGTAACGATTACCCAAATAAACTAATCACTGGGTTTCCACATAGGTGAAAATATGGATATGGAAGAGAAATCTAACCATCATGTTCTGATGGAGAGTGGTAGAGAACATGGGTATGGAAAATCCAGTAATAAAAAATCCATAGATTTGTGATGATATAAGGTACCATCTGATTCATCAGGTATAAGATCACTAGGACAACATTTTTGGTTTTCAAGATCATTTCCCTAAAGTTGAAAATTTGAATTAGAATAAATACTTACTTTATTTTGGTACAATCTCACTGTTGTTCATTCCTTGAACAATTTCTAGTTCATCTCTTAAATAAATGAAGTGGAATTTGTTATTAGTGAAGTGTTAGCAGATCATGTGATTGAATGACGGGTCATTCCATCTATCTCAAACAAACGGTTAGCAAAAATTATATACATAAGTCGATCTATAGTGAGATTAATCATATATGGTTCCTAAAATGGACTTATACTTCATATATCATATAATAAAACTAGTTTCTACTAAACAGGGACTTCCTGTAGGCCAGTGGTAGGTGATAAAAGCCAGTCGCACTTCGGTTGTGGGTTCGATTCCCACAGCCTTGTCCGACGCGACGGGCTGTCGCCTGTTCTGCAGGTTGTCCTTTTTCTAAAACAATATTACTATAACATCCCATCGAAAAAAACTTATATCCTTAAACAATACTAACTTATGTCCAACATAATCCATTCCAATCTTTAGGCTTATCCATAATACTGCAGTCCACTCTCATAACATAGTGAAAACGATTACCAGAGATTTAACACCATCGTCGATCCCCATATATCATAAGATATGTTTTGTTGGTCACATTCCAAACATTCAAAGTCCATAATCATGTATTATCTTGAATACCTTAGTGAAAACATGAATGCAGTTAAAGTTAACACTTTCCACATACCAAAATCCTCAAAATTCTATATACTCAAACCATGATATCACTTAGTCCTTATATCAATCATGAGATCATGAATACTGTTAAACATTTCGTTTTCTCGTTTTCCCTTCATTATGCGCATATCATCTTATTTCCAAAAATATCTCAATTACTTTGAATACCACATTAGACCAATACATAAATATTCCAATACTCCATGATACAATATTATTTTGGAATCCCATTACATAAACACTTAATCATTCCACCACATCGTTGTCATATTCAACATCGCCAATAGTGATCGCATGTGACTTCCCTTTGTCCTTTGCCTTCAGTGGTTGCTCATGTTGATCATCACTAACCCTTGGATTAGGGCATTTATTAGCATAATGCCCCATTTCCTTGCACTTGAAGCATTGAAGTGTTGGTGGTGCGTTCTATGCAGTGTTTGCTTTATTCACATCATTAGAAACCATTTTTCCATTACTTCGACACTCAGCTGCTCGATGACCTTCTTTTCTACACTTAAAACATTTTCTAGTCCCTTTAAGACAATCTCCACCATGCTTCTTTCCACACTTTGTGCATAAGGAAACATTCATATTCTTTTCACCATTATTCTGAGATTTCTCCTTGAACTCCATCTTTCGTTTCTTGTCAAAACCATGATATGGATATGTAAAACCAACTTCGATTTCTACCTTGATAGCACAACGCACAATTTCTTCATAGCCACTGAAGTATCTTATAGTTAATGCCCTTCGAAGACTCGGTTTTAAGCCACTGAAAAAATCGATCAACTTTACTTTTACGTTGGATGATAATGCCAGATGCATACCTTGCAAGTCTTGTAAAATTCTCTTCGTATATACCAAAAGAGTCATCATCCTTTTGCTTTAGTTCAAGAAACTCCTTCTCCATATTTGTTCGAAAAATACGAGGGAAGTACTTACTGAAAAACAAGTTCTTGAACTCGTCCCATTCCATGGACTCAATTTCATCTCTTGGACTCGTATTCTTGATAAGATTCCATCATTGATCAGCTTCACCTTCCAAACGATATACTGCTAAGATGACTTTATCATGTTCAGAACATTGAAGAACTGAAAATATCTTTTCAGTGGTACTGATCCATTGTTCAGCAACAAGTGGATCGGAAGTCCCACTAAAAGAAGGTGGACGTTGCCTCATGAAGGACTCAATAGAATACTGTTCCTTTCTATGCTCATTTGGAAGTCCAGAATGATTCATAGCTTGTGTAAGGATAGCAATAATATTTTTCACTCCATCTCCCATAACATTTGTTTGTTCAGGAGGTCAATCATTGCATTTTCCATTGCATTGATCAACACGGTTCCTTCGGGTTCCAGCCATCGTCTAAAACCCAAAAAGAATAGTGTGAGAGGAAAAAATCATGCTAGGGAAAACAACATAATAAAGGGGGAGTACCTTCAATATCTAACATCTTAGTCTTAATTCTATGATCTTTAGCGTAATTATTGTACTATAACCTATACGTATACTTAACCATAGGGACATCCCTATACATACCATAGAAATATCTATAGGGATATCACTAACGTTTTCGCGTCCTAGTTTCCAAAGGTTGACTAAACCTTTCCTCTGATACCAACTGTAGAGACCCGAAGCTAGACGTACATGGACATTACATTACTTTTGTGGAATACTTAGTACATAACAAAAACACACACACAAGGATCGTAATAGTTTAGTGTCTTTGGAAACTCAAAACGTAATCTTCTAATCGTGGTGAAAGATCTTCAATATCTCCCATAAAGATCTTCCCTTTTTTTATGTAAAACCTTTCTTTATATCCTGGGGAAAAGAAAACATAAAAGGGTGAGATCAAATGCTCAGTAAGGGTAAAAAAAAGAAAAATCAATCACATCATATTCATAAGAACATATCTTTTGGAAATCTTAACCTGCAAAAGAGGGAATAATTTCATAACATGGGATAAATAATAGTAGTGAAATGAAATCCCAATAATCATAACTTAAAACATGAAACTTTGTGGCATACACACATAATCATAGAGAATCATTTCTTGTTAGTCATGACTCATTGCCAAGACTATCTTAGTGGACAAAGTCCCTTTCTGAACTGAGTCACCCTCGTTTCAGTCCTGTTTCACTGAACCGGTATAACCTACCATTCCAGCCATATCTATCTCATGAGATATAAAATCTTTACCCAATGCATTGGAGGGAGATATAGGTCCCACCCATCTCATAATGAATCCTTTCTTATGTGTGCCACATAATCATAAATCATACATCATCGCATAACACATGTAACAAAAATGGGATTCTTGAAACATCATGACATCATAAAACAAATCATATAAGGTAAATGACTTCATCAATGTAATAATAGGGATAAAAAACAGAACCCTATATTATCTTATATGGAAAATAATTTTGATAAAACATTTGAACTCCATTCTTGAGGAAAATATCCTTTCTAATTCAAGAATTTTTTTTTCTTAACATGTCATACAATTATAAACTAAAAGAAGTTGATTAAAAATAAACTTGAAAACTTGTAAAGGAAGCTTCTTTAAAATAATGTTTTAAAAATCCATTCGTGCCGTATAAGTTAAAAAAAACATTCTTCTCGTACTTTTGTCGGAAAAGTCAAAAAGTACCTCGTACGAAAAACGACAAAAGATTCCTTTCATATCCTTTACTAAAAACTCACCGAAGGGTAAAATTGGAATTAAACAATTGTAGGTGGGTGGAAACAATATTACATATTGAGTAAACATGGATGTGGATGATAAAATACACCACAGTAAATACCAATGTATAAACAATCTCGGATAAAAATGAGATTGTGATATTTCCCTTACCTTAGGTCTGACTTGCTTTGTAAGTGTCCGAACCTCCTGTATAATGATTTAAATCATGTTATTGACTTATTCCAGAATCATATTCATTGTTATTATATCTTATATGGTCCACTTATGACTTTATATTACCCGTTCTTTTGTAAATTCATGTTAAAGTAGCGTTTTGGGTAAAATTGTCTCATTTGTCGTTCGTGTTTTTAACTTGTAATTATTCATACGATTACTTAGATCATGATTACTTAATTACAGAATATAAAACATGATTTATATATATATATTCATTATATATATAATAAATCAGTAAATGGAAAAAAATACACCGTTCATGGAGACGGTAGCCCGTACGTACGCATGAACGCTGTTTTCGTTTCCTTATTGAATTGAATGGAATTAAGTAGATGACATAAATATAAATATAAATAATTATAGTATCATTATTAGGTCATATATTTCATTAGTACTTATTATATATACTTTATAATCATTCATGACTGGTTAATCATTGAGAATGAATCTCATCGCGTCGTGGAGACGGTAGTCCGTACGTACGCACGAGCGATGATATCATTCCCATGGTCGTGGAATTGTGTTGAAGTGTATGTATACTATTTCAGTATCAATATCACTTTATAATAATCATATATAGTTACTCATTACACCTTTATACCCATCCAATTAAGTTTGTGGTGGAAAATAGATTACACCACGGCGTGGAGACGGTATTCCGTACGTACGCACGCGCGGTGACTTCCTTTTTCCGTAGGATGGATAGAAGGTTAATTAGAGCTGTTTCATATTTATAATAACATATCAGTATATAAGAAATACTGATGTCATTACTTTATCCTGAAATAACTAAAGAAGAAGAAGTTGAAGAAGAAAGAAATTGAAAAAGATCGGTAATGGATATTACCTCTTTTTGACGCGCATTTTCTTAGCCTCCACTTAAAGAACTAAGGATGGTCTTTGAAGAAGACCAAGACATCTAGGATGATACTAGGGAAGTGGAGAAGGGATTTTGTCAGGGTTTGGCCGATCTTGAAGGCACAAAGTTGTGTGAGGAAGAGAGGGAGGAGGTGCCCTTTTATAAGGGAGGAGAGGGGCACCTTAGGAATATCTCAAAATATTATTTTGTATTAAAGTAAAAATCGGTTTATAATGGTTCCAAAGGGTCTTATTTCGAAGCTAAAGTGGGGATGGGTCTAAATCCTATCAACCAATAGGATTTAGACAAGTTTAGGTTATTATTTTAACCTTATCAATTAGATTTAACTTTAAGTTAAATAATTTAACTTTTACCGTGTCTTTTTGTTTTCTTACACTATATGGTTAATACACGTACAATAACCTGCCAAACGAACCCCAAATTGTTTATTATTAATATATATTTCCTTATCTAAGTCATTTGACCTATCCTTAGATTTTTAGGAATAAAATAACAATTAATAATATAATATTTGATTTAAGAACTATTTTGTGTCAATTTTGACACTATTTGATATATGATTTTAGTGAAAGTCGTAACAGAATTATATGTTCGAACCAAGTTGATTAAATCAACAATAATATATCATAGTAACCTATAAAATCAGTGGAATTCATAAAAAGTCTCAAATTACATTTATTTGGGCATTTATAACATCAATTATGTTAACATTTCCTTAAAAGGGTAATTACTGCATCATCGTTGTGTCATAAATAAATTAATTTATTTAAAGTCTAAAAATTGTAAATAAAATATCATTATGTATTAAATCTTTTTATCTTTCTAATGAATATTTATAATCAAATTTATCTTATTTGTAAACCCATATTAAAAATGTTTTAGTAAATAAACATTGATTTTAACTCTTTTAACTCTTCTTTGAATTAAATAATAATAAATGTCCTAATCTAATCCAAGTGGGCCTAAATGATAATCTTTTACACTTAAGGTTGTTTTTGGTCGAGATACAATTGTCCAATAGGATTAGGACATGTGTTAGGGTAATATTAATATCATTTTTACCCTTAACCTTTACTAACTCATTAGGAATTCATATTAGGTGAAAAGTAAATATTTAGACAAAAAATTAAAGGATCCATACCTGAGTGAAAAACTGGGTTCTTACAATTTCCCCCTTCAAATAAAACCCCCTAACTTCTCCTTCCAAGGGTAAAGAAACTCTATCTAAGAAAAACTATGGCCATTGGGATTGTATGCCAGCTTCCCTCTCCCAAGTCTTATTCTGAACTCGTCCGTGCTACCATTGCACCCGCACGAGAGGGAAAAATTTTCCTCGAAGAGCCTTCCTGCTTCGATTAATGATGCATACTAGATATTCCTTAAATATAGTATCAACGTCTAACTCAACTTCCTCAAGATCAAAGTTATGAGATGGGTCGACAACTGTGAATCATGAAAGACAACGTGCATGGAATGATACCTCTGAGGTTGTAGTAACCAATAGGCTATCGGCCCAACTCTCTCTAGGATATCGAATGGCCCAACGTAACAAGGTGATAGCTTTCCCTACTTTCTTAACCAGATATTTTCTAGCCTGGGTGATACCAGAAGAAAAACATAATCCCAAACCTCAGACTCTAGAGGTATTTTACGGTGATCAGCACAAGAGTTTGGTCAAGACTAAGCAGTATTCATATTCTTCTTGATCAGCTAAACCTATTCTAAAGTCTCCTGAACAAGATGAAGACCTTTTTGGTATGCCTCACTTGCCTCTAGCCAGCACAAGGGTGAATGGAATTCCCTACCATATAAGGCCTCAAAATGATCCACTTGAATCATTTCCTAAAAACAATTATTATAACAAAACTCAATGAGAGGGATATTCTTATACCAAGAACAAGTGAAATTAAGAAAACATGCTCATAGCATATCCCCTAGATACTATATTATCCATTCTGATTGTCCATCAGTTTGAGGATGTAAAGATGTTCTTAGAAGCACCTAAATCCCCATAGAATTCTTCAAACCTTTCCATAATTGTGAAGTGAAACAATCATCCCTATATGAAATGATAGTATGTGGAACACTGTGTAGTCGTATGATCTTAGGAACATACAATCTTCCCAAATAATGTACTGAGAAAGTCTCCAATATAGGAATTAAGTGGGATGATTTTGTTAGTCAGTCAATGACTACCCATATAGGATTACTACCCATTGGCAACCTAGGTAAGCCGACCATGAAATCCATAGAATAATCTTCTCATTTCCATTTAGGGATTTGAAGTGGTTTTAGCAATCCTGTAGGTATTTGGTGCTCCACCATCACCTACTGAACAATGGAACACCTAGTGATGAAGCATGAAATCTGACATTTCATTGTAGGCCACAAATACTATCATTGCATATCTTGATACATCTTCAAGATGCCTGGATGAACTAGCCACTAAGAAGCATGATACTCCTTCATCAAATCCTATATCATGTCTGTGGGAACCCATACACGTCCATGTACATGCATGATGCTGTCTTTATCTAGACACAAATCCATAGGTGGGTTATCTGCTACTATACTCTCACAGATAACCAAAACTTCAGGATCATAAAACGGCCTACTCTTCACCTTCTCAAGGAGGGAAGAGGAAACGATAGGTTGAGAGGTAAGACTTCTCATGACTATCATGAAACTCTAGATGAAGTTAAAAAAAGGGTTATTAAATTCCATTCATCACTGGATTCCTATATGGCCTACGTTTGAGTTTTTTGACTCTGTGCATCAGTGACCACATTTCCCTTTCCAGGCATATAGGAAAGATCAAAATCAAAGTATTGTAGATATTCGACCCATTTATGTTGTCTAAGGTTCAAGTCACACTGAGAAATGATACACTAGAGGATCTTTTGATCTTTATACACCACAAAGCTCTCACCCAAGAGATAGTGTCTCCCACAACATAAATCATTGACAACTGCTGCTAGATCTAGGTAATGTGTCAAGAGATTTTTCTCATGAGGCCTAAACTGATGAAATCCATATGCAACGAATTTGTATTACTGCATCAACACTTCTCCAAGTACAATACCTCATGGATCAAAAAAGATGATATAACCTTTACCTGGTTCTGGATGAATTAGAATCTATGTGGAGACAAGCCTCCCTTTTAGTTCCTGAAATACTTTCTCGCATGCTTCTAACTACAGGAACCTAACACCATTCATTGTAAGTCATGTAAGAGGTGAAGAAATACATTATAATTCTTCTATGAAATTACTATAATATCTAGAAATCCCCAAGAAACTCCTGATATCAAACACTTTCTTGGGATTCAATGAGGAAACTACAACACTAACCTTTTCAGGGTCGACAAATACTCTTGATTCTGAAATAGCATGACCTAATAAGTGGTATTTGTCGATCCATAAGCTTCACTGAGAAATCTAGGAATAACGATGATTATCTATCAATGTACTCAAAATGATCTCAAGATATTTGGTATAGGCATTACGAGTGCAAGAATACACCAATATTTCTTCCATAAAGACCATGACAAAAGAGTCCAAATAGGCGTTGAAAAAACTATTCATCAAAGACATGAAAATGGAAGGCACATTGGTAAGACCGAACACCATAACAAGATACTCATATAGACTATACTAGCAACGAAAACCTATACAAGGTATGCCTCATGGTTTGACATGAACCTGAAGACAAACTGATCTTAGGTCGATCTTAGAAAAAACTTTTGATCCATAGAGATGGTCAAAGATATCATCTATTCGAGGAAGTGGGTACTGATTCTTGAATATAAGCTGGTTCAACATTCTTTATTCCACATATAGACGTAAGGTTCCATCTAAATTTTTGGCGAGAAGCACGGGTGAACCCCATGAGGATGTACTGGGCCTCATAAAGCCTTTGGCCTCTAGGTCCTCTATCTACCACTTGAGCTCCTAAAGCTGAGTAGGTGCCATCCTGTATGGAGGAGTGGACACTAGAGATGCTCTTGGAGTAAGATATATTATAAAATCTACCTATATCTTAGGAGGTAATTCAAAAAAGTCATCAGGAAGGACTTCCCTAAAACAATAAAATACAGGAGGGAAATCAGTTTGAAGTAATCCGAGATCCTCCATGAAAATATTTTAAATCTGGGCAGTCACTTCACCTATCCCCTGATGCTTCGGTCCGTCTCTCCCAGCCTGGAAATCCCACTCCCCTTGGAAAAGATAACTACTACCTGCAGGTGATGTAAAATATACCATGTGGTGATAACAGTCTACAAAGGCGTGATATTGGACCAACCTATCCATCTTGATAATGACATCGAATCCTGTCATCTCGAGAACAGAAAGATTCCAAAAGAAAGGGTAACTACCTACCTCAAAGAGATAGTCCCTACACTGGCGCATGCCCTCCGTCTGTATTCCCAATAGTGTATTGAGGTTCATTACAGCATAGTGATACTATATCACGAGTATGATAATTTAGATGATAGATAAAAAAATAAAAGAGTTTTAAGAACCTATATAAAACAAAATAGAGCCAACAATGGATGCTACTAGAATAATACCTTGTACTATAGATGGTACTGCAACCTGGTCATCATGTATTGAATGTATAGTAAGCAACTGACCCGATCCCCTACACTATTCCATAGATAGACTAGCACGATCATGATTGCTTTGCAGGCGCTGCTAGTGTTCCAAGGTCATACTACCATGGACACGAAATCCTCCTCAACCAGACCTACCAGTGCTATTCTATCTCCCCGCCTGATGAGACACAAAAGAAATTGCTCTTGTAGGTAGAGTAGATGCTAATCCTTTTCCACTTGTAGATTGTGTAAAGGTCCTGTAGAAACTCTGAAGATGACCTATAAGACCTAATGCCCGACACTCCAAAGGGTCTCTGTCACATTGGGGCTTCTTACGCCCTGGTATTCCACACTGATGACACGCCAAAGAGCTATTAAATAGGATACTCTAGGTTCCACTTCCCTGATGGGAAACCTCTAAGGATCATTTCTTACCACTGGAAGAACTACTTACCGGACATGGAACTGATCCTTTAAACTAGGTACTCCCACCATCCCTCAGGTTTTGACCAGCGATAAGGTCCTTATAAGGAATTTTAAAAAAGGTAGGAAGGCGAAAGACATTCACCTGAGTTCAGATGGCGTACTGGAGCCCATCCTCAAAACATATTTCTTTTGAAAGATCATCACTAACTAGAAGAGGTGCAATGTTTGATAAATAGGTGAAATGTGCTGAATATTATATAATTAACATAGAACCTTGCTCAAGATGCATGAAATCTCTAGCTCTATCAGCTCTCAATGCTTGAGGAAAGAACTCATCATAGAAGGCAGTCTGGAAGTCAACCCATAAAATTTCCCAGTGATGACCAAACTCAGTAACCACATCCCACCAATGCTTGGATGAACCTCAAAGCATGTATATAGAAATATTGACTCCCCACTCTAGAGAAATTTCAATTTTCTCAAAGATAGACAACATTGTCTATATCCAAGACTCAGCAACCTAAGAACCGACATCCCCTAAAAAAGTATAAGGATGCTGTTACTAGAACTCGTAGGTTAGATCATCCATCATAGGTGAAACCCACTGAGCACCAAGAATGTCCTACATCAGACATAAGAAACTATCACAGACATTGGAATCAGTGCCCGAATCAGGTACAGCAGGCTGTGCCTCAAGTGGAACTCTTGGAGGTAAGAATGAAAGATCATGACCCACCATGTATGAAACATGCTCGTCACCACCCTCCTGGAGAATGACATGAGGACGTTGTGGTGACATTGTTATACAGATTCCAAGCACACACCTCAGAACATACTTAGAATCAAGGGGATATCATCACTAGTAGAAGCTGAATGTAAGAAAACACACTACTCAAGGTATACTACCCAAACTATCCACTTAGATGACCATCTATCAGTAAGTCCTCAAGTATAAGCTTCATGTCATTTTGTAGTTAATTACTAGGTTCACCCATTTAACATTCATTAACATGACAAGCTGGGATAAGGATATCCAACCAATTTTTTTTGATTCCAAGGTTCACTTTATAAAGGATATCCATTTTCTATGAATCAATTACCATACACCAATCATCAGAAACAGAACCCATTTATTTATAGTATAATGTCTCGACTTAATAAATTACTCATCCAAACCCATGAGGGCCCATACACCTCATCAATTGAGATAGACAATCACTCAATCAAATCCAAAATAATACAAGTACAAGTAAACTATCAAAATTTTTAGTCCTGGAATTGTGATTTGATTCGGTCTATTTTGTGTTTTGTAACGATTCCCATTCATCCTCAAAGTGGGTGTTATTAAAAATAAAAAATAAGATATTTGGACTAAGTAAACTATCACAACATCACTCAACAATCACAAGCATATCATGTAATGAAATGTAGTGAAATTAACCTATATGACATGACAATATGCATGGAATGTGAATTCTAGGTTCCTATAATGATTCATGTAGCATTCTACTTGCCTGAAAATCATTGATCCAATAATGAAATAAAATCCTAAAATAGAGAAATAATAAATAACACCACACAACATGTGCAACATCCAATGGTGATATAATATCAACTTTAATTGGAAAAAGTAGAACAACAATTATAATTTAGACAACTAGGTTTTTACCCTGAACATGGGTTTGTGACGCCCAAGAACAACTTATGAAAAAGTCCCAATCATTCTTATTCTCTAATATATTGTCTCCAATTAGTAATGAAAGAAAATAAACCACCTATTATACAACTTTGTGACATTGCAGACCCTGATTCCACTTAACTGGTGCCCCGAGCCCGGTGGGCCACATAGAATCAAGCACATCTTCCCAAAAACCAAAGGATTCCAAATAGTAGCAGGGGATTATGGTGTGTCAGTGCGAAGAATATTCCCTCATTAGAAAATTATAGCACAATGGAAAGAATAAATGAATAATGAATAATATAATCCATGTAAATAAATAGTAGAATCAACTGATGCAATAGATAGATAATAATAACAACAAATTTTCCAACTGAAACAATGACGATGTAATGAAATGTCACTAGAAAACTAAAAACATGGTTATAAGACAAAATAAATAACATATTAAACAATGCAAATGAAAACTAATAATACTCCAAGCATCTCGAGATCTAACCCAGTCATCTACTACTAAGATCCATCCTATTTGGAAGCAATCAAGTGATTGAAGCTGTATGCTTCCCTTTTTCAACACCTATAATCATGTAATATACTCTGGGTACCAAATGATGCATGGAGAGGGTGTGAGATAAATCTTACTAGGACACCAAAAATAGTGTCTATAACCTCTGGCCCATGTAATGGAATATTGTAGTGTGCATGCATATGTATATAAAGTAAAGAAAGTAGTACAATATAACTAAATACTCAGTACCCGTTTCATCCATAGGCTGGTTTCTTAACATGTAACCAGTTCATTAATTAAGTAATTACCATTTAATTTTAATAGGTCACATGAGGCATAGCTAGCAATGACATTTCCCCGTGATAGTACAAGTAGTGAAGGCCCCAAGATGTAACAAGGAAAACTGACAAAGATATCCAATGAGGGAGTTATAGGGTAATAACCAAGGTAACATAGATATCACATAATGCTAACCTAGTAGTATCTAAGTCTAGATAAGGGGTAAGAGTGCAATACAAGGAATTTTATCCAAGGAATTCCACAATAAGGTTCCTATAGAGTCCAAGGTGACCGACAAAGGTAAAATGATGTTAATAAAGGACAAGTCCCTATAGGATTTCACCATGGAACCTACTAGTCAAAGCCGAATCCAAGGAGTGTATCAGAGGTATCATGTAATAATGTAAAGGACCCTGCGATAGAATACTGGTAATTCAAGGAATAGATAAGAACCAAAGTCTAGGTCGGTATTAACCTAAGAAAACCACATCCTTTAATCGAAATGGGTTTCTCAAGTCCAAAGGTATTCTCCTCTCATAATCCAAGGAAATATTGAGTCAATCCATTCCTATTTGATATTATAATAATGTAATCATTCATTCGGTTCAAACCCTATCTTCGATTAGTGCGGATAGGCCAGGTGTCATTACAACCATTTAATAATGTCTTAATTAACCATTTAGGCATATTCAATTATTGAGGTTCACTCCTCTACCTTACATCAATGTAGAAAGGGGTGCTACGAACATGTAACCTTTATTCCAAATCATTTGATAGGGAAAAGTTATATACTTAGTATACTTTCCATTTCAAATTTTGAATTTAATAATAATTTTTAAGCACTTAACTTAAGTGGGTCAAGTGGTGAGAATAAATGGTACATTCCATTATCAAATTCTCATTAACAGCAAGCCATTTACTATAGGAAGCCTCACCTTTAGGAGGTTCAAGTAAAGGCACACCCGAACGATGTCTCAAATGCGACAGAACTCTAAAAACCAAACAATAACATAATCTTCATCATGGGGTGGATTGATTTGTGGGTGTAACTGCTAATAACTAATCACATATTTGGAAAGAGCATAACCATATGATTCTGACAAGTAATAACTAATCACATATTTGGGTGTATAATCATGACATGTAAATATGAGAAATGACCTCTGATGAAATCAGTGGGCCCCACATGAATATTGCAAAATCAACGAACTTTAAGGATGAGTTATAGACCACCCACCTTAGGGTTGTATGACTGCCCTCCTCCGGTATAGGCCCTTGATTTTCCTCTGATCCAAGTAGATCTATGAAAAGGTTAAAAACGATCCCGTGATGATATTTAGGTTGAGATAATAAGAAAGACTAAAGACAACTTGAGTACTTACTATTTCACATCCAACGTGATGAACATAACCTCGATCGGATTCCAGATGAAGGAGATCTCTTGATCTCTAGAATTGGATTTCAAAATCTACAAAATGAGATGAAAAGGGCTTCACCCCACTAGTTCTTAGATTAGGGAGGAAGAGGGGGTAAAATAGACCATTAATGGTGTTTTTTAAATTTTATGCAGAATTTTAGCCTGCACATGGTTTGTCAAACCATACGCACACTGTGAGAGATGGTTCTGTGAAAAAAAACATCCCCCACATGGTTTGATCACACCGTGTGAACTCCTTGCATGAGTACCAAGGAAAAATGGGTTTTTCTCGGTTAGGCCGCACAACCGTGTGCCAACCGTGCAAGGTGGATCTACCCAGAAAAACAAAATCCACATGGTCTTCCAAACCGTGCGGAATTTCTCCACAGTTAAGTCAAAACCATGAACTAAGCCATGTTTCTCCAAAAATATGGGTTCTGGGCTCTGAAAAATCCCAAGACACCCTCAGAACCTTTACTAACTCATTAGGTAGCCATATTATGTCTAAAGTAAATATTTAGACAAAAAATTAAAGGATCCATACCTGATTGAAAAACCGGGTTCTTACAAGAACTATTTGTGGTATAAAATGATGCATAGAATAATGGATTAGTTTTTTGTACTAGTAAGAAACCATAGATTAATATCCAATGCATCAATTAAGCTTAATGTCCTTGAGTATATGTATCCCTTGCATGATCTGATGTTTCCAAATGAGATCTTCATGTTGAAAATATTGTGGAATTATTTCTATGGGGAGAAGTGTAAGATATATAATTATCGTAAGAGGCTCAAATATATATTCACACATATGGATCCTAATATTTTCCTGAGAAGATGGTTATACCTCATCAAGGATTATTATTTCTTAATCCACTACAATTGTGGTAATGAAAATAATGTGGAAGTTTTTCTAAGTAGAAATGACCCCGCAACTTTATAAATGATGATAATTAAGAAGCATCAAATCCTATTTTACTTAAAAATAATCGAAAATGGAATCATAAAGGATGGAATATAATCATTCCTTTCTCAAATGATTACTCAAACATCCCTTGAGGAGAAGATAAATGGATATAAACGAAATGATGTGGAAATTCATAAGAAGGTGGAACTTGTTAGAAATTGGAAATATTTAGAGTTCAAAATTGGTGAGGAAGGAGTCATAATATTTGGGTCATGACTATGCGTACAACCAAATCAGGGGATCAAGAGTGATATTTTTAATATTCATCAATTTTACTAGTATTTTAGTAAGTAAAGGATAAAAGGAAAAATTATAAGGGGATTATTCAACCATTATGTATACCTATATGGAAATGGGAAAAATCACCATGGAGTTTTTCACTGGAATTCTAATGACATCTAGAAGAAATAATGATACATGGGTTGTTATGGATTATATTAAAAAGACAACTCACTTTATTACAATTTGAGAGGACTTATGACTTGATCAACTTGTACAAATATACATCAGATTAGTGTCAATGCTACACAGATTACCATTATCGAGTGTATCTTCTCGTGATATAAGATTTAACACTATGTTTTGTAAAAGTATCCAACATTCTCTACATAATATTATTAAATTCTACCTGGATTATCACCCTCAAAATTATGGAAATTCTGAGTGAACTATTCAAACACTGGAAGACATGTTCATAGCATACTCAATGGAATTCAAAGGAGAATGGGATCAACATCTTCTACTGGTTGAATTCCCTTACTTAAACATTTTCCACTAAAGAATCCAAATGGATCCATAAGAATTCATTTATTGTAATAGATATAGAATACCTACATGCTGGGATTAAGTCAGTGATCATTATAATAATTATCCTAAAATTCTTGAGGAAATGGTAAAAATAGTGAAGACCATTCAATGTCACATCATGGCTTCCCAATGAAGATAAAAAAGATATGTTGATAATCATCGATGATTCATAGAGTTTGAGGTTATGGATAAGGTATTCCAAAGAATATCTCCAAGGAATAAAATCATGAGGTTTTGGAAAAAGGGAAATCTATGTCCCTGGTACATCAGACCATTTTAGATACTTGTTCCCATCAGATTCATGGAATATTAACTAGCATTTTCACCAACATGTCACAAGTATATGATGTATTTCACGTATCCCCATCAAGGAAGTATATAATAAATACCTCACATGAAATTAATTCAGAGGTGGTACAACTAGAAAATATACTCTCTTTTGAGGAGAATTCAGGGAAGATCTTGGACCGTAGAGATAAATTTTATGCTACAAGACCACTCACTTGGTTAAATTACTATGAGGGAACCATAAATATGAAGATACGACATGGGAACCATAGATAGTGATGAAGGATAATCAGACTAACATATTTTAACATTAGTATTTAAAATAAAATTTCAAGGGTGAAATTTCATAAGGGGGAAGAACATAGCATCCCATGTTTAAAAAAATGAAGGGCTATGTTTGATAGCATACAAGATACGTAACACCAAGATTAAAAATACAAACAAATATTATTATTTAAATGATAACGTTGTAACCAATACATTGAATTGGATTAGACGAATAAGAATAACCATATTATGAAATATATTTATTTATTAATTATTAGGTATTAAAAACTTAATATTTAGTAAATTAATTTTATTTTTAAAAATATATTTTATTCATTAAATGATTTTATTATTTTTTATGAGAAAATAAATATAATTATTTTTTAAATGTTAATAAAAAGCATTCGGAAAATTAAAATTCATTTTTGAATTCATATTTTCAAAATTATCATAGTAACAATTTTTCAAAATTTTCTAAAAAGTTTGAATTTTTAATGAATAGTGAAAAATATTGATTTACATTGAAAACCATATTTTCTTTTAATGAATTTACTATGTAAAATTATATTTTATATTTTATGAAAAAATATAATTAAATAATTTTTATTTTATATAATCTAATTTTGGACTTTGGATTTAATTTTGTACGTTAATTTAGTGTAAAGACATTTTATACTTAAAAGGGATTTTTTTTGAAAAAATAATTTTTATTATGTTTTTATATTTTACTATTAAATTAAATTCTGCCACTTATATATTATTACTTTTGAAAAATAGATTCCATATTTTTAATTAGTAGGCCTATATTTAGTATATAGAACCATTTTATTTTTTGGACAATATGAATAGCAACAATAGTATTTTTTGTTACCACGGTTAAAAGTAAATCTTGATATTAATGGTAAAAATAAAATGATAAAGATTATAAAGTTAAATTAAAACTTTACCCAGTTATATTGTATGATTAAGGTTGAACCATAATCAACAATGGGTATAATTTATGTCCTTTTGGAGCCACTTGGTTGACATTAATCCCTTAAAAGTATTTTATTTAAAAAAAGTCAAACATGCACATTATTGTTTATAATAAGTAAAAAAAATTAATATGGGGTTATCTAAAAGATATTTTTGATCATAAATAGTCTTTTTAAACCTAAAATACTTATCATAATCATGTATTGTTTTAATTTTTATTAAATATATAATTTACTTAAATGCTTACACAATGATGATGTTAAAATTAATATGTTAATGGAAAAATAAAATAAATGATATTAAAAATATTTAAATAAATATAATTTCAAATACTTATGTTGATAAAGGAATTATAAATATGAACATGAAATTATTAGGATAAAATAAAATAGTCGGTTATAAACTGACTTATTGTTTTTATGTTTTTAAATTCAAAGTAATCAATTGTGTCAAAATGAGAAATAATTATATTTCATGAATATAATATTTGATTAAATAATTTAATAATATTAAAAAAATTAAATAATTAAAAAGGGGATAATATATGGTCTATATTTTCATTCCATGTTCTATTATGGTCTATTTGGAAGCATTTGGATCTGGAATACTCTTTTTATATTTTAATATTCTGATAAATTACTAAAGTGTCCCTTAACTCAATTATAAAAGGGCACCCCTTCCTTCACTTACCTCATTGAGCATTATAGTTCATCCATCCTCTACCTATTTCTCTTATCAACATAATTGTTTTAAGTTCTTGTGGTTTTTCACTTCCATAATACCTACCCTAGGTCCCTTAAGTGAAGTTAAAAAGGAGTTCCCGTGTAGAAGTGGTAATCATCTTTATGGACAATTACAAATCCCTTTCTTATTATACCACATATTAATATGTTATACCCATCCTAAAATAATAAATCCACTATAATCTATATACTAATATTTTATTATTATTATGATACGACAATATTCCACCTATTATCCATCCTACAAAAAAATGAAAGCACCACACGTGCGTACGTACTTTTTACCATCTCCACATAGCAGTGTAATTCATTTTTAATTACAACTTTAATTGGATGGTTATAATGATAGATATACTGAATATATATGATAATTATGACATGATATTGATTCTTTTAAATTTATTTATCATCTATTTCTCTACCCATTCACCATTAAAGGAATGAAACTGTCGCTCGTGCATACGTACGACCTACAGTCTCTCATACATACGTATGGTCTGCAACTTCACAAAGAAATAAATATAATTTTACACATCCAAAGTTGAATAATTATTATCAAAATGTATTAAATCATCTAATGTGATTGTTATATCCTTAATAAAATTCTGGAGATGATGAATCTATATCCCATGTACATGAATCAGAGCTTACGTGATAAAAATGCATGCAATAATGAATTAGTTAACACCCTTAACAATGGTAATAATGAAATATTATTAACGATAAGGTAGTAAGAGGTTATATATTGATTATATATGATATAATAAATATTAATATAGATATATAATAATTAAATAAAATTCTTTAAACCATTATACATGGGGTTTAATAATGTAAAGCTAAAGGAAAGCACTACGTAAGGGATCTCCCCAAACATCCAAATTTCCTTTGGGTTACACTTTATCTATATTTGCCTCAATTTATCTATTAATAAATGTTATATAACAATCTTATATTTTATGAATATACACCAAACATATTTACGTATCTCAATTCATCTTTTTTTATTTTTAATTGTGTATTTTATAAAGGTTCCCCCAAATTCCTCTCGATAAGCAAACCCAATTAATGGAAACTTCTATGTTTATTTCCCATTTTAAAGTACCCTCTGTAAATATATTTAATCTTAAAATTATATTTCAAAAATAAATCTATTTATCATGAAAATTGTTTTAGTTCTTATCATGTTTTATGGAAATAGTTTTACCTTTATCCTCCTTAAATAATATTTATTATTTTCTCTAAAACTATACTTTATTGGAATATTTATAAAGTTACCTAGCCACCATTTTTATTATTTTCACTTTTTGTACTTTATTATTCATGATATAATATTATATTTCTTTAATATATTTAAAAGATAAATTTAAATGCCTTTATTCATGTATAATACTATGATATTACCTTTGGGTTTTTTTCTTATGACCTGATTATGAAACCCATTTTTTCCCCAGGTAACCCATATGATTATTCCTTAGGTATGATTTCATTAAGTGTAAGATCGCAAATATTTTTTTTGGAGATGTATCAAGATCATTTTAAGGTACTATTTTACACTTATTTTTTATGTATTTCTTGGGTTTTACTTTGGGGATCTTTTGGGAAAATTTTGAGAAATTTGGAAGAAGAAGTGGTAATACACTGTTGGCACATAGTTTGACCAAACTGTGTGCCTACTATAGAAAACTGTGAAATACCATACAGAATGGAATTTTATTGTTGGTAGATGGTTTTTGAAACCATGATTCCTCTATATAGATACTATTCACCCCTAGGGGAGGTACATGGTTAAGGCACCCCATTCTAGAAAACGGTGCAGCTGAGCCCATGAAACTATTCATGCATAATTATTTTTTCTGAAAAATTATTTTAAAATTATGGAACCCAATGTATTCCACCCTCATTCTCCCCTATTATACCTAATAGGTCATCCCTCCTTTTTAGGTCAAAATATGATTCCAAGTCTTTCCAAATGTGGTTATTGATTAATAAATGACCCATGTGATGGTGCTTCCCCTCTCCCAATATGTGTTTTCTTCTCCTATGGATGTCTCTCTCTCCCATATCTCTTTCTAGAATAAGTGGACTATTTTATTCCCCATTGGAGATGGTTTCTATGTAGGAATTTATGGTTGTTTTTCCATTGATCTTGGACCTAGGTGTTGGTTCTAAATCCCATCCACCATTGTGCGATTGATTATTCCACTTCAATTTGGGGATTTAGAGTTTAGAAAAATATCATCAACAATATTGAGGTAGGTGATATATTTATCAACTCCAATAGTATTTATTAAAATTTCTTATATGTAATTTTTAAATTTTAATCAACACATTTAGAAACTTCTCTCTAAATTGAATTTATTAATTTATTTTCTTTGTGATAATAAAATGGGTTGAACTTTGGGTAATTGGAATTGGAATTGGTAAATGTTGTGATAATGAATTGTGTAAGAATTGTGAATATGAAATTAAGGTTTAATGGGGATATCAAATTGAGAATAATGGGAATTTTGAAATGGTTACATAAAGGAATTGTGAAATGAGCAGCCATATATTGGGTGTACCAATATATTTAAAGTATTAAATTGTGATTTGTGCTTGTTTCATAAATGGATATTATGAAAGTGCTAGACACACATTGGGTCTTACAATATAATTAAAATGAGTTGTGGGATAGGGAATTATATTCCAAATACCCATGAGGGGCCATATTTATGCTCTAGGCCCCTGATATATTTATGTATTGTATGTGACCATTGATTTCTGGGATAGGGGTTGCTGATCCAAATACCCACAAGGTTCTAGAATTATTCTCTATGCCCCCATTATTTTAATGTGGATTTAAATTGATATTATAAATGAAAAACAATGAGATTGTTATATGTGAAATACCGTGGAGGTTTTTTAGACTACAACATGGGCTAAAGTAGGTATTTGATGACTTGGTTGTCATGATTAACCAACGAATTTTATGTGGTTATTTAAAAAATTACTTAATATGTAAAGAATTTACTTTATCTATTGTAATTTATTAGATAAACAACTGAATACACTATTATAGGTTGTATATTGTTTTAGGTGCCGTTGGTGGTGGACTATTGAGTTTCACTCACACCCTTCTTAGGATTCCTGATCGGTACCTGAATAGACTTTATGTTTGCACGAAAAAATAAGGTAAATACCCCAATGTTAGATGGAAGATTTGGGATGGATTATCGAAAAAGGAAAACATATGATATCCGGACCACTTGGGTGTTTTTAGTGTATTTATGTTGGTGTTTTTAATATTGAAATGTGACACTTATGTAGAATGACATATCTAGTTCTTTAGTATAGATATCAATTTTTTTATTTGGATTTTTGATGTGATACTTTCATGTATTTTTTTTGCTTTATTTTGGTTAGTGATTATATCATTTGGTTGTTGTGTATCTATTTTAATTGTTGTGTTGCATTGATAAAGAGGGTATAGTCTCCCTATGTTATATATTCGACCCTCTCTTCTAGTTGGTAGCCTCTGGTGTATGGGGAGGCACACCTGAGGTCATGTGGCCAACCAGCTCGGGGCACCATCACGTTGAACCCATGCAGGGACATCACAATGTGGTATCATATGGAGGTTTCCATCCTATGATATATGGATTATGTGACCAATTTAATATTATTCAATTGAAAATGTTTTTGGAAGTGTTGAATTATGATCTCATATCTAAGGGGAACCTGAGAGAGGCTTCCAGTGTAATGAATTTGGTTTCTACTAGATTATCAGGAGGTATGTCTTATGAGGGTGAAAATCATCGCTTTGAGAGTTTATCCAAGAAGATAAAAAGAGTGGGTAGGGAGTTTGGATAATTACTCAGAGAAGTAATTTTATATACTTCCACCAGTGTGGTTCGACAGTACATATTTTTAGAAAGTGTTCCCAACCCCTAGTGGAGTACCAAGCTTAAAACTAGATGGGTCACTTGAAGAAGTATTTCATAAACCCTTGAACTTTGGGAAGTGAAAAATTGTCAATGTAGAATCAGAGTACTATAAGGGGATCATCTAACTCAAATCATTCTCGAAACTAGAGTTCTAACAGTTGTGGAGATCGAGGTAGTGGGCATGATACTTCTAGGAAAGAGAGACCATATACACAAAGTGGAACAACTCATGGGACATATAATGCATCACATGGAAGAGGTATATGGTAGTTTCATGAATTTTAGCTTGAAATTGTGCATAGATAGATTGTGACATTGTTAATTAGAGGTACTGTTCTAATAGATTCTATTCTTTCTTGTTCTTTATTTGATACTGGTGCCTCTCATTATTTTATATCATTACAAATTATGAATGGGTTGATTCTATAAATCGGGTTTCTAAATGAGGCTATGATGATCGATACACCTTTGGTTGTAAAGTTAAGATAAATGTGTTTGTGTAATAGGTGTTCTCTAGAGGTTGGCGTGTATAATTTTATATGGAATCTCTAAATACATGAAATTTCAGGCTTCAACATGATTTTGGGTATTGACTTCTTAGTATCATAATGGGGTCACATAGACTGTTACCATAGAATAGTGACATTTAAATTATGTGCATCATAGATAGTGGAATATCCAAGAAGGTCGTTTAGGGATAATTTTTCAACAACTGCGGGAGATCACTACCCATGTTACAATCCTACTGTTGGATGATGGGGGTGTTAATCAGGATGAATTTCCACTCATAGTGGAATAGTTTTAGGACATGTTTTCATAGGACTTAGTAGGGATTACACCTAAGAGAGATTTGTAATTTACCAATGATCTTATTCCAGGGGATGTGCCTCTTTTTGTTCCTATATATAGAATGGAATCAACTGATCTTAAAGATCTAACAACTCATCTTGAAGAGATGATGAATAAGGGGTTTATCTATCTAAGTATGTCATGTTGGGGTTCTCTAGTTTTTTTTCACAACTAAGGTAGATATGACACCATTCTTATGTGTTGAATTCCAGAAGTTGAACTGAATGATAGTGATGAAAAAGTATCCTCTTCCTTGTATCTATTATCTATTTGACAAGTTGAGAGGATCTTATGTGTTCCTCATGATGAAATTGAGATCAGGTTATCATTAGTTGATAGTTTGACCTTCTGACATACCATGGAGTGCCTTCAAAAATATGTATGGCCTTTATGGTTTCATCATGATACCGTTTAGGGTGATGAACTCTCTAGTTGTGTTTATTGAATTGATTAAATGAATCTTCCACCGATACCTAGATTCATTTCGGGTTGTTTTTTTGGATGAAATATTTTTGTGCTCCAAAAATCATGATGATCATTCCCAATATTTTGACATTATACTATGTATAATAGTAGATCATAGATTATAGCCAAAGATATCTAAGTGTAAATTCTGGATCGACTTGGTACATTTCTTGGGTCACATCATCTTAGAGGAAGGTGTGTCAGTGGACCCATAGAAGGTGCCAGCAGTGGTTTCTTAGGAGCATATGAAGAACATTTTCAATATATGTAGTTTTCTAGGATTAGAGGGACACTATTAGAGGATCATCCCAGACTTTTATTGCTTATGAACACAACTTTAGGGATTATAAAAGAATGGGATAATGTTTTAATTGGTTGGATCATGTGATAACAACTTCTAGGTGATGAAAAATCATTTGACTACAACACTAATTTTAGTCTTCCTCAAGCATGGGGAGAAGTATACAATGTTTTTTGATTCATTTGGGATAAGTATTGGGGTAGTTCTAATGCATGGAGATAATTATGTGGTGTATGGGTCATGATATTTGAAGTCACATGAATGTAATTAACCTATGCACAACCTTGAGCTAAATGTAGTTGTCTATGCATTGAAGTGTTGGAGGAATTATCTGTTGGGTGAAACATTTACTGTCTTTACCGATCATAAGGGATGAAGGTATATATTTTCGTAGTGAGTTTTGAATATTTGGTAGTAGAGATGGGTTGGATATATACATTTTTTTATTTTGACCTGGAATATACACTTAGGAAGGGAAATAATGTTGCTGATTCTTTGAGCATGAAAAATTAGACTCAAGTAGTTCATGGGTCTAGTTCTTTTTAGAAGATGATAACCTTAATGTCTGATATGCATGTTGTGGTTTTAGAGGGACAATAAGAGATGAAAATTTTATAAATATCAGTTTAATCTACACTTCTAAGAAGGATAAGGGAAAATAAATATGAGGATCCATACTTTTTATAATTTAGGGAAGGCCTTGAAGGCGGGGAGTAACCTTCCTATGAGAATATAGATTAGTATGAGATCATCTATGTCCAGGGATTTGTAGTTATGCATATATTCATGTGAGAGGATATGATTTGTGTGTTTCATGCCTCAATGTGGGTGGTGAATCCATGTTTTAACAAAATGTACCATTTCCTACATCGATAATATGGGTGATTGGCCATGAATACATAAATTTTAGGGTTAATGAAACGATGATAGATCAGTTAGTAGGTGAGGGATGAGCATCAATAAACATGTGATATTCTATATCCATTTCTCATTATGTAATGGAAGTTGGATGAAACTACCAATGATTTTTTGGTAGGTCTCCCAAGTATTCCTCAAATGAATGATGAATTTTGGGTGGTTGTGGAATGTCTAAAAAAGTAGCACATTTATTGCCTATATGGGAGACATTATCAGTGGATTAGTTGAGAGACTTGTATTTTTATAAGATTGTTCATTTTAAGGAGGTTCCGGGGATCATTATTTAAAACTACGACTCATGTTTTACTTCATGCTTCTAGAAGGGATTACATAAGGTGTTGGGTATGCATGTATTTTTGAGTACGTATTTCCACACAAATACCGATTGGAAGTTGGAATATACAATCCAGGTTTTATAGGATATTCATTGATTATAAATTCCTAAAATTATTGGATCTTGGGAGATTTAATCGGAGCTCATTGAGATCTCCTAAAAAAATTGATATCAAGGAACTATTCATATGGAACAAAATGAGGCGCTTTATGGTATTCCATGCAGATCACCTCTATGATGGATGGAGGTAAGTGAGTTAGATATGTTGGGACTGAGTCTCGTCCAGAAGACTTCAATGTAGTTATAGATGATTCAAAAGCATATAGCCACAACTCTGAGTAGAATGAAGTCATATGCTGAAAGAAATTTATAAACCCTTGAGTTGACAGTGGGAGATCATGTTTTCCTTCAGCCGTTGCATAGACTAGGTCATCCTAGGATTTGGAGGAAGGGAATGTTGGCACCTAGATATGTCAGGCCTTATAAGGTTTTGGAGAGAACCGAGACAGTGGAATACCAATTGGCTTTTACACAGAGGTATAATTCTATGCATGATGATTTTCATGTGACAAAACTTCGGAGGTATCACCCTGAGCGATATCTTGTGATGTATGTGGATGATGCTGAGCTTGAGATGAATTCATCATTTGAGGATCATCTGATTTGTGTTGTGGATCATAGGAAGAAGGTGTTTTGGGGAAATAAAGTAAGGATAATTCCAGTATTGTGTAAGCGTGGACATGTTTAGGAGGAAAAGTGGGAGATATAAGTGGATATACAAGATGAGTGACCTAATATTTTTTACCTTAGATTCTTAGAAACTCTTGGGTGCATAGCTTGAGGATGAGTTTTCATAATGTGGAGAGATTATAGGATCCTAACCATATATGGAGGTGTATCGAGCTCATTTTCATTTACTATTTTACACTTATTTTGGTATATCTTGTTTGGGTTTTACTTTTGGGATCTTTTTTTATGAATTTTTGGGAAATTTGGTAGAAGAAGGTGTATTGCACGGTTGGGACATGGTTTCCACAAACCATGTGCCTACCCACAAAAAACCATAAAATCCCTTGTAGAGGGGAATTGAATGGTTGGTTCATTATTTTATAAATGATGTATCCTATTAGTAGAAAATATGTACCCCTAGGAGGAGGTGCAAGGTTCAAGAACGCCATTTTTAAAACCAAGCACCCCGACCCAAGAAACTATGCATGTAGAATTATTTTATCCAAACAATTACTTTAAAATTCCTAAACCCCCATATTTCTGCCACATTCTCACCCACTTTATATAATAGGTTATCTATATTTTGAATAGGTCCCGAAGAGGATACCATGGAGTTATGATCTCCATTATTGATGAACCAAAGATATGGTTGAATAATATGACCCTATCTCAGTAAGTGTTTTCTTATCATGTGGATCTCCCTCTCCCTACTACCTCTATTTTTAAAATAAATAGGAATATTTTATTCCCTGTTTAGGATGGTTTAAATATAGGGTTTAATGGTTGTTGTTCCATTGATATTGGATTTAGTTTTTGGTTCTAAATCTCTTTTTTCATTGTGAAATTTATCATTAAGCTTCAATTTTAGGATTTTTGATTTGGTGAACACTCATAAATGACCATGAGGTAGGTGATCTATTTATTAATTATTATAGCCTTGATTGAAATTTCATGTATGTAATTATCAAATTGAAAATTTCAACAAGGGAAATTTCATTCTAAATTGAATTGATCAATTGAATTTCCATGTGATAATGTAGTTGGTCAAATTTGCAGTAATTGAAATTGGAATTGGAAAATTTTGGGATAATGACTATTGGTGGGATTATGATTACAAAATTGATGTATAATGGGGATATGAAATAGAGAATAATTGGAATTGTGAAATGGGTGATTAATGGAATTGTGAACCATGTAGCCACCCATGGGGTATGCCAATATATTTGAAGTATTGAACTGTGATTTGTGCTTGTTTGATAAATGGATACTGTGAAAGTGCTAGCCACCCAAGGTGTGTTCCAATATTATTGTAATGGGTTATGGTAAAATTAATTCTACATCAAATATCCATGGTGTTCCAAACTACCACTATATTCCCTTAATATATTTATGTATTACATGTGACCACTAAGTTGTGGGACATGAACTACTTCTCCAAATACCCACAAGGTAATAGAATGCTGCTCTCGGAACCTATTGTTTGAATAATAATTTGAAATGAAATGATAAATGAAAAACCATGAGATTGTGATATTTTAATTCTATTAGGGATGGTTAAAACTCTGGCATGGGATAAATCTTGTATTTGATTGTTACTGTGTTATTATGAAGCCATGATATTTATTTGGTTATATAAAGATAAATGAAATTGTAAACAATTTTCTTCATCACCTTTAATTTATTATTTAATCAAATTCATACACTATTAAATACTTTATATTATTTTAGACAGTCTTGGTGGTGGAATATTGAGTTGTAATGACACCCTACTCGAGCTGCCTGAACTTTACATGAATTGACATCACGTTTATAGGACATGATAAGGGTATGTTCCCTATGATACATGGATGAGTTGGGATGAAACATGGAGGAGGGAACCCAAAATTATTTCGGGACCTTATTGGGAGTTTTTAATGTCTTTATTTTGGGGTTTTAATATTGAAAATTGAAACATATATGGCATAAAATATCTAATGCTTTAGTTTTGATATTGTTTTCCTATTTGGGATTATCATGTGATACTCATCTATATTGGTTATGGTTTATTTCTGGTTATTGGGAAAATAATTTGGTTATTGTGTATCTATTTTTGTTGTTATGCTTCTTTGAAAAAGAGGTTATAGTCTACCCATGTTCTATATTTGAAATCTTCTGCTAGTCGGTAACATCTGGCATATATGGAGGTGCGCCTATGTTCATGTGGAAAACTGGAATAGGGAACCATCATTTGGAACCTAGGTTGGTACATCATATAACTTTCCACACATAAGTATGTACATGTTATGATTGGTGCAACTAGATAGATTCCAAATGAGTTGGAAATTCGTTAGCCTCATAAAACACTATGTATGGGATTAAAGAGTAATCCTAATCTATTATGGGAATCTGTCCACTATGTTCTATAATCTTGTTAATTTTAATTTACTCTTGTTTGTGTCATGATATATGTTTCTTCCATATTGTTTTTTTAATGATGAAATGATTTTATGTTCTACATGATAAGCCTCTATGTGTTTATTTTGATGCCATTAATTTTATGTGATCATGTTATGCCTTCTGAACCATGTTCCATGATTCATATAAATTTTTAATCCCTAAATGGTATTTTTAGGTCACTTATTTTTTCAATATATTACGTAGGTTATCCTATTCATTTATAGGAGCTCAATGGACGTTAGGAGATCATGATGTATATTAACAAAAAGATTTTTTATTATAGTTTCATGAATTATATTTATATATATAGTATTCCCAATATACTATACTTTTAGATAATTGGATTGTATTTAATTTATAATTATTCCGAAAATTATGTAATAATATATGTTAATGCCTTGGTCCTATATTGTAAATTCTTTAAACAATGCAACATTTTTTTTATAAAAATCAGTATTTTTCACTATTCATAAAAAAATAATCTATTTACAAAATTATTATAATTTAAATATAAGATAATTTTTAAAATTTGATATAAAAAAGAGTTAATTTTCTAATAGTGGAAGAATTAATTTTATAATAATTGAAAAAATGTGATGAATCCATTTTTTGAAAAATATATAGTTACAGGAACGATATAAGAATTACTCATATCTAATGCCTAAAAAATATATTATATGAATGATAAAATAATTTATTTAACATATAATATATAAATTCAATTAAGATAATTTCAAAAATAGTGATTAGTTTAATTTATTATGGTAAAAATAATTTTCGTACATAAACACAATTTTTTCAAAAAAAATTATTTAACTTTCAAAATATTATTGTTTTCAATTAAAATCAATTAATAGAAAATGAATTTATTATTTTCATGTAAAAAAATATAATTTTTAAAATTTAGATATTCTTATACATAAATTTAACACCCCAAAATTCGACGGTACGCTTCTCTTTAAATAATACAATAGCGTGTGTTGTACGCAACTTCGAGTTCTAACACACCACAACCAATCAAACTAGTCGTTATGAATAGTAATACCCACTTTTTGAAATTTTAAAAATTTTATCTTTCAAAATGGACTTCATTTTTGGTTTTAGAATATCAAAATTAGCTTTGGGTGAATTTTTGGTATTTTTCTGAAAACTTACAATTTTTGTTGAATAGTGAAAAACACTGAGTTATAATTTAAAACAGAATTTTTATTTAAATAATTATTTATTTTGTTTAAATTTATTTTAGGTAAAAATAGATACATAATACCTATATAATTTAAATTCAATTCATTGGAGTCAGTTTATAATAAATTTAGATATATAAAAATTTTATTGAACTTTTTACCATCTTTAACCCACCTCTTAGGAGCATTTGCAAATTTACATAAAACATAATTTTACCACTTCTATGAGTTGAGTTTCAAAAATCCAAGATACATGGTTGATATCAGTAAGAAAGACGTGGTTCAATAAGATGAAAATAATTTTTGATGAATAGTAACTTTTTACTTTTATTTACCACGGTTAAAATTAAATAGTGTAATTAAGGGTAAAAATGATATTATTATTACCCTAAAACATGTAATAATTATATTGGATAAGTTTAATTAGACCAAAAACAATTTTAGGAATAAAATATGATCCTTTATATCCACTTGGATTAGATTAGGACATTTATTATTATTTAATTCAAAGAAGAGTTAAAAGTGTTAAATTCAATGTTTAATAACTAAACCATTTTTACTACAGGGTTACACATAAGATAAATTAGACTATAAATATTCAGTAGAAATATAAAAATATTTAATACGTAATTATATTTTATTTATATTTTTTTGATATTAAATAATTTAATTTATTTATGACACAATGATGATTCAGTAATTACCTAATTAATGAAATATTAAAATAATTGATATTATAAATATCCAAATAAATGTAATTTTAGACTTTTTATGAATTAAACTAATTTTTTTGGTTACTATGACATTTTAGGGTTGGTTAGATGAATTTTTTACTTAGTAAGAATGATGTTATGAATTTATAAAAAACAAAATACCAAATAGTGTCAAAATTGACAAAAAAAGTTTTTAAAACAAATATTATATTATTAATTGATATTCTATTCCTAAAAATATAAGGATCAGAAAAAGGTCTAAAATAATATTATATATGTCATTAATAAACCACTTGAGGTTCTCTTGGATGTTTATAGTAAGTTTATTAACCATATAATATAAATATACAAAGAGACATGGTAAATGTCAAACTATTTAACAAAGATTTAAATCTAAAAGATAAAGTTAATAAAGTGACCCAAACATGTATAAAACCTATTGGTTGGGTGTTTTACAACCAATACCCACATTAGACTTTAAATAATTCATTTTGGAGCCATTAGAAACCGAAAATTATTTTATTATAAAATAATATTTCTATCTTTTCCTAAGGTTCCCCCACCCCTCTTATAAAAGGGCACTCCCCTTCCCTCAAATTCACACCTTCAAAGCCTTTTGGCTCGGCCAACCCCTGAGCAAATTCCCTCTAAACTATCCTACCTTAATCCTAGAGGCAGTACTTTAGTCAAAAAGCCAACCTAAAGATCCCTTTTGATCAGATCAAAAGAAAGAACCCGAAGAAAAGGTAAATATTTCATCACCTCTTTTAAGTTAATTTCTTCTTCCACTTCCTCTTTCTTTGTTGTTTCAATTATAAAATTATAACTCAAGTATCTTCTATATAATATAATTTTATTATAAATATGGTACAACCACATTCATTATTCTATCCATCCTTTGAATTACATGTCACCACACGTGCGTACTTACGGCTTACCGTCTCCACGTCGTGGTATAATTGTTATTCAATACATTATTATATGAATGGGTATAATAATGATGTGTAATTGATTTAAATAATAAATATAACATGATAATGATTATTTATTTATTATATACCATCCAATTATATATTATTTTAATATCAAAAGAATGATATTGTCCCTCGTGCGTACGTACGAATTACCGTCTCCACGAACGTGATGAGATTCATTCCCCATCGTATCCATTCAAGACTAATTTTCATTAGATGATTAAAAATAATGTTTAAAAACATAATATTATTCTGTATATGAATAAGATACATCCTATACATAACAAAAATTACTTACCTAACAAAGCATATAAAGGAAAACGAATCAGTTTACACCCGAAACGACGATAATACTAAGATATTATTAACAAAGCAATGTTAAAAGATAATATATGATATCATATTAATGTATATGATTCTTTTATAATTTAATAACAATTATTACACCATTATACATGATTTTAACCTACCCTCGACCAAGTAAAAGTACAAGGTAAGTGTTAATTTCACAATCTCTTTATTATTGGAGGTTGTTTTTACATAAGTATCTACCGGGACCTCCTTATCATCCAAATCCATGTTTATTAAAACTTTATTTCAAAATATTTTTTATAATTGATAGAAAATGGGTTAAATTCTTTTATACCCTTATTTAACCTTATATGTTTTTGAAAGGAATCCTTCGGTCATTTTCCAAACAAGGTACTTTATGATCTTTTCTACAAAATTAAGGTAAGAATGTTTTTTTAAATTATACGGTGGGTGAAACTATTTTCATATGTTATAACATCATCGAAGAATCCCCTTCAAGATTATAAGAATATTTTCAAAATAAATGTTTTCTTAAATGATTTCAAAATAGAAAGATATATTTCTCTAAAAAAAGGTTTAGATTTCATCTATGTCAACAACCTTTGATGAATTTTTTGCTTATTTGAAGTTGATTTATTGTGATACAAAACATCCATATTGTATTGAAGGTTTTTTAATATTTATGAATGTGTATGTGTTATTTTTACCCCATTCATGGTTTATGGATAAATTATTTACATTTCGTATGCTAGTTTTAATACTAATGTTTAGGTTATGTTTAAAACTTTTCATATGATGAATGCATTGGACTTAGTAAGTGAAGGGTGGAGCCCACTATAGATCCTCGATGAATCAGTAGGTATCATGAGACAAACTAGTGTCTTGGAACAAGGCCTTGACAAAATCTTATTTTTAGTATTGGCATAAGGCCTTGATTATGCGGTTATGAAGTCTGGAATTATGCATTCCATCATTATGAAAGTGGTTATTGATATTGCATGTGATTATTAGACTAGTAGAACATCCATGTGAATAAGTAAATGGAATTATTTGATTTTATCTTTGCCGTATTATTCTGAAGTTCAAGTTTAAAAGGCTTTTGTTTTTGTTTTATACATTTCCTTAAATATTTATGCTTATTTATGAAAGTTTCCGCTATATTTTTATCCTTACTGAGCATCTAATATCACCCCTTTCAATGTTTTATTTTTCCCAGGATGCGAAGAATTATATTATGACTGACCTACAGGGATAGTCTATGGGATCTCAGTGTTTTCTATCGAAACAATTTTTTTGTATTTTTCCATTTTATGATGTAATGTAAACCTTATGAATGTATCTAGTACTTCCAAGGCTACTAAAATAATCAGTCTTTCGAGAATTGATCTTTTGTGATCAGGCCAATGATACGTAATAATGCACCGACTCTAGGTTTCTAGGGTCGGGGCATTACAGTTGGTATCAGAGGAAGTTTAGTAAAAACCATGGAAACTATATTTAGATGTACTCTTATTAGAGCACATTATCCTAAGATAAACTTTGAGGACTAGTATAGAAGAACTTCATAGAATTTTTGTATTGTAGAGATTTAGTGAGTTTTCCAAGCAATACATACCTGTCTGGATACGAGAAGGTAGAGGCGGCTCTGGAACAAATGTACCTAGAGGTAAAAACCAAAAACACCGCTTTGAGCTAGACTCGAATGGGAACTGGTACATGACAGCGGGCCTTACTGCACTCTTGGTTATGACACTCCCGTGGGATATGCTTAGGATAATTCTATAAGGACCCTACCTTATTACATACATAATCTTGAATTTAGCCAAGAAAATACTTCCTTTTAAATTGAGGATCTTTTCAAGTTTATAGTTTTATAGAATTAGGACAATACATTCATATCATTACTCATTATTACAGAGTGGATACTATAAAAACAATTTCCAATTTTTTCAAAATATAAAACATTGAAACATAAAACAAGACTCCTTGAAAATTCTTCAACATTTAACATTGATTCCTTCCTTTTATTAAACATCCATTAACATGTGAAAATCTTTTAAAAACTTGGGATGAGCACAAAATCTCAGTAAGGGATGGAAAAGAGGAAAAGATCACATTACTCCATGAATACTCGTAACATATGAAAGCATTTTCAAAAGAATTTTTTTGTCGCACATATATACATACTTTGTGTAACATGATATTTAACCAAGATCAAAACTAACATGAGAACATAAATATAAGCATAAATGTATCTTGGGTCATTACATACATAATCTTGTAACCATTCTTGTCCACATTATAATTTGTAACCCTCACGACTACCTTACTTTGTGTAACCATCGCAGTTACACTTGGAGTAACCATACGGCCGACCTCCAACTTACTCATAAAAAATGCATTGGAGGGATATATAGGTCCCACCCTCCATCATAAATAATTCCCAAGAACCAAAAAATAATCATACAACATGAATAATTACATAAAAACATGGCTTTGGAATTTCGTAAAACCGAATTTAAAAAGTGGATTTTTAAAGAAAAACCCCTCATGAATATCAAACAATTAAAGAGAGACTTAATATAGTTGATGGAGTATGTATATATACTTTAAATACACATGATATAACATAATATAAATAGAACCCATAACACAAACAATTTAAATAGAACATAAATAATGAAGTAGAAGGTTAACCCAAATAATGGAAATCGGGTTAAGAATTCCTTTACCTCGGGTTTGACTTACTTAAAAATTGTTTAAACTTTCTGTATAATGGTTGAAAGAGTGTTATTATTATTTTATATAAACATTTTTATGTTTATAACATCTTATATTATCATTTCATAACATCATTTAACCCTTTAATTGTTAGTATTTTGCTCCTTGCACTTTTTTTGGGTGAGTTCTTAACATGATTTCCATGATTCGTTCATGGTGGATGTTCTTGTCGATTGGAAGTGAAATTATAGAAATAGATTGGAAAGGTATTTAAATATTTATAATACCATAATTTATACCATTTATAATTTTAATATTTAATATGAGGATGATTCGTAAGTTAGAACATTAATGATGTTCGTTTAGATCATTTTAGTTGTTCTTTGATAATAACAACCTCATTTTGTCTTATAAATTAAAACCAAGAGTAAAAAAGAATTCCAGAATCATGGATGAGTCATAAAACATATATTATATCCTGTTTCATCCATTGAAATGGTTTCATGACCAGACTTGAAAGAATTAATGAAAATTGAAAACACATCGTCCATGATGTCGGTAATTCGACACTTCACGGACAATGTTTTTATTCCTTGAATAAGTGGGAGAGGAGAAAAAGAATGATGATGAATTTTCCATGAACATGAGAACATAAAGAATATAAATTATTTCTGGATATTTCATGCCTCTTTGGTATAAAGAGATGATGAATGAAAAACAAAAGAATGGAACTCAAAATAAAATAATAATTGAGAAATCCCTTACAAACAATTCGGCAACCTAATGACTACGCAACATGGTTTTAAAAAATATTAAAAATAGATGGTACAAGGGTCACCCAACCATAAATGAATCATAATATATAGTAGATCACGATTAAGAAGGAAATAAGAACATGGTATGGAAACTTGAATGTTAAACCACATAAAAGAGAACTTGTATGGAAAAAGAAAGAAATTGAGAATTTTATTACTTTGTAGAGTAACCCATAGAACATGAAGGTTGGGACCTCGGGGCTTGAGTAAAAATTGGGAGGACTTCTAGAAAGGTAAGGATTCCAGAGCTTCATTTAGGGAGAATTGGGAATGAAATAAATATAGGGAAGAGTTGGTATTTATAGGAAAAGTGAGGGATTATTTTAATAATTTTTATGGGACACCTCATGGGTGGTATTTGCAAAACCTTAGGCTTGCCCATGGTATTTTCCCATGGTATAAGCCACTTGGGACACCTCAAATCTTATTTAACTATACAAAATCTACCATATTTATGACTTCATTATTATATCATCAATGATGTCCTTAACACACCGAAACTAAAAACTGTATTTTTTACAATTTACTGAAAAATTGACTGTTTCAGAAAAATTCCCAAAATTCACCCTAACCATTTATAGACGTGTAGATTTAAAAAATGAAGTCCATTTTTTGAAAATAATTTTTAAAAAATTTTTAATTGAATTTTTAAATAAAAGAATACTTAATTCAAAAATTAACAATTCTAATTCTATAACTACTTCTATATCATAATGAAAAATTAACCTAGATGTAATTATCTTAAAGCCTTAATAAAATAAAATAATAATAAAATTTACTATTCATCAGGGTCATATTACTATTCATATTACTATTCATAAGGGTATGTTACTATTCACAAAAAAAAACAAGTTGGTTCCAATAGACTCCAAATAATATACTGAACACAATTGTTGATGACAATTTCTTGAAATTCCGAACATAGAAGTTGAAATGTTATATTCTAAAGGATAATTAAAAATATATACTTAAAACAAATTTCCATGAATTTCTATTTATTTTTAGAAAAACTTGGGGAGTTACATTATCCCCACCTTCTGGAAATTGCGTCCTTGAAATTTTATTTACTTATTAAACAACTGAGGGTACTTTTACCTCATAGAATTTTCAGACTCCCATGTTTCTTCTTCAACCATGTGGTTTCTTCACAAAACCTTTACCTGGTAGATCTCCTTATTCTGCAATACCTTTTTCCTTCGATCAAGAATATGAACTGGTTTCTCTTCATAAGAAAGGTTCTCTTCCAGTTGAATATCTTCTGGGCTCAATACATGTGATGAATCTGGCACATACTTTTTCAACATCGAAACATGAAAAACATTGTGTACCTGAAACAAACTCGGAGGCAAAGCTATGTGGTATTCCACTATTCTAACTTTCTCCACGATTTCAAAAGGACTGATGAATTGTGGACTTAACTTCCCTTTCTTACCAAAACGCATCACACTTTTCCAAGGAGAGATTTTAAGGAAAACATGGTCACCTACCTAAAATGAGAAGTCTTTCCTTCTGTTATCTGCATAACGTTTCTGCCTGCTCTGAGCTGTCCTCATGTACTGCTGGATCATCTTCACTTTCTTAGCCACTTATTCTACAAAATTTGGCCCCATCAACTTTCTTTCATCGACTTCATCCCAAAATGCTGGAGTCCAACACCACATCCCATAAAAGGCCCCAAAAGGTGCCATCTGAATACCTGAATGAAAACTGTTATTATAAGAAAACTCAACGAAAGGAAAGATGCCGATCCAAACTTCCCGGATAGTCCATTGAACAAGATCATAGAATATCCTCCAAAGTTTGAATCGTTCATTCTAACTGCCCATCTGATTGAGGATGAAAAGCTGTACTGAAATTTAGCTCTGTGCCCAATGAATTTTGAAGACCCTTCAAAAAGTTAGAAGTGAACCTAGGATATTGATCCGATACAATTGAAAGAGTAACTCCTTGTAACCTGAAAATTTCATTAAGGTACAATCGAGAATGCTGATCCAAAGTCATTGTATCTCGAATAGAAGGAAAACGTGCAGACTGTAACGACCCAATATTTTTTTAAAGGAAATTACTTTCTTATAAATATTTCATAATCACATTAACTAAGTGCTATGGGACCCTTAAAACATATGTTTTTCACTTCTATGATGTGAATTTTAAAAATTCAACCAACAGAGTCACGATCAGTAAGTTATTTAGAGTCCAATAAGGGAAAAATAATTTTTGGTGAATAGTAACCTACCCTTATGAATAGTAACATACCCTTATGAATAGTGACATACCATAATGAATAGTAACCTTACCTATGATAATATATAAATAATATTCAAGTTTAAAGTACGATATACCTATATTTTAGAATAAGTTAATGAATGTTTTAAAACTGGTTTTTGATAATAAATTATTATTTTAATTAAATATTAAAATAAAAATATTTAGAAAATTATTTTTGAAAAATAGACTTCATTTTTGGATTCTACACGGTGAAAAATTGGTAGAGTGAATTTTTGAGATTTTTCTGAAATACTTAATTTTTTGATGAATAGTAAAATACGGTAATTTACTGTATATATACATTTTAAGCTAAATAGACTATTCCTAGCATCATGGATGATGTCACCACCCTTAATCCGAATTCACATGATAAAATTACAATTCTTGGTCATGGAATACTTTCTATTACTTTTCTTGTGAAGAAATAATAAATTAATGAATTTTATATGAGGAAATCGACTCTCTCCTCCACTATAAAAACCCCCTCTCACCCCTCTTCCATTCACTCCTCTCAAGCCTTGTGAATTCTCTAAATTCTTTCCAAATACCCTCCCAACATACTATCCCACGTCTATAAGGCTTTGGTCTCATTAAAAGGCCAAAACTTCTCCCTTGAGGAGGTTCTCAAGGAAGTTTGGTTCAAGAGGTAAATCACTCTTTTCAATTCTTTGTCTTTCCCTTCAAGTTAATTTTTTTCTTTTTATATTACCTCTCTTTATCCAAATTTTTTGATGAATCCAGTAATTTATATATACTAGAATGGTTTCATGATAGTGGAATAAGTTATCATCATCTCCCCCATTTTACATTCTTTTATACTAGTAGAAAGAACACCGTCCGAGATGTGCCAATTTTACGCATTCAAATATGATGGACTTTCAATTTATATTATCATTCTAAATTCTAGTCATGAAACCATTTTTGTTATGGTTTAACCAGATTATTATATAAAATATAACCTATTTACGATTCTGTAATCGCTTTGTTCTAATGGTATTAGGTTATAATGAAACATAAGTTCGTTGTAATCAAAACCCACAAATTAACCGAAATAATTATCATTAAAGTTCTATATGATAATTCATCCTCGTTCCATGTAACCAGGTTATATAAATGACCAATAAAACCTATTTATGTTCATAAATAATATCTAATTTCAATTCTAGAGTTTTACTTTCATTCCACATACTTAAAAACAAGTGAACCGAAGATGAAAATAAAGAAAATGAACACACCGAAGTGACAGAATTCAACACAATAACTAATCAATAAAGACATAAATGAACTAACCAGAATTATGATAAACTAAATACATGTATAATATGTTTTGGAAGAAGTTATTAATAAGTATAATTTCATATTCCAGGAGGTTATGTTTGAGAGAAGAATACATTTGGAGTTAAGGTAAGGGTTTCTTCATCTCACTTCAATTTTCGTGATATTTTCCATATTCACAAGTAATACTTTAGTATTGTGTTTGTATACTGACCATTGATGTCACATATATTGAATATATTTATCTTCATGGTATTAAATATATCATTTTTATATTATTAATTTTTGGGCATATGAATCATTTGATTGCAAGGTGTAAGGGTTTTTCCACCCGAACTTCCATTTTCATTCGGGATACTTTCATTGTCTAATTACCTCAATGAAATTCTTATGCATTATTATGTACTCATCATATATTATGTGTGAGTATCGTATATATTTTTAAAAACCAGAAACCTTCTTTATTTTATGGATAGTTACACGTTCTAAAAGTATCTTTCAAAGTTGTTTCCAAAATACAAGCCCGATTCAAGGGGATTTCTCAAATTCTTACCTATTTTCAAGGGAACTCTATAATATGTTTTTAGAAAAACTTTATCTTTATAAAATCAATTATTTTTTCATGAAATACAATCTTAATTTACTTCTGGTTTTATACAAAGATTTTTCAAAAAGAGCTCTTTTTTCAAAATAAAAGAATATTTATCTCCAGAATTGCATAATGATTTTATAAGAGTGTTTTCATCTAATTCAAAACTCTTATTGATTCCATGGTATTATTGGGTTTAATAATTTATGAAGTCATATACCATATTTTATTTAATGGTTTATGAATAACTATATTGTGGATGATCTATCCTAAAACCATTCACCATATTACTCGGAATGGTTAGTGTTTTATGTTTAATGATTGGGGAAAGATAGTTACATTTCATATGATAGTTTCTATATAAATGAATATGTTGTTTATGTTTATCCCCGCTCATATGATGAACGCATTGGACTTATTATGTGATGGGTGGGGCCCGCTATAGCCCCTCGATGCATCGGTAGGTATCATGAGACAAATAGACGTGGAATTGGCTGAGGCCTTTCCCAATGTGATATAGATTCTGGCCGAGGACTTAATCACTAGATGTCTTAGCTGAGGCCATGAAAAAATGATTCAGAATGTCTAGAATATGAACTTCCATCATTATGAAGCTAGTAATTGAAATTTCATGTGGTTATTCGACTAGTATAATACACATGATTATGTTTAATTATGGATTTATTTACTCAGCTCATATTCCAGCCATAATGTGTTCCTGTTTATTATTAAAGGCATGTGTTTCCAATTATTCACCATGTCTAATGTTTATATTATCTTCCCCTGTATTGTTTACTCTTACTGAGCATTTGAGCTCAACCCTTTCTTATGTTTCATTTTCTCAGGACATGAAGAAGTAATTTATGAATGACTTGCAAGCATAATCTACGAGATGAGATGTTCCTAGTGGAATAGAATAGTGTTTTCTTTCCCTTCATGTTGTATGATAAAATTATGTATGTATCTTGTTTCCAATAATACTAAACTACTCAGTCCTTCGGGATTTGTATTCCTTTTATGTATGACAATGCAATCAAATAAGGCACCGACTTTGGGCAACTGGGGTTGTGTCCTTACAGTTGGTATCAAAGGAAGTTTAGTAGAATATTTCGAAACTAGATTTAGAAAACATAGAATTAGGTAAGTGTCCCTAAGTTATTCTTTGAGGAAATACATACAATAACGTCCTGGTAATTTGTTATGGAATAGATTATGTGGATCTTTCAAGAAATACATCCCTGTCTGGATACGAGCAGGTAGAGGCAGCTCTGGCACAGATGTATCTAGGGGTAAAACCCAAAAACGCCACTTTGATCTGGACTCAAATGGGAACTGGTGCACGACAATGGGCCTTGCTTCACTCTTGGTTACGATACTCCTAGGGGATATGCTTAGGATAATTCACATTTTCTTTACAATCCATTATGAAGGATTAAAATGTAAAATATTCCTCAAAGAAACCATATTTGTGAATATGATATTAACCATTCATAGAATCTCAATTTTTATCTAAGTATTTTGTTAAGTTAAGATTATACATTATGATTCATAACCTAATGTAGTGTATTCCATTATCTAGAGATGGTGCCAAGTAGAAGGAATGGAAACCGCACGAACACATGTGTCCCTTGTAGGGATTTTCCTCTGATGCAAGATAATGATGTTGGCTCTGGTGTTGTGATTGGTGCTGAGCAACTCATAACTATACTAGGACAACTTACTTAGGTTATGAATAATAACCTTACCCATATGGATCATCTGGATCCACTACGCGGAGGAGATATTCTAGATCACTTTATACAACAACAACCTCTATTATTCAATGGGACTACAAACCCATTTGTAGCAGAGCAGTGGATATGTTACCTTGAGAAGATATTTATCACTTTGGAATGTAATAAAAGAGAGAAGGTTTTCATGCAAGTATATCATCTATCAGTAGATGCCGATCAGTGGTGGTCATTAATTCAAAACACAAAGGAGGAGGAAGAGATATAAGAGATGGAATGGAGGGATTTTAAGGAAATAATCTTAGAAAAATATTTTCGTCATGAGTAGTGAGCAGATATGGATATACAATTCTTGAATCTGCGGTAGAAGGAAGATGAGAATGTTTCAAGGTACGAAGCTAACTTCACATGATTAACAAGACATGCTGTAGACAACCTATGAAATCCAAGGAGCAAAATTGATCGATTCGTTGATGGCCTAAATCCATTCTTCCAGCGAGCACTAGTCTCCCAATGTTTTTCATCATATGAGGATATAGTTTCATGTGCCATCAAGAAAGAAAAATAATTATCTAAGTCTTATGACTTTAAGGGAAAAAAAGAAAAGAAGAGGGCTGCTAAAAACCCTAGGAAAGGAAATAAGGAAATGGGGAAGAAGGGAAGAGTCAAATTTCGACCATGTGACAATTGTGGAAGTAAACAGCCTGGAGAATTCTTAAAAAGAAATGTTGTATGCTAAAAATGTGGTTAGAAAGGCCATCTTTCTGGTGATTGCAAAGGGAAGAGAGAATCCAATGATGTTCAATGCTATAATTGTCAGGAGATGGGACACTATGCTAATGATTGTCCAAAACGTCAAGGAAATGTGCAACAGTAAAGGGAAAGGGATCAGGGACTAGCTTATGAAATCAAAACTGCAGAGGTTGAAGTTCCTAATGACATGGTGGAAGGCAATTTAAATGTTTCCTCATGTTTAGACAATGCTTTATTTGATTCTGGATCATCGCATTGTTTCATATCTTCCCAGTTTTCTAAGAAAATTATATATTTCTAATTTGATTTATCAAGGGAGTTTTCAGTCAAAACTCTTAAGGGAAGTATCATTGCTACAAAGTTCTATCAATTAGTTCCCATTAAGTCATAGAAATGTTTTTTATCTGCTGACCTCATCGTCATACCCATGATTGAGTTTGATATAATCCTCGGTATGGATTGGATTTCAGATCATGATGCAAAACGTTATTGTAAGAAGAAGGAGGTTACAATTTTTGATGACGATGATAAAGAACACCTTATCTTTAGTGCATAATCATCATCACCTGATTCTTATCTAGAACCACTCCCAGTAGATCTACTGAATACAATACTTGGAGAGGAAGATAAAACAATATCTATGGGCGAGGAGAGAAATCATCAAATTGAGGATGTGTACATAGTGAAAGAGTACATTGATGTATTTCCAGTGGATTTACCTGGACATCCTCCAGAGCGGGAAGTTGAGTTCTCTTTTTATTTAATTCCAAATTCAAGACCTATATCAAACACTCCCTATAGAATGGCCACTGTGGAATTAGTAGAGCTAAAGAAGCAACTAGAAGAATTGAGTGATAAAGGATTTATTCGACCTAGTGTTTCTCCATGGGGAGCCCCAGTCCTCTTTTTCACGAAGAAGGATGGATCCATGAAATTTTTCATTGATTATTGGGAAATCAATGCTATTATAATAATGAATAAGTATCTTATTCCCCGGATTGAGGATTTATTTGACCAAATGCATTGAGCTCAATACTTTTGAAAGATTGAACTTCGATCCAGATATCATTAGTTGCGTGTGAGGAAGGAATATGTTCCTAAGACAACATTTCAGACTAGGTATGGGCATTATGAGTTTACAGTGAAGCCTTTCGAACTGAAAAATGCACCCTTAGTTTTCATGGATTTAATGAATAGAGTTTTCAAGGAATATATTGATAACTTTGTTGTTGTATTCATCGATGATATCCTCGTATATTCAAAAATCAATGAAGACCATGAGAATCACTTGCGCGTTATAATGAAAACTCTTAGAAGAAATAAATTATATGGGATGTTTAGCAAGTGTGAATTCTGGCTTCAATCAGTTTTTTTATAGGCCATATTGTCTCCAAAGATGGAATCCTAGTTGATCCTGCGAAGACAAAGACAATCCAAGATTGGACCACGCCAACAATCATAACTGAGGTATGCAGTTTTATTGGATTAGTATGTTATTATCGGTGTTTTGTACAGAATTTTTCCCGATTGCCTAACCCGCTAATGAAGCTCACACGTAAAGGGGTTAAATTTGTTTGGAAAAAAGATTGTGAAGAATGATTCGAACAACTGAAGATAAGATTAGTCAATGCTCCTATATTGACTATACCATCGGGGAATGAAGGGTTTGTTATTTATAGTGATGCTTCAAAGAAAGGACTTGGTTATCTCCTTATGCAAAATGATAGGGTTATTGCTTATGCATCACAACAGCTAAAAATTTATGAGCAAAACAATCCTACTCATGATCTTGAGTTAGCTGATGTAATCTTTGCTTTAATGATATGGAGCCATTATCTCTATGGTGAAAAATGTGAGATTTATACTCATCACAAGAGTTTGAAGTATATTTTCTCACAGAAAGAACTCAACATGAGGAAAAGGAGATGACTTGAACTACTCAAGGATTATGATTGCATGATACACTACTTCTTGGGGAAGGAAAATAAGGTGGCAGATGCTTTGACTAGAAAGGATCATGGAATTTTGAACAAGTTGAGAGTTGAAAGGGATCCTATTTTCATGGATATAGTAAAGATGGATATGGGAATATCCATGGAAGGTGAAATATCAATGATTTTTCAACTGGTTGCCAAACCATATTTACTAGATAGGATAAAAAGTTCTCAGGCTGATGATGTGGAGTATAAAAAGAAGATTAAAGCTGTGAATGATGGTAGATTGAGTGACTTCTCATATGAATATGGCATTTTGAAATTCGGGAAGAGGTTTTGTGTTCCCTATATTCCTGAGCTAAAGAGAGAACTATTGGATGATGCTCATAACTCTAATTTCATTATACATCCTGGTAGCACAAAGATGTATCGAGATCTATGAGAAACCTTCTTGTGGGACGATATGAAAAGAGATATTGCTGAATATACATCAAAGTGCCTGGTATGTCAACAAGTGAAGGCTGAGAGGAAAAAGTCTAAGGGGATGATGCAACCACTACCCATACCATCATGGAAGTGGGAGAACATTACCATGGACTTTGTCACTGGACTCCCAAAGAAATCTAGAGGAAACAATGCTATATGGGTCATTGTGGATCGTCTTACAAAGACAACTCACTTCATAGCGATTCAAGAAGAATTCTCAATGGATCAACTTGAATGGATTTATATCAAAGTAGTGGTAAGGCTGCAAGGAGTACCACTCTATATTGTATACGACCGTGATCCTAGACTCACCTCGAAGTTCTGGAAAAGTCTTCAACATGCTTTAAGAACTGAACTGAACTTCAGTACGGCCTATCATCCTCAAACTGATGGCCAATCAGAGCAGACTATTTAGACACTGGAAGACATGTTGAGGGCATGTTCTATGGAATTCAAAGGAGGATGAGACCAACATCTTCCACTGGTTGAATTCTCCTACAATAATAATTTCCACTCGTGCATCCGTATGGCACCATATGATGCCCATTATGGAAAAAGGTATAGAACACCGTCGTGCTGGGATGAAGTCGGTGAGCGAAAGATGCTAGACCTGATTTGGTTGAAGAAATGGTGGAGAAGGTGAAAAACATTCAGAAACATATCCAGGTAGCCCAAAGTCGACAGAAGAGTTATGCGGATAACCGTCGACGAGACCTGGAGTTCAAAGTAAGAGACCTGGTATTTCTACTCATATCTCCATGGAAGAAGGTCATGTGGTTTGGGAAGAAAGGAAAGATAAGTCCCAGGTATATCATCCCCTTCGAGATCCTTGATCGAGTTGGAGCTGTGGCATATCGACTGGGACTTCCACCAACCTTGTCGAATGTACGTGATGTCTTTCATGTATCCCTATTAAGGAAGTACATACCATACCCTTCACATGTACTCTATTCGGAGGTGGTATAGTTGGAGGATGATCTTTCCTATGAGGAGCAGATGGTGAAAATTTGGGATCATAGAGACAAATTTCTACGCAACAAGACTACTCATCTGGTCAAGATACTATGGAGAAACTATAAGTACGAACAAGCAACTTGGGAACTGGAGGAATGAATGAAGGAGAAGTACCCCCACCTGTTCTTGGCCTAGATTGTATATGAAATTTTGAGGGAGAAATTTTTGTAAGGAGGGGAGAATGTAACGACCGAATATTTTTTAAAGAAAATTACTTTCTTATAAATATTTCATAATCGCATTAACTACTAAGTGCTATGGTACCCTTAAAACATTCAAGTTGAAAGTGCGATATACCTATATTTTAGAATAAGTAATTGAATGTTTTAAAAATGGTTTTTGATAGTAAATTATGATTTGAATTAAATATTAAAATAATAATATTTAGAAAATTATTTTTGAAAAATACACTTCATTTTTTATTCTACACGTTGATAAATGGTTAGGGTGAATTTTTAAGATTTTTCTGAAATACTTAATTTTTTGATGAATAGTAAAATACGGTAATTTACCGTATATATATATTATAAGCTAAATATACTATTCCTAGCATCATGGCTGATGTCACCACCCTTAATCCGAATTCACATGATAAAATTACTATTCTTGGTCAAGCAATACTTACTATTACTTGTCTTATGAAGAAATAATAAATTAATGAATTTAATATTAGGAAATCCCCTCTCTCCTCCACTATAAAACCCCCTCTCACCCCCTCTTCCATTCACTCCACTCAAGCCTTGTGCCTTCTTCAAATTCTGGCCAAATACCCTCCCAACCTTCTCTCCGACTTCCAGCAATCTTTGGTCTCATTAAAAGACCAAAACGTCTCCCTTATGGAGGTTCTCAAGGAAGTTTGGTTGAAGAGGTAAATTCCTCTTTTTAATTCTTTGTATTTCCTTTCAAGTTCATTTGTTTTCTTTTTCTATTACCTCTCTTTATCGAAATTTTGTGATGAATCCAGTAACTTATATGTACTGGAATGTTTTCCTGATAGTGGAATAAGTTATCATCATATCCCCCTTTTTACGTTCTTTTATACTAGTAGCAAGAACACCATCCGAGATGTGTCAATTTTACACATTCAAGGATGATGGAATTTCAATTTCTATTATCATTCTAAATTCTGGTCATGAAACCATTATTGTTAGGGTTAAACCAGATTATTATATATAATATAACCTATTTAAGATTCTGCAATCCCTTTGTTCAAATGGTATTAGGTTATAACGAAAAATGAGTTCGTTGTAATCAAAACCCACAAATTAACCGAAATAATTATCATTAAAGTTATATATGATAATTCATCCTCATTCCATGAAACCAGGTTATATAAAGGACCAATAACACCTATTTATGTTCATAAATAATATATTATTTCAATTCTGTAGTTTTAAATTCATTCCACATACTTAAAAAACAAGTGAACCGAAGATGAAAATAAAGAAAATGAACACTCCGAAGTGACAGAATTCAATACAATAACTAATCAATAAAGACATAAATGAACTAACCAGAATTATGATAAACTAAATACATGTATAATAGGTTTTTTAGTAAGTTATTAATAAGTATAATTTCATATTCCAGGAGCTTAAGTTCGAGATAAGAATACGTTTGGAGTTAAGGTAAGGGTTTCTTCGTCTCACTTCCATTTTCATGAGATTTTCCATATTCACTAGTAATACCTTTGTATTGTGTTTGTATAATGACCATTGATGTCACATATCATGAAAATATTTATCTTCATGGTACTAAATCTATCATTTTTATATTATTAATTTTGGGCCATACGAATCATTTGATTGCAAGGTGTAAGGGTTTTGCCACCCGAACTTCCATTTTCAATCGGGATAGTTTCATTGTCTAATTACCTCAATTAAATTCTTATGTATTGTTATGTACTCATCATATATTCTGTGTGAGTATCATATATATGTTTATAAACCAGAACCCTTACTTATTTTATGTATAGTTACACATTTTAAAAGGAACATTCAAAGTTGTTTCCAAAATACAAGCCCGATTCAAGGGAATTTCTCAAATTCTTACCTATTTTCAAGGGAACTATATAATATGTTTTTGGAAAACCATTATCTTTATAAAATCAATTATTTTATCATTAAATACTATCTTACTTTACTTATGGTTGTATACAAATATTTTTCCAAAAGAACTATTCTTTTCAAAATAAAAGAGTATTTAACTCCAGAATTGCTTAATGATTTTATAAGAGTGTTTTCATCTAATTCAACACTCTTGTTGATTCCATGGTATTATTGGGTTTAATCATTTATGATGTCATATACCATATTTTATTTAATGGTTTATGACTAACTCTATTGTGGATGATCTATCCTAAAACCATTCACCATATTATTCGGAATGGTTAGTGTTTTATGTTTAATGATTGGGGAAAGATAGTTACATTTCATAAGATAGTTTCAATATGAATATATATTTTGTTTATGTTTATCCCCACTCATACAAGGAATGAATTAGACTTATTATTTGATGGGTGGGGACCTCTATATCCCCTCGATGCATCAGTACATCTAATGATACAAATAGATGTTGAATTGGCCGAGGCCTTTCCCAATGTGATATGGATTTTGGAAGAGGCTATAATCACTAGATGTCTTGGCCGGGGCCATGAAAAAACGATTCAGAATGTACGGAATATGCACTTCCCTCATTATGAATCTAGTAATTGAATGTTCATTTGGTTATTCGACTAGTAGAATACCCATGACTATGTTTAATTATGGCATTATTTACGCAGCTCATATTCCTGCCATAATGTGTTCAAGTTTATTATTAAAGGCATGTGTTTTCAATTATTCACCATGTCTAATGTTTATATTATGTTCTGCTATATTTCTTACTCTTACTGAGTATTTGAGCTCACCCCTTCCTTATGTTTCATTTTCTAAGGACATGAAGAAGTAATTTATGAATGACTTGAAAGCATAATCTAGGAGATGAGATGTTCATAGTTGAATAGAATAATGTTTTCTTTCCCTTCATGTTGTATAATAAACTTATGTATATATCTTGTTTCCAATAATACTAAACTACTCAGTCCTTCAGGATTCTTATTCCTTGTATGTATACCAATGTAATCAAATAAGGCATCGGCTCTAGTAAACTGGGGTCAGGTCCTTACACAGACTTTGTTAGCTGATCAACAATAACCCAAATCACATTGTTACCTTGAGAAGTCTTTGTTAGTCCCCCCAAAAAGTCTATGGATACATTATCCTATTTTATCTCTGGCACTGGAAAAGGCTAAAAAATCCCCTTAGACAATTTTCTCTCTTCTTTAAACTATTGACACGTCAAACATTTCATGGTAAAATCAACAATATCTCTTTTCATTACATCCCACCAATAATACTCTCAAAGGTCTCTGTACATCTTAGTACTACTAGGATGAACAAAAAATGGAGAACTACGATCTTCACACAATAGATCTTTCTTCAACTGATAATCACTATGCACACACAACATTTTTCAAAATATTGAAACAAAATCATTATAAAGGTTAAATTCTAGAAACTTACCCATTTTAACCAATTCTACCTTTTTTGTAGCTCACAGTCTTCCTTCTATGCTTGCTTAATTCTGTCTAACAATGAAGACTGCACTAAAACCTGAAACAAAAAAGTGGTATTCCTTGCCCCAACAACTTCTAAGCCAAAATTCATCAAATCATTAATCAAGGTATCATGTTCCAAATGTAACATTGTTAATGTTGCATGATGTTTACAACTCAAGGCTTCCACTACTTTGTTTGATTTTCCAGGATGGTAATTGATCGTACAGTCATCATCTTTATCAGTTTAAACCATCTTCTCTGCCTCATGTTTAATTCCTTCTGAGTGAATATATACTTTAGACTTTTATGGTCAGTATATATTTGGAATTTTGTTTTTTATAGATGATTCCTCCAAATTTTCAAAGAAAAAACCATAGCTTCCAATTCCAAATCTTGTGTGGGATAATTTAGCTCACGAGGTTTAAGTTGTCTTGAAGCATAGGAAATTACCTAATCATTGTGCATCAAAACACAACCAAGTACCTTCAATGAAGAATCACTCTAGATGACAAACTGACCATTTCATGAAGGTAATTCCAAAACTAGAGCATTCACCAATCTCTTCTTTAGTTCTTGAAAATAAACATCACATTCCTATGTCCAAACAAATTGAACCCTTTGCATGTTTACATAGTTATCGGGCTAGATAAACGAGAAAAGTTCTTTAGAAAATGTCAGAAATAACCGGATAATTCAATAAAACTATGAATCTATATAACATTTATGGGTCTTTTCCATTCATCAACCACATTTCGTTTAGTAGGATAAACTGTTATTCCATTTTTATTTATAACGTTCCCAAGAAAAGAAATCTGTTGCAACCAAGAATCACACTTGCTGAATTTTACATATAGTTTCTTTTCTTTTAATGTTTGAAAAACAACACTTAAATGTTTTTCATTATCCTATTTATTTTTAGAAAATACCAGAATGTCATAAATAAATACAACCACAAACTTATCTAAGAACTCATGAAATACTCTATTCATAAGATTCATGAATATAGAAGGTTCATTTGTTAATCCAAACAACATAACAACAAATTCATAATGCCCGTATCTAGTATGAAAGGCTGTTTTCGTGATGTCATCCTACTTCAACTTCAGCTGATGGTATTCAGATCTCAAGTCAATCTTGGAAAAGTACTGAGCTCCCTGGAGCTAATCAAACAAGTCATCGATATGAGGCAAAGGATACTTGTTTTTAATTGTGATGTTATTCAAAGCTCTATAATCAATGCAATGTCTCATGGAACCATCTGTCTTTTTAACAAACAAAAAAGGGGATCCCTATGGGGAAGTTCTAGGATGAATGAAGCCTTTGTCAAGCAAATCCTGCAACTGATTTTTCAATTCAAGAAGTTCTATTGGGGATATAAGATATGGGGGTTCTGAAATTGGATTAGCATCAGGAACAAAGTCAATTTGGAATTCGACTTCTCGATCAGGTATGACACCAGGTAACTCATTATGAAAAAAATCAAGGTATTCATTTACCACTGGAACATCATTAATTTGAGTTGTTCCCTTTTTTTCAAAAATATGATCAAGATAACTTTCATTTCCATCATTTAATAGTTTCTCAGCTTCCTGATATGTTATCAATTTCATGTGTTCATTCTTGTATAAAAACTGAAATTCTTTCTAAAAAACAACTTCTTTAGCTCTACTGTCAATATTAGCATGATAATCAGAAAGCCAGTCCATTCCCAGAATAACATCAAACTTGACTAGGGGTAAAACAACAAGGTTTGCAGGTAAAGTCCTTCCACATATCACAATATAAATATTCTTATAATTCCTATTTGTAATAATATTTCCCCCTGCTGTATTAACAACTTGTTCAGGTCTCATTTGTTGAGGTGATATTTCCAATTTACCAGAAAATTTCTCAGAGATGAAGGAATGTGTAGACCCTGTATCAAACAAAACTTTAGCCAAATATGAGTGAACAAACAATGTACCTGAAAAAACATCATTTGATGGACTGACATCTGCTGACGTAGTCGCAAAGGATCACACTATACCTTTCTATTTGTAGTCTAGCTTCTTTGCATCATTTAGATCTCTCTTTAGGCAGGCATTTGCATAATGACCCATTTCAACACATTTAAAATGATTTACAGTATGCTTATCATGATTATTCTAAGGATCATTTTCATTGAAATCTCAGGCTATATGTCCAAACTTACCACATTTAAAACACTTCCCAGTTTTTCTAAGACATTCCCCAGGGTGTTTTTTTTCAACACTTTTCACAAACTAGAAATTGGATTTTCTTGCCATCAGATTTATTTGGTTGATTCTTACCCATTACATGCCAACTAGACCTCTCATTCTCTTTGTTTCCAAAATGCACGTGGTCATCAGCAAACTCCATCTCTACCCTCACATCACATCGTACAAGTTTCTCATGAAATTTGAATTCACGGGAGGCCAACTCCCTTCGATACCTTGGCTTCAATCCTGAGTAAAAGTGGTTTATTTTTCTATTAAGGTCTAGAATAAGATTTAGAGAATACCTTGCCAGTCGGGTGATGTTCTCTTCATACACAGCCACTGAATATTCATCCTTCTATTTCAAATCAAGGAATTGATTCTCCATTCTAAGTCGTACCACCTTAGGAAAATATTTTTCAAGGAAAAGACTTTTAAATTTATCCCACTCTAAGGCAAAAAAATACTCTTTACCCATGATATTCCTTACCATTGACCACCACTGATAGGATTCCCCTTCAAAATGATAAATGGAAAGACTTACCTATTGATTTTCTGAACATCCCATAACATCGAATATCTTTTCAAGGGATTTTATCCATTCTTCAGCAGCTACTGGGTTAAAAGATCCATTCAATGCAAGAAGATGTTGTCTCATAAAATGTTCCACTACAATAATGTTTTGTTGTGGTACCTCTATTATTTCTCTTTCATGGTTGCCACCACCATTTATTTCCGGCATTAGTTGATCCATTACTGTCAGAAACTGCTCGATTCCAATCCCTACCATTCCGGGCTATAGTCTTGGAAGGATGTCATTATGTCAGTGCCTCTCCTCTTTAGCATCCCTGTTCCTTCTGCGGACAACCATTCTGAACAAACATGTCTTAGATGAAGAAACATGGTAATTTTTAAATTCTAAAACATTTCAAATTAAACATAGAGTGAAAATCATTTATGGTATTCTATTAACATCACCCTAACACCTAATGTTATCTAAACCATCCTCTGATACCAACAATAAAGACCCAACCTTATTACATACATAATCTTGAATTTAGTCAATAAAAAACTTCCTTTTACATTGAGGATCTTTTCAAGTTTAGAGGTTCAGAGAATTAGGACAATACATTCATATCATTACACATTATTACAGTGTGGATACCATAAAAACAATTTCCATTTTTTTCAAAATAAAAACCATTAAAACTTAAAACAAGACTCCTTGACAATTCTTCAACATTTAACATGGCTTACTTACTTGTCTTAAACATTCATTAACCTTTTAAAATCATTGAAAAACATGGGATGAGCACAAAATCTCAGTGTGGTATGGAAAAGAGGGAAATATCACATTACTCCATGAATACTCGTAACGTATGAAAGAATTTTCAAAAGACATTTTGTTCACACATATATACTTACTTTGTGTAAAATGAGATTTAACAAAGATCCAAACAAACATTAGAACATAAATATAACCATAAATGTATCTTGGGATATTACTTACATAATATTGTTACCATTCTTCACCACATTATAATTTGTAACCCTCATGACTACCTTACTTTGTGTAACCATCACAGTTACACTTGGAGTAACCATACTGCCGACCTCCAACTTACTCATACCAAATGCATTGGAGGGAGATATAGGTCCCAAACTTCATCAGACAAAATTCCCATAAACCAAAACATAATCATACAACATGAATAATTACATAAAAACATTACTTGGGAATTTCATAAAACCGAATTTAAAAAGAGTATTTTTGAAGAAAAGCCCCTTATGAATAACATACAATTGAAGAGAGACTTAATATAGTGGATAGAGTATGTATATATACTGTAAATACACATAATATAACATAATACAAACAAAACCCATCAGACAAACAATTTAAATAGAACATAAATAATGAAGCAGAAGGTTAACCCAAAAAATGGAAATTGGGTTAAGAATTCCCTTACGTCAGGATTGTATTACCTAAAAATTGTTTGAAATTCGTGTATAATGGTTAAAAGAGTGTTATTAGTATTTTACATAAACATTTTCATGTTTATAAAATATTATTGTATCATTTCATAACATCATTTCACCCTTTAATTGTTAGTATTTTGCTCCTTGCACTGTTTTTGGGTGAGTTCTTAACATGATTTCCATGATTCGTTCATGGTGGATGTTCTTGTCGATTGGAAGTGGAATTCCAGAATTGGAATGGAAAGGTATTTGAATATTTCAAATACAATAATTTATACCATTTATTATTTTGATGTTTAATATGAGGATGATTCATAAGTTAGAACATTAATGATATTCGTTTAGATCATTTTAGTGGTTCTTTGATAATAACAACCTCATTTTGTCTTATAAATTAAAACCATGAGTAAAAAATAATTACAGAACCAAGGATGAGTAATAAAAAATATATTATATCCAGGTTCAACCATATAAATTGTTTCATTACTAGACTTGAAAGAATTAATGAAAATTGAAAACACATCGTCCACGATGTTGGTAATTCGACACATCACAGACAATGATTTTATTCCTTTAACAAGTGGGAGAGGAGACAAAGAATGATGATGAATTTTCCATGGACTTGAGAACATCCAGAATATAAATTATTTAAGGAAATTTCATGACTCTTGGGTAATAATAGAATAAGAATGAAAAATAAAAGATTGGAACTCAAAATAAAATAATAATTGAGAAATCCCTTACAAAAAATTCGGCAGCCTAACGGCTACGCAACATGGTTTTAGAAAATATTAAAAATAGAGGGGAAAAGGGTCACCCATCTTGAAATGAATCATAATACAGGTTAGATAAATATTAAGAAGTAAATAAGAACATGGTATGGAAACTTGAAAGTTATACCACATAAAAGATAACTTGAATGGAAAAAGCAAGAAATTGAGAATTTTCTTACCTTTTAGAGTAACCCTTAGAAAATGAAGGTTAGGACCTTGGGGGCTTGAGGAAAACATTGGAGGACTACTAGAAAGGTAAGGATGCCAAATCTTCATTGAGGTAGAATTGGGAATGAATTCAATGAAGGAAATAGTTGGCATTTATAGGAAAAGTGAGGGATTATTTTAATAATTTTCAAGGGACACCTCGTGGGTGGTATTTGCAAAACCATGGGCTTGTACATGGTTTTTGCCCAAGGTATAAGACACTTGGTACACCTCACATGTTATTTTACTATACACATGGCTACCAGATTTATGACATCATTATTATATCATTAATGATGTCATCAAAACACCAAAACTAAAAACTGCATTTTTACTATTAACCGAAAAATAAACTATTTCAAAAAAATTAGGAAAATTCACCCTAACCATTTATCAATGTTTGGATTTCAAAAATGAAGTCCATTTTTTGAAAATAATTTTTTAAATATTTTTAATTTAATTTAAAAATAAAAGCATACTTAATTCAAAAATTAACAATTCTAATTTTATAACTACTTCTATATAACAATGAAAAATTAACCTAGATATTATTATCTTAAATCCTTAATAAAATAAAATAATAGTAAAATTTACTATTCATATTGGTCATATTAAAATTCATATTAATATTCATAAGGGTATGTTACTCTTCACCAAAAAAACTAGTTGGTTCCAATAGACTCCAAATAACATACTGAACACAATTGTAGATGATAATTTATTGAAATTCAGAACATAGAAGTTGAAATGTTATGTTTTAAAGGATAACTAAAAATATATACATAAAACAAAGTTCCATGCATTTCTATTTTTTTTAGAAAAACTTGGGGTGTTAAAAATTATCATTTTCAATACAAACTATTATGAAGGGTTTATGAGTATATACTTCCTCAAAGAATTTTTTTTATGATTATGGATTATATCCATAAACTGTTCAATTTATGTTAATTGTTTTACAAGTTTGGAATTATGTATTTCTATTCATAAACTACTCTAGTTTATTTCATTGTTTAGAAATGGTGCCTAGTGGAAGGACTAGAAACTGTATCAATGCACGCACTCCATGTAGGGATTTCCCTCTTACTCAAGATAATTATAGTGGAGCTAGTGATACAACTTGTGCTAATCAACTGATCACTATATTGGGAAACTCACTCAGGTTATGAATAATTACCTTACCCGTATGGATCACCCTGATCCATAGTGTGGGGGGTTCAATTTTAGATAGATTCATGAGGCAAAACCCACAAACATTCAATGGGGGTACAAATCCACTAGTATCTGAGCAATGGATAAATTCTTTAGAGAAAATATTCCACACCTTGGGGAGTAGAAAAACGGAAAAAATTGTCAGGGAAGTTTACCGCCTCACTGGAGATGCTGATCAATGGTGGTCATTGATTTAAAACAAAATAGGAGATGATGAAGTATCAAATATGGAATGGAGGGAGTTCAATGAAATTTTCTTAGAAAAATACTTTCCTCATGACCATCGAGCGGATATGCAAAAACAATTTCTGAGTCTGAGGAAAAAGGAGGATGAGAATATCACAAATTATGAAGCTAACTTTACAAGGTTAGCAAGGAATGATGCAGATTATATACATAACCCAAGAAGTAAGATTGATCATTTCTTTGATGGGTTAAATTCATTTCTCTGTTGAGCATTAGTCTCAGAAACCTTCTAGTCGTACGAAGATATTTTCCTATGTGCTATCAAGACAAAAAATGAATTTTCTAAGTCTTATGACTTTAAATAAAAGCAAGAGAAGAAGAGATTTGCTGAACACTCTGGAAATGAAAATAAGGGTAGAAAGGGAAAAGTTGAATATCCATCTTGTAGTAAATGTTGGAATGAGCACCCTGGTACTTGATTGAAGGTAATGGGAGTCTGTTACAAGTGTGGTTAAAAAGGCCACTAAGCTCATGATAGAAAGGGGATGAAAGAAGACATTGATGTTGAATGCTACAATTTTAGAGAATGGGGGCATTATGAGAATGAATTTCATAAGCGTCAGGGGAACATACATCAGAAAAGGACAAGGGATCAAGTCCAAGCTTAGGATATCACTACTACTGAGGTTGAAGCTCCGAAAGACATGGTGGTAGGTAATTTAATGGTTTAATCAAGTTTAGAAAATGCTTTATTTGATTCTAGATCATCAAATTGTTACATATCTTCCCAGTTTTTTAAGAAAATTAGATATTTCCAATTTGATTTAACAAGGGAGTTGTCCATTAAAATTTCAAAGGGAAGTATCATTGCAACAAAGAATTGTGAATCAGTCCCCATTAGGGAATATAAATGTTATTTATCTGTTGATACCATCGTCATAACCATGGTTTAATTTGATATAATCCTCGGTATGGATTGGATTTCGAACCATGATGTGAAAATTTATTTTAAGAAGAAGGAGGTTACAATTTTTGATAATGATAATGAGTACCATATCTTTAGAGCAGAAACTTCACCACCTAATTCTTATCTAGATACACACCCAGTAGCTCAACTAAATTCAATTATTGCAGAGGAAGATAATGAAATAACTATGGGTGAGGAAAGGAATGTTCAAATAGAGGATGTACCTATTGTGAAAGAATATGTTAATGTGCTTCAAGAGGATTTACCTGGACATCCTCCAGAATAAGGAATTGATATTTCCATTGATTTAATTCTTGGTTCAAGGCCTACATCGAAAACCCCTTATAGAATGGACACTTTGGAATTAGTGTAACTAAAGAAACAACAAGGTTAATTGAGTAATAAGGTATTTATTAGCCAGAGTATTTCTCCAAGGGGAGGCCCTGTCCTTTTCGTTAAGAAGAAAGATGGATCTATGAGGTTGTGCATTTACTATTGGGAGATCAATGCTATAAGAATAAAGAAAAAGTATCCCCTACCTCGCATTGATGATTTATTTTACAAACTTCATGGAGCTCAATACTTTTCAAAGATTTACCTTCGATCAAGATATCATTAGTTGTGTGTGAAGAAGGAAGAAATTCCAAAAAACAACATTTCAAACCAGGTATGAGCATTACGAGTTTACCGTAATGCCTTTTGGATTGACTAATGCACCCTATGTCTTCATAGATCTAATAAATAGAGTTTTCAAGGAAAATATTGATGACTTTGTAGTGTTATTTATTGATGATATCTTGGTATACTCCAAAATCTACGAAGATCATGAAAACCACTTGCGTATTATCATGAAGACTCTTAAAAGAAATGAATTATATGGGAAGTTTAGAAAGTTTGAATTCTAGCTTCAAGAGATTTATTTTCTTGGACATATCATCTCTAAGGATGTAATCTCCGTAGATCATTCTAAGAAAAGATAAATCCATGAATGGCCAGCACCAACAAGCATAACCGAGGTACGCAATGTTTTTTAGCTTAGTAGGTTATTATTTACATTTCGTCCAAAATTTTTCCCGGTTGGATAACCCATTAACAAATCTCAAATGAAAAGGGGTTAAATTTGTTTGGAAAAAAGAGTGTGAATAATGTTTTGAAGAATAGAAGAGAAGATTAGTCAATGCTCTTATATTGACTCTACCATCGGGAATTGATGGATTTGTTATTTATAGTGATGCTTCAAAGAATGGACTTGGTTGTGTCCTTATGAAGAATGATAGGGTTATTGCCTATACATCATGATAGCTAAAAATTATTGAGCAAAACTATCCTACTCATGATCTTGAGTTAGAAGCTGTAATCTTTGCTTTGAAGATATGGAGACATTATCTCTATGGTGAAAAATGTGAGATTTATAATGATAAAAAGAGTTTGAAGTATATTTTCTCACAAAAAGAACTCAACATGTGGAAAAGGAGATGGATTGAGATACTCAAGGATTATGATTTCACTATACACTACCACCTAGGGAAGACAAATAAGGTGGAAGATGCTTTGAGTATAAAGGATCATAGAGTTTTGAACAAGATGAGAGTTGAAAAGGATCCTATATACATGGATCTAGTAAATATGGATATGGGAATCACCATGAAAGATGAAACATCAATACTTTTTCAAATGGATGCCAAACCATATTTACTAGAAAGGATAAAATGTTCTTATACCGATGATGAAGAGTTTAAAAAGAAGATTAAAGCTATGAATGATGGGAGATTGAGTGACTTTGTGTATGAAGATGGATTTTTGAAATTTGGGAAGACATTTTGTGTTCATGATATAACTAATATACATGATCTTAAAAGGGAATTGTTGGATGATTCTTATAGTTCCAATTTCTCTATACACCCTGGTAGCACTAAGATGTATAGAGATTTGAAGGAACATTTTTGGTGGAACAAAATGAAGGGGGAGATTGCTAATTTTTTGTCAAGATATATGGTTTGTCAACAAGTGAAATATGGTAGGAAACATCCTGGAGGAGTCATGCATCCTCTTCCCATACCTGAGTGGAAATGGGATGATATCATTATGGACTTTTTCATGAGGCTACCATAGATTCCTAGAAGGAACAATGAAATATGGGTCATTGTTGATCATCTTACTAAGTTAGCGCATTTTCTGGCTATAAGAGAAGATTTACCACTTGAACATTTAACAAGACTATATATTAATGAAGTTGTAAGACTTCATGGAGTACCACTATCGATTGTTTCTGTTTGTGATCCTTGTTTTACATCAAGATTCTGGAAAAGTCTTCAGAAAGCCCTGGATACTTAACTTCGCCTGAGCACTACCTACCACCCTTAAACTGATGGACAATCAGAATGGAATATTCAAACCTTAGAAGACATGTTGAGATCTTGCTCACTTGACTTTCATGGTTTGTGGGTTCAATATTTATCTCTGGTAAAATTTTCCTATAACAATAGCTTATATTCAAGTATTTAGATGGCACCATATGAAGCCCTTATAGGGAAAGAGATGTCTCACACCAACCTGTTGGGATGATGTTGGTGAAAGAAAACTCGTAGGCCCAGAACTTGTGGAGGAAACTATGGAAAAGGTGAAGGTAATCCAAAACCACATCAAAGAAGCTCAAAGTAGGCAGAAGAGCTATGATAATAACTAAAAGAAGGATTTGGAATTTCAGGTAGAAGATCATGTTTTCTTGAAGGTATCTCCATGTAAGGGTGTTATACATTTCGGCAAGAAGGGAAAATTAAGTCCCAGGTACATCAGACCTTTAGAGATTCTAGAATGAATTGGGGATGTAGCTTACCATTTGGCAATGCCGCCAAGTCTCTCCAAAATTCGTGATGTGTTCCACATATCACTATTGAGAAAATACATGCCAGAACCAACGCATGTACTCACCTATGTGGAATTAGAACTGGAACTTGATCTATCTTATTGTGGATATCCTGTCAAGATTCTTGATACAAGAGAACAAGTGTTGAGAAACCGGGCGACTCGTTTGGTAAAAGTTCTATGGAGAAACCATAAGCTAGAAGAGGCAACGTGGGAACCCGAGGAACTTATGATGAAGAACCACCCAAGTCATTTTATGAATTAATATTATAGAAATTTTGAGGAAGAAATTATTTGTAGGAGGGGATAATGTAACACCCCAATCTTCCATGGTACACTTCCCTTTGAATAATAAAATTGTGTGTGTTGTACGCAACTTCGAGTTTTAACACACCACAACCAATCAAACTAGCCGTTATGAATAGTAATACCCACTTTTTAAAATTTTACAAATTTTATCTTTCAAAATGGACATCATTTTGGGTTTCGGAATATCGAAATTAGCTTAGGGATAATTTTTTGTATCTTTCGGAAAACATTTGATTTTTGATGAATAGTGAAAAACACTGAGTTATAGTTGAAAACCGAATTTTTATTTAAACAATTATTTAGCTAATTTAAAATTATTTTAGGTCAAAATAGATACATAATACCTATATAAGTTCAATATAATTCACTGGAGTCAGTTTATAATAATTTTAGATATATAAAAATTTTTATTTAACTTCTTATCGTCTTTTACCCACCTCCTCGAAGCATTTGCAAATTTACATAAAACATAATTTTACCTCTTCTATGCATTGAATTTCAAAAAGTTGAGAGACACGGTTGATATCAGTAAGTAAAATGTTGTTTAATAAGATGAAAATAATTTTTTTTGAATAGTAAATTTTTTCTTTTATTTACCATATTTAAAAGTAAATATGGTAATTAAGGGTAAAAATGATATTATTATTACCCTAAAACATTTTATAATTCTACTAGATAAGGGTAATTAGAAAAAAAACATTAGGAATAAAATATGATCCTTTAGGTCCACTTGGATTAGATTAGGACATTTTTATTATTTAATTCAAAGAAGAGTTAAAAGTGTTAAATTCATAGTTTAATAACTAAACCTTTTTTAATATAGGGTTACACGTAAGATAAATTAGACTATAAATATTCATTAGAAAGATATAAATATTTCCTACATAATGGTATTTTATTTATATTTTTTTTAAATTAAATAATTTAATTTATTTATGACACAATGATGATGGAGTAATTACCTAATTAAGGGAATATTAAAATAATTGATATTATAAATATCCATATAAATGTAATTTGAGACTTTTTATGTATTAAAATAATTTTATAGGTTAATATGACATGTTAGGGTTGGTTTGATGATTTATTTTCGAAGTAAGAATGATTTTATGAGTTTAGAAAAAACAAAATACCAAATAGTGTCAAAATTGACAAAAAAGAGTTTTTAAAACAAGTATTATATTATTAATTTATATTCTATTCATAAAAATCTAAGTGTTGGACAAAGGACTTAAATAATATTATATATGTAATTAATGAACCAATTGAGGTTCTCTTGTAAGTTTATATTATTTTTATTAACCATATAATATAAAAATACAAAGAGACATGGTAAATGTCAAACTATTTAACTAAGAGTTAAATCTAAATGATAAACTTAATATAGTGACCCAAACCTGTCTAAAACCCATTGGTTGAGTGGTTTTAGACCCATAACCACCTAATACTTTAAATAATTTATCATGGATATATTATAAACCGAAAATTATTTTATTATAAAATAATATTTCTAGATTTACCTAAGGTTCCCTCACACGTCTTATAAAAGGGCACTCCCCCTTCCCTCAAATTCACACCTTCAAAGCCTTTTGGCTAGGCCAACCCCCACTCAAATACCATATAAACTGTCATACCTTCATCCTAGAGGTATTAATTTAGTTAGAAATCCAACCTATGGAGCCCTTTTGATCAAATCAAAAGGAAGAACCCGAAGAAAAGCTAAATATTTCATCACCTCTTTCAAGTTCCTTTCTTCTTCCACTTCATCTTTCTTTGTTGTTTCCATTCTAAAATAATAAATCTAGTATATTATATATACTATGATATTATTATAAATTTGGAACAACCATATTCATTATTCTATCCATCCTTTAAATGACATTTCACCACACGTGAGTACATACGGCTTACCGTCTCCACGTCGTGGTGTAATTGTTATTCAATACATTATTATATGCATGGGTATAATAATGATTTTTAATTGATGTAAATAATAAATATAACATTATAATGACTCTTTATATATTATATACCATCCAATTATATATTATTTTAATTTCAATAGAATGATATTGTCGCTCGTGCGTACGTACGAATTACCGTCTCCACGAACGCGATGAGATTCATTCCCCATCATATCCATTCAAGTCTAATTTTCATTACATGATTAAAAATAATGTTTGAAGACTTAATATAATTATGAATATGAATATGATACATACTATCAATAATAAGCATTACTTATGTAACAAAGCATATAAAGGAAAATGAATCAGTTGACACCTGAAACGACGATAATACTTAGATATTATTAACAAATAAATGTAAAAAGATAATATATGATATCACATTAATGTATATGATTCTTTTATAATTTAATAAAAATTATTTCACCATTATACAGGAGTTTTACATACCCTCAACCAAGTAAAAGTACAAAGTAAGGTTTAATTTCACAATCTCTTTATTATCCGAGGTTGTTTTTACGTAAGTATCTACTGGGACCTCTTTATCATCCACAACCTTGTTTCTTAAAAATGTATTTCAAAAAATTTTAACTATATAATAGACAATGGGCTGATGTCATTTATACCCTTATTTGAACTTATATGTTTTATAAAGGAATATTTCCTTCATTTTCCAAACAATGTACTTTATGACCTTTTTGAAAAAATTAAGGTAAGAATATTTTTTTAACTTATATGGAGGGTGCGGCTATTTTCTTCCATTATAACATCCTCAAAGCTTCCCTTACAAGCTTGTAAGAATATTCTCAAAATAAATGTTTTCTTAAATGATTTCAAAATAGAAAGAGATATTTCTCTAAAAATGGGTTTTTATTTCATCTATGTCAACATCCTTTGATGGATTTTAAGCTTATTTGATGTCGATTTATTATGATACAAAACTTTCATTTTGTTTTGAAGGTTTTGTAATATTTTTGACTGTGGATGTGTTATTTTTACACCGTTCATGGTTTATGGATAAAGTATTGACATTTTGTATTCTATTTTTAATACGAATGTTTATGTTATGTTTAATCCTTTTTTTATTAGGAATCACTACTAGAAAGACTATATTTTCCAACGCTTTTATACCAACGGTTCAAAAGTACCGTTGGTATCAGTATCCATTACCAACAGTTTTACTAAACCGCTGGTAAAGGTGTGGTTAGGGTAGACTTTCCCAATGGTTTGAAGAAACCGTTGGGAAATCCACACTTTTCCAAACGGTTTTAATAACCATTAGAAAATACATGATATTCCCAATGTTTTTGAATAATAATTGGTAAATCCCCCCCCCCCAAATTTCTTAAGCAGAACCCCCGACTCCCAATACCCGATTCCCAGAAGCACATTTCCCCAACTCCCAAAAGCACATGGGCAAGTGAACCTCTTCCACCCGATCAGCTATAACACCCCATTCAGGTTAGAATCCTTCAACCTCTTCTCATATCATCCAAGGATATCCTTATATTCTCATCATTTCTCCATTTATTTCACTCTTTAGAATGATCAAAGAGTTTTTCTCTATTTGTAGGGATTTTGAATTTTTTTATGATTCACTACTCCCTTCACGAATTGTGTACTCAAATCACTACATCAATGTACACATTATCCAATTAATGTTTTCATTAAACATATACATTTATAAGGGCATGATATCTTTCTAGTGTTATAATTTAAAAGATACATAGTTCTTTTTTTAATCTCAATGCTCCAAATATTACAGCTTCATATATATGAACTCATAATAAATTGTTTGTAATATTTATTCATAGTATTTCTTGAAAATCACTCCTTTCATTAAGATCATGTCAAACATGAAGATCTTATTCATCATCATTATTGTACACTATGTGAGTTACATAACAAGTATGTATCATGTTTCTATCAAAATATTTCTGTATATAAAATGACACACTATTCACTTATCCTTTTCACAATAGAACATATGGAGTATCTTCTTGAACTTTAAAAAATAGTATGTGGTCCCTAAATATTCTTCATAGAAGAAATATAAAATAATTAACCATACAATCCAATGTTCTTTATTAATAAAATATCTACAAAGGGAACTCTCGGTGGGACCTCTCTTTCTCCCATGAATTAATTCTTCCTTCTTTATAAAACTAATTCAAAGAATGTAAAATTCGCAATATTAATGAATATTAGTTTTCCTAATATTACCATTAATCATTCTTCCATCAACATCACACATGAGTTATTAAATCACCTTTTTAAAACACAATGAACATTTTCACTGATTTGGGGTTCCTCAAAATTCCTAGGAAAATAAAAAAAACACACATATTGAATCGTGCTTCTCATATAGATTCATGGATACAAGTTCATCTCGAAAATCATGACTGCGTGGTTCAAATATCAAGAGGACCATGGGATTATTATTCTTCACACAAATGAAGTTGTTTTGATCTCTTCCTTTTATGAACACAAAGCTCATGATCCACTCTATTTCACTCCCAAAAATAATTATTCGTATGTGAGATAAAACACAATAGAACATGAAGGTCCCTCCCCAATGAGTGGCTGTCTGGGTTCGGGTCACTAATGAGTGGAATCCTGGTTTGGGACATCCCAATTCCTGGATATCATTTTTATCGCTGTTTCTAATCAAATCCATACCTATAACTATTGAAGGTCCCTCTCCAAAATCAATTGGAACATGATTAAATGAATACACCCTACCAACCTATGATCTATGGCCCCAATCCAAGAATCCTTTAATCCATGGTTAAGGTGAAACTTGATGAGTCCATAACTACTTTTTATGTGATCCTCATCCTACTTCTTATCCTGATCTCCTTGAAGAAGCTAAAGTATAAAACTCATGTACTCCCAACAAAACCCTTAAGGATTATTTATTCCTTGATCCACTTCTAATATCTTACTAGGAAATCCTTGAATATAGGAATTAGAAATTCTGTATCTTATTTTCTTATATACACTGTACGTTTTTGTGTTTCTTAATATGATTATCATATAGAGTAATGTGTCAATTATGCTTTTATATAATGTAAACAATTATTATTTAACTAAATATTTTTTTATTGAACTTCAATATTATTTAATTTCTTTTAAATGACTTATTGCAATTTTTTTACAAAATTGATATAAGTTGGATGTATGAAGCTATTGGGATTTCAATTGATTTTAAAAATAATTTGAATATCTTTTTAGATTTTTCATTTGACAAGGATTCATATAGTGGTTGCATACACTGCCCTTGTTCTAAATGTGTTGGAAGACCTTGGTTGAGTCGTAAATTAGTTAGCTATCATATAACCAAATATGGTTTCCAAAAAAACTATTATATGTGGTATCACAATGGAGAGAAAATGGAATCTCAAAATGTTGTTGAACCAAATGATTGGACTGAAATAGAGAGTTTGATATATGACCGGTTTCCATTTATTCGACATCATGAGAAGGAAAGGATGTCCAGCCAATAAGATTTCTATACAAGAACACATGATGTGTCCAATGAAAATGATGATGTTGATAGGGTGAAAAAATTGAATGATGTTGCGATGTCTCCAGTATATTGGCAATGTGGTAAAATGTAATAGTTGGAATTTTTAATCTGATTGTTTCATGGGAAAACTATTTATGGGATTTCAAATACTACAATAAATTACATTCTTACCTTCTTTAAGGACTTACTTCCAGATGATGTAGACATCCCCTCAAACCACAATATGGCATGGAATTTAGTTGATGAGCGTGGATTCTAAAAAAAATTCATTCTTGCCCGAATGAATGCAGCTTATTTTGGGAGGAAACTACTGAAAGAAATGATTGTATCAAATTTGGAACCTCCCAATGAAATCCAAAAGATGATAGAACACCATCTCGTGTGCCACAAAAAGTATTGTGGCACTTTCCATTGATCCCCAGATTACAGAACCTTTTCATGTCTAATGAAATATCAGTAAAAATGCGATGGCATGACACCGAGAGAAAAAATAATAATGAAGAGTTGGTTCACCCTGCAAGTGGATTTTCAAGGCAGAGATTTTATGCTCGATATCCTGAATTTGCAGTCGACGTGTGTAATGTGATACTGGGTCTTTCATGTTACGGTTTTAATCCATTTGGGAAGATTATTACTTTGCACGACACATGGACGATTTTCATACACATTTATAACCTTCCCCCATGGTTGTGTATGAAAAATCCTTATACTTTATTATGTATACTGATATCTGGCCCTTCTGATCCCTGTAATGATATAGATGTATACATGAAACCTTTAATAAAAGAGTTGGAGCTTCTTTGGGATGTTGGTGTTCCCATATACAATGCATGTTTGAAAGACATATTTCAGATGCGTGCTGTGCTTATGTGGATGATCAATGATTTTCCTTCTTATGAAATGATTTATGGATGGACCATAAAAGGAACATTGTCATGTCTTATTTGTATGAATAATACTCAATCGAGAAGACAGAAATATCATCATAGTTTTAGTTTTTTGTGAAACCGATGATTCTTGCTAATGAACCATCCATATAGAAACAATTGTCAAAGATTTGACAATACCATGGAGACTGAAGATCCACGTTAGCGTTTTTTTGGAACTAATGTTATTAATGAATTGAAAGATTTTAGTTATTCATTTGGGAAGGGTGTAATGAAATCTAGAAAGAGGAAAAATGTTTCCAATGATACCTGTTAAAATTGGAAGAAGAAGAGTATATTCTCTGAGTTTTCATATTGGTCAACCAACTTGTTACGCCATTTCTTAGACGTAATTCACATTGAAAAGAATATATGTGAAATGTTTTTTTTCAGTTCTTCTAAATGACAAGGGGAAGAAAAAATATTATTTATGATCTCGGTGTGACTTGGTAGATTGGGTGATCAGACCACAATTGTATCCTGTCGGTATCAGTGAAAGTAAATGGAAAGTTCCATGTGCTTATTATGTGATGAAACCTACTAAAAAAAAAATCAAAATATGGAAGTGATATGGACTATTAAAGATCCTGATGGCTATTCAAGAAATATATCAAAACTAGACAATAGAAAAGAGTTGATGCTGAAATATTTGAAGACTCATGATTATCAGGTCCTTTTTCATGAGTTGATTACAATAGAAATCCGTCATATCTCGTCCAATAATGTAAGAGTCTCATTTATTCAGTTGTGATATTTGTTTATAGATCTTTGTGCTAAGAAGTTGTCCAAATCCTTCTTGCAAAAACTGTTGGCAGAGACACCATTGATTTTGTGTGAGTTCGAGAAAATATTCCCTCCATCATTTTTTACATTCATGTTTCATATTACTGTCCATATTCCGACTAAAATACTTATTGGAGGACCTGTTGCTTTCCATTGGAAGTATCTAACCGAAAGAAACATGTACACATTGAAATCATATGTTCAGAATAGGAATTATCCCAAAGGTTCTATTATGAAAAGTTTCTAGGATCAAGAATGTATGGATTTCTGCTCAATGTATTTTTCTGATCTTATTACATGAATAAATAGACCAGTGAAAAATGAAGAAGAATAGTATGAGAAAAGTGAACCCAGTTTTTCATCACTTCCTCAAACAGGAGGAATTCCAGGATCATATACATTGACGACATTAAGCCTTGTAGAGTGAGAGATGGCACATCGCACAATGTTGTTCAATTGTAATTTTTTTGATGAGGATATCAAGTAAGTAAATTGTACATGTATCTCTTATATTATCTCTTTTAATTTTAAATATCTGTTAAACTATTATTATTTTTATCTATAGGGAACATAAAAAATTGATATATAGAAAGCATCATTCTTTATCTTTGAGAAGGTAATAGAATTTTCGTAGAAAAGGGTTTTCTTCTTGGTTGAAATTGAAGGTAAAAGTATTTTTGTAATATCTAGATAAATTTTTTTTAATTATGTTTACTATTTGTTTATATTTCAGGAATCTAGTTTTCCTGCATAATATGTTTCTGAGGAAATAAGAGCTTTGGATTTTGGTCCTAATACCATGGTTCGTGCTTGTAAATCACTTGTAATCAATGGATAAAAATTTATTATCACTAAACGAGCAAGGAATATGAGAACACATCATGATGATGTTATTCTAACTGCCACAACAGACTATTATTCCAGTACACTGGATAATAGACCTCATTCTGAAAATGTAGCTTATTATAGAGTCATGAAGAAAGTAATAATTTTGGATTATTACTCACATGGTTGAGTCACGATGATGAAATGTCAATGTTTTGATTAAATGACAAGGCATGGAACCTTTATTGATGATTGTGGATTTTGAGTTTTTGACACGACTTGCAATCTTGCCACCGATGAACCATATGTATTGGCATCAATGGTGAAACATGTTTTTTATGTCAAAGATCGTCGTCATCCTAAATTCAGTGTAATTATTGAAGTAAATCACAGACATGTTTTTGATGATGGTGATAATGAAGTTGACACTATCCCTACTGCAATTGGAAGCAATCCATTTATTACTTATGATGACTCCAATAGCTCAATTTTCAGAGTTGATTGTGAACCTGAAGTTGTGGTTGGAAATATATAGATTCATACAGTTGTGTTCTCACCTACATGTTTCACTTACATCATTCAGAGTGTGTATCATAGTAATTACCTTCAAACTACCATAAATCTTCTGTTTCATTATGTTCTTTTATTAGAATGGTTTTTCTATTTTTTTGGGTTACACATTAGTTATCAGTTTCTAATTACTTCCATATTTTTTTCATTGCAGGAAATGACACCCATTGAAGAGATATGGCGGAAAAAGATGACAGAAAATAATCATCGCATGACAGAGATGGGCATTCCTCCACTCATCCTTATTGTGAGTATTTTATTTCATATATATATATTTCAATAACTTATAATATCATGTTTTTACTTTTGTGTTAATCTTTTTTTTCAGGATCCACCCCCTAGATGAGAGATATCCAACAAGGAGCCTGATATTGATCCCAGTACAAAGGCTGGTGGTAGGAGGGGGGTGTTGTCAAAGTTAGACGATCATCTGGTGGTCTCAGTACTGAGGCCGGTGGTATGAGGGCTCGTGGTGAGAGAGTTAGATGATCCACTGGTCGTACCCAATTGAACTATGCCCCTACCATAGACGTATCTTCTATGCCCCATTTTGATCCTAGTATGTCTTTAGGGACACACATGATATTTATGCCTCCAATGTTTACACTACCACTTGGCCAGATGTTTGTGCTATCATCTTTTTCTTCTGGTTGATTATCTCCAAGCTATTATATTCCACCTTCTTCGACTCTTTCTCTGACACGGTATGTGGATGAGAAGCGTACACAGAGGGACACTCCACCTGTACATGATATTCCCTTAGCTTATGCACATCTAGTGACACCCATTGATCCGACCACCACAGGTATATTTATATAACTCTAAAAAATTTTATACCAAAATATATTTTTATTATAACTTGTACTGATATTTTTTTCTTTAATAATAGATTCGTCTACTTATAGGAGGCGGGGGAGAGGGTGTACTCTCTTACGTGTGGTATAGAACCACCAGACACCATTGATGGTTGAATACAATGATGATGGACCAATGATTTATAATCCCTGGCAGCAATGTTGGGTTTTTTTGTGATGCTTTCCAAATACTCCGACATCATTCCGGTCAGCCCTCTCTCTTGAAGACATCTTCCACACGAAGTCAAGGATAATGTGTGGGCCCAAATATGGGTAAAAAATCTATTGGATTTAAGGTAGTATTTTTTTGTATTTATATGAATTAATCTATTGGGTTTTAGCTTTGGTTTAACTTCACTGATGGAGAGGGTGCATGACCAGCACGTTTAAAGGATCTTGGAGAGGTTTGGAGTGTTTATAAGTATGAGTGGTATATTGGCTAGTGTGATAGATAATTCACGGATTTGGAGACAGTACCTATCATGGACGACTTCCTGATAGATAAATATTAACAAATGATTAGCCATTGGGTGACTTGAAAATTTAAGGTATTAATCCCATTTTATGTATTTAAATGAAAGTTTTCATATTTTAATTTATATTATCTTATTTATTATTAAACATTTTTTAGTAATCTTCTGAAAAAAAACATTGATTCACGGAAATACCTCCACACTCTGGGGTGCACAACTATGTCAGATCATGAGAGGCAGCTGGTACGATATCGTTTATAATTTTTCTTTAGGACTTTCCCTTTTTATTGTTTCTTACTTAAGTTATGTGATTTATTTAATATTGAAAACATTATTATAATTGAACTTTATATTGTTTCAATGTCATTACAGAAGAACAAATTGAATATTGAAGGACGTCTCCCTCGAGAAAAATTGATTTTCTCGAGTATAAGGAAAGAATATGGAACTGCGGTTATTGAACCAACACAAGAAATGATTTTAAGTTTTAATTTGTTTATTTAAAAGTTTAATATCTATTTTGAAATTTCATAATTTATTAATATTTTTAACAGGCTGATTTAGAGGCCCTTGATGCCCAGGAGAATTTAGGGCCAGATGATTATTTTTATCAGGTTTTGGGAGATGAGAACTCTGGTCGAGTAAGCTGCCGGCCTGGTAAAAATATAGTCACGACGAGACATTGGTCCTCTCCAGGTATCCATTCTAGTACCACTGAGTTGGAACAGGTCAAGGAGCATGCAAGACAATCTGATAAAAAGGGTCATAGAGTTGGAAGAGCAGGTTCAAATTAGGGGGAAAGAATTTATGAAACTGATCAAAGCATTATATAATCACTTCCACCAGAGGCCAATGCGACTTGTCAGACATATATGTCGTCGATGGGTGCATTATCCAATGCACCATGCAGAAGTTCTAGTGGCGGTCAAAATGATGACGTTCCTGGTGATGATGAGGATGCTGAATAGGACGAGGGCGAGGATGAGGATGAGGACGAGGGTGAGGATGGGGCTGAGGGAAAGGATAGGGCCGAGGATGAGCAAGAAGATGATGACGAGGATGACGATGAGGATAGAGATGGAGGTGAGGATACGGCTGATGATTATAGTGGTGATGGTGATGGTGATCAGGGGCAGATTTATCTATTACATTTTTGAATTCAGTATAACTCTTTAATTTTGAACCTGATTTTTCACTCTGGTATTAATTTTTTTTTAATTCATTATAACTCTTTATTTTTGAACAAATATGGAAGCCTAAGGATTTTATAAGGGTTTATGGGGCTTTTGGGGTGTGTTTGGAGCTCGAAACCTCGGTCGGCGTAGAAAAACACTATGCCTTGCGGTTAGTAAAAAAAGTAAGACCATTTCAAAAGGTATATACCAACCATATAGGGCTATATATTAGAATCAATGTGCATGATTTTCCCTAACCATGTACCAGGGGATGCACATCATGAACAATTTCTATAGTTTTAGTATACGATATTATCACCGTTGTTGAACGATTTTCCAATTTGGCATATAGAAAACCGACCAAACACATTAATATTATGTTGATACTTTAGTAAAATGATCCATGAGTCATATTTGATGGGTAAGAGTCAATCCCGCCTCAATCCAAGGAACAGTGTGGCCAATATCACTCAAAGTGTCTCTCTTTGGTTTAAAATGGACACCCTTTTAAGTAAAAACAACTGGCATTTAGAAAACTGACCAAACACATTTGGATTGTGTTAATACTTTAAGAAAATGATCCATGGGTTATATGTGACATCTAAGACTCAACCCCACCTCAATCTGAGGCATGGTGTGGCCAGTACCACTCAAAGTGTCTCACTTTTATTTGAAATGGACAACATTTTAAGTGAAAACAAAAACTAGCCTACAAAAAATGGACCAAATGTATTCGGATTCTATTGATACTTTCTCAAAATGATCCATGGGAGACTTGTGACATGTAGTAGTCAACCCCGCATCAATCTGTGGCACGGTGTGGTCGGTACCTCTCAAAGTGTCTCACCTTTATTTGAAATGATCCACATTTTAAGTGAAAACAACAACTGGCATACAAAATACCAACCAAATGCATTTGGATTGTATTTATACTTTAGGAAAACGATACATGGGACATTTTGATGTGTCAAAGTCAACCCCGCATCAATCTGAGGCACGATGTGGCCGATACCACTCTATGTGCATCTCTTTTGTTTAAAATGGAGAATATTTTAAGTAAAAATTGCTGGCATACAGAAAACAGACCCAACATATTCAGATTGTGTTGATACTTTAGGAAAAAAATACATGGGACATTTGTGATGTGTAGGAGTCAACCCCACATCAATTTGAGGCACGATGTGGCTGTTACCACTCTAAATGTCTCTCTTTTGTTTAAAATGCACATCATTTTAAGTGAAAACAACAACTGGAATACAGAAAACCAACCAAACACATTCATATTGTGTTGATAATTTTAGAAACCGATCCATGGGACATTTGTGACGTGTACTAGTCAACCCCGCATTAATCTGAAGCACGGTGTGGCCAGTACAACTCTAAATGTCTCTCTTTTGTAAAAATAGACATCATTTTAAGTGAAAAGAAAAATTGGGATAAAGAAAACTGAACAAACACTTTTGTATTGTGTTGATACTTTAGGAAAATAATTCATGAGTCATTTGTGACGTGTATGAGTCAACCCTGCCTCAATCCGAGGCACGATGTGGCCGGTATCACTCAAAGTGTCCTCTTTTGTTTAAAATGGACACTGTTTTAAGTAAAAAAAACTAGCATACAAAAACCAAACATATTCGGATTGTGTTGATAATTTATGAAAAAATACATTGGTCATATGTGACATGTAAGACTCAACCCCACATCATTCCGAGGCGTGGTGTGGCCGGTACCACTCAAAGTGTCCAACTTTTATTTGAAATGGGCATCATTTTAAGTGAAAAAAACTACTGGCATATGGAAAACCAACCAAATGAATTTGGATTGTGTTGATACTTTAGGAAAATGATCCATGGGACATTTTGGATGTGTACGAGTCAACCCCGCATCAATACGAGTCATATTGTGTCCGATACTACTCTAAATGTCTCTCTTTTGTTTAAAATGGACATCATTTTAAGTGAAAACAACAACTGACATACAGAAAATAGACCAAACATATTCAGATTCTATTTATACTTTAGGAAAACGATCCATGAGTCATTTTTTATGTTAATGAGTCAACCCTGCCTCAATCCGAGGTGCGGTGTGGCTGGTACCACTCAAAGTGTCTCACCTTTATTTGAAATGATCAACATTTTAAATGAAAACAATAACTGGCATAAGGAAAACTGACCAAATGCTTTCAGATTGTGTTGATACATTAGAACAACGATCCATTGATTATTGGTGACGTGTAAGAGTCAACGCTGCCTCAATATGAGGTACGGTGTGGCCGGTTTCACTCTAAGTGTCTCTATTTTGTTTACAATGGACACTGTTTTAAGTAAAAACAACTTACATACAGAAAACCAACCAAATGTATTCGTATTGTGTGGATACTTTAGCACAACAATCCATGGGTCACTTATGATGTGTAAGAGTCAACGGAGCCTCAATCCGAGGCCCAATGTGGTCGGTACCAATCAAACTGTCTCACTTTTATTTGAAATGGACAACATTTTATGTGAGATAACTGACATACAGAAAACCAACCAAACACATTCAGATTGTATTGATACTTTAGGACAATGATCCATGGGTCATATGTGATGTGTAAGAGTCAATACCATCTCAATCTGAGGCACGGTGTGTCCGCTATCACTCTAACCGTCTCACTTTTGTTTAAAATGAACATCATTTTATGTAAAAACAACTGGCATACGGAAACCTGACCAAACATATTCAGATTGTGTTGATACTTTAGCAAAAAGATCCATGGTCCAGCCTCACACAATACACTTCTCATATAAGGAACTCCTACCCTTATTCTAAAACACATGACATTTAATACACCAAGGACAACTATATTCCCTAATTCACACAAGCTCATTGATACACACCCATTATCATCATCACTAAGTTGAAAGACACCCACCCAAACTATGACATTATATTTTTTTTTGGTTGAATTCATTTATTAATTTCCTTTTTTTGGGTTATTAGGTTCTAATTTCGGAATTCAACCGTGTATGTGTTATACGAAATGCAATTTTATATGTATTCTTAATTCTGTAACACATATAATTACGTATTCAGTTTTTAATGTATTGTATTCATAATTTATTTTTAAATTATGTATCCTTCTCATTATCACTTTTTAATTATGTATCCTTTTTATGTATTGAATTGTATGTATTCTGTACAATTCACACAACAGCACACAGAGCAGGCTACTATGTGAATTGTACAGAAAATCCTATACCATCTATTTTAAACCGTTGGTATAGGTTCTATATGTATTTTTTTACCAACGGTTCTGAACCGTTGGTACAAAAACTTTAGCAACGGTTTAAACTGTTGGTATAGAGGTGAATGGAAGACTAAAAAAGATATTCCAACGGTTTTGAAAATATTGTAATATGTGTTTTATATGAACTCTATGTCAACGGTTTTATAAAAATGTTAGTATAGAGTATATTTCTTCACATATACCAATGGTTTATCTCAAACCGCTGGTATATGTCTATTGTCTTGCTTACTGGGCTACGGTTTCTAAAACCATTTCTATAATTTATACCAATGGTTCTCCACCCTATACCAACGGTTTTCAACCATTGGTACACCTTAAATTTCCAATAGTGAATGCACTGGTCTTGGTAAGTGATGGGTGGAGCCTGCTATAGCTCCTCGATGCATCGGTAGGTCTCATGAGACAAACTAGTGTCTTGGAACAAAGCTTTGACAAAATCTTCTTTGTAGTCTTGGCACAAGGCCTTGACTATGTGGTTATGAAGTCTAGAATTATACATTCCATCATTATGAAAGTGGATATTGATATTTCATGTGATTATTCTACTAGTAGAATATCCATGTGAATAAGTAAATGACATTATTTGATTTTATCTTTTCCATATTATGCTGAAGTTAAAGGTGAAAAGGATTTTGTTTTTGTTTTATACATTGCCTTAAATGTTTATTCTTATTTTTGAATGTTTCCGCTATATTGTTATCCTTACTAGGCATCTGATCTCACCCTTTTCTATGTTTTATTTATCCCAGGATGCAAAGAAGTATATTATGACTGACCTACAGGGACAGTCTATGAGATCTCAGTGTTGTCTATGGAAACAATGATGTTGTAGTTTTCCATTTTATGATGTAATGTAAACCTTATGAATGTATCTAGTACTTCCAAGACTACTAAACTAATAGGTATTTCGAGGCTTGATCTTTTGTGATCATGACAATGATAGGTAATAAAGCATTGACTATGGGCTTCTAGGGTCAGGGCGTTATAATAAATTACAATTTACCTACTAGTTTATGATGATATACTATATTAACATTCATTAAAAAGTAGTGTTGTGTGTAACAAAAGTAATTCAAGAAATTAAATCTATCTGAAATAAAATAATTCATAAAATCTTGTAGTTCTACATAACAACTCCATTAAAATGAAATTTTATCTCACAGTTATGATAATTTGATATAAACAACTCAAGATACTTCTCCCTCATAATATCCCCATTTCCCCAAGTATCTTCCTCAAATTGGTGGTTTCACCATTAAACTTTTACCAAGAGAGTGGTCCTATTTTGTAAAACTTTTTTTGTATGATCCTTTTTATCCACTAGTTTTTCCTAATAAGAGACATAATTATATAGTTGTATGACCTATGAGTTCATTACACGTGAATGGTAAGGTAAGTACATTCTTATGAGGGATACATTGAACACATCGTGGAATTGATAGAGGTTCTGTGAAAGCACCAAAGGATAAGATACCATCCTGACTCAATCAAGAATCTTGACGATCCTAATATACCTATGATTTATATTTACATTTTCGTTGAATATAATTACCTTATTCCATGGAGAATTTGTTTTAAATCCTTCTCAGCAACATCAAACTGTAGAACATACTGATGATTGTCTGTATAACGTTTCCATCAACTCTAAGATTCCTTGATGTGATATTGAATTGAGATAACATTATATACCATTTCATTATCCTACTCAGGTACCCATAACTATATTTATATAACTTAATTCCAACACATTGGATTTATACACTTCTTTCTTTAGAGGTTATTAAAAGGATCCATATGAATCCTTGAAGGAAGTCTATTATTGGAAGAAAACTTGACTAGTGGAAGTTCTTGATCCCCAAAACCTTTGAAATACATAAAATAAGGTCTTAAAATTTCTTATAGGGTTGGAATTCTTCTATTAGGTAGAACTTCTATCTAGGGTTGATAAACAGAACTGAAACTAATCATTGTATCAATAGATTCCTAAAGACATCACCAGAACATCGAGGTAAACATCTTATATAGATCAGATACAATAGAATATGGTACTTCGTGCAACCTTTACATGTTTTTAATTTATATTCTAGTAATATGATCAAGATTGATGTATTATCTAATATAAATGTTGTGTGATGACTTTGTTAGGTTATCAAATACAAGCAAAAAAAATTATCTCCCTTAGATGTTTTGGGGATTCTAAAAACAAAATCCATGTTGATGGTTTGCCATTTCTTCTCTGGTATAGTTAATGGTTGCAAAATATCCTTAGAATGTTTTATTTATGTATAAAAATTCTAACATATAAAGAACCAAGATACAATATCTACAATTTCTCTCTTCATTTTGTCCCATTAAAAATATTATTTTCGATATTTATAAAACATGGTACTTCTAAGATAAATATATTATGGGAAACTATGCACCTCATCCAAAATATCCATCATTAAATATGACACAGATAGGAAACATACATGGTTTCTCATCCTTATCATTCCATCACAATTAAGGTTCAACTCAGAAAAATTTCTCACCTTCTTCAATAGATCTACATCTTCCTAGTTATCCTCTTTAACTTTACATGGAAGGAAGGATGAACACTCATTTCAGAAATAAAATATTTCCACCTTACATGAATATTTCAAAAATAAAACCATCTAAAATTCAGAATTATTCTTATTTTTTTTATCCTCATCGTAGATAAGCTAGAATGATTCTTTCAACTCAAAGCATTGACAACCTTATTTTGATACAATGAGTGGTAATGTATTGAGAGATCATAAACATTAATCTGACCGAACCATATTTTATAGTTCATATTCTACTCTATTTGGGTGAATATATATTTTAAAATATTATTATTAGTATATATATTACCCTTTTCATCACAAAGATAATTCCATGAAAACATTAATAAAGATAGCTCTAAATCATGAGTTGGGTAAATTTTCTCTGGAAACATCAATTTTTATGAGGTAGAAGCTATAACCATGTTGTTATTCATGAGAATTATTCCTATTCCATTATTCAATACATCTCAATGTATTACAAAACCCCTTACCACTATATAGAAATGTAATCATAGGTGTGTCAACTAACCTTATCTTCAATTATTTAAAATTTTCTTCACAATATTTTTCCTAATGGAACTTTGATTCCTTGTGAGTAAAATCAATGATTAGATTGGGCAGAAGTGATAAATTTTCCACATAGAATCGTTAATATCCATAAAAACTAAGAAAAATATAGATTTAAGTAATTTTAGTTAGTCTGGTCTAGTGTTCAATAACTTTTTTTATTTGATGGATCCATTGATATACCCTCTCTTGAGATTATATGACCCAAAATGGAACCTTTTGTAGCCAAAATTTACAGTGAGTAAAGATTTCATACAACTTATACTTTCTCAAGGACTTCATCAAAATTATCAAGTTATATTCATGATAATTCATACTATTTTAAAAAATATGAATATCATCTAAAAATGATACAACAAATTGATCAGGATAATCTCTAAATACACTATTCATTAAATATAGGAATATAGCGGGGTCCATGGTAAGACAAAATGACATCAGTATATATTCATAGTGTCTAAACATTATAAGTAATTATACATTGGGTATATACTCCTTATTGACCCCTAATTTATGATATCCAAAATTATGGTTAATCATGGATAATTTTTGAGATCTATGCATTTGATCAAACAAGTAATTAATACATGGTAACAAATTATTATTCTTGATTACAATATTATTCAGTTCATGATAATAAATGTAGAGTCACATTGATCCATATTTCTTCTTAAAAAAATAAGTGCACCCAAAGTTGACTTACTTGGAATAATAAATCCATTATCAATATTCTTCTGGATTCATATATTCTATTATTGAATCTAAATCAGGTCCATTCTACAAGGTTTCATTAAATAAGTTTAGCACTAGGTATGATATCTATCAAGAACTAAAATTCCCAATTAAGTGTAAGGAAAAGAAACTTGTCCAAAAATGCATCAATAAAATCCCACACAATAGGCACATCATAGATGTTGAGTTTCTCCCCAACTAGTTTAGATTAATGTCTCTTTTTAATCGGAATCAAGACCCATAAAATATAAGTGATTTACATGAAAAGTTCATATTTATCATCACATTGATAGATGATCATATATTGGTTTGGAATATCAAATATTAATTCAATTCATTGGAAATTAATGCAGGATTTATATAGATAAATCCAATACATGCCTAAGATAACATCAATTTTAACTAGAGGGAGAATAATGAGATTCGAAGGAATCACATTTATGAAAATTTCAACTAGAGAATAATCATAGAATTTAATTGTCATCATCATGACACTAGGGGTTTTTACTTGTAATTCAATATCTAATCATTGGGTTGAAATTTTGACACTCTTATAAAATTAGTTAGGTATAAAATAATGGGTATATCCTAATTTAAACAAGACATTATATATTATAGCGTGTATGATAATTATACCTTTCACCATATCACTATAATACCCCTCATCATATCTACTGATCACATGATTTTTTTATCAGCTTAAGACATTACTGACATTGATCATCATCATTAACCTTAATATTTAAGAAATGGTTGGCATAATGATCATATTCATTGAATTTGAAACACTGTAATGTTGGTGTGTAATTTTATTTGAGGTTTATCTCTATTTGAATCATTAGATAACTTCATCCCATCACTTCAATTTTAATCCACTTGATGAAAATAATTTTCTCAATATAAATATTGTATAGTTATATCATGAAAATTTACTCCAAGTTTACTACCACACTTCGAGCATTATAGAAATATCATCTTCTTCACTCCATGGTTTTTAGAGTTTCCTTTTAATTACATCATTTTCTCTCATAAATATCGTGTGATTGATGGTTAGCTCCAATCTCCATTCCACCTTGATAGCACATGAAACCATTTCATCATAGACACTGATGTTTTGTATGGTTAATTCCCTTCAAGGACTTGGTTTTAATCCATTGAAGAATTGATCAACCTTACATTCATGTTAAATGATAATAATAGAATCATACCTCAGAAGTCTATTTTTTTCCTCATAGGTACCAATAGATTCACAATCCATTTTCTTTAGCTCAATGAATGCCTTCTCCATTTTCTTATGAAGAATACGAGGAATTTACTTAATGAATATAATCTCTTAAAATCACCTCACTCCATGAAGTTAATTTCTTAATTTTAAATTGTACTCTTGATAATATTTCACCATTGATCATCTCAACCTTCTAATTGATAGATAGAAAAATTTACATTTTCATGCTCTACACACTAGATAATAGAAAATATCTTTTTAATTGTACTGATCCATTGCTCAAAAACCAGCGGATCAAAATAACCTCTAAAATATAGTGGAAATTTCAATATGAAGGACTCAATAAGATGTTCTTATCTCCTTTTTTTCATTTTAATGTTATGAATTATTCATAGATTTGTAAAGATGTGTGATCATAGAAACAATATTTTTCATTCCATATCCCATAAAATGTGGGTTTTCAATATGGTGATCATTTTATTATCTATAAGATTCAGTATTAACATAATTCCTTCAGGTTCTAGCCATCAATTAAAATAAAAAAATCATAAAATGAGAAATAATAATCATTATGTGAAAACACATAGCCATGAAAAGTAATTTTTAGTTTTTAAAAATCATGAGATGTTATTTTAAATATATGAATCTTTATATTTAACCTAGGCCATTAATTGTAATCAAATTTTCAAATTCATCACGATAGTTCATTAAGAGTTTTGGAATTTAAAAAACACATCCCATAGCAGTGTAAAACCTTATGTGCAGTAAGACCCATTTTCATGCACCTAGTGATGATTAAGTAAAATCCAAATGAACACTATTCAAAGTTATTACCCCTAGGTACAAATGTGCTAGAGACAAATCCATTTTTAGTGTCTAGAAAGGTATGCAATTTAGTAGAAACAAATTGATCTATACTTTACTAATATTCCATGACATTTACCTATACATTGAATTATCCATAGACTTCACAATATTTTTTCTCAAACTATTTTCAAAAGGATAATTAAAAATTTATTTGTTCCAAATATTGTGACCTAGTAATGTGAAATAGGTGGGCTACAGTAGGGTAGGCCAAGCCCGCTTGGTTTTGAGCCCGTGTGAGTTTATCCACAAAATCCTACATATAATACAAATAAAAAATTAAAAAGCCCACCCCACCCTATATAATACTGTAGGTAACATGCAATCATTCCCACATTTTAAAAATATATTCAATTTATAATAATTTAAATATTTTATATTTTACTCATTATTAATTTTAGTTTTTGAGATAAGTATGGACCAAAAATAGATAGAGCTTTAATGTATGTGATGAAACTTTTTTCTAAGGGTTAATGGTGACCTGAGGAAACACTAATGTGGTGGTGAACTTTTGGGTTGAAAATTAGGTGAGTGATCAATTATGGGGTAATGAATGATGATGTTGGTTGTGTGGTGATGTGATCACCTAGACCTGTGAATGAATGATGACTCTCCATGTAAAAAATGGTTTTATGTAATGCTATTAGGGTTCCCAAAATTCCCTTTCCTCTTTTCTTAATAGGAAATAAAAATAAATAATAACAAAATTAAATCGACCAAAAAAATATTATTGTTATAATAGATCATTTAGAATTAAAACCATGATCCATGGATATGGGTTCATTTTTTTGAGAGGTGAGATCACACACCATGTGAATATGGTGAATAATTTCTACATATTGTAATATGTTATTACAAAAATATATATAAATATTGAAAATTTACATGTGAATGAATGGTGAATTAGTATAACAATTATGATGAGAAATCATATGTATTGATTTAATGATGATATTTTTTTTTAAAACAAAAATATTATAGAAAAATATATATATTTTTTAAAAATATTTTTTATATTTGGCCCATGGGTAAGTTTGCACCCACCTGGACTAAACCTTCCTTGGCACTCACCGACATAGAATCAACCCACATTGGTCTATTATCTTAGCACTCAAATTATTTAGGCTCACACCACACTATATCTACCGAATAACCATAAAATCAATCTTCCATGTAACCATTTTTCATCCCCAATGTACCATACTTTTCATACATAAATTTCACAAGTCAATTGATAAATATACCTTAAATATAGTAAATATACACACCTGAATTGTATATGTCTAGTAATGTTAGAAACATGGATATATAAGAAACTGGTTCCTAGGTGAACTACATAATCTCAATCCATGTTCTTGATAACTATCACCCTTATTAGACATATCATAAATAATAACATTCTTTATAACATGGGGATAAGAAATATAAGAAGTGGTGAGCTCAGACTCACAATAAGGGTAAATATGGAACATATAAACCAAACATGTGTATACTGATATGAGAACATGATAGTGAAATTTAAAGACCACACCCTATGTATCATGGATTATAATCTAGAGTCATGAGATAAATCATAGAAGTTTATAGGATATGAATCATAATGTAAAAAATGGGCATAAACTATTAGACAATAATATTTTCACAAGGAATATATTTTTGGAATACACATAAGAATATAAATTCTTACATCAAGGATACCCACCAATATATTCATAACATGTTATCCATGGGCTATACACCAATGTACCTAATTCAGGTTTGGTTTACTCTTCCTTCTTCCCTCTTTTGGTGTTGGTATATGTTTAGGTTTACCATATGTTGGGCGTGGTATAACCTCGTATGTACCCTTTGATCTTATAAAACATTAATCTTTACCCAATACATTAGAGGACCATAAATTTCTAGGTCCACCCATCACATAATTAAAATCATAAATATGTGTTCCATAAGATCATAAAATATTTATAATTTCATATACCATATAATAAAGGGTGGATTTCATTAATTAATATAAATACCATTAAAAGATCATTAAAAAAAATTCTTAAATAAAATAAACATTCCACATTGATTTTTTTTAAATATAAAAAATTCCTAAAAATAATTTAAATGAAATCTTTTGGAATGAAACATGAAAACATGTAAAGTAATATTCTAATTATTTAGAGTTCATGATGATAGTAAATTTTATTCATTTCGTACATGTTAAATAAATAATTCTGTTACATTTTTGAAAAAAATTCAAAATTTCCTCATATGGAAGAAGAAAAGAAGGTTAATTTTAAAATATTTAAAAAAGAAAAACATGGGTAAATTTTATTCAATAAATAATTTTATATTCATTAAAACATTTCTTATAACCTTTTTAGAAAATATGGACATGGAAGAGAACATAATTTCAACCGAAGAGTTCAATAAAATAGATTTATCTAAAAAACATTATTCGGTTATACATAGTTGTTAAAGAATATAAAAAGAAAGGAAAAAATGTGTTCAAGTGAAATTAAAATAATATAATAAAATTCACTAGTTTCTTGAGAGAGATATCATAATATTTCATCATAAAAAATGTAATCATAAATAACCCTTATAAATAATGTGATTGTAATGTAAAATCCTTACCACTTTGGTAACTTGGATTGTAATCCCCCTAAAATAAAGTAACATAAATGAATAGTTATTTCCCCAAATTATCATTATAATAATAATAAGATGAATTCATGGGAATTATATATACCACACAAAATAAAATATTAGTCAATATGGAATGTGTCACATAGAAATAAAAGTGAGATGAAAATTTCATACCTCAAGTCTCAAATTCATTCATATGGGTAGAAACATATGGTATAACAAATATAAGTTAATTATATATCTATTAAAAATCCATAAATATATATATAATACCATATATGATTTACTTATTACTATTTATCACCTTTTTATTAACAATTCCTTGTTTAAGTTACTATTTTGAGTAATAACTGCTTTGTTTTTCATATATGTTTTGGTTATATAGTTTTAGTCAGTATAATTTGATAATGGTTCCATAGTATCCAAAATTCTAATAAATATATTAATATTATATATATTAATTATATAAATATTTTGAGTTATCCGAAAAAATAGAGAGAGAAAAATGAATTACAATGTTCATAGAGATGGTAGGCCACATATACATGTGAAAATTGTTTCCATTTTCTAAATGAATGGAATGAAAGAATTGTAAATTTTAATTCACATATAATAATAATTTATAGATAATATATATCATATATATTCATTAAATATATCCTTATTACCATCCATGTTAAATAAAATGAAAAACATATCACATCTCTTCGTGGAGGCAGTAGTCCACACTTACGCACGTGTGATATTATCATTTTCCATTGAGTTGGAATGTAATAAGATATACGTGATATTATAATTATTTAAGTATTATAATTTAATAAATATCATATTTATATTTTAAATCTATCATTATATATTGATGTGATAGGGGGTGATGAAAAATGAATTATGTCGGTACGTGAGGTGGTAATTATCCGTACACGTGATGAAAAGTTTTATTTACCATTTTATTGAAGAGGAGAAAGATATATGTTATTATATTAAAATAATAACATATAATTATATTTAAAATACTTGTTTTTTTATTTAATAAAATTTGAAAAACAAATTTATGGAGGTGGAATAAGAAATAAAACAAAAACACTTTTTTAAGAACAATACATATTCTTTAGAAAATTTCTGCATGTTTACATATAATGATTTACAAGGATGATATTATGATAAAAAATAGGATATAGGTAATGGGGAGGGAATTATATAAGGTATTTGGGATGGTATTTGTTAAACCAAAATTATTTTTAGTGTTAAGGAAAGAGAAGAAGAGGTTCCCTTTTAAAATTGAGGTAACTGGCACACCTATAAATTTTAAAAGGCTTAAAATAATTCCATGTAATATTAATGGAAAAAAGGATCCAAAATAGACCATTAAAAACAATTAGATGAAATAAGTTCGTAATATTTCCTAAAATTATAAATTAGATATGTTTTTAGTTAATTCTAACCATTATCTCTTTAGTTTAATCCTGATAAAACTGTTTTCACCATAACCTTGGTAATTAATTTATAATATTTTTACTATTAATTTCGATATAAAATTGTGTCAAAATTGTAAAATAATATTTATTATTATGATAATAAATATGGATTATATTTTATCAAATTAAATTAATAAAATTAGTATACTTTTATTTAAAATTAACCCTGTAGATGCGATAAAAAAGGTGTTTTCCAAAAAACAAGCTTTATTATGTAATTTTTTTTTTATTTAAATATTTTACATTAAATTTACTGAAATAAATTAAATTGGATTAATAATTTTATAATTGAAGTAATTTTACTTTTAAAACTATTTTAAAACAAAGTGGAGCATTGTAAATGCTTCAAATTAAAAGGAAATGTTTAATAAAAATCAGTTTTTCACTATTCATAAAACATTTAGTATTTTCATAAAATTACTAAACATTCACTCTTAGATATTTTTTATTTGTTTATTTAAAAATTGATTTTTTTTCAAATAAAGTTTCTAAAATTAACAAAAAATAATTTTAAAATAAGTTCAAAAAAATGAGACGAACCCATTTTTATAAAAATATAGTGTTTTTAGCATAAAATTGGAATTATTCATAACTAATTCATAGAATAAATATTAGATGAATGTTAATTTTTTTGATTATATAATATATAAATTTTATTAATATTATTAAATAATAGTTATTAGTTTAATTAATTATGATAAAACACTTTTCATTCATAATAACAATTTCATAAACATTTTTATTTTAATTTCAAATGAATTTTATATTAATTTATAATTAATCGATAGATAATGAATTTATTCTATTTACCTGAATCCATATAATTTTAATAATTTCGTAATTTCTACTCATTTTCATAAATTTAGTGGCTATGTTATTGCCCTATATTTTATTATAGTCTGTTAAAAATCAGTGTTGTATGTAACACAAGCTATCAATGAAGTAAATATTACTAGAAAAAAATATTTCATAAAATCATTAGGTGTTACACTATTTACCATGAATCATACCATAATAACATTCTCTACCCATACTTTTCCTCAAAGGGTTGGCCAAATTCTCATAAAAAACCCTTTTGTAATTCTAATTACTATTCCTTAAGCATATCCCTTGACCCATACCTAGGTATCATAACACATCTCATAAAGAAGATATCTCATGTCTCTGCCCCAAGGAAACCAATCTATATCTGACATGAAAGGTCTGAGAGGACTCATATCACTTAGATCTTGCACCAATACTCTACATAAAATTTACGAGGGAGTTATTTATCACTCAAAATATTTACAATGGTCTCCCTTATCCGCACACTGACCCAATAATCTCATGCCTTTCCACTATCCATATGACACCAACCTATGTGACACACATCTCATCTCACACCCTTTTACATACACAATGCCTCAAATAAGCCCAAAAAACCCACTCCCTGTGGAGACATTGTTTTTATGATATTCGAGTTCACATAAGTGCTAAATAGAACTCACATGGAGTAGAGGAGGCCTAGATCCATCCTACTCATTCTACCCATGGATCCCTCAATCCCTAAATCTCAATCTAGAACACATTCAGTTATGCAAGAATTCACCCCCATGCATAAAAAACAAATGAATTTTATTATACGGTCCACCTACCTCGGAAACGTATTTACTATCCATGAAAACATACATTAGTCATTGTCCATGCCTTTTAGTTCTTAATACTTTCCCACATCAATTTCTGAACTATTTCATCATGCCAAACACCATAAATATTAATAATAAATATTTATAACACATTGTTTAATTTAATAAAAATAGGGTTAATCAATAGAAAAATCACTGTAATTTCCATCACACCAAACCACCTCTAATATTATAGAACTAACATTTGAATATGTCCTCTACTTGGGACACAAAATAGCCCCATTATCCATGCATATTGATCTATTCATCTATAAAATCATTAACAATAATATAGACTAAAATTAAATTAAATAAAGTTTCTCTGAAGGGAAATAAAAAAACATGTAGGAATGGATGATATTACGCTGAAACACTATAAAAAAACATACAGAGTCACACAAAATATAGGGAAACCAATAAAAATAATTGTTGAGGAATGAAAATACAAAATATCTTCCTCTAGTCACTTGAAGCCCCTAAAACCACCATACACCTGTTAAAAAATCTAGGTTTTTACTCAGTCTAAAAACATACCCATAATCATTCAGATTGTTTTCCAGGAGGTTTACAGTGTGAACACCTATATGAAGAAGGAAATGGAACTCATCCTAACACTTTTACAACATGAACCACTAATTCAACGTTTGAATAGATTTAATGATGGGGAACCTACCTAAACTGAACCTCATTCATGAAATAGTCCATAGTTTATGATATAAATAAATCATTTAAGGTTACTGAATACCACATTAAAGGGTCCAATTCATGGGATGAATTCCCTATTCAAAATATGGACCACCTACGTAAGGTCTTACCCTTGAACAAAAACTATTCAAAGTGTGGAATAATGTTCCAATGTGAACAACTATTGACACAAAATTTTAGAACTCGGGTCACTTGACCCATCTATGATTCTCATCTGATCACTCCTACCACCAATTGGGCATCATAACTCACCATAAAAAACTCCATAAGATTTATAAACACTTACATATCTAATATTAATCACCATTATATGAAAAAACCCATTCTAGGGATAAAAATTATAATATTCAACAAAACATTACCAACAAAAAATCTATAGGGAATTTCCAAATCCCCACCACAATTCCTCTCATACCTAGGAAGTTGTGTTTTTCCTCAAACCATCAAACCCAATCTTCCATAGTTGTGAATTCCATGAGAACTCATCGAGTCCTTATTCGTAATGAAATATGAAATTCCACCAAAAAATTAAAATCACCATGTTCTATATTTAATATAATTTGAGACACTATTTAATAAATTTGTGATATCAATGAGATTGATCTCACAAATATCTCCTCTCCTGACACACTGAGTTTTTTATAACCAATACACTAGGAGGATTATAGTTCTCCCCTCTATATAAGTCCATTGATAAAGGATGATTCCATTTCAAATTCTACCCATAAAAGTAATGACATACTAAAAATTAACATTGAACAATCTACGAGCCTTCCAACCATGTTTTGAACACTTCTCCCAATTTATCTTTTCGTCACTACATCCAAACTCATTAAAAAACTATGGTCCTCCTTTGACAGAATTCTTATTAAAATTATCCATTTCAACACCTAATGATCAATTTGAACAAAAAATACCCATTATTCCATGACACATAGAGGAATCAAATAAATATCTAAGACTATACATAATGAATTAAAAACTAACCCCCATTTTGTTTCCATTGTCAGATCCCAAACCACCACACCAGATATCATGCTCTCACCCTGATCACTGACACACCACCGATTTTACATAAACTCACATCACTTCAAATCCACCCCAATATCAATCATCATGAATCAAATATAACTACCACCATGTCAAAATTACAAATATGGGATTTACAAAGGTACTAGATATTATTAATTCTTACCTGACATATACATCTCTATGTAACATTGACATTCCATTGGCAGTTCTCATGACACCCAAAACTCATCTGACCTGATGGTAGTAAACTCATGACCTATATGAATCTCCAAATAATAATATTATCATTATCATTTACAATAAACTAAAATTTGAATTTCAATATCCTACAATTATTCCATTAATGAAGGCACGAAACAGACATGGATGACCCACTCTTACTTGATATCTTACACCAATAACCTAACCACCACCAATTTTCAGATCTCTAGGAACACATACCTAGATATCCAATGATGAAATACACACATTATTGATTCAAACAAACCACTAGTTTAGTACCAAACCAAATAGATCTTGAAAAAAATTCCTCCCTGAAAACCTATGATATTGTTTCACCAATTGACCCTAACTGACTATACCATAATATCTTGATCCATTTCCAATTTCACCACATACCATTGGGGGGGAATCCCACCCAACTCACTCAACACACTTAGAATCCATGAATGAATGTTTCTCTATAACTAACTACCATAATATCACCATTTAGGTTTATCTGAATCCAAACAAATTACCAATAGTCCCATACATGACCAATAAAATGATCCTTAACACAATCAAGAACCCCAAATAACCATCCCACACCTTAAATAATATAATTATAATTTTCTCTAAAAATACACAACTATTCTCACAAACCTCCTCTAATTGTACATTAAACCATTAAGAACCCTCTCATAGATTCATTTACATAATTCTAATTAGTATCACCCAAACCCAATAGGCATGTGATACTATACGACCCAATCAAATAACAAAACTCAGACTCAAATTATTCACGTCCCAAAAAACATAGGATCATGCACCTAAAACACTAACTATACCTCAAATCATTTTACACTTATCCCTTAGTTCAAGGAATCCCACCCATACCATTGTTAAAAACAAAATCAATAATCACATGGGTAATGTTGCAAAACCAAATTATTTTACCCACACTAACACCATTCTATACAAAAGTAAATACTAATTACAATAGGTCCATGAATCTAACTATTCCATCCTTTCAAAACCACACTCGATTCAATAAACACTATAATCACTTCATGCATAAGACTAAGTAATTTCTATTGTCATTTTGCAACTATTTGGTTTAGTTAATTGAAATACAACTAATAAAATAAATGGGAAAACCCATATAGGTTTTTATTGAAAGATTTTATAATTAGGCACGAATACTAAAGGAAACATGTTTCCATCATATGATCATTACATATAAATTTCATTTCTATACCAAGAAACTAAGTGTACCTTCTTTTAACTTTCATAATGGATCTTGTAGTCACCATCTGAGAATATGTCACCACAATATCCACATGAACTATAAATAATATGACTTATCAAGAGTGAAAATAAAATTCCGAATGACTATAATTCATCAAATAATATATATGGGAAAATCTATATATTTTATTCTTTGAAAGCTAAACAATTTAACATCTTGTTAGTATAAAAATAACACATAAGCAGTCGTATGTCATGTGATTCCTATATTCCAACCATGACACATGTATAAGGGTCAATTTATAACAGTCTAACATCCAAAAATACTATAAAAACTACCAATAAACACTTCATATTCAATAAACACCTTAACCATAACAAACAAAACCAAGAACATCAATTTCATACCACAACTAGTTATGAATTATAACAAAATGTTACTAATGATGTATGATTACCAGGAAAATCACAAGATTTGAAACATTCTTAGACCACCTATATACTATATACCCAAAAAACAAGATGAAAAAAATCTATGATACTAAATTATAATTTCCTTGTTTGATGAAGACTGAACATTGCCTTATTCTATAGAGCTACATGACTATAGGTGTGTATCCCTATACAATAGAGGTTTCTAATTAGTGTAAAGGGAATAATATATAGAATGGAGAGACTATTCCATATAATCAAAGTCATAAAATAGTGAAAATAAGAAAAAACATCAACAACCCATAATCAAACTACATATTATCTCCTAAACCGAATGGTATAATAAATGTAATTTTTTCATAAAGACCTATTATCACACAGAACTTGCACTAATTTACCAATAAGAGGATTCCATATATAAATAATAAAAAGAAACAATTACACACAGTTCCTACCTTTATTGTAGATCCAAACATCCTCTTTGTCTCCAACCCATCAAGCTACCACATCTCGATCCAAAACATGTAATGTTCTCAACCTAAAAAAATTAGTTCAACAAATGCACTATAGTTATCATTCGTGGTGCGAGTAAATAACTCAGCTGCCTCTCAGTCATATCCCCTAATATCTTCCACATTTTTAATGTGTATTCTTGAGAAAAAGAAAAAAAAATATTATCATTAGGACATCATGTGGTAATCATTCCACCATGACTTCTGAAAATATAAAAAATCCCATCAAGACACTATGTTCTCACAAGTAGTCATTGGTGTGTAATCGTACATAATTTACTCCCATTATAGAATCCATTATAAGAACTACCTCCTTACCTCAAATATGATAACATACCTATATACAAAAATCTAGGGTATTTAGCATCTAAGACCTCAACCTTCTTCCCAAAGGAATATGGTATATGTTGAAATCTAGGCCCACTACATCATCATCACACAATGATGGGTCATCACCTACCTATTACAAAAAATCACGAACCAACACTTTCAATTAGGGTTTTTTACTATCATGAACCAAACATACCAAATTCAAGGTAACAATATAAAGACTCAATCATCTGATGGTAATGTCCAATTCATGTACACGAGGAGTCTATCTCACCAATAACATTCTAGATAGGGAAATATCACTTTTGGTGGGGACAAACCATGTAATCTTCTCCCCCACTAGGTTTATTGTGTATCAAAAGAACCTAAATTTAATAATAATTAGTCCATTAAATTATTATCACTACGTACCCACTGATCCTTGGGTGGTAGTCCCTCTAGACCCATACACTCATATTGACAACATATTTCCTTTCACATATAGGTGTCCATTATGCCCATGATACTTGAAATAGTCTCTACTCATTGATACAATCTTAAACCCATCAACCATATATGAAACAAAAACACAAATTCTAAACTGACCAAGAACTCATTTCCTTGTGAAACCAAATAAAAATCCGTTATCCATCACGGACCCACTTCCCTTAGACCATCCCAAGATAACATTCTCTACCTGACCTTGGCCTCCTAGGGTTGGTCTAATTCTCATCCAAACCCTCATTATAATCATAATATAATGTAATTAAACACATAACATGACCCTATAAAGGTTCTATAAGATAACTACTAAGGGTGATCTCTCAGTCTTCCTTCTAGAGGAATCCCCTCCCCAACACATAGAAAAAATATTAGAGGACACATATCACTTGGATATAACACCGTGACTCTACTCTCTCTCTTGGATGAAGTTCCACATAAATCCAAATATATGAATCCATATATCCAATAAACATTTGTCCCCCTTCCACTCATGATTTCCCAGTATTCTATGGACCTCGACCTAGGTGACACAGGTCTCATCGCACATCGTGAGACATACCAAAGGCCTTATTTCCCACCACACAACACACTTATCATGTGATTAATTAGTCACTAGGTTATTCTACCTCACCTAAGTGCTATTAATAATATAACTATAGTATATGAGTTCTATCACCATCTTACCCATTCTACATATGTCACCCTTGGTCATAAATCCCTATACCCTAACCTAGTTAGTTATTCATGGATGTACACAGATGCATAAAAATATATATAACATTGTATTATAGGGTCCACTTAAGTCCGAAATATAGTTACTATTGACACCAAGATCCACTGAGAAATGTCTATGCCCATGGATGCTACATCTGAGCCCACATTAACTCTTGATCTCCTTCCACATTCCATACAAAACCAAATATTAATTATAATATTTTTTTAAATATTTTATTTAATCAATGTATGAATAATAAATGGAAATTTCACTGATATCGCTGTCACAATGAAACCACATACAAAAGTGTTCAATTAAATTTCTAACACATCATATACTATATCCACATGAAAACCACATCATTTTTTCATGAATCCAATATTATATAATAGAATTAGCACCGAAAAACATTCCCACGATCACTTGAAATTAGTGGTCTAAAAGGGGAAATTATAAATGATTCAAGAACCAATAGATATTAATTGAACCACTTTTGAAAGACATGTAAAATAACTAAATCCAGAAAAGAACCTAGATAGTGAATTTATAATGGAGGTCCCTTCATAATAACATCATCATGTCAATTAATGCCCCCCAAAACCCCTATTCCAAGATATAAAAAGAATGGTTTTAACCCTTTTTAATGAAACAATCAACACTATTCATGGAGTGAACTAGGAGGTTCATTAAATGAATAGTTATTTGAAGAGGAACTTGAAACTATTCCCAACACTATGGTAAGGTGAACCCTCCGTTCATAGATTGAATAAAATGAGAAATATAGGTTCTCCCTCAATTAAATTTCATTCATGGTGTGAACCCCAATTCAGGGTGTGACCGACTCATGTAAGGGTATTTAACCACACATATAAGTGTCCTATTCAGAACATGAACCACTTATTTAACTATCATGTGCTTGAAAAAATCTCATTCCTAATGTAAAAAATGTTTTATAGTGTGAACTCGTAATGTATACAAAATTTTAGCTCCTGGGTCACCCAAACCCTCTTTGATGGACACTCAAGAACATGTACTATGAACCAAACCTCCTTCATAATTCAAACACATCTCATTGATATGTTCCAACACATTTATTCCCCATGCAAATATCAATACAATATACAACCCCTAATCTTAGTCCATCAATTTAATCTTTCAACAAAACATTACATCCTAAAAATCCATAGGAAATTATAGGGTAGTATCATATAAATATTATTAGTTACAATTGGTTCCTTTGTATTTAGAGGACATGTATTTGTTTCTTATTTTGTTTAAATTTATGATAAACCTATGGTGGGTGTTTTGGATCATGAGATGGAATATGATACTTGAGACATGATTAGTGGTGTTATCCCCTGATATGAGACCTATGTGAGTTGTGAGATTTTATTTGGGGGATATATGGTAATTCCTAGTGACATTGATACGCGGTTCAGAATATTACCATACATAGTCATATACATGAGTGTAACTTACGAGAGGGGTTTACTGAGGATTCTGAGTTCCTTTAGATATGATAAAAGTGAGTAAATTACTATGTTTATCAAATTAATGCATGATAAGTGAAATCAAATATCTAATATAGGAATGGTTATGCATTAAGATTTATTTTTATGCAAATCAGTTTGCAATATTTTGGGTCAAGGTTAGTTTTAGAGGGCAGTACTGGTAGGATTTTTAACCGTGACATTTTTATTTGGGTTTTCTATCCAAATTGTGGATTAGGATATTTTTTGTTCATATATATGATGGGTAGTTTATGGGTATAATATATTAATTTTTAAGTGACACTTGGGTGGTAGGAGATCCTGTAGTAGACCTCGACATGGGTGAATTGCCTTGATTTTGATGAGGATTACTAGGGTGCTACTAGTTAGATGAGTTTGAAAGATGAATATAACAATCAGTTGATTAGGAACATGATCTAAGGTTTTAATGATGCACAAATAATTGGATTGTGACTTGGGTTTCATGATAATGTCGTGTTTGAGCTTACACCTATTAGGTTTGGTTGAGACTGAGGTAATATGTTCTTGTTATGTGTGGTGCCTATTGAGTTGTAGATTAGTGAGTGACCTTGTGCGATGTAAGGATCAATGGATTTGTGGAATGATTTTTGGATTTTCTTCTTTTCTTTTTCATGAAAATAATATATTTACCTCTATAGTGAGGTTTGAACTTAGAGATAGGTCACAATGTTATAGTCAAGTCAACATGAGTGTACACCTTAACACAAATTTTTAGGAAGGACTGTTGATGGAACCTCTTGAGGATGCTCTAAAGAAGTAGTGTGGGGAAATCCATATGTCTTGAAGGGAACCATAGCATATGGGAGTGTGTTAAACAATTTTTGGATAGAAAATTAGTGGATTTTAAGAATATAGTTCTTGGTGATTTGGGAATATTTAGTAATTGGTGTTTCATATTAGATCTTTTTTTAACGGGACAAATATGTCCAATCATTACATGTAGAAATTGATGAATCATGGGTCATAGAGGCATTAAATCATGTGGTTAGAGTTGTGGGTTTTGATAAAAATATTGTTGAATCGTACATATGGTACTAGGTTGTTGATGGGAAGATAGATTTAATTCTATATAGATTCTTAGTAATTTTAGGATTTGGGATTTATATATGGTATTAGATGGATTTTTCGGGTAATCATTGGGCTACAGATGGTTTTATGTTATTCAATTGTAAGTCAGATATGTGGAATGATGGTGTTTGGGGTGAGTTCATAGTAGCTGGCATGGATGATCAAACAATAGAATTACTCCAGGAGTCGTGTTCTGACTTCGGTATGAATTTTTGGATGATCATCTAATTCTTTAAATTATTTTGGAATCATGATCAGTTAATGAGATATAACATTTTCAACTATATCCTAGTGATTTCAATAATGGTCTTCCAAAGGTGGTATGTAAAATTTTTACTTATATAATTGGATGTGGTGAGCTAAAAACCACACTGAGTAGGTCATTAGACCACCAAGAACGTGTTTTTAGTAGAAGATTATGATGGTGGGGAGAACTGTGTCCTAGAATCCTCCCTTATGAAAAAGTATTTACATGGGAAGAACTAGTCCCGGAGGTGAATTAATCTATGGCACCATCATGACATGGGATGGAAACTTTTAGGTAAGATTAGAATTTTTGATTCAATGATAGAGATGAATGAGTATATTGGGTTTTGGTGAATAAATTTCGTCATGTCTAGAGTTATATAGAATAATCATTGTTTGATGTTCTTGGGTAGAATATTATGATTCAATCATGAATTTAAAATGATCATAGTTCATGATTAATTATCTAGAGGAATATTAGATTTATTTGGGATGATCAATGATATATTTGGGAGGATTTAGGGACCAATATCTTTAAGGATTGTGAAATTGAAAGTAGATTTGAATTCTTGATTATAGAGAAAAGTACATTTAGTGAATTGTGATTAAGATTGAAATTTCAAGAGTTATGTAATTTTTTTAATAATTTTATTTATATTGATTGTAGCTTGGGAGGTGTTTTGGGAGATAGAGTGAATTTTAGGTGCTTCAGGTTAACTTTTAGAGTTTTTTGAGGTGTTTTGACATGTAACATGGATATAACATGGTCAGGGAAACCCCTATGGGTAAACAATGCTGGTTAGATTTAGACATGGACTGGGCACATGGTTTTCACATGGTTGTAGACAAACCATTCAATTATATGATTTCATTTTTAGTGATTATTTGGACTATGGTTTTGTAAACCATGTAGCAAAACCATGTACAGGAGATGGCTTGAGACTGTTTTAATTTCACTATTAATACATGGTTTATCCAACTAATTTGTAATTGTGTGTATTTACATATTTCTTTAAAAACTGTAAAATTAAATTTATGTCAGTTTTTCTTTTAACCTTTAACCACTTTCCTTCATATTAATTATGGGTGAATACTAAGGGGTTGACTAAACTCTTTTATCATTATATCCCTTGAGTTTGGGGTGGGTTCTTAGTAATTTATTCAATTTTTAAGGAATGATTTATTCCACCATATTCTTTTCCACTTCTACCGTTTGTTGTTTTTGGATTAGGATATGTTTATAATTTCCACTAGAAGAATGTGGAAATAATTCAATATAAATGGTATTTCACACAATGAGTCTAGAGGATGTCTTGAGATGATTTATGCACACTATCACATTCCATTTTGATGAAGGTATGTCATTAAATGGAATTCCCTGGGGGTTTTTCATAAATTGTATTCAAATGAAAATTGGATTTTTATATAATTATAGGTATTTCATGTGGATTAGGTTCATGTGAATTATGGAAGTGGACCTAACCCCATTACTCATGTTTCTATGGAAATATGTCACTTATTTAGATTTTATCATTAGTCTGAATTTAATTTTATTAAGAATAAATTTTGAAATGCTATATATAATTTGAATAGTTAATTATAAGTTTCTATAATAAATAATTGGATTTTTTGTATTGATTTAGGGGCTTGTGTGGGTTGGTGATGAATGATTGGACTTAAGTGATCTTATGCATGGACGACTGTGATAATTTACAGGAAATGGGTTTTTTTGAGGTAGATGGTCCTTATAAATTTACCTATGGTTTATGAAATTGTTTTATGTATAATTTGATAAGTTGTCTCACAATAATGGCATATTGAACTTTTTAAACAAGTTTAATTGTTTAAATGAAATAATTCATATGAATGAATATAAAAAATCATAGGTTCCACAATAGAAATATGAAAACTGACTAAGTTCATGGAATTCCAATGGATGAGACCTTCATCATAAAAGTGTGTTATATGATGTATTGAACTTCAGAAGTGAAAATTTAATATGATAAAAAATATAATGTTCCTTGATAGGTTCCCTTAGTTCCATTGATTAGGGATGTGTGATGAATTGGAATTATTATACAATATATGATATAAAGGGAATACAATAACCCATAGAGACATTAGGCTAGTCTATTTAGAGTTAGACAAGTGTTACTCCACCACTAGAATGTGAACACTTGGTCTAGTATACTTTCAATGGATTGATGAAAGTCTTGGTGAATGGACCAACCCAATGTAAATTAGGAAGATATATGGTCATTACAACACCTTCCAAGAATTTTATCATGGGGGATCATCCTATGAGTCTAGTGAGGCTGATGTATGATGATGAATGATGCCAATAGACACAACACACATTGTGTTATGGTCTTGTCATGAGAGATGATATTGAAGTAGGGGAATCCATATTGCGTTTCTTGATGGTAATGAAGACAAGAGAACCTTCATGGGTTCCCAAGTGAAGGTTCATCCTTAATGAGTGTTAGTGAAAGAGAGTATGTGTTGTCAACATTAGGTGTCACCCTATAATATGATGTTCAAAAGAATCAACCCTATTAGGATTTAGTGATTATTACATGATATATGATGGGACATGTTCAGTACTATTTAGTCTTAAATTTGTAATTCCTAGGTTTCATAGGAATTATGCATTGAGATATATATATAATTCCTAAGATTATCTTATTGGAATCAAATTTATCCAAACTATTATGGAATTTATAAGGAACTTAGGATTTTTCTATGACGTATATCTACATTTTATTGGATTATATCCTAAGAATCATTATTATACCTAATCCAACTATAATTTTCAAGACACATAGGATTCAACCCTTGAGGTATACATTGATTTCTTAAGATAACCTTCTAGAAATTCAATTTGAGACTGATGCTATTAGGTTTCATGGTATTACATTATAGGAGTACAATTTATGACTATCACTATAGGATTTACTAGGATTACATCATATGAATTGGTTCTAGAACCTATTAATATTTGACCATAATTCCTGATGAAATATTGGATGATAATATTCTATTATTAGAGAAACTCTGAAACTGACTGAAGAAGGTAAATTCATTCTTGGGTGTCACCATATAACCTGACAATAAAAAGAGGTTATTTATCCATTATTATCAAATTATTTTTTGGTTTATTATGTTCATATCACTTGTGGATATACTAAATTTACTATTTATGTTTGTGCCACATTGGTGGTAACCTATTGAGTTATAATCACACCTTAATTAGGCAGTCATGACACTTGGGTATTCTACATGAATTCCCTATTTGCGGGTTCAAGTTGGGGATATGATCAATGTATCATGATTGAGTGATATTTATCGGATGAAGTTAGGTGATTTGAATAAATAGAGGCTTATATTTGTACGTAGAGGCTATTAATTTTATTCATTTAATTATCTCATATTTGTGATCACCCCATTGGTGATCAATTAATGTAAGATAGTATGGAGATGTCTCTTTATGACTATATTATTTTGTTTTTAATTGCTAAATAATTTCATTTTTTTGGAATATGTGTTCACTGATTATTCATTATGGATGTATTTTGGTCATTTAGACTCTATTTTACAATGATATGATTGAATAGTATCTATGCAATAACACCCAATACCATCACAACTATTTAGTTTCCTTTATAATATTGGGTGGAATACCTGATGTTATGTGATGAATCCATTTAGGACACTAATCAATGGTCTATGACTGGGGGATATCATATTTTGTTTCTATTTTGTTTTGTTTTTTGGATTCTAATATAGATGAGTTCATTTTTTTATTTTCAATTACATTTATTTGGTTAGATTTAGTATAGTATGAAATTCAAGTTCACCAAGATTAAAGGATATTAAGATACTCTAAGTGTTGGAGAGGTAATCAAACAAATGGGTAATACCAATATAAAGGTAATTACAACAAAAAAATTAGTATAGCTATCACCAACATTCAATGGCACACCAAAAGATTATTCCTATACATTTCTTGATGGATTTATAATGGTATTCTATCAATTAATTTTTAAGGGCCTGAATGATATGTATCTTTTTTTAGTTGTATCCCTTATTACATAAAGGGAGAAGAAAGGAAATGGTTATTCTAAAAAGAGGAAGAGGAATGTGAAACCATAGAGAATATAAATAAAATCAAAGGAACACGTGTTGTGACCTATTATTCCATTAACTAATAAGAACATCACGTACATATTCTCAATTATAGAACACTTAGATGAATTGATATTATAATCCCTAGAGAATAAAATGAATTAGTATTACTCAAGTGAAAGGTTTATACAAGGTGAAAATAAATTCTTAAAGTATGATATTAATGAAATTTATATACCATTAAAATTGATGGAAAATCAAATGAATAGCCAAGAAAAATGAACATGAGGAGATGTCACTTTCTTAGGATCCCATTATCAAGGTTGAACAAATGATCTGGACATCTTTTTGAGGGACAAGGTTCAATTCCATCAGTCTGGAATTGAAGAAAAATAATTATAAATTATCTAATTTAAAACAAATATCAATCAAGTAGGGATGAAATTTTGACACTCCATGGTTGGATTAGGAGGATTTTATGAAATTTATAAATTAAATAAGCCATTAAATATTTAAAGTTTAACAACATATGGATCTTGAGAAGAATTTTTAGTTCAAAATTTCGATATATTCATGTTTGAGGAAACAATAGACTTATATCTAATATATCAAAATATAATTAATGAAGGTGCATTTATTGAAATATTTGGGCACATTAAAAATGATCTAGAAGAGAAAATTCATCCAAGGGTTCATGTAAAAGAACCTCCAGCCATTAATTTAGAATAATTTTGGTGAAATATATTTTTAGAGCATTAAGATATAATTTAATAAAACCTAAAAAAGTACATATATATTAGAGCACATCTTCAAAATAATCTTGGAATTCATCTGACAAAAACAAATAATTTCTCTATATGGATTAAAAAATGATAAAATATCAAAGAACACTCAAACTAGTCAGTATATTTTCTTTTCCACTTCTAATATCAATTTTCACTTTTCTTATAACACAAAAAAGTTCCAATAATATTTTTTCATACCTTTTTATTAACCTAAATAACATAAAATATGTGGTTGTCTTCAAATATAATTCATAATGATGAATTTATAAATTCATATGAAATAAACAATTAATTTGAATGTGATTTTTTTTCAAATTTATATCTTTTAAATGTTTGGAAGAATTTGTTGTTTGAACAACATTGTATAAGTAATATCAATAAAAAAATTCAATATATTGACTTAAACAAGGTACTATGATTTGGTGATGACATATCCTTCACAATTTATTTAACTTAATCATATTGAATTATTTAAGGTATATAATTAGGTTAGGTCATTTGAATATTAGGGAATAAAAACAAATAATGAAGAGGATAAAAGGGGAGAATAGGTGGAGGGTGAAACATACCTAGATCATTTAACCTAAAAAATTTTAACATGTAATGATTCAAAGTAGAATAAAATGGGAAATTATGGGAATCATAGATGATGAGAAACTGGTAGTACGATAATTAATTTCATGCATAGTTAATGTTTTTTGAATCCATGTATATGCGTGATACTATGGAAATGTTAATAAAAACAATTCTATGGGGAACATATACCATAAATTTTTTAAAACTATTTTTATATGATAATATAGACTGACCAACAATAATGGTCAATAAAAATCCTTGGTATAGGAGACATATATGACCAGTTATCCAAAGTGTTTATATACGTATATTGGTATATGTCCAAATTCAAGAAATGAATGTTTGTATATTTAAGTATGTATGTGTATGTTTGTATGTGTTTATATATATATATGTGTATGTGTGTGTATGTATGTATATGTGTATGTATTCATATGTGTATTATGTATGTGTGTATGTGTATGTATAATTTTTGTATTCATGTGAATATATGTTCATGTGTATGTTTGTTTTTGTGTATCTCTCTCTACATGTGTATGTATGTGTATGTATATGCATGTGTTTGTGTATAAATGTATATGTATGTGTATTCATATATGTATGTGTATGTGTCTATGTGGATACACTGGTTTATATATATACCACACACACAAAAACGAAAATGTGTATACATATTTATAAAAATAATATTATATTTAATTATAATTAAATATTGTTAACAACTAATTATTTAATTTATATGAAATCAATACAATATATACACCAATATAATTAGTTAGTAGTAATAATATAACTATACATTAGCAATTATAAATCTATTTAAAAATAAAAATTAAAGTTCTTTCTTTTAATTTTATATATTTTTAATTAATTAAAATTTTTGAAAAATATTTATACATAATATCACTCCAAATACATTTATTAATGATATAATATAAAAATATTTATTCATTTATATAAATAATAACATTTTAAATTATAATAAATTTATAATTTTATTTAATAATTATTTATATTTTTATTATACATGCAATATAATATTTAAAATTATTAAAATTTAATCTCGTTAAATATAATTATTATTATTTTTACTTTTAATTCAACAGTTTTATAATTAATTATATACTCAGGAATAAATATATATAAAATATCACCAATTATACAGTTCATATTGTTATATTTATACATAATATTAATACATTTACTTTTTATAACATTAATATTTATACTTTTGTTCATATATTTATGATAATATTAACATCAAATTTATCATAATATTATCAATACATTTATCATAATATCAATAAATTTAATATACTACATTTATTATAATATTATTATATGTATTCATATAATCATAATATAAATACATTTATTATTATATTAATACATTTATTAATACATTTAATATACTTATTATTTTTTTATTCATTATTTTATTTTTATTAACTAATTTTTATTAGTTATGCATTTATATTGATAAATAATTTTATAATTTCTTATTTATTAGAAATTTAATACATTTATTCATAATATTTATTAAAATAATAATACATTTATTTACATGTTAATTAACAAAACATTTATCATAATTCTAATACATTTATCATAGTTTTAATATATTTATTTTAATATAATAATATTAATAAATTTATTATAATTCTAATAAGATGTTTATCATAATATGAAAACATAAATTATAATGAATTTAAAGTAATATTAATAAATTTATTAATATATTTATTATAAAATCATTACATTTATCATTATATTAATACATTTTTAATATATTTAATTTACTTAAAATTTTAATTAATTTTAATTATTTTTAAATGTTATCATTTTTAACAATTATTCATTTTTATTATGATGTAATTTTGATTTTTTTAACAATTATAAGTTTGGAAAAATTTATTCATAATATTTTTTATTATATGAATATATTTATTAATAAAACATGTATTATAAATATAATACATTTATTTTAATATCATAATTTTAATAAATTTTTTAAATCATGTAAGATAATATCAATTATACATTTTTCCAAATGTTAATATATTAATTATTATATCAATAAATTTATTATAATACCTTTATTATAATATAAATACCCTTTTCAAATTTATCATAATATGAATACATTAATAATAACAAGAAATATTTTTTAAAATAGTTAATATATTTAATATTATTTATTAATTTTTTTTATAATTATAACCTTTTATTATAAATTAATTTCAAAATTTTCAATAATCAATTTTATATGATTTATTATTATTTTTAAATGAATCTATTTATTTTTAATATTCTCAAGTATTTATCAATGCTAACATATCTGCATATGAAACCATTCAATATTAGTGAAATCCATAATAATGATAAAAACCTACTTATCTACACTTATCAATAAATGTATATAAATTCCGTTTTTATTAGTGCCAAAAAAGGATTAACATTATTATCACTAAAAAGAATTGATAAAAGACTTCTATATTGATGTTTTTCAAGTTATCACTACAAAAGGGAACATTAAAAAGATTTATTCCTAGTTCTGAAAAATCCCTTTCCCCATTTTTTAAAGAACCCTAACTATCATGCCACTTATCCTCACCATCCATGCATTTATAGAACTTGAATCTTACTATCTCCTTGGCTGGAATATTTTTGATAAATCGACCCCCAAAACCAGTGTTATGTGATTTAAAACTAGCATTTATAGATTTCTCAACTGATCCTCTATTGGGGTTTTCAATATTTTTGTGTGTTCTTCCCATTTGTAATGCAATCCTTATTTCAATTGTTCTTTTATCCATCATATTGCTTGTCTTTTTGGTTTTTCTCTCCATATGATTATATATATACACATTCCAAAGGTTGAATTTTTCCTTATTTTTTTCTTGCATAATCATTTTTTTCTAATAAAACATTATATATATAAATTTTTGTGTATAACCTATATATATATATTAATATATATGTGTATATGTTTTTTATGTGTGTTTATGAATTTATATAGTTGTGTGGGTGTGTATATACATTTATATATTCATATATTAATATTGGATCACATTATATTAAATACTTATTTTATTTAAGTATATTATAATAAATTGACTTATGTTATATACAGTTTGAATCTCATAAATTTTTGGATTAAAAAAAAGGTCTATCACACCCTACATCTCTTCAATCAATATCCTATGTCTCAACCTAAACAATGGTCACCCATTAATTTAAATACTTCATGAGACATTTCCAAATAAAATTAGTTATGGTTAAATATAACAATAATAACATTAATTTTAGAATGGCACATTATCATATAACCACAATTCATCAAATAATAATAATATATTATGTTCAAAAAATCACATCAAAACATCCTTTAATTCATAAAATAATATTATACTTTTTTATTATATTTTCAATAAGAATAATTCATATACAAATAATTTTTTTGAGACACTTTAAATAATTACACAATCAAGATAACATTAAATAACCATTTCCCAATTTATTATCTTATGAAATCATTACAAATATAATTTCTATTAAGAAATCATCAAATTAATTATTTTATTTCCATGATAAAGACCATGAAAAACACATATATAATTCTTTATACTCATTATATGTCTTTATCCTTTATATATTTATAGTTATATAAAATGAAATATTTATTTCAATACCTTATCAAAACTAAAAAACTAGAAAAATTAATTATTTTTTAAAAATTAATTAATTCAAATTATTTCACTCCTGAGAGATGTGGATCTCATAGTGGGGAGACCGATAAAACTCGACAAGGAAACCGAGAGGGTGAGGTATGGTCACTACTAAAGAGCTCCTATCGAAATTGATCTCTTAAGGGAACTCATTGAATCAATTGTTTTATCTACTGAAGATTTCAAACCTGATCTTGCAATATAGTTTGAATGGATACCAAATTTCTGTTATTGTTGTAATTGTAATGGACATTACCTTATGAACTGTCACATTTATTTTAAGTTGTCCATTTTCAAAAAATATGGATATATTTATGATGTTTGAAGATAGGCTGGTACAAACCGTTGGAGATGGCGAGGTACTAAAAAATTGTACCAGTGCAAATACACTACAAATATGTCCCAAAATGCTGGTGCTCCTTCCTTTGTAGATATTGTCAAACAAGGTAATGAGGCAACTTCCCTAGTATGAACACCCACAAACATGGTACTCATATTATTGATTAACATGGAATGCATGGGAAATAAGTGGTTACCACACTTCATGGACACCAAGAATCACATGTTATGTATGAAGAGAAATTGGCCGCCACACTTCCTGGACAATAGGATGAAAAATTGATCAAAGGAATAGTTCATTGTGAATCAGCTGTTACATCATTGGAGGAGGAGAAGAGACAATATGACTTAGAAGAAAAAGTGAAAGAAATTGTGGATTATAACATGAGGTATGATATTTTGGTCAATTCTAAGAGAAAGGGAAATACCATGGTGGCTGAAAATGATGTTTTTAGATGTTTTTTTCAAAAACAAAACAAATAAATCAAACAATTTTCTACTAGGTACTCCTATGGCTTGAAAGGTGAACCTTTGATCATTGTTGGTTCCTCCACAATGTCACTCGTGAGTAGAGAAGTGGATGCACCCAATCAGGTTATGCCCTCAGTCTAGGCACCTTTCAAGGAACTACACTCATAAACCATTATGAAACTGCTAAAAAATGTAGTGATGAAAAACATAGGAATGCTTCACTGGAGGAGACTCTGCCCCATGTTCCCCACGATGAAAAATAGAAGTATTCTCATTGCGGTGTACTCAACACACCTCATGCTGATGCTGGTGTGGCTTCTCATGATCAATGTGTTCCTGTGAATGTTGGTGGCTCTTCTTCTTACTACCACATTGAGAATTGTGAGCAGATTACTAAAGTTGATAATGGAGATCAAAGAGTGGCCGAATTGAGGGACAACGAGGTACATGATTCTAATACAGAAACTCTATATTTTAATGATTTCATAGAAGTAGGAAAGTAAGTGTCATAAGTGCCACAATATACGAATAAAACGTGTAAGTGAGGTTTCCATCCACGAAGTTGTGGTTGAGGATGTGCATGTGCGGATTAGACTACTCGAAATGAAGAACTGCAACCATTGAATATGTCTGAATCTGATGACACCACATTGAATGCCTCCTACAATAGGAAAAAAATATTAGAAGAGATCTATTCTGGAGGTCGGGGTCGGGTTCGTGGACATGGACGATGTATAAATTGGATTGAAGTTAGAGAAGAAGAGATAAAGATAGGAGCTAAAATCAAGAAAAAACTTGGTCTTTAAGTTCTTCGATAAGGGTAATAATGTCCTATCTGACACCTTCCCCTCACCTTTTTGTCATGATTTTTTAATAATTTTTATGGAGCTTTGACCCTACATTTCCTTTTTATATTGTTGTAAAGAACACTTTAATTTATCAATTTAATATCAAAACATCAATTTAGACCCTCACATTCACGTAATTTATTTAACCAATAACGATTTCATCAAATTAAAATGTTTATAAGTTTTTACATTATACCTTCACATTTTTATTGAAATTATACAATATCATTATTTGGGAACACTTATTAATATTTTACATAAATTAAATTTCGTGAAAAATTAGTTAATAATGTAACAAATAATTTTTCATGGCACTTAACTCGCAAGAAAAATTAAATCATTAGTACAATACACAATTCATATAAGATCTTTCAATTAAAAACCAATGAGTGAATGATGTTACCTACCTCACACTAGGAACACAAATGTTTAGTGGATCATTTCTATATAATTCATTTATGTTTTTATAATGATAAAATACAAATTTTAATCTCAGATATTTTGATTGAGACTTTCACTATATATAGAATAAAATAATGATGATAAAATTTATTTGACCTTTATTGTTTAGTTATGGTTGGTTTATATTATTATTATTTTGAATATTATTTTAAATTTTAGTTTTCATGATGTTTAATATAAAATTCTTTCATTTTGAAAATTTGAAATTTTCTCCCAAATTAAAAAGTGTAACGTGTTTTATAAATTTCATATGCTCAGTTTAAAATTATTATATGATAAGACAATAAATAATATATACTAGAAACAATTTAATACATGTTGAAGTTAATTACTTTAAAGATTCAATGGCATCCAATATTATTTGAAATTCCTGCACAATTATTTAAATTCATACTAAAGTCATTATCCCACATAACTAAATTCCAACCCATTTTTAATTTCATATTAAATGATTGAAATTAATATGAATATTATTCAACGTCTTTTTGGAATGTAAATTCTTATAAATTAATAGTCATATATGGCTCAATAGTTATGTAATAGGTTTTACACTTATGATTTTCCTAAAGTTGGATTTTTTCGAATCAATATCTATCTTATTTATTTATTTTTAGAGCTTATCTAAGTATATATTTTAAATGGACTTATAATACAATAATAAATGATATCTATTATATATGTTTTATGGGAATTATATAATATGTTTATGGCTATTTAGTGAAGGATTAATTGATTTTATTTGTTATTTAAATCATTTTTATTGTGATGATACTATGTACAACATGGTTTTTTATAGAGTAATGAGGAATTTGAGAAGTAAATCAATGTGGATTATTTATTTTTTTGTTATCATGATGAATTTGGTATCTATGAACAAATACAAATGTTTCCATCTCTCTATCTTTAAAGGACGAAGTAATCACTTATAGATAATAATGGTGGAAGAGTAATATGAATCTGTTTTACTTTTACGTATTGCGTTATTCAACCAAGTTTCATGGAGCTTCATCATTGCTATGTTTTCTATGGAATGATTGGTTCTCTAAAACTCTATCATTCATTTTATTTTAAGGTCATAGTTTGAAATTATTATTCCATCAGTTCATTCTAAAAATTTTAATGGGATAATTGTTTTTATATTTTGTCTAGATATATTTTTTCATTATAATATAAATATTCATGGGTCATACCACCGTTATGATTTATTGTTGGTTCTTTTAACCCCAACAAAAGGGAGTGACATGTGATGTTCTTTATCATATCCAAAATCAGTAGAGGATGATATTGTATAAAATTTTATGATTTTATATCTTCTGTAAAAGGTTTTGTTAGGTTTGAGACTACTCCATTAATGAAAATAAATGGTTAGTTCTCCTCCCATTAAATTGTTGTTATAGGGATGATCTCATTATGAAATTATATGATTGTCTTGAACCTATTAAATGAATATATCTATAGTTTATATCTACACTTTTATACTGTATTTTGAAAAGTTAGATAAGACCATTTGGATTGGAACTATTATAAAATACATGTCTGGGTTCATTTTGTCTCCTTTGGCTCTCTCTGACCCTTCCATGCTTCTCCTAGGGTTCATCCCCCTATTTTATTTCGCAGCTGTTCTGCTCCTAGGTTCTGTCCCTCGCTTTAGCTTCGGTGAAGGAGATTCAGTTTTACTCTAGGGCACCACTACCATGCTCTGACCTGGCATTCCATTTCCCCTCTACAGGTCAGATATGGAGCGATGAAATCACATAGGTTTTGGGCTTCAGGTTCGTCGGATTTGGGACTGATCGGTGTCTACCCTATTTCCCCATCCTTTCTTAGGTTTTTTCTCGATTTGGGCTTCATCCAGGGTTTCTTTTGGGTTCTTCTCCATTTTCCTCTTGCTCGTGTTCCCTTTGGGATTCTTCCCTGATTTTCATTATTTTTTTCTATGCTGGTTCAGAACCCTCAGAATTCAAATCCCTTCTCTAGCCTCAATGTCCTTCTGCTTATCTCCGAGTCAGAGTCAAGCGGTGGTTCATCACAGGCTTTGGGAGGTGGGATTTGGCTGCCGAAGGTTCTCCTCGCAGAGTGTGTTTTGATTTTTAGTGTTGGTTTTCTTTCTCCTGCAGCTTTTATGGTTGATCTGTTCAAGGATTGCTCGTTGAAGTTCGGACAGTGATGACAGTGGAGGTGTTGGTTGTATCAATGATGATTTTTATGGTTTTTGTGTTTTCCTTTGTTTCTGGTTTATGTGATGCATGGTCGACGATGAAAAGGTGATGATATTTCCGTGGTTAGTGATCGATCTCGATGAAGTGGATGCCGTTGATGTTTCTTGTTACCTTCTCTAGTGGTGTATGGAGATGATGATGGTACTGACAATGGTGGATGACAGCGATGCTCTTGGTTCGAGGCCTCCTCATGATGGTTTATTTTTTTGGATTGCGGTGGGTTTGATCATGGCTCGAGGTGGATTATTGCGGTTTTAAGAACACTGTTTTTGTTTTGAAATTTGAATGTTGAAATTATAGGTTGAATATGGTGTGTACTGGTTTATGTGGTCATGGGTGTGTTGGAATTGCTAGCACATTTTTATGGTTCCCATTTACCCAAAAAGTTTTTATTTTAAAAATATAGGAAAATGGATTTGTGGTGGTATATTATAAAATACATGTGTTTATATTGGTTTTACTACTCCAACTCTCACACTATCATCACTTAATACATTGGGTTAGAATTATTAAATATCCTAATATATTAAATTCCACAATATATTTTCAAGTAAATATTATTTTTTAAACATTAAAAATAACCCCTTATTATGTTTTCCATCAACCTAGTTGGGAACTAAAATATGGTATTAGAGAGGGGCCTTTTTAGGAATTTTTATTTTAAATTTATATTATATAATTTATTTCTATTAGTAATATGTATCCTAGTCTTTAATACGAATATGGTAAAGATATATTTGTTGTTATTAAAAGTTAGGGTGATAAATTTTTGAATCATTTGAGACCACCTTATTTTAATTTATGTGATTATGGATACTAGAATGATAGAATAGATGTTTTTCATTACAATATATGTATTAAATAATAGAATATCATGGATAGACTGTATAAATTATAGAAATCTAAACTCAAAACATTGATGATTAATGATGATAACAAATATGTTTTTAATTGAAAAATTATGAAATTAATTTAAGGTATTATTACTTACATTTTCACTCTTGAGTATAATCATTTTTGGACTTGTATCCCTTTAGATTTTGAGATAAAAGAGGATGTTTTCAGCTACAATTTTTGTAGTGTTCCCGGTTCAGATGGTTTCAGAATTTTTTTTCCAAAACATTAGGATTTGATCCAAGTTTATGTATGAAATTTGGTATATTATTTCTTTACTAAATAAGTTCTTCCTCAAGGCTTCAATGACCAGTTCATCACTTTGATTAAAAAATTGAAAATAATTTCAAAATCCACCTCATCAAACCCATTTCCTTATTTAACACCATTAAAAATGAAATTAGCAAGGTCATTGATAGTATGATCACTAGAAACACATCTAAAATGGTTTCTTGGAATTAGTTTGTATTCATCAAATGGGGATACATATAGGACTTCATATGCACTGCTTCAATGTGTTTTAATCCAGTAAAAAAATCCTATAGAGGATGCATCATTTCATAAAATTTTGATATTAAGAAGATATTTGATACAATTGATTAAAATTTCTTGTACGAGGTTTTTATGAGATTTGGTTTTAGTAAAACTTGCATAAACTATCTTACATCCCTTTTTGTTTATTCTCAAATATTGGTGCTTTTTAATGGATCCCCTAATGGATATTGTAAATTTTATAGAGGATTTATACCTGGCGATCCCCTCTCAACAATGCTTTTCTCAATTGCGGATAACTATATTATTATGATTCTATTTCATTTGGTGGTACCTAGACAGAGAAAGCCAATTCAAGCTTCCAGGTCCGTCATTTCTCAAACTCATATCTTTTATTCCTATGATATAATTATCTTTCTATAAGGTGGTAATAATAATGTCCGTGTCTTTAAATAGGCACTACATCACTATGAAAGTATTTGAGGACAAATATTCAGCAGGGACAAATCATTTATATTTTTTGTAAATATATTACCTTTTTCAAGGATGAAATTCATTACTTTGATGTTGAGAATCATATATGGACCAATTAACATTAAATAACTTAGTGTTCCTCTAGTAATAGGGACACCAAAATATTGTAATTTTGATGTAATTTTTTATCAAGTGAATGGAAAATTCTCAGTTTGAAAGGGGAAGAACCTATCTATGGCTGATAGAATTATCATGTAAAAAATTTCTATAGTTTATAAACTATTATATTATTCTAAGTAATATAAATGGTCAATGAGGTTGATTAAGGTTGTGAATATTAGTGTCAAAAATTGTATTAGGAGTGCTTGTGTTCATTAATGAAAAATTGTAACCATCCCTTGGAAAAGTTATTGTATGTATCAATATATTGGAGGTAAGAGAATCAAGAACATTAGAACTTTTATTGATAATATCAAATCCATGTTTACATAGAATATCATTCACAACAACTCATCATCTTTGGGGTTTCATGAAGATATATTTCTATACAGGTTGAAGCATGGGAGTGTTGCTTACATGGACTCATCCATTTAGATAGCTATTAAGGAATCTTTCTTTAGAGTAATGACTTATTCAAGATGGAATATATATAAGTGATCTTCCATAACATTATAGTTGGATAATTGGATGTGTTATACCCTTATTTATGATTTCCTGTCACTGGATCCTAATATTGACACCCATGTTTCAAAAAATGTTTTTTAATAGTCCTTAACCTCATTTAAAAGATGAAGAATTATTAATATCTATAATTTCTCTTTAGAAATTGATTTTGTTTGGTTTGGGAGCCGACCAAAAATAGTCTTTCAAATAGAATGTCTTACTATCAACATGTCACCTATGATTCAAATAGTGATTTTAGCTGGCTAAAGGGTTTTAGAAAATCTTGGAACAAGCACTCACAACTCTCTCTTATCTAGATATTGGCACATGATAGGCTACCCACTAATCGTGTTTTACAATTATTTGGAATATATATCTGATCTATGTGTGTTTTGTAAAATCCGCACAGGGAAGATGTAGAGCACCTCTTCCATAGCTTTGTGGTTGCCTCATCAATTTAGAAATAGATCTTTGACATATTTTGTATTCCTGGACCATGCTTGAAATATTTGAAATATTTTTTCGATTCTATAAAATCAACCCACTCTCTTTACAAGTAATTTTTTTGTTTTAGGTAGAAGTGGAAAAAATATTCCTCTCCATTTTGTTTGGATACAATTAAATAATTCACGAATGTATGAAATTGTGTTAATTATATATGTCATTATAGATTTATATTGCATTCAAGGACTCAAGTTTAGTGTAGATATGATTTTTTTGATAATTGTGTGGGTGAATTTATGATTTTGATAAATTGGGAATACATAAAAATTATAAACCGACAGTGGGTATATTTGAATTATTTTTGATTCCCCCTCTTCCTAATTGGATTAGAATTAACCTGGATTGTGAATCTAATGTGAATTTGAGGTCGTCAGGGTGTAGTGTAGTCTTCCGTGATCATACTCAATATATATTATGATGTTTTTATGGATAATATAGTGTGACACTCTCAATAGAAGCCACGTTTTTTGGAATCATTAATTCTTTTTATTTTAAAAAAAATAAAATAAAATTTTGGAATAACCTATGGTTGTAAGGTGATTGTTCTTCTAGTGTGCAGGATAGTAGAAATGGTATAATCCATCTTTCATGGAGACTCACAGCTCAGGGTATGGAATGTGTAAATATTCTAATGATTCTTAATTTCACTATCAAAAATGTTTTTTGGGAGGAAAATAGAGAGGCAGGTGGGCCTACAAACAAAAGAGTTGTTATGCATCTCACTTAGTCTGATTTGTTTCAGCTGATTTGATTACTCATTATAGAAGATATCATAATAATCTTTTGCATTTTAGATTTTAGTATCATTTCTTTTCATAAATAAATTCCTTGTCCTTTTGGTTGTGGAACATTATTATAAAAATATAATTTGGTTATTAATACTATAAACAACATCTCTGCTCCCAGTGAATGATTGAAGAATTAAGTATTTATTAAAATAATTCTTTTTGATCAAACAATGATGTGTAATTCCAAGAGAGATTTCATAGAGGAAATAATTTATTTTAATGAACATATAATGGTTTATATGATCATAAAATTACTTAAATATTATATTGATAGAATCAAATTGATAATGCAAAGCATTATAAAAATAAGATAATTTCATTCAAATCAAAATATTTTTGTACTAAATGTTATCAGGGTTTTCAGGATCATGTATATCTAAAAAGTTCAAATATATGACTCAATAATCAATGTGTGTTATAGGGATCAATAAGAAAACAAAAAGTGATAAAAATCAATGGAATAAGTAGTATAAGATTTTTTTTATGTAAATGTAATTGTAATTATAAAATTAGTTATTTTGAGTGTAAATATAACGGATAAATGAAACATAAAAAAACCTTTCTTAATAATGAAAAATACAAAAAGGTAAAAAAGATTAAGATAAATTATCTATCTATTAGTTTGAGTTATAGAGAAAATTAAAACACTAGTGAAAAATAGATATGTAAAAATGAAACAGGAAATACTCCAATTTTTAGAAAAATGTATTTCTTAACATTCATAGTCATGTTATTCATGTGATTTAGGAGAATATATTATAAAACATGGAATTATTATATTAATATGAAAATTTACAACGGAAAAATTTAATAAATATTTTCCTATTCCATTTCTTGAAATCACAAACAAATAATTAATGAACATAATGATGTTTTTGATGAATATAATGGAGATGTTAAAAAAATGACCTCTAATTATGAAAAACCGAGTAAGGATTGTAAAAAGGTTACAAAAAAAAAATAATTTTACCTTAAAAGTTTAAAAGTTTAAGAATATTGATTATTAAATTTTTTATCTTATGGAGGAGAATGAAAAATCAATGGGTTTCCATTATAAAAATAATGAGGCTGAAGAAAAGAATTTTAAAATTTTTCTGGATGATTTATCTATAAATTATAGAGAGATCAAAAGTTTGTAATATTTTAGTTCATCTAAAAAAGAAAAAATATGTGTCATTTTTTATTTTATTAAAAAAATGTGAATATTGATGTTAAATTAAAAACTCTAAAGGAAATGTGATCTAAATTTAGTCTTGGAAGTCATAGTTGACATATATTTATGAGAGTAAAGAAAATTCCATAGGCAAATACAAATGTAAATTATCTTTCTTATGATGAGAGATTAATTATATAATAGAAATTTTTTGAAAGGAATATATAAGGGTATATCCTTTGGTACATGTTTTATATGTAGTCTTTTGATCATTATTGTTTTGATTGTTCTTTAATTTTGTTCAATATATTTTTCACACAAAGGATTTTATATCCAAATTGACTTTTTGAGTTAAGAGAACTATCCATTGTGTAACAAGGGTTATATAAATTACTTTCCAAAATTCGATTGAACCTAATATTATATGGACTCCCAAGTAACCATTTCTTTTGACTAACTTGCATACCTATCACGTGATTATCTTTTTCTATGATATAAGGGATAAAAATATGCAAATTTTTCTTTATTATTAGTGATCATGTTCAATCTATTTTTTAATTCTCTAAAATAAGATAACTTTTAATTTCGCATAAATAATTATAAATTCATTATGTATGAATTAATATTTTTTTGTGATGATTGATGATTTTAATTTTTATATAGGGTTAGTCAATAATGTTTTGTATATAAGATGGTTTAAATATGCACACACACTACATTAATGTTTAAAAATTTATTCAAGATAAAGAAAGTATCAATTATGGGGGAGTTATTATTATTAAATTTAAAAACATATTAAATTTATTTGTAACACATTTTAATATATATATAATTTTAATTTTAAAATTAGTGATTCCACTATAATTAAATGGTAATTTCAAAAAACATAAATTGAAATTTGATTAAGTGTGTTAAATCTACTTAAATCATGTTGAAATGTTCTTAAATGAAAAGTATATTTTTCTACGTATATTTGATTGTTTAGTTTCTATTTTTTAAGCATGATCCAAAATTGTATGTTGTTTTTAATATGTCAAATTCTTATATTCAATTTTAAGCTATATTGTTAAATAGGTGGGTAATTTATATTAGTTAAATTCCTATAAAAAGTGAGAGAAAATGTTTTCAAATTTTGATCTTTTTGTTAAGTTCAATAATTTGGAGAAGTTTATGAAATTATGTTTGGATTTATAATTATAAAAATGGGGGATATTTTTGAGGGAATCCATGAAACATGATTCATTTATCTTATGATAATTAAAAAATACCCATTTTAATCTCTTATTTTTTGTTGTAAGATTATCCAACATGTACAGTAAAATAATGATGATTTAATTTATTTTAAATTTATTAATTAATTATCATTTGTTCATATTATTCTCGATTTTTATTTTTTTTTAATATTCAATTAATTTTTTGTTTTCATGATGTTCTATGTAAAAAAATTTCATTCGGAGGTTTTGAACATTTTCATAAAGTTTAAATTCATACATGTTTTATAAAATTCATAAGATTAGATTGAATGATTTATGGGGTGAATTTTTAAGTTACATGATCCAAAAATAATTTAATACTTACTAAAGTTATAGTATTATAGGATTCTATATCATATGATATTTTTCGAAAATATTATGCAATTTAGAAAATTCACGTGAAGATTAATGGACTATAAAACGAAATTCCTATGAATATTTAAAATTTATATACAATTATTTAAAGGAAGATAGTATTTGTTGAAAGTATTAATGGATCGAAAAGTCTTAAAAATTAAGAGTCATACATGACTTAGTAATGATGTCACATGTTTTATAATTAGGATTTTTCTAGAGAATGATCTTTTGAATTAATTTCTATTTTATTTAAATATATTTAATGTGTATCCACATATATTTTTGAAGATGAATTATAATGGAATATTAAATTTTATCAATTTCAGATGATTTATAGGAATTATTGATCAGACTCAAATATATTTCATGTATAATTAATTTGATGTAAATCATTTATTATTATAATGAGAACGTGTAGAATATGGTTTTTGTAGAATGTATTGAGGAATTTAAAAAGTAAATCCATGTAAATTATATATGTTATATTTTTAATAATGACATTGGGATCAAATTATGAAGAGATCCATTGATATATACATGTATTTAAAGGAAAAAGTAATAACATATAGGGATTAGAGGTGAAATTGTAATGTGACTATATTGTAAATCTACCTACTAAATTATTCAACCATATATCCTAGATTTTCACCATTATTATGTTTTCTAAGGGATAGCTATATATCCCAAATATCATCATTTAGATTTTTAATGGGATATAACTACTTTCCTAAACCATCACTTTAGGTTACAACTTATAATTTTCATATTTTTTTGAGTAGTTTTTTTCATTGTGTTATACACTTTCACGGGTTATTCCACCATTAAAATATATTGTTGGTTCTACCCACATATCCAAAAGTTTTTGACATAGGTATTTATTAAAACTATAAAAAGAACTATTTAAAGGGATTATCTTGTAGAAAATCATGTGCCTGGTCTTCTCTCACAAAAGACTATTTTAGGTTTGGGGAGACCATGTTAGAAATTTTTTTTTAGTTCAACTCTTGTTAAATGTTTCGGTTTGGCCATATCCTTTTATAGTATTATATGATTTTGTTTTAATTTATAGACTTTTTTTTCTATTATGGATATCACTACTCACATTTTGGAGTATAAATATTAGATATTTTATCATTTGGATGAAAACTAGTATAAAATACTTGAATTCATAATTATTTAATAGCTTCTATTTTCACACTCATTTCACAGAATCATTTTATTATTTAATTATTAATTATATTAATCCACGGAATTTAGAAATATATTTTTAAGTAAATATTAATTTTTGAGATTAATAATTCCTCCCCCTCTTTACTTTCCCATTAACTTGGATTGGACCTAAAACATAATATTTATATCTATTCATTACTATAAATTATATATGTATTGATCATAATTTATATAAATAATTCTTAATGTTAGAATTTGTATAATTTATTTATGTTAAAAGTGATACATTATATGTATTCCATCTATGAATATTTATATTTTCTTTTAAATATAAATATTTTCAATAAGAATAAGATGAATAATTTGAATATGAATCAATAATGGAAGTCCAATAATCAGATAAAAAATGAGTATGAGGTTTGGGTTATATATTTCATCATGTTTTAAAAAGGAAGTGAAAATGACTCTTATAAAATTATTTTTCTTCATTAATTTTGTTTTTATTCATTAAATATTTGGTTAGAAAAGTTGGTAAAAGACATTTTTTATGGAATATATCAAAGTTATAAATTTTGGATTAAATACAGTGGAGAAATGAATATATCTAGGTAATTTTATAGAATAATGGTTTATGTATCATTATATATTATTAAAATTATGAATGTTGATAGAGATTGTAATGAGAAAATGATAATTGTTGTTGAATATGGACATCATAATTTTTAAAATCTATTTAAAACATTATTGAGATGTAAAAATTCCCTTATATAATGGTTGTAATATATACATAACATTTTCATCCACATTTAATCTATATAATTTGAAATCATTGAAAGGACATATAAACACACACTTTAGTGAATTTATATTTCTCTTGAAATATATGTTGACATATGATAATAATTTCCTTAAAATATTAAAGATAATAAATTAATTATATAAACTATGGGTATGATATTTTAATGAATACATGCAAGTACAAATCAATGTATATTGTTACTCAACAACCCAAAATCACTTAAAAAAATTCACTAGTTATGGTGCGTCTGGATACAATATATATGAATCAAGTCATTTTAATTTTTATTGTAATTTATAATAATTCCATGGTTTAAATAAATATATGGATGTGAGGATACTAGAGGACAATTGATGTGGAAAATAAATAAAATAATCCTATATAGAAAACATAATCACTCTACAAACTATCCTAAATAGATGAAAATTGATCACGAGTATCTCGAATTTAGAAATGATATATGAATCATTTAAATTACATTATTTATGTATATATTAAATTATTTTGGTGTAAAATTTATCACAAATAGTAAATGACCAATTATGTTGAAATGTTATAAAATTTCACCATAATTATGGATGAAGAACAGTTAAAGTATGCTTCCACACCATATATTAGGAAAAAAATCAAGATAATGATACATATGTTTATTTTGATCCAGTGATCAAAGATATAACATTGATTTAGAAAATAGGTGTTATATTATATGTTTTTCAAATAACTGAATAGTGTATGTTTAGATTAGAGTTCTTATGCTTGATAAATGAGTTTATTGATTGTGAAATTAATTTTGTTATAAAAAAAATTAAGGTCCCCATTTATAAAAAAGCTACAAACTCATCTATTTCAACACATTTCTTAAAGAAAGTGTTTCAAGGAATTTTTTTGTACCTTGAGAAGATAAATAACAATCTTGGTTAGAATCATTTGATTTGAATTATAAATAAGGTTCAAACAATTACCCCTTAATTGGTGATAAAGCGTTTCATAAAGTAAAGGATATTTTCCCATTTTTAGGTAAACCCTTTCTAAAAGAATCTTATAAAATCATCTTAGAAAAAGAGATTTTTTTGAACTATAATATTGGAATTATTTTTATATTAGAGTTTTTATTTATTTCATATAAATATAAAAATATATCTCATAGAATAATTTGAATAATTTTAAATGAACCAAGAAAAATAAATATCGCTAGTATAAGACGTACATTAATGATTTTTGGATATTGAAAAAATTAGCACAAGTACATGTTAAGAGTTTGATGTTTGTTTCTTGAGAGGCTAACATTCCTTCCATGAAAGAGGAATTTTTTTGCAACCTCCTTTATGGTGTAGAGGATCATGATTCGTATACATAAACTATAAAAAAACTATCTTACTAATGAATAATATTCAATTAATAAAATTAAATATATATGGATACCATGTTATTATGAAAGATTTAATGCTTATGTTTTTGAAATTGAATTATACCTAAATAATTTTGAAACATATTCACCAAAAATTTCTTATTTCTTCAACAGTATTAATTATGTTATAGACCCATCAATGATTCCAACTATAGAAAATGAAATTTCTTTCATATTAGGTGAATTAGAGATGTTATTCCCACCACCATTCATTGATATAATAATTAACTTAGTTAAATATATTTGATTATATGGTCCTTTAAATTATATATATATGTACATCATTAGATAACATAAAATTATTTTTAAATTTCATTTAATAAATCATATTCTATTTGAAGGTATTATTGAAAAGAAAAACATTATTGATGAGTTTGTTTAATTTTTTACCAATCACATGTCTGATGTTTATAACATTGGTATCCAAAAATACCATCACAATTGGGGACATGTGGGTGAATAAATTTATAAAATATATGTTGTTAAACTTACCATTACTCTCTGGGGGCAGTATCACCTTTATATTTTACATAACTTTATAGAGGCCATGAATTATATTGAAACTCAAAACTAAATTCTTAGCAATTTGAAACAAATATGGGGGTAAAATATAGATATCAAGTACATATAATTAATAGATTATGGGATGTATTATAGAATATATTTGAAAAGAGTTATATATAAATATGAATTCAATTTCAAAATGGATTCTATGACTATCTATAAGATCAAATGCACAAATATTAGCTTATAATGATTTTATAGTTAAAAGTTATACATTTTATACAACATAATATTTAGAATTTTGTTCCATAAAAAATAGTGGAGATACCCTCATGGAAGAATCCGTGCATGTATCTGGTAATAAGGGAAAATTCCAATTTATGTGAATATTTCATACATTGTCATAGTAAAAAATATATAGAGGTTAGATAATATAACATTTAAAGTATTCATTTTCCCATTTAAATTTCTTTATAAATTTACTATAGTTAAAATCTATGACTTAGGATTGAAGAAGGTAAATTTAATTAATGAGAGGCACAAAAACAAAACATTCATAATGGAATCATAGTTAATACATGATTTTTATGCCTTAGATAATACAAAAAATTAGACAATTGTTATATTGTTGGAAAAAATAACTACCATTTCAATATAAATATTCAATTGAGGTTGAACCACTCATTGGGAAATAAAATTCATTTTGGGGTTTACTTATGAGGATACTGATTTTTATCACAACGAATACCACATGGATAATATTTGGATACTCAATGGTGTGTAAAAAATCCCTTCAAACTTTTAGTAAAAGAAAAGAAAGATATATTAATAGGTCAATTGTCTCTCATTTTTTGTTTTATATAAAATATGTTTCCTAAAAAAACTATATGTTTGATACTATATTTAAACAATAAATATTAAATAACCAACTACTTTTGAATATAATGGGATCTATGTCATCTAATTTTAGAAAAGATGATGAGAAATATTTTATTTATGGTGAAATTGACTAAATATAAACATATATATGAAGAAAAAAATATTTTCGTAGCTCAATATCCATAGTAATGATTTTTAAGCATAAAATTAATGGTATATGATTTTAAGTAAGATTTAATACCTGAGGCTAACTTGTTAACCAAAAAAGACCATTTCATTAGTTACAACGGGGTCCATACTCGAATTCATATTACGATTGATGTGGAAACAAGAACACATGTTGCGCCTCAAATAAAGACATTAATTATAGAAGATATTAGGGTAATATTATGATTTAAATCCTCTATTTTACCAAAAAAAAATTTAATTAATCATTGATATACACTTTATTAAACCATATAGAGTAAATTTATATTAGTTGATTTTGGGATGAATTTTATTTTGTTGGTCACTATAAATGATCCCACAGACTTTTAAACATGTTTTTTAAATAAAATTCATGGGGATAGTGAGGGGTAAGTAAACCACTACCCACCATCTATATATGAACTAATGATAATCAAGGAAATATAGGATTATTTCATTTAGTATTGGGTGAAGGTATCCTTTAAGTAAGAATATAATTGATAATATTTTATTTTATGTAAACTATATTAATAATGTTTTTTATTATTTTTAATTTATCAAACGGTAAAGGAGTTTAGAAAATAAGTACCATCCATTGGAACTAATGTACCCCTTTGGTAAATATAGAATGGGGAAACATCACTTAAAAATGGTATATATTTTAAATATACATTAAAACTTATAAGTGATATAAATTGACAACATAATCATGTCCCATTTTTATATACAGATTGATGAATAAAAATATGAATCCACCTCTATCCCATTTCATGTGCTATAGAAGGAGGATAGAAGTGTCAAATTTCAAATTAAAGTGAAATTTTAGTTCAAACTAGATTTAAAATGATCCAAACTAAGAAAATTTTCTCTAATTTACTTGAAACATTTATAAACTGATTAGTGATTAATTTGTGTCTTTTAGGATTCAAAAACTCTTCAATATAACATAGTATGTGGCCAAAATTATTGAAAGTGAGTGTTTTATTCTAAAAGTGACATTTTAGTTCAAAATGCATTTCACAAGATCATAACAATGCAAAAATTCCCATATTCTGTTCATATATAAGGAAAATGATTGGTGATTAATTTTTAATATGTGAAAATCAACTACATGTCAGTATTTTAAAAAGTGGGATCCATATGTATCAAAATGTATGGTTTTAATATAAAATTGTCATCTAAGTTAAAAACACATATCATTTACTTATTAAATATAAAACACACTTGAATTTTCTTTATTTAGTTGGATAATCCATGATTAATTTTTGTGATGTATGAATTAACTACACATGAATCCGAGACACGGTGCAACCATATTATGAAATGTCATGTATCCACATAAAAATGTTTTCTATTATACCTTCAAACCATATATATATATACAATAGACGTTTACAAAAAATAATCTTGAGTCTAAGGTTGTATTTTGTGGTTGCTATACCAACATTAAAAAATAGAAATAATAGTGTAAATATGGAAAATTATAAACATCAACCAAAAAATATGGTAAACAGAAAATGTAAGAAATTTTGAAAAATAATAAAAATTAACCATGTTATATAAAATTTAAAATAAATAAACTCCATGAAACATATACACGTTTAACGGATCATATACAACATAACATAATAGTATAATAGAAAAAACATGGAAGAGCTCTATAAAAAATTCTGAGTTATGTGACTGTCTCAACTCCCATGTTCTATCATCTTAATCTAAACAGAAAACATTAGCCTTTCCCAAACCCATCCCTATAATCATGTTGTATCTACTCAGGTAATCATCTTCCATGGTGTTTTGAGGAATGTCTGAGTGTCACTCCATATGCCACTAATAACTATGTCTCTTATTAATTTTTTTTTGTAAAAGGTGCTTGAAGGAGTGCTATAGATAAATTTTTTTGAAAAATTTATCCATTTCATTTAAAATATGTTAAATTACATTTAGGGATCAAACTACATGGTGACACTAACGATCCATCAATACCAAAATCAATCCTCCACCACATCATCTTTATTGATAATACATGCTTTGGATAGTGATAATGTGTCTCTGAGCACACCACATGGAATGTACCAACCATTAAACAATTAGTAGCACAAAAAAGTATTTTATGTCATGGTTTTAACATTAGTTATATAATAATTGATTTCAAAATATCTTTAACATCTATTTTCTTGATAACCAACATTATATCACTATTCCCATTAGGTTTTAAAATCAGTTATCTACTAACTGATGATTGAATTTATTTAATTATGGTTATTTGAAAATCGATGTTAAAAATATCAATAAAAAGGTTTTTATTCTATTGGTTATTTAAATAAAAAACCAAAAAATAAAACTTTTAATCCAAAAAAATTCATTCTGAAGACATAAAATAATGCACCATTTCAGTTTTTAAAATCACTCCTAAAAATTATAATGACGTGTGAAAGTTTATCAAAAACCTATATAGGATTTCATGATCCCTCTTTCATCATTTTCACTCATCAAATTTTTTGATTCAAATATTCCTTCCACATGTCTCATTTCAATTTTTTCTACACATTATTTATATTTATTTTTCATTATTTTTTTATTACTAGGAATTGATTTACATTTTTTACATTTTATTTTCTTATGATGAATAATTATTCTTCTGATCAAGTTAAAAATAAGAATATTCTACAAGATATTCATGGGATAGAGTTTAAAATAGATCCCCATATTCATATTTCGTTTTCTCATGAGTTATTTACTCAAAATGAAATTAATATAAAAAATATATTTAATCAAAGGATAAAGAAATTTTAATGGAGTTGAAGCTAAAGATTTATGTTTCTTTTTCTTGATTTCATTTGGTTTCTGTAATTTTAAAACCTATGTATATTTTATTTTAATTTAGTAAATTAATCTGTATTGTTATTAAAAAATAAATATTTTATACATTGGTTATTTTATAACATATTTACAATGTGACATATAACATTTGATACATGTAAAAAAAATGTTGAATGTTATTTTTTATGTTTGATAAATAAATACCCGAGGAATAAAGTCATGTTTTTATGAAATAATGTTTTTATTGTTTCTTTTAATAGTCCATATTAAAATTTTTTATCTCACTTTATGTACCATCAAAAAAAACCAAGGGGAAAAACATAAAAATGACGTAAATAAGCGGTTTTTTACTTTTGAAATAACACAAGATTTTCCAGTGTACATGAAATAGAAACACAAAGCATCCCTATGGGTGATTTATAAGACATTGAATAATACAATAAGTAGCCAAATACCAGAATATGTGATTTTTCTAAGATAATTCATAATCCCACATCTAACATCGACCTCCCCTATGTGAATTCTCTTTTCCAATATCATAGATCGTTCATGAGGATTTTTTTAATATAAAAAATGGACCTCAAGGAGCATTCTATATACATATTAAGGATTACCCAAATGGAATTTACATAATAATAGAAAATATGATTTCATTTCATAAAACCAATTTCTAATTTACTAATTGAAAACTGTTAAAAATTCACTATCGTTTACCATTAAAAAAACACCTTTCTCTTTTCAACAATTACAAATTTCTCTTTAAAATTGTAATTCAATTTCCAATTAATAAATTTCACATAGTAAAAATCATTATCCTTTTTTAAAGGATTACTCATCAATTACCTATATCAAAATATAATCATAAACTCAATCTTTAATTTTATATGAGGCTCCTTTCTAACCCCATTGTATTTAGCCAATCAAGGGGATATAACTAAACTAGGTAAGACGTCATAAATTTCAATTTATAATATAGAAATAAATTTTTATGACACTTTATCATTTACCATTTCACAACTACCATAACATTGAAATTTTCCTAACCATTCATATGAGGTGTCCATATCAACCTCATTGAGTGGTTTAAACATTTGGGGTTTAAGATAAAAATTAGGCCACCCCTTTAGGATCTCATTCCATCCGGGTCCTTTAACACATTTTTATGGATATTAGATAAATATAAGATATATTGAAATTCCCAAATTTCATTTATATTCAATTTCTAATAAACCAGTGAGAAACCTTACTAATTAAATAAAAATTAAGGTTAAACTCTCGGTAAGAGCTACATACCGACTACCATATCCTTAACAGACTCCTCATGTTTAGTATTGGCCTTTCATTTATCCTGAAGAATAATAAAATGAATAATACAAAAAAAATACCAAAAAATATGGCATGTTAGACAAATATGGTTACTGATAACCTGGGATTGAAATAATGGAAGAACACAATTAAGTGTGTGTGTGTGTGTGGGGGGGGGGGGTTAGTCTTACCCCAATCTCTGAATCAGAAGTGATGGTTGTCGAAACAATGAAGGATAAAGGGAGATAATTAATGATAAAATTCAAGGGATAAGGGTGTGTATGGGGATAATATAAGACAAAATTTAGTGTATAATTCTATGTGGATGCCAAAATAGGTGGTCCTATGTGAAATTATGGGCCTTCCACCAATTAAAAACTGTCCAAGAGGTTATTGACTGGCCAATATCCACCATCAGCTTGCTGGGGTCCAATGGGATAGAATCCATTGGGCCCACCATCCAATCTATATGATCATCCTCCAAACAACACCACTTACCATGTATACCTATTAGTAGGTTCTCCAACAACTATATACTATAGTCCTAGATCTTCCTAGGCCCCTCTCAAAACATTTCAAAAAAAATCATACACTATAAACACCCTTATCAGGGATAGTTACTTGATGATTTTTTTAAACTGGTCTATAATTACTAGGGGGTATTATAATATCCCCATGATATATAATATCATCCTCTAGACGAATTCATGAGAATCACCAAGACACATATCTCAAATATAAATTATATATCCTACTATTTATGGTAATTCTAACACTATACCCAACCGAAATTCATCATGGTGGTTTACATGTAATGAAATTTCAATGAATTCTTATCAACAACCCCTAGGTTAATCACATGGACATATTTGTTGGTTGTCATTACAAATATAGAAATTTTTAAAACCAAATTTCTTTGTCTAATTTTCACCAACCATATATCACATTATAGTCATTACTGATAGATATAGCTAATTTTTTACAAGATGGTGTCATCACAAGACCTACATGTTATAACCCACTATGGGTTTTTTCTATCCCTGCAAGTAGTTCACGAACAATCCACTACTTAGCTAGCTAAAACCGTGGAATTCCATTCCTTAAAAGGTGATACATTTTTATCATCATGATATTTTCCTACTAAATGAAAAATTCAATGTTTTTGACAAACTAGAAATGAGTCACATGACACTATTCTTCGAACACACATTCGTAACTGATTGACAGAAATTACAATTCTCCATTCCAAAGTCTAAACAATATCAAAAATTATAAGGATATAATTAATATGTCCATTTTAACCCCATAACCACAATTTTAATATCTAATATGATATACCCTATTCATTTTCTTTCCTTCTATTTCCAGTCATGAAAAATAATGAAATTCAGACCCCATTATTCCACCATATTAATAAAAATCCAAAAAATAGTTTCTAGTATTTTTATTAATTCCCTAGATCATAATACCAAAATGTTTGTGTAAAACAATGATCATTCAAGAACACAGCCGATTTCTATTCCAGATTCTTGTTGTAATTCCACTTTTGGATTTCAAACTAAATGAAAACCATTTTTCATGCTTCACGATGTGCACAGATGCATAGATGACCCAAATTATTATCGGGTCACCAAATTGAAAATAAATACCAAAGAATTCACTTAGACTCCATCAAAAACCACATCCAAATTCACACATTTTGTTCACCAAGGAATCCCTATATATTTGGATTTACCAACTCAATGAAATCTCAGTTCCAATGACCATCAAATAAATTTTTCTTACCACTACCATTATCCTTTCCACATGAATTATGACTCAAAAAGACCCATAAAATGATTTGTACCACTGGATTGAATCCATAATCATATTACTAAACCAATAGACCAATATCCATGACCTGAGTCTCATTTTTCACCAAGAACAATGGTCAAATGTAGCCATACCACTCAAACATAAGTGCTATCAAGAAGCATCAACAATTAAAAATTAATGACTTATATGGATTTCACATATGTACATAAAATGAATTAATTAAAAAGTATGATTATACCATTCTTTAGCCAATGGTTCACTCCCTGCAATTTAGCTTCACATACTGTTTTCTTCGAGCATACCCTTAATAGGATCCACCATAACATACAAATGTAACTCATCCCAAGTCCTGCTCAATAAATTCATCAACCCCCGACAATAATTTCATTTTCAATTTAATATTAGATACACTACCACCTTCCAATCCTTAAATATCTAAGCCTCCATTCCACAAGTGTCGAATAATTATACTAGTTACCTCACATAAGAGGAACCGCCAAGTGAAAGCCTCTATTGACCCAGAAATTTCTTAAAAAAAATACAAGATTTAACACCCAACAAGGAAATACCACCACTACATCACCAAATATTATACAAGATGATCTTTATTTTTAGTGAAACCACCGACGACCAATTTTTCTATTCAAAAACTAATATGAACCACACCTAGATAACACATTGTCATTAAAATCCATGAGTGTCACTCTTTTTTGTGTAAAAAAACAATACAAAATAACTATCCCATAAGTCACACATCACGAGAAAAAGTCTCACATGAGAATTTAAATTACTAGACTCAACTTCATGAATGGAAAATCCATATATCATAGATTACCCTTGGAACTTTGTTCAAGGATGGTCTTCACAATTATTCCAAGGCTTGCAACAAGATTTACTAGATACCAACCTACACCATTATGAAATTTCAATAATGTTCATTTATGCTCCAAAAATTCTCTTGAAGGAAAAATATGAGTTGATATGATCTAAAAATAGAATAGTACTTCCCTGAAAACTATATGAACTACTAAAGAACCAACACTAAGAGTCAATTTATTTTTTAGAGTACCAATAATTTACACATTCATAACACCAATGGACTCTAGAGGGTGTTTTTTTCCCAGGAACCTCACGTATGATTCACCCAAAATTCAGTTCATCTTACCCTGTATTGTTGTCATTCCCAAGTATTCTCGTATTCCTAAACCACACATCCATAGTAACCTCCTATGCTTTGGTCTATAATAGATCATTTATCCAAAACTCACTAGTTCTAGGTGTGCAATCCATGATTCTCATTAATCAACCAACTGTAAGCCGCACTTGGGGGGTTAATAGTATTACAAATCCAAATAATCATTCCAATCCCTTAACTACCTGAAAGGATAATAGTACTAGCATATAAGAGTTTATACCAAAATTCCAATTACATAAAACATTCATAAAACACATACCTTGTATTTCTTCTCAGGTACTGATATTATAAGACAAAGTTTCCTCACCCTCTTAATGTTATTACAGGAACTCAAATACTTGGCTGACCCATCTCACTGGTTACCCTTTAATTCCATGAGGAGTAAACTCTCTATTATAGGGTCATGATTGTGTAATACCAGTAGGTTCTCCCAGCTAGTCTGTAAATCCTATCTCAAAATGGTAAAAAAATTCTAAGATAAAACTCACCCACGTTCCAAGGTCACAAGGCATCCAATATACAAAATACCTACTATACTTTCTCACATAGAGGTCTGAGTATATTATAATAATCTCATTGTTGGGTTAGGCTTAAACAACTCAGGTCATAAGTTATAAAAAAAATCAAACTATCTCACTCTAGGAAAATTCAATGATCAAGGAATGTTTTACCTAACACATGACCCAATTTTATCTATGTCTTTAATCATAAGGATATCACATATCATGGGAAATTTCATATCCCCATCTACCCCTAAATATGATCAAGCACTAATTACCTATTAGTTCCACATCATATATATACATATGATTTATAATATTACAATTTTCATTTTAATTTAACAAGAATTTCCATATCAAGGGCTCTGTTAAATGAAATTTCATGTATAATTCATATATAAAATTTCATCACATGTTTTACTTATCATTTTATTTAGTTTAAGAAAACCAAAATCATTCCATGGGATCACTAAATACAATTTTGGACATTTAATTTAATAAATATTTTTCATAACATATTCGCAGTGAAATGAAATGTTAATATTGGTTTAGAGAATAAAATTCCCTATAAGTTGTAAATGAAATTTTTTAGCTAATACCACATAGTAATCAAGTTAATTAATGAAAAAACATGTTTTTATCTTTTAGAAGGTTATTTAACAAAGATTCCACACTAAAATTATAAATAAAACACCATATAAATGGTTGTGGACGCTTTAAATAACTGACCAATATCACAATCTAGGTAAAAAATTACCTACAATCATATAAATGACATTTTGATCCTATATTTCGGATATGATGCATGATAAAGCTTTGAATTTACTTGATGAACGTAAGATAAAATCATATGAATAAATAATATCATAATTATGTGTGTCACTCAAGGTGAAATCATATGAATATAAAAAAATAATAGTATGAGCATCAATCCCCTCCATGAGAAAATGGTTTTCCCTCAAACAATGGGTTTCTAGTCCTAGGAACAAGTTATATACCATGTTTTAACACAAACTTATATCGTTTCATCCTTAAAAAATAGTAAAACAAAAGGAAAGTATCTTTTTATACAACTTTGTAACATCACTCTACTATGAACCACTAATCAGTGTTCAAACCGGTGGACACCACTATACTTGTGGAATGCCTCCCCATACACATGGGTTTTCTAACATGAAGAAAAATTATAATATGATATACTGGGGAGACTATAACCATATATCAGAGTGAAATAATAAAAAAATCAATTCATTCATATACAATAACCAAATAACATAGTAACATACAATGTATTAAAGAGATGAAAATAATCAAAATAACCCATACTATATCTGATGAACCATATAATGCATGTATGTAAAGATATACATCATCATCTTGTCATGTAAAATAGAAACCAAATGATAGATAGAAAAAACTATGAGAAAACTAGTAAATTACCACACAACCTTTCCTAGTCCAAACTCATTTTATCCATCTAGTTAAGCCAACCAAAAAGAATTTTCCATTCCAAAAAACATTCCTACAATCAAGTATCATATTCTTGGCTAAGAAAGTTGTATGGAGGCCTTATAATAGTGTGTTTGAAACAGAGTAGGCCACCACCAATATTTCCCTTAAGTATAACATACCTACGAAAAGTGTAATCAATATTTCTAAAAACCAGTTTTAAACAATTTATGAATTTCATTTTATAGAAGTAAAATAACCACTGAGGCCCAGACTCCATGGTGACACTCGATATTGGTTTATAACTTTTCTGATCCTTTAAACTATGAACCTAATCGACTGTATCCACTTTAGTCAATAAGATGGTGTCTCTATAAACATCACTTGTCCTATTCCAACTATAACACAAAAACATCAGTTTCCTTACTATACATGATATTGCAACATAGAACTCTCCTATGATATTATTTTCAGACATGTAATAAGCCTATAACTAACACATAACTACCCAAAGAGAGTTTTCTTATCTGATGAATAAGTCATAAGGTAACATTAACATCCCCTATGGGAGTTCTCTTAGCCAACATCATAGACTTCCTCATAGGGAGTTTTATTTGTAATATAAAAACCCACCCAAGACGATTTTATATAAAAGAATCATGAACACCCCTAGTTAATTTACATAACTAACAAAAAATTATAACATTAAAAAAAACTGACTTCCAATTTACCAATTAAAAATAATTTTGAAATCATTATTTCTTAGCATTAAAAATAAAAGTCCCCTATCATATTTCAACATTTTCCAATTTCACTTTACAATTCCAATCCCATTTACTTGTCATTAATTTCACAACCTAGAAATCATTATAAATTATATAAACCATGAATTATGGATTCTATATATCCAATATATTTTTTAACTCATGATTTAATTTTATACAAGGCCCCTTCCCAACTCGATGTTAGTTATTCACTCAATGTTACAAAACAAAACTAAGGAATGTATCATCAATTTCAATTTACAAGACATGAGTCTGTTTTTATAACACTTCTTCACTTACCATTTAATGACTCCCACATCGTTAAACAATCTACCAAGAATTCATAAATGAAGGACACATTAACAAAATATTTGGGTTAGATATTTTGAATTAAAATGATAATATGTGGATACCCTTTATTATAAAACTATATCTAGGTCAACTAACACATTTATTATGGATGTGAGATTATCACATTCTATATTAAAATACCTGAATCAAATTTCTGGTCACTCCTTCGAAAATTGATGACACCACACTACATAGTCACTTTACAATATATCGGGACTATGGATAAGGTCTAGGAACCACATAATTTAACCTTGTTAGAGTCTATATATCCATTATTTTGATTTAATTTAGTATAACATGGGAGAAAATTTGAAACCAAAAAAAATACCTGAAAAGTTTGTGTGTTAGAAAAAAACGGCGAGGGATTGTCAGATAGTGACATAATAGAAGAATAGATAGAATATGGGTCATAACATTACTCCTATATGATAATCAAAATATATAGTGGAAAAAACCATGGATCAAGTGACATCCTTTAAGATCTAAGGAGTTAGAGAGGGGCATTTACAGAGTTTCTAGTGTACCAAATTCGGATGAAAATTATGAGGTAAGGCATAAAGGGGTGGCCTTGTGTGAAATTATGTATATTATCCCAATTAAAAACTAACTTGGGGGCCATGGAGAATCCATATATTGTCTTACCAACCCATTGGTGAGCCAAGACCTTATATAAGACCAATTCCCATGGCTACTATCAAATTTGTGGCATGTACTTGCTAGCCGGTGATATTATAGCAACATGTTGTCACCCCACTCTTCTCGAGGTCCTCCCATAACACCTTTTATATGACTAAAACAACCTATAAACCTCCATTAATTATATTTATAAAACTCCCAGTTAAAGTTTTAATCTATTTGTACTTCTGAAATAGGCGGTATATTAAAAATAGACTAACAGAGTATGTTTTTAGTTTAAATTTTTTATTTTTGTCTAATATGAAAGTAACATACTAAAAAATAAGAATAGTTTCTCATATTTTATTTATAATTTAATAAAATTATCCACTATTCATTTTGAACCTATAAAAATTAACCTCACATCAATTTTACACATGAAGTTTTCAGGTTGACTAAATGTGCATGTTTTTAGTTGAAAAGGGGAATTTTTTGTCCAAAATGCACATCACATATTAAAAAAAAATAAAACATCATCATATTTTCATAATATAATACGAATATTATAAATGATTAATTTTATACATATAATAAAAAAATAACATATTAATTTGATAGAAAATGTGTCCGGTATGACTGGAAGAGATTGTTTTCATTTAAAAGAGTCATTTTTTTTCAAAAATAATTTTTCACATACTAAAATATGAGAATACGTTCTCATATTGTATTACCAATTTTTTAAAAATTTAGCTGATTTGTTTACAATTTTTAGGTATTCGCTACAAATTAATCGAACTCATGGTTTAACAAGTATGAATAAAATTTTGTGTTTTTCATTAAAAGTGAAATTTTAGTTATAAAGACAGTCACATACTCAAAAAAATTAATCATATTTTGACTATATTGATATATCAAAAAAATTATTGTTTATTCACTATTTTATGTACAAATAATATTCACATAAATATGACCTATGGTTTGTATTGTATGATTTAAAATATGTGATATTAGTATAAAAGTGAAATTTAAGTTAAAAAAAAACATATAAGACTAAAAAAAGAAAATATACTCAGATTATATTGAAAATTCTGTAAATAAATAATTTATTCAATTATTTTTTTAATAAATATCTTAAAATCATTCTGCTACATAGTGGGTCCAAATTGAGTAAAAGTTCCTAATTTTAGCTTAAAATTATAATTTTAGCCAAAACATGAATTACGTAATCAAAACAAAGAAATAAAATTGTATTTTCAAGATAAATTAGTGAAATGATGAGTGATTAATTTTTTATGAGTGGAAATTACATGAAATAATTCAAAAACATGGTGTGGAAGAATTGAATGAATGTTCATGTTTTCAGTTTGAAATTGATATATAATTCAAGACATATTCCACAAACTCAAAACCAAGAGAACAGACTCAAATGTTCTTGACTATTTTGGGGAAAAAATCCATGATCAATTTTATATGTGTAGGAACAGATAACATATAAATCTAATACATGGTGTGACCGATATTTCTAAATTTGTTACTTTTCATTTTAATGTAATATTTTCATTTAAAATTCACTTTAGAAACTTGATACCAGAAAAAGACAAGTTTTGTGTTTATAATTTTGGATAATGTCATGTGACTCATTGTTGACATGTAGGAATTAAAAACCAAAAATTCAATATTCAATTTGTCCATTATGACTAAAATTATATTTTCTCATTTAAAGTTTACATTAATGTTTAAACACACATCACCTTCTCAAAAATGATAAAATATGCCAATTTTATTTATATTTTAGAAAAATGATACATGAATGGTTTTTTATTTGTTTAAATTAGGCGACAATAAATTTAATGCACAATGTAAATAGAATGATTTAAATTGATAATTTTTGTTGAAAAGTGACAATTATTTTCAAAAAATGTACACTAGACAATATAAGATAAAAACATTCTCATATTTTCTTAATACATTATGAAATATATTTTTGATTATTTTTTTTTGAAATTAAATTATACATTTCGTCTCCATAAAATATGGCAAGAATGAATGAATGTACATTTTTTCACATATAAGTGGAATTTTAGTTCATAACACATTACACATAATAAAAAACGAAAAATCTTGATAATATTGTTTTGATACATTTGGATACTGATTGATCATTCATTTGTTAAATTTATGAATTTTCCAGACATCAATTTTAAAAATGGTGTGGCTAGTACAACTAAAGGTAAGTTGTTTTGATATAAAACTAAAATTTATCTTTAAAACATGTGTCTTTTACTCAAAATAAATAAATTTCACTAGAATTTTATTAATAATATTTAAATATAATTTGTAATGTGTAGGAACTATCCTCCTAAAAATATGATTCTTGGTGTGGTCGAATTAACTTAAAGTGTATGATTTTAGTTTAAGTGTCCTTTTTACATAAAACACATGTCTCATACTCGAAATTGAGAAAATTCACTTGAATTTACATGATATATTATAAAAATTATCCATGATTTATTTTGATGTATTGAAATTAACATCACATCAATATGACATAGGGTTTGTATGGATTGAAAAAAATTATTATTTTTTGTTGAAATGTGTAATTCCAATAAAAAACATGCATTATATACTCATGACCAAGTACACAAACTTGATTTATCTTGATACATTATAAAAATAACAGATTACTCATTTTAAAATTGAAGGATGTAATTGCATATCAATAAAAAGGTTATTTATAAGGGATTATCTAGCATTTCAATTATAATTTATATAAATTGTTTTGTGCTATTTCTAAATTAAGAATTATTTTTACTACTTGAAAAGAATTATATTTCTACGTTTATGGGTTAATCATGGGATAATTAATTCTACCAGAGTTTTATTTTTATCAGATGTAATTATTTTAGTTTATACGTTAAATTTACTTTAGTTTCATTGTATATTATATAAATAATTTACTATAATAATTATTATGAAATTATGATACAGTGTTAATTTAAATTGTTTTATATTATTAATGTTATATATTTCATGCAATTTAAATTTATTTATTTTTTTTCTTATCTTATACTATAGATTTATTTTTATATAGATCCTAGGACATTGCAGTCAATTGTATTGACCTTTATCATAACTAGGTGTAATGTTAATAAAATGGTCCTTTATGATTAATAAAAATTAGCAATAATAAATTATTCCATTATAATCCAAAAACGCACGTTGATAAAGGATCCATTTATTAGGGTAAAAATATATTCTAATAAAAGGACCTTTTGTTAAATCTTTTTTGTTTTAATAAAGGATTCATTTATTAGATATTTTCTTAGAACTAATAAAAATATATTTATTTTAAATATTATCCAATCTCTAGTGCTTTTTAGAACAAATTAAATCCAATTATTGCATAAATTAAAAACTTATCTATTGTATTTAGTGATCAAACAACCATGAAAACATATCAGAATGAATTAAGGAAATACATTTTTTCATATTTTTTCCACCGACCAAGTATAAGTGTACAATTTGGGCTACCTGAGATAACACACATTAACCGAACCACCTATAAAGATATTCAAATCAATGTCTAAGAATAAACCCTTAGTCAGTACTAGTTATTCACATGTGGGTTAAACATAAAAGTTAATTTTTTTCTATGAAAAATAGAAGTAAATTTATCATGAAATATAGAAAACTATAGATCAATATAAACGAATAGATCGAAAAATTCGTGAGTAAATGAATATATCAAAAAACTAATTTTTAGATTGAAAAAGAAAAAAAAATACTCAAGATATATTCTATAATGTAGATGAAGTACCCTGATGGAATTATGCAAAATAGAAGAATCATGGAGGGATATCATATTTATAATTCTCATCTACATATAGACATGGGTCTGTTGAATTTTATTGATGATTCTAAAATTTTGGAACTATATTAAAGCATATAATTTATAACTAAGGATTAATTAGAATGTAATTATATCGATAAAAATATTGTTGACCTAATTATGGATCTTAACTATTTTTGTTGATTAGATTTTCAATTAGCATGGAACTATTTTTTCTTCATGTACCATAGTTTGAGTTCCGTTAAAGATATCCACTAATACTCTAGTATTATATGGTTATATTCCTTATCCATATAGATTGTAGCTTAAAGAAAAAATATCATTATTATATACAATATTAATTATCTATGAATCCATTTTTATTTTTCTATATACACTGTGTGGAATGAGATAATCCTCTATTAATTTCTCAATAAATAATGAGAGTGGAAAAAACTAACCACAATTATTATAGTTAAATAAAAATATATTTCTTGGATTTATATATGAAATTTCATGTTGGATTTTTTTTTCATAATAGTGAAACCTTATGTCACTATCCTTTTATTAAATATATCCCTAAATATATAATAACTATTATTAAAGTAAAAAATTAAACTAAATACAACTTTGTTATTGATTATAACATTTTACTACTTACATGGACGTGGATCATTAACAAGATCTTATATCTCCCTAATAAATAAATATCTTCTTTCCCATACTAAGATTTTTTTTAATATTTGATAAATAGAAATTGACAAACATTATTTTGATAAGGATTATTATGTAATAGATTTGATTTAAATTGAATATAAATCCATCATCATTGATTAATATCTTCTCAGGTACTGAAATTCAACGAAATATGATGAGTATTTTAAAAAATAATTTGTTTGACCATCAAAGTCTTTTTCTCAATTTTTTTTAACCTACAAGGTAAAAATTGTATAAAAAAAACATAGTGGATCCCATTTTTAAGAGATTAACCATAGAAATGAAAACCATCATAAAAATTTTATAAGTTAAATAAAATATGTTTTTATATTTTTTTTCTCATTCAATAGAATATATACATGTGTTTTAATCCATTGATAATTAGTCAATTCCTCTTTGTAAAACTAAAATTTAAATTCCCATATAAACCATGAAAAATTATGGTTCTCCATAATTTCAATTTAATTAAATGATAACGAGATATATTATTCTATAATATAAAAGGTGAAATTAAATCCTTGATCATAAAATTAGTATCACATCACTGACAATGTAAGCAACATAAGATACCTCACAAAGAGAAAATATAGCATAGTTTACATTAAGATTTTAGGTAAACAATTAAAGATATTATTTTAAATAATAATCTCCATTATAAGGATAAATTCACACACATCTAGTTATGAAACTCTATGTTATTAAATTTCAATGATTCATAATAATTTGAATTAATTATGATGGGTTATTCCACATGATCTCATCCTCTTAAAGATCACTAATTATGAATAATATGGGAAGATTCCTAAATTGTTGTAATTTGCCAACAATATATATTTACAACTAATTTTTTCATAGTAAAATTAATAAATTAACTTCAATTAGAGAAAACAATAAAAATATTTTCCATAAATTATCAGAATTTCATTAACAGGATGAAAATTATGACCCATTGATGGGATAAGTATTCCAAGGATATCGTTAGGTAAAGTATGAAAAAGGTAAATTTGTGATTATAATAAAAAAATTTATTTATCAATGTATATACATGTCTATATAACCATATGTATATAAAACTTACTAAATCTGATGTAATAAAATCTAAAAATTTACCAGTTTTAGGAGAGTGAAAAGCTTAAAATCATTAACTTACTAACTCACCAATTATAGTCATATTATTTTTGTGAAATGACCGTATTCCATGAATGTTTATAAATTATCGTATGTGGATGAATTATCAACATTGATTTTACCACATTGAGTATAATCTCTTAAGATATGACATTTATATTTTATATTTTTTTATCTATTTGTGTAATCATGGATCTTTAGTAAGAACCATTTTTTAACTTTTATATAATATACTAAGGTATTATCTATAAATGTAGATAATATATCATGATCCAAGACAAAGATTCATATTAAAACTATATGGTTAACTTCATAAAAATCAATAACACACTCAAAATATTCTATAAATTTTATAATTAAAATTTTAATTTATTTCTGCAACCTATTGTAGTAATATTTAAGATGAAAAGATAGCTTGAATATAAAATCATATTTTCATGAAATATTTATAAGATAATCTATATTTATTACATAATAATAGATACCATCAAATAAATAATGAAATAATAAATAATTTATATAGATCATTTAATTTAGGATAGTTTAAACCACTTCAAATTGTATCTCTCCTTGATTTATAAGATATATAACTACCATTCTCATGGTATAATCAATATCAAGCCTATTGTATTATGTTATACATAAAATATATCATATATATAATGTATATAGACCAATACTCAAATTTTATTTTATATTCTATATCCAAGGAAAAATATTTATATTTAAATTTATAAATTATTACACATGTAAAAATCCTATAATGTATTTCACCAGTATGTATATTTTTAATACTATATCGGTGTATATATTTTGACTTGTTCCAAGTTACATTATGGACCAATATCTATTGATATTTATCCCTAGAACATAGAGTGTATACCCTAATACCTTTATGGATAATCACTAGTTTAACCATGTATTAACCGATTATAGGATTGGTATAAGGGGTACCCTTATTAATATTTCATTAATATATATTGCATAGAAAACTATAATTATGCCACTACATTATTGTATTCACTCACTTCATAGTCATTATTAGTGAAAAAAATTCCACAAGGAATCATAAAAATGAATATAACATTATATCAATGCCTTCTTCAAACCTTATTGGACCTATGTAACATTCATACATGTTTGGTTTCCTTTGATTCTAGAAACAGCTCAAGATATGTCATATAGAAAAATTATAGTTTCTACCTTTTAAGGAATTGTATTTTTACATCTATTATAAAAATTTAATAATCATGAAAATATTATATTAAAAGTAAAATTATAATATATTTTAACATATATTCTTGTCCAAAATATTTACCATATTTTATACCTTCAAGTTATAGGAAATTATTGGTGACACATTTTGGTTTATAGGTGTTTTATTTCCTATCTATGTATTGTTTCATTTTTTACTATCCATTTCCATCAAATAAGATTTACTCATTCTAAAGGAATTATAAAATTCAATATAGGATTTCAATTTATGGTTTCTATTTCTATATTACTTGTTTCATTACCATCATAATATTTTGAATTTTCTAGTCAATTCATATCATATAAGAGTACATCATCCACTATGAATAACATGTCATCCTTACAAATGGCTAGAAAAACAAATCTAATTTAATATATAACTTCTCTTATATACTTAACTAGTAATATCATTTATAGAATATCATTTTAAATGGGTTCTTATAGATTTTTTACTTTATAATTAAAATAGTTGTGTATCCTAAGACTCAACTTCATCGAATTATATATTTCTCCAATTTAAAATATAGTGTAATTTCCAACTATAATGGTTTTATTTCATGGTTTTTATTTAAAATACATAGTTTTACGTAGGAATACCTATAAATAGTCAATTTATACCACATGTATTTTTATTTTTATTATGATTAAACATAAAAAATAATTCATATCCCCATACATGAATATATGATAAGGTGGGTTTCTTCTCATTCAATAACCGAAATAATATTCCACTAACTAATTTAGTCGGAACACTGTTTCATGTTAATTCCCCTAATTTTAATCCATATCCATAAAAGGGTGATAAAAATTAAATTGAATCATCATTTATATATCCATATTTTTTACTATGTGAATCATCTTATCACTATCACCATCCTACTAAGGTTTTTGAAGATATATTTTTTGGATAACATCCAATATTATTTTATATGATTTATTAATTATTCGATAATATATTCTCTATTACATCATATAAAATATTTTTTCATTTTCTATTTATGTGGATTTTATAAGAAAATATATATTTATTTAATTTTATAATGGAATCTTAATGACTCCCTAAAAGAGACATATCCATATTCACTAATGTTAGAGTAAAAGCGATGGTGTATGATATCCCATTAAAGCTATAATAGTAAGATGATCATGAAAAACATTTTGATCTAATTTAGTAATCTTTGTAGAACATTATATGTTAAAACTGAAAGGCACTGAAGTCCATTTTTATTGTAAATATTAATTGAATATATCTATGGTTTTTTACTCAAATGTTAATACATACCGTTAAAGGTGAAACAGTGTAAAACAATTATAATTTTTATTCTAATGTCAATAATGGAAAAAATAGTTTGTTATACGCCATTTTAATCAGTTTGAATATATATTATAAACCAAAAAAATATTCAATTCATGTGTTTAAAATATATTATTATGATATTAAACACATATACATATATTGTCTTTTGAAGGTAAACAAAACATATTTACAAACATAAAAAATACTATTTGGGTCCAAAAATGACACAACGATAATACTCTTGGTAATAATTGACATAAAATAACAATTATTTGAGTCGTAATGATAAGAAATTTGAGACAGTTCTCACCTATAACTAATATAATTATATTAGAAGAATTTACAAAAAAAATTAATTATTAATTTGATTTTTGTAATCTTCATTACCTTACTTTCTCCGTGTGAATTTTGAAAATTTAAAATAGATTCCAGAGAATAAAGTTTCCCTTATTGATTTTCTACCATATGAAATAATTTATACCACTCATAGAAATAAATGGAAGTGATTAAATTTTATTTATCCAATATAGTTAGCTATGATAATTTATTTATGGCATTAAATTCAATATAAAACATAATAAATGTAGTATATTAGTGTTTAGCCTTGATGACTATTTTAAAAATTCTTCATTATTTAATAATTTATCACTTAAATTACATTTTATCAAATCATTAAAATTTTAACATTTTATTTGGAATATTTAATTTCATATATATTTTAGTATGAAAAGATCCATATGTCCATTTTCTTCCTATATAATATTCTCATTCTTCTATTAAAATATTTTTAGATATTATTTACTCTTTATAATTATCATAACTCGTTGATATATGATATTTTTTGAGGATTCCAAAATCAATATTTCCTTGAATTTTATTTATTCAATGATTTATTTCAAATTATAACAAGAAATCTATGAAGATTACTCTGGATATAGATTTTGTGGCATCTTTCAATCACATTCATTAAAGATCATTGAAAAATAAAATATCCCTAATCATTTTCTAAAAAACCTCGGAAACACATATTTTTTTGTTTTTAGAGTATATTAAATGTTATTATCATGAAGGGTGCCGACCAGAAAGGTGATGTTTTTGGTGGAATAATATATAATTAAGTAATTAGTCAATTAATTAGCAATTTTATGTGATTATTTTATAAAAAATAAAAGATCCATTTATTAGTATATATTTTTGAATTATTTACTTTATAGTGAGTAAATTTTCTATGGGAAATGTATGAGATGTAATATACACAATAGGGAGATAAAAATATTAGTATTGGATTTAGATGATTGAATATGGAAATAGATAATGTTTCATTTTATTAATTAATGGTAGAAATCAAATGTTCATTGTTGAATTTTATCATGGTTAATTATTATAGAGGTAGGGAAATTGAAGTGAATGTATAAGTTCTATATATAATAGGGGTCTAGGATATGTAATTTTTATTTCATTTTTAACATCCTATTATATTTATTAAGAAATAAATTATACTATGTTCCTTATAGTGTGGTGGACTATAAATGAACTACATTGGTTGGAAAATAATAAACTTGGAATAGAGTATAGTGAATAGTTGATTCATGTTGTTCTATACCTTCATTCATATATGTTATATATATTAAGCATGAAAATTTTATTTTTCAATAAAATAATATACTTAATTATGATGAAATAATTATTTATATTAATGGAATATAATAAAGAAAATGATTAAATTATGGATCCTACTTGTTGATTTTATAAAAAATAAATGATATACTTTTCATAGATCAAGGGAGATTTTAAATACTATAGTCATATAATGATTGATAACATATGGATATATGAATTTCATAGGAAATTGAAAGGTATATTATTATATATGGATGATGGTGTGAGGATAATGTGTAATAGCATTCCATGATGATATATTTGATATCTTGCATAAAATTTGATTGTGATCTGGTATTATTTTTATGATTTTTTGGTTCTTTCATTGTTTTCATGGTGACCATTCCACTAAATAGAAATTGAACGATTTTAATCCAGATACATACAAGGGAGGGTCAAATTATATATTTTTCTATTCTAAATGAGTTAGGGGGATTTTTTGTATACAATATTCTATTGTATTTCCCTCAGTTTCAATATGGGTAGTTTTTATTTTCATATATGATGTGATGAAGAGATTTTAAACAGGATAATAGAATTTAAATTATTGGTAATTAATAGTTTTTAGTTTCTAATGGTACTATGTAATTATAATAATATTAAGGGGTAATGTTTATTGTTGGTAATTAATTATATTGATAACATAAATCATTAGAGTTAATTTTGTTTCTTATTTAGTGGTTTTAATAATGTAATTGATGAATTGCGGGAAAAAAATAAATTTTTTATCATGGTTAAGGGTATGGATGTGGATATTTTTTAGTGTTAAATTTTAGGTAGTATAGTTAATCCTTAAATATGGGATATTATAATCCATTCTTATGAGTAATAATAAAAAATATTTGGAGATAAATTCAAGGTAATTATAAAGCCGTTATGAATATCAATGATTATAATTTAAAATTGAAACTTATATCAATAGTTCTTGATGATAGTTCTTGGATATTTATTATTTATGGATTATTTATGATTCATTTACTGTATTGTTGTATGACTAAGATATTAGAGTTTGATGCACAATCATTAATCACTATTCCACCACTTATAGTGATTTGAGGTATATTTCAACCCAAAAACTAGTGGGAGTTATGGATTACAGATTATAAAACTCGATTATCTATTGTTTCCCCTCACACATATCCAGATTCAGGATTTAGAGTAAATAATTTTTTATATTGGGAGTAATATTGAGATAACAAGTTGGATTTTGTATAGAATCTACCTTATTTTTTTTCTTTTTAGATTTATCAATGTTTAAGTAGTATATGTATAATAGATTTTTTTAGTGATGATGGTTCTTTTTAGTTACAAATAGATGCATTTTTCTTGTAGGTTATTATGATTTATCACATTATCTCAAAGATCTATTAATATTACCTAAACACATTCACACTTTTTTGGAGAGGAACATGCACACCCCTATTAAAAATATATTATCTATCATATTTTTATGAGTATATTGGTGGAGGAATTGGTCATTAATATTGTTACCTCTATGAGTTTTTGAAGGTTTATATTTACATTTGATTTTGAGGTATACCATTTTGAGGTTATATAATTTCATCAAAAATTAGCAGTTGTGTAGTGTTGTGATATTTTATATTTATATAAAAATTTCATTATGCTTTACATTTAATATAAGATAATGTTTTTATATATTGAGGGAATTGTATCCAATGTGTGAGATTCATGAACTAAGTTCTATTTTGAAACCCATTTCCTATTAGAGGTAGTGAGGGAGTTTATATGTGGTCTTGATGCTAGTTTAAATGGAATCCCAACAACGTCAGGTCATGAAACAATAATAATGATATAGGATTTCATAAAAGCTTATTTGATTGAATGAGATCTCATGATTAATAATTTTGGAATGTTTTTTTAGTTTTTTTGGTCTATGAAATCTAATTTCATCTAGTCATTATTGTAAATTTTTTTATAAGTGTACACACATAAATAGATAACCATTTAATAAAAAACATATCATATACGTAAGAGTTCAAATTTATCTATGAATTTTTTATATTCAAAATAGAATATGTGTTCACATCAAAAGATACTTACATATGAATAAATAAATTTTAAGTGAAATTATATTAAGGTTTAATATCATTTTTGGTGTATCAAACAGTGATAAATCCACCAAGACCCTTGGGTGAGTATCTCCTTGTGATTTTCTATAATCATGTTATAAAATAAAAAATTATCTGATTATTTTCATTTATTTGTTTCTTCTATTACATGAATTATGAACAAACACCTTGTAGGGACACCATCATTTACAATATTAGTCACCCACATGTAAGGTAGAAAATGGGTAAATGACTTAATAAAATGAATAATGGACAGGAAATCCTGTACATCATAAAAATAAAGGGGGTAATACATGGATAATTAATATTAAATTGAATAATTATTATAATTAATTTAACTATACAATAAATATATATATAAATTTGAAAATAAAAATTCTCATATTGGTTTATCTCACAATCCTTCATTATGAAATGACATAATTTTAATAAATTAAATATCCATTAAAAATATTCCCAGTGGTATCACTTAATAATTATAATTAAATATGTTAAAATTATTTATAAATATATTATCGTCTCTCTTATAAAAGTAAATGAAATTAGTTTTTTTAAAAATGCTACATAAAACTTCCTTCCTAAAAATGATATATGTAATTTCATGTACATTATGTGTGAAACTATTAATAATTCCACATTAACTAGTTGACATAGTACGTTTTATAATTCAAATCTAAGAACTCTAATAGTTATTTTTACTTGATATATTAGAGAATCATGACAGAAGTCATTAAATATGGACAGTAACTAATATAGAAACCACAAAATATATGAAAATTGATTCATGTTGTACATAGTTTCTAACACACTGTTTATCTCATTAAGATTTTATAGATGTGTATAATGTATTGAAAATTCTGTATTATATGAAATGTCATCTAGAACCACTTTACATGTAATAATTTCATGTATATGTAATGTATATAGGCTTGAGATTTGGGTGCTTGTAGGAAAGTTTAGCAAACATTTGGTATTATAAACTCATATTCATATAACATTTCAAATATTTAAACCAAAATTAAATCATGATGAATGATTCCTGGAAAAAATAACAATTTTTTAATCTAAAATCAGAATGAGTACATAGATACCACTTAAAATATCAAGGAAAAATATAAGTATCATGGAAACACATCAGATTTAAAATTTTCTTATACTTCATAACATAGATACCAATAATTAGACATAAAAATTTAAATTCTAAAATATGATTAACAAGTATAATATATAGATGAATATTAATTTAAAAAAAATAACCAAATGTATTTTTTCACTCTACACTCACCTCCACTTTAAACAACAATTCCCTAAGGCAGTGATGGTTGTGTCTCCATCCCCTCCCTCCCTATGAGAGGGGGGATTCTCTCCCTCCACCATCTTCCTACTCTAGGAATCCAACCTTCCTTATGTTCTCTAACCCTATATCACAACCTTCTTTTTCACAAGATTTTTCTCTACCCCTATGTTTTCAAATATTCTCAATGCCTCGCCTTAGCTGGAACATTCACAAAAGGAGTTCTTAGAGGCATAAAATCTTCTCAATATGACATTGGTGGCTCACATTAAGAAACAGCAGCCTTTGGTTGATGTATTCAACAAGTTCTATTTAGCTATTGGGGTCTATAGGTATGAGCATTGGTTGTCTTCCTGAATATCTATATTTCATGATATGTTTTTATTTGGAGGAAGATCAAAATCTCATATAGTCTAGAGATCCTTGATCCATCAAAAAGTGTTTCTTTTACCTCATCCAATGGGATTATGATTTCCACTTGAATTTTGACACTCCTTCTATAGTGGTGTGAGTAAGGTTTCAAGATTCCACTACCTTTTGAAAATCCATATGTTCTATGTATTATTGGAAACATGGTTTGTCATTATTTATGTGATTATATTCACATAAAGGAGGTCTGATGACTAATTTCACATCAAATCTATGTTGAGGGAAGCATCTCAAGACCTTTAGTGAAATGGGTTTGGATTGCGGTTGGGGAAGAATTAAAATGTCAGTAGGTAGAGATTTATGATTGTTGGACTAATTTTTGATCTTCCTATACATGGTTGGGGAATCCTAAATCATTTTTTTCATGGATTCATGGTCTTTCATGGAAATTTTTCTATTCCTTGAGCAATGTTCGGGCCTTTGATTTCCAAGTCCTTTACAATGATTCAGTTTGGGTCAGCTCAGGTTGTATGTGACCTGTGTTAATAAAGAATGATGATATCTGATCCAATAGTGGTGGATATTTTTAATCACCTAATATATGTTTTAGGTTCCTGTAGGCCGTTGAAGGGCCATATAGATCGAAAGGATCTATAAAGGTTATCACAGTTTCTCCTATGTAATAAGGTTTACTTGAAGGGTTGGGGAATGATCTCAGGGGATCATCTCTAGAAATTTCCTCAATCCCGGCTCAGGAATAGGTAATTCAATCTGGTTTCAGTTTTCATTTTCTTTACTACAAGGGAACCACAAAAGAGTCAATGATTTTTCAAAGGCCAATATAGTTGTAGTGTAACCAGTGAATGACTTATATTTCAGAAAGGGGCCCCAGGCGGGAAATGATGTGTTCCATGGTCCTGAAACTTATCAATAAGTATTATATCATGAGACTATTATCAGGTCCAAATATTGAGGAGATATAGAAGTTATCAATCTTGGAAATCACTTTTAAGGGTTTCTGGAGGAAGGGCTAGTTTTGGAGAAGGAACCAACACACACATCCCTCTCTAGTGGAGGTATGGAGGATATATTATTGGTTCCGAATCAACGGATACACAAGACAAATTGGACATACTAATTACATTACAAAAGGAATATCCCTTGGGTGATCAAGTTTTCTGTGAGGTTGATTATGATGAATAGATTTCTAGACAAATCTTTATTAGCGGTGTTGAGGGACTATTTAAAAGAATTAAAATCCAAATGAAGAAGAAGGATTGAAAGTGGAACTACAGTGGGGGGGGGGGGTTCATTGTGGTTAAAGGTAAGAAAACTAAAGAGAGTAAAGACAAATCCAAAATGTGTAATATTATGTAAACCAGATCAGAAAGAAGGGACAAGGAATAAAATGTGAACCAAATCCTCAGGACCACGAATGGCTGATGGTTTGGATAAAGGAAGTGGAAAGATAAAGTCCAAGTGTTTATACATTAAGGATCAAGGGAATGGTGGTTCATTGTAAAATAAATATGGAGTGAAAGAGAAATACATTGTTCTAATTCTAGGTATGAAATAATGGAATTGAAAATCAAACATAATGGACAAAGGAAAGAATTGGATAGAATATTAGAAAGAATGGTTTGAATTAATGTTATCAAGGACCAAAGGTCTTAGATAAATCAATAAGATTTTATTTTGTCATGGGGATTAAATGAATGGATGATAGACTCAGAAGATTACTTCCGGACATGGGATAAGATAACCCTCATTTTGAAGACATAATCTAGGAAGACCAGAGTATGAAGGTTAAAGCACTTCAATGTTGACTATAATGGGAAACATATTCTAATAATATTAGTTTTTTAATAATTATGTGACCTTATTTTGTGTTGTAGGTTCCTTGGCATTATACTAGCTCAATTATCCAATTTTTCCCCAAAAGTGATTTTGAATAAAAATTTAATTTTCAGTAAAAAACGAAAATTCTTTTTGAACTTATTCTCACCATTCGTTGTTAATGACGATTTGATATTTAATCGAATTTTAATTTTTTTGCCTTAAAACCCCGAAATTATTTTCCTCATGTGATATTAGTACATAATTTATGAAAAATATAATATGGTATTTGTGACATAATTATTATTATAGAAATATAATATAATACGTACCTTTTTCCATTGTGATTGTTACAAAATCGAAAGGTTACTCATGCGTTTGTATGGCCTACCATCTCCATGATTGTAATTTGGTTCATTTATTTCCATAAACATAATTTTTATTAGTTTTAAAAGTATTATTGAAGTTTAAATATGATAATTATATCAAGATTTTTCTTCTAGATATGATAGAACAATGACCTCTATAAACATATTTATCCTACCGACGTAATTTTGGACATATGAATCTAATATCATCATAATGTCTGACATAAACATAATTTATTATGTAATTAAATATAAAATATGAATATATAAAATAAAAAAAATAATAAATTTGAGAAAGGTTCTTAATAATGTAAATAATTAACATAGGTTTATTATTCAAGATGATAAAGAACATACGTGACTTGTAAGAATAATTTGATTAGTAATGATATATATGGATTATCATCAAGATCATTTGGTTATTTATATGGAAATATTAGATTAGCATTTATTCATAACATATTATCCTCCATTCTCATGTTAACGATCAAATAGAATGATTTTTCAGTTATTTAGCTTTTTTATTGACTATGCATTATTTACTGATGATATCATCCACAATATTTAAAACTTTCATAGCATATTAGATCACCCTTATTTTGTTTCTTTTTACCAGGGAATGGAGAAGGAATAATTGAATGAGTTTGAGGATATAAAATATTTAGATTCAAAATATTTTATACTATTTTTTAAAATGTAATGTGAGATTCATGTTTATATCTAGTTTACCAAGACTAATAAAATTTTTATTTATTCAGGATGAGATATCCTATATGTTATGAAAATTTAATTATATTACCATAAGATATAGGATACTGAATATAAGGTTTTTATAAGATTAATTATCCAAGGATTGATTGTTGAGGCCAGAGTGAACTCTCAAACAACAAAGAAACATATTATTTTATTTCATCTAGGAGAAATAGTTGGTCACTAAAAATTGTAGAACTTCAACATTCAATAGAATCCTCAACATTGTTATATGTTATAATGATTATGTCCACTCTATTTATACAGATTTCCCTTATTCATAATGAAATTAGAATTTCAAATCCATTTTAGTTTATCTTTTCCAATGATTCATGGGATATATTTATTGCATGTGCAAGAAAAATATACCTATTTGGGTCACTTTGATAATTGATGACATAATAGTTATGTTGTACTATGATAAAACATTAGAATAAATATTATATTACCAATAAATATTTATAATCAACATTGATGTCCTTTAAAAAGATACCATAAAGTATTCTTTTATAATGTATTCCCATTCCATCCAAATTAAATTTGGATCTTGTGTTTTCCCAACAAATAGAGTGAAAATTTAACCTACATGATAAGAATTAAATCCTATATAAAATTCTTCCAAAAAATTCCTTAATAATGGAATGAATTATAATTATTTAAGAAAAAATAAATAAATATAAATATATGAAAAACATGCAGTAATTCAAAATATAAAAATATAAACAAAACAGATCATACTCTGAACTAAAATATGATAATTGAATTAAGTGACCAAAAATAGGTTATAAGTTAGGTTTAAAATTAACCAAATTTCAATTTCAGATCAGTTTATTTTTACTCATGCTATTATCTATTATTTATATGAGGTAAATTATTTTATTTTTCCTTAATTCAGTATATTTTGTTAATGTCGTCAATTTATTTTTTTCATCTGGTTTTTTCATTTTGTTCATGCATTCAATACACTTTGATCATTCAGTGAGTTAATTTTTTTCATGTTGTCGTTTCATTTATTTTACATGGATAGTACATTTTTGTCATTTATTCAAATTATTTTTTATTCATATAGTGTTCAGTTTGTTTTCTTGGGCCTAGTTCTAAACATAGATTTTTTTTAATAATGGTCAGTTCTAGACCTAATTTTTTTTCACAGATGATCAGTTCCAAAATTAGCCAATTTTTTGCTCACAGGGACATTTAAAGAAGGCATAATTTTTAATCAGAGTTACTTCATAAGGTTACTTATCACAGTTACTTATCAAGGTAAATCGAATTTGATACTTCTCATGATAACTTTATGAGTTATTACAATTATTTAAATTATAAGAAATAATAATAAATTGGATCAAGGATCGAATTCAACACCTAATTATATGAAAGTAATTTCAAATCACATAATATAGACATATATATCTGAATCACTTAATTCATAACCCTACACTTATCTAATTTAATTTATTCTCCTCATGAATAGTCATTACCAATATGAAATGTTCATATTTTACATATCAATTGTTCATAGTTTTGATCATTTATACTAATGTTAACATTATGGTGTTTGAATTTGTTATATATTAAATGTTTGTTGTGTCTAGGTTATTAAATTTACAATTAGTTATGATTTATAATTATTGATGAATTTCAATTTCAATTCAAGATTATTTTCCTCTTTATCCTTGAATATGAAATCGATAACAAGTATGTTTCATTGATTCTTGAAAATAAAATAGCATTTTCATATTTAATGAATTAAATATTAAAACGTCTCTGGAATAAAAAATTGATTATTTATAGAATAATATAATATTATACCAGTAATTAGGTTCCCATAGTCAGTCATGACATAAATTCATATTATTGTTCGTATAGGTGGTTAAACCGACCCAAACATGATCATACCCTGATTTAAGGACTGATTATGCGGTCTTTTTCTTGAAAATAATTATAATCAAAGAAAAAGTGTCCTATTTAGTGTTTATTTTTGTGATATATTATAATTTTATGTAATTATAAGAAGAATAAATGGATATAAAAAAATTACACAATCTGAATAAAAGGGTATCCTTTTAGAACATTTATTTCTGATTATTACATTCATGACGTTCTTTTACTTATCCGATCATTAATATGTTCTCTAATTTTTTAAAAAAATACCATATTACATCATAATAATAATATATATCCTTAAATACAAAACTTAGATCCATCCTAGTAAAGTGGTAATGGAAATAAAATACTGTGCATTATGGAGGCGGTAATACACAAATTGAAAAAGAATTTTTTTTTTAATAAACAAAATGGTATATGATTAATAAATTATAATACAATTAATATTTTAACATTAAATTATAAAAATTATACTGATATAATTATATAATTTTATATATATTAAAATTTTAATGATATTAATTAATAATAAAATCTTAGTAGTTGAATATACTCACTTGGGGACCTGAATTTTCCTTGGAAGTCTCATTAGAAATAAAGTATTTATGCTAAATTATGGAAAAAAGAAGATTTTGAACTTGGGAGTGGGTTATAGGGGAGAAAATTTCATAGTTTAAATATGTAATTAGAATGATAGGTGAGTTTTAAAGTGGTGGAGATGTAACTTTATGCGAGTTGATGTGTAGTTTTTGGAGTAACCTTCATATTTTAAATAATGTTAAGTTACTATTCAAGGGTAAATGTTCAAAAAATGGACAGATATGTGGGGATTTTGTTTTTTGTACGAAACTAAACTCAATAATTCCATTTAGAGTGATCTTGGAGTGTTTTAGTGCCTATTTTTCCTTTTTAACATTTATTATAATTTAACTTTACTATGGTAATTAATTTTTATCCTTAGTAATATTATTTATTTATAGATATTAATATTGAAACTTTTTCCTAATTAGATACTTTAAAATTAAAATTAAAAAATAATTTTATGAAAAATGATTCGAAAATTTGTAAAAAATAATTTTAAATTATACGCACTTAGTCGTTTAAAAATAGTTTCTAGAGAAATAATGTTTTTAATATTTAAATTTACATATAAGATATAATTACCTGAGATAATGGTTTGAATATCATAAATTGATTTATTATGAAAAACAGAATGGGTATGATTCTATCATGGAATTAAATAGTTGAATATCCCTTGAAAATAATAGATTCAAAGAAAAGACTTTTTTTTATTAAAGTGACATTTTAATTAGTTCTAAAAATGTTGGAAATAAGATTTATAAGTTCAAGGAATATTTTAGAACTAATATTTTTATTCATTAAATTTATATTTTATTACTTTAACAAGTTTTAAAATATATGGGTCATTCTAATATAATGATAAAGTCAAACAAAATTGAAGATTCATGAAAACTACATTTTCAACAAAAAACTATCCTTTTTAGAATAACTTGTTAAAATACTTCTAAGCTAATTATTAAAGGATTAATTCAAAATTGAATTTATTTTGTTGAGTATGAAGTTATAATATTAATATTTTAAATAATATCATGAATAATGGACCGTTACAGGGAACATTGTGTGATAGATTATGATATGGTGTTTGTATGATATAATAGGGTCTCCAAGATTACCATATAAGTCAGTAAAACCCCATGAACGAGACGATATTAGGAAATATTCATAATTTAAAATAATTTCTAGTGTCATTATGATTATTCTCATTTTATATATTGTGTTGAACTGAATATTGAAGGCGAAATGATTTTTGTGAAAAAACATGTCAAAATTAAGGATCGTTAGAAGAAGGTTCTATATGAATGTGTTTTTCATTTATTCTATATCATGTGGTGGATTGGGTATTATTGGAGATAATTATAGAGTTGGAGCCATAGATAAATTCCCTTTATCCCATTTTATTTGATTCTGGATTTTTTGTTTGATTATTTTCATGATCATTAGTTGTATGCTTTAAAAACACTTGGTTGTTTTTATGAGTTAGTTTCCATTCCATGGTGTCGAATTTGTTTTAGACTTACCCATGACATGTATCTCACCCAATAGTTTTTTTCATGTTATTTAGTGATTTTGTGTTTTCATTCATTTATTACATTGGTGGGAGGGTGTTTTTCTTGAAGTAGGAAGTTCTCTAAGAGGTATCACATGAGGTGGTTGTTCAGACACCCTTTTTCCTTATTTCCAGGGTTGATTTTTAAAATCATGAGGGTATTAAATTTTTTAGAGGTTTATGATTAAAATTAATATTTTTTTAGATCCATTCCTTTTTAATTTGGGAGTCCATAGATGATTGGGAGGAACATTCATGAGTTAAAGTGTAGTTGGGATGAAATTTCAGTAGTAGATAGTTCCTATGGCGTGGGGTCTATAACTGCGATACAGTGGAATTATTTTTTTATAGATATATATCCTTTTGACATCAGGGTACAACTATTGTACGTTTTTATATCTCTACCTCTAGAGAGGTAGTGGAGGTGTGAAGGAAGGATGTGGTGTAACAACATGGGGCCAATTTTTATATAATTTTATATTTTTAGAGGTATCTATGGAATAAAGGTAGACTATGGAGTAGTGGCATGGGGGATTAGTTTTCAATTATATACCACTAGAGAGATATTTTTTATATGGGATGGGGTCAATCCATGGAGTCTAGATGTCTGAGTTCCTGTATCTTTTCTATTTGGTGGGTGACTATAGCATGGAGCCTGAGGCTACACCATGGTGTTAGCATAGTTTTTCAGGATAAAGATTAATTAAATTTATTTAAATGGTATATATACTATTATTTATGATGTGGGTCTAGGATTTTAATTTGGACTGATATTCTTGTAGTGTGTTCATTATTTATATACAATATAATTAGCAAAAATCCAATATTCTATAGAATAATTAAGGAGTCTGTGCCATTGAATTCTATTTTAATAACCATTTATAAATTTTTAATTGAATCTTAAAGCTCTATAATTTATCATTTATCCTTAAAAAACAAGTATAATTGGGGACACTTTTCAACATCCTTTTATATCCTATTTCTAGGATTAATCCCCTAGACTTGATAGATCACATCTTAGTGATCTGAGGTTAGTTTTATCTTATATTATGGTTTCATTAGCATTTATTATTCATCATAATTCTATATCAAGTTGTTATATTATATTTTTTTATAGTTTATATAGATTATTGATTGAGGGATTGTATTGGGTTAGTGCTTTATGGATCTTTTTTTCCTGTAGAACATGTAGTTAGAGTTTGGTTCATGGTATTCCATTCTTTTTTAGAGATCATTGTTATATTCTTATTAATGAAGAGGATAAATTAACTATATTGATTTATGGTGTAATTTTAATATTATCATTTTGTAATCCTTTGTATAATGGTGTAATTATTCTAATAGATTTTAGAACCTGATGATTTCAATGAATCTTGAATTTTTATTTTGGGTTTTTGATTGATTTAGGTTTTATGATTTTTGATTCCAAATTATTTTAAAATATAATGTTTTATATTTATGTTTTAGTTGTTCTTATGTTTAGAATGATTAATTATATAGAAATTTTACAAATAATTTTAAGACAAATTAATTTTAATTATGCAATTAAATAATTGTGGTCCAAAAAAGATATATGTTCTTCTATGTTTTTAATAAAAATTAAGGAAACTCTTAAAGAGTTTTTATTCAAATTCCCAGTGGTTGGTTGTTAAAATTCTATATGTTTCCTATTAATGGAAGGCTCTGGATAATAATACTATTAATTAAACATAATATTTAAATTTTTTAATAATGAAAATTTCATTGGGGCTGATCAATCATATTATTTTTATCAAAGGATTTCATTAAATTGTTAAATGGTATTAATTCCTTTTCATCTATGAAAATAATTCTTTTGATAAGTATGTGTTCTCTAAGAATATTATATATTTATAATGAATTTTTGGTAACCTTGTGTGGTTAATTTCCCTTGATGATGAATGGGCTAGGAGATCATGGGTTCATGATTGGTAGTTTCTTTTATATGTCTAGGAACCTTGGTGAGAGATGGGTTAGGAGCCCTAGATGCGGTGATGGTTGGTATTTTTTATGGAGGAAAAATTGATGTTATGTGTAATGGTGTGGGAAACTGAGGTGGTTGTAATGATTTTAGTTAAATTATTTCTTATTTAATCTTATTTTGGATATTGAATTGAAAATAAACTATTCGATGGATATTATTATTTTTTGTTTCCCACTACATAATGTAGTCATACTCTATGTATAACATATGTGTTTTTTAAATGATATCTTAGGTGGAGTCCAAGATTACCCTGATAATTTATGAATTATTAATGAATAAATGAATCATCCTTTAGATATGGTGTTTATGATGGAATTTACGTTAAATATTTAGTATCTTATTAATGGGAAACATGGGATGGTTAATTAGGATGCTTTAAGAAGAATATGATAGAAAATTTGAATGTTTAATGATGATGAGATACTTGAGAATATATGTAGACAAAATTAAATGTGTATTCAACTAATGGATTAATAATATTAAAATTATAATCATGGGAAATGTTAATGTTATTTAAATAATGGTAAATTAATTTTGTAATAAGGAGATAAAATTCGTGTGTTCTTATTTATAACCTACACCTTAGCCGTGGTATTTCGGGGTCTTGTGTGATCACATGCACATATGAGTTTAAGGATAGATTTTCCATCACTATAGTTTGTGCATGATATAATTTATATTTTTTATGGTTTCAAATGCTTCCCCACCCACATTTGAAGGGAAACCAACACCCAAATGTTTTGGGTGGTTTTTTCTATTACATCTAGGATGTTTATGAAACAAATGTATAATATATCTATCTTCCTTACTCTCCCATTGGGCATAGATGAGTAGGCATAGTGATGGATATAATGGATTATAGTATAGGATGAGTTTCTAAGAGGGATGTGAAGGATCTTTATTTACTAATCATTTATGTGTAGGAAATAATGGATTGAGGTATAATAGATTCTTTTATATGGTTGTGGTGGAAATGTCTTCCCATGAGTTTATGTGTATGGGTTGTGATGACTTGAGGTATAATATGTTAACACAATTTTTAGTGGATTCCATACATGAACATGGTTAATTATGGGATAATGTGAATGATGATATGGGTTTGTGGATTCATGCTAACATGAGATGTTGGTCCATTCATGGAATTTTGGCAGGTAGGGATGGGGATCAACTCACATTAGGGATGATTAACTTATATAAGGGATGAGAATAGGATTTGAAGAATTAGGGTGTGAGAATGAAAATCTAGGCGAGATGTGGGAGTGGGGTACCTTCATTTATATAAATGTTATGTTTAAAGAATGGATTAGTTCTAAGTGTTATTTAGTGGATGAGACATGGTGAGGATGGGTAAAATAGAATTACCTACATAGAAAAAAAGTTAGTTTAATTTGTTTATTCCATGTGAATTTGTATTTTTCATTCAAATATTGAAAGAGAGGTTATATGGAGGATATTATGGTATATGAATTACATTCTCTCCATACGTAAATACAAACCATTTTTAGGTATTCTAGGATTTGATGGTGATTAGGTTGGACTTTAATAGCTCATAGGAGTTATTGAGTAGCTATCAGTATTTTTTGGAGTTCATGGTAATTTCTAAGTTTATCATTTAGTAAATTACATTGAAAATCATAGTTTCTATATTTCATTAAATTAATTGATACTTAATTTAGTGTATGCATGGTATAGTTTGGCAGTTTATCATTCTTATATTTGACTCCTTAAACTATATAAATGGTAATTAATCCCATGTGTTAGATTGATATACCCTCCATGATAGTTACCAACACATGTCCTATTAGAGATGGGTTTCAAGTGTCATTATTTCTCTTCATTTAATGATATCCCTAGAGGGTACCTTTTTAGGGAGGGGGTAGGACACCTTAAATCCTATGATACGTTCTTAAAAACTCATTTTGTTTTGTTTCTGGTATACTTATCTCTGCATATTTCATTATTTATAATTTTAAAAACATTTACATATAATGTGCTTTATAAATATATATATATATATATACATATATACAAATATAGATGTATATATATATATGGGATATATATACATGATTAGTTATATATATTTATATATTATTTTATAAATACCCATAAATTTATATTTATAATAAATATACAATATATATATATATATATATTATTTTTTCAAAACATCTACCCGAGGGTTAATGGCGTATTGTGGTGGTGGGGGAACGAACCATCATGTCAGACACTTTTTTTCATGTCTCTTTAATGAAGTTTAAAATGGGGTTTATTCATGAGAATGTACCACTGAATAGACTATGAGATTACTTGAAAAGGGATACCCTAAGGAGGATCATACTCTATATCTATTGGTATAAGAGAAAGATTCATGGAGAGGTATTTATGATGACAGATGGGGATTATGTGTGTCCGTTTCCTCTCTCATTTTCAATTCCTAGGGATCGAAGTTTATAAACACATATGATTAAAATCCAATTCTTTTTTCATTTGGGGTTTCAGGTGTTGCAGCCCAACCCAAGAGGCCATTCATTTTAATCCTTAAAATTTTATTCCTCATTACCAAAAAAATATATAATTGAGATAATTGTGAGGATCCACCCTATTAGGTAATGTATATATAGGATATCCATTACCCTAGGAATGCATACTTGAGAGGAAAAACCAGTGCACCTTTTTATTTGATCATACATATCTGGAAGGTTTGTGGGAGGTTCCGTCGTAGTTCCCCTTGAATGATGGATCCATGGAAAGAGGTTCCCTTACACTTTTGATAAGAAAGAGAGATCGAAGGGTGGCTTTGGCAGGTGCAATTTGGGTGATCTGTAGAGGGTATCAAATAGAGAGGACTTGGGAGGGCTAGAGGTTCATTTTTTAGGCAAGGAATGGGTAGAATAGCGGTGGGTCACATAGTGTAGACTTAGGCATACTAAAGGTTCTTCACATATGTTGTAAATGGGTGGACTGATGTTGCATCATGTAGAGTGGACCTTGGGTAATAGAGGCTTCCTCACACAAGGTGGACCTAAGCGAGCTGAAGATTCATTTTGGGAGATGTAAAACATGGGAAACAACACACCAGGGAGGTCTTACTCTAGGTTCTAAGGGTCTCCTTAAGTGTCTTTGGATGACTGGTGGTCATGTTTTAATCTATATAAGGGACCATCTCCCTAGTGGTTTTAAATAGGGGTGGTTCCTGTCAAGGTTCATGTAATTGTAGACTTTTAGGGACCTCAATCAATAGACTATTTATAATTAAAACTTCTTTTATAGGATTAATTATCTACCTAAGGGATTGGAGGACTTGGATGAGAGATATAAGAAATAAGAGCTTCAAGAGGTCTCTTTATCTTACAGCCATTTCAAATGATGATCCAAATGGTAATTTTTATAGGCATTATTCAAAAAAATATGTGAAATTGGTTATCCACATAGTTCCATCATGAAGGTGTGCCACATAGGACCCTCGTGTAGGTATTGTCTCTTTATGTCTTTATGCGTTGGTTTGGACTAGATGAACATCGTGGTCCAAATGTGAGGTCTTCTTGAGATTTACTTGAGTGATTTGTTTCTACTTTTCCCCTATAATACTTGAGAAAATTTATCATAAATATTTTCATTCACTTGTGAAAAATTTGTGTAAAATTTTCCCCTCAATATTTGGTCTGATCAGAAGAAGAGGAGTTGATCTTAAGATAGAGACTAATAGAGATGTTGATGAATTATTAAATCATCTATTTCCATGTTCTTTTGTTCCTGTAGGTTCCCTCAAAACATCACTACGTAAATATAGTGAAAAAATAGAGACAAAATATGGAGTATAGGTGTTTACCACACTTTATAGTCATGGAAGTTAATCATGTATGTCATTCACATTGTTCAGCAATGATAGTCAGCTGCACTTGCTGGACACACAAGTGATCAGGCATATATAAGTAGAGTCGCTTGTTTGGATCATTGGTTCATGAATTAACATATGTTATTTTATCATTCCACACAAATCTACCTCATATCCCTCTCATAGTCTTATTTCACCCCAGTCATCTCACATTCCTTAAGTTTGTACACTAATATGACCTCAGGAAAAACTGCTTGAGCATGTGAACTGTGTGAGGTCAGTTGAGAGTGTGACCTGTATGAGGTCACTTGATCAATTGACCTATGTGAATTGACTTGAGTGAGTGACCTATTTGTGGTTAAATGATCTTGTTTCTTATGTGATTCCAATTAAGAGAGTGACCTATACAAGATTATATGAGGGAGTGACCTATGCAAGGTCACTAGTATAATTTTTAATGAAAACTCCAAGTAATATCACTAAAACTAGTGAAAATCTTGGTGTTTCTTCTATATAATACAAAGGGAAACCTAAAGGATCTATGACGGAAAAGATTCTATACTTTTTAAATAAACGATTGACATAGCTAGTATATATTATTATGAAATGTGTGAATCCTCCCTTTCAGACCTCACAAAATAGTTGAAGAAGTACCAGCTTGTGTACCCACTAAGTGATCAGTTTCCACTTTATAAGCATTGTATTATGAAAGATGAAATCATCTTAAATACGTAGAGTAATTTACCAAAGTCTTGTTTCCTGTACCACACAAACTTTCCCACTTCTGATATCTCTTCAAGAGGTTTGTTCAGTAACGAGGTAATAGAACCATACAATCGTGTCATGCATCATATTTTATGTGCCTAAAATGTGAATCCTCAAACCACGAATTCAAAGACTCTCTACTATAAATTGATCTTCCATGATTTCAAGTAAGATCAATCAAAAGGATGAAAAAAGTATTGAGACTTGTATTCTGGAGTGGGAGTCAACCCTAAATCGATGTGAGTGTACTGGGTGTTCTAAACATGTACATAATTTATAATCTAGACAAACACAATAGAGATTTATGAAGCTATCTGGGTGGACATAAAATTTGTTGTAAAATAATTTATACATAATCCATAAGATCTTGATTTATTGGAGACCTCATAAAAATACATTCCATATGAAACACACCAAAGTTGACATTTGTTTATGGGGTTTATAAATGTTCTTGAGAGAACCTATTCTCACAGAAATGTGTGATGAATTTATCCTTCCAATAGGAACATGGATTGATATTGAAAGAATTATGGACTTTCTCTATGAAGTATTATTGTTGGCCTGAAATGAGCTAAAAGGACCCTAACCTGAGTGATGATACTAATTCTATGACATGGATGAAGGCCTTCCTAAAGAAAGAAAGAGAGGGTGACAGTTGCTAGCACCCAACATGATTTCCTTCATTTTAGAAGTAGGTAATTCTTGATATTTATTCCTATATTATAGAATATAAGCTATTATTAGTGGGGGTATAGAATCAATTATTAAGTCACTCTGAATAACTATCTCTCCAGATTTCTAGAAATGTTGTAGAGTACCTACCTACTGTCAGTCTATGAATCTAAAGTTGATGCATGGTTAGGGATGTTTTTATTGCAAAAAAGTATAAGAAGGAAAGAAAATATGGATGGATTCCCATATGTTATAAAATATTTACTGATTCATATTACATAAATTCATAGTGAAATAAACATATCAATTTTTAGTACCCTTTCAAGGGATATTAGTGTGGATTACTAAACACTTTAGTTCTTATGTAGCTCTGAGTGGTGTTGAAGTCCCTAATGGTTGGTTTCATACATTCATATAATCATTTCTATAATTCAACCATTGTATTTGAATTATGATGAAACTATATAGAATATAAAAATTCTAGGATAGTTTACCTTCTTTACATACAATGATCTGACTACCAGAGAGTTCATTGACAATGACCTGGTTGATGATATCTTGAGGTTATACAGGATCTAAATTAGAGATAGTGTGTTGGGAGACCATATTGATAGGTAGGTCAAATGTAAATTATATTACCAATACATATTTTCTTTTCATTTCAAGTATCTACAACAATGTAAAGTATGTCTCCCCAAACATGTTTAGTTTGAGAAATATTAAATAGTGGCCCAAAAATTCTGTATCCTTGTGGATATGAAGGTATACCAATCATCAATTATACTACCTCTAACATATGAATCAGTTAGGTTAAAACCTAGGTATTCTAGTTCCTGGTTTTCATCCTACCATCAAGGGGAGTTAACAATAAGTGTTCACTGAGTCAAGGAAAATAAGACTATTGGATCTAGAAAGTGTGGTAGGAAGGCACATCCAGAGGTGATAAAACCGAAGCTCCAATGTAATATAAATCATCTCAGACATGGTCTATAGAGGATTATAGGTTTGAAAAGGACATATCATTCATGCCAAGGTGGTCTTGTCATTTCCACTGAGAGGAGACCTGATATTTGATCACATAACATTCTTCTAGAGTTGAGAGGCCCAAAAGTTCATTTATCTCAAAATATGTTGGGTTTTACATGCAACCAGAAACATCACAATATGATTATGTGTAGCTTAGGGAAGTTAGAGTTAACAAAGGATTAACCCATGAAATTATAATTTTATTGATAATTATCTAATCCACAATACATATCCCATAACTTGGGGATATTCGAGAACCCTCTTATCTTCACATTGACACCAATTTTTCAAAAGTGGGAAGTATGTTCAGGAGTTGGATGTGTTAATATATGTGATTTATAAAAAAATATTTTCCACAATTTGGGTAACTAGTTTCTTAAATTAAGGTGCTACTGAGGTAGTATCTTACCTATCCATTGACGAATGAGATGAATTTATCAATTCTGGTGCTCTAAGATTCTTTCACTTTCCTTTGAATCCATAGTCATTACTGAAAGTAGATGGAATTATATTTACTACCCAATTTGAAATATAAAATGTGGCATTAACAGAATCAGCCTCATCGAGATATAATTCTACGAGAAACATGTTTGAGGTTAAGGGGTCCATCGATGAACCCGAGGAGTTATATCTATATCATCGATTAATGGAAAGGGATATGGGGGGAGGAAACATTTTACAATTCCATCATCCATGTCTGAGAAGACCAACTAGGCCCCCACCATCTCAGGTGACAAAAAAAGATGGAAGAGATGTTGGACATGTATATGCGTCACAGTACGTATTTACAATGTCTTCCAATCCTTTTAATCACCTAACATAACTATATAAGTGTGATATCCATTTCTAGGATCTACTTCACTTTCCTCCCTTAAAGGGTATAGTTTTGATCCCTTAGGATTCAAATTAGATATTATAAATGGGTAACAAACACTACTGGTAATGTATACACCAATTATGGTAGAAGTTTATGGGGACCATACTTCATCAATTTCTATCGCTACAATAGGATAAGATGATCCTTTAAATTTTGATTATTTATAACATGACATCGTACAATAGTGACTAAATTTCATTATTTTTTTAAAAAATATTTCTTGTGCACAACACGTATTGGAGGACCCTATGATGAAAACTTCTGACCCTATCACTATCTTGGTAGAAGCTGATTGGGGTATTAGGTCATAGTCGGAGGGTATTCCATTGGGTCTCAATACTGATGACCCACATTTCCTTATTATTTAGGTTTCCATGTGTTATGGAGAATTAATTAAATAAATTATAACACATTATATAAAAATTTATGATATTATTTCACATATCAACATCCCTATAACTATAGAAGAATTTGAAGAAATTATTAAGAAGTAAGATGGATTAAATTTTTATTTTTCACTACCAAACATTACACTTTATTTTTTAATCATGACCACTAGATTCATGTATATTTTTCCATGGAAAATATTATTGAGGCCATTGAGCGTAAGGGTGCTGATATTCCTCACCCTTCTAAAATGGAGGAGGTACCAGTCCCAGAACAAGTTGTTTGGAAATCCCAAGGTCCTTCTACCATAGAATCCGAGAAACTTGAAATGATTACCTCACATTTGGATGTCCTAGATCATGATACAAAAGTTAAATATGTTGGTGATGCTTATAATTGAGTATTAGAGACACCAATTCTTGAGTATTATTAGATTAATTGATTGTATACCTTCCAATTCTACATATTATTCCCCACTTTTAACAATTATTTCTATATATTATTTGTGATATTAACTTTGGTGGTTGGGACTTAGGGAGAGTCTGATATTAAAACTCAATCAATAGAAGATGTAAAAAATGACACTTCTTTAAAAAGAGTGAAAATCGGTTACTCATTTTGTGAATTAATCCCAAAATATATATCTACCTCTAAAATAGGATCCATGTCAGACTTTTAGGCACCATATTCCATTCTCTCCATATTCCATTTAGTTCGTTGAGAGATTTGAATGCTAAACATGAGGATTACTCTTAAATATCTACCATCATGAATTCAAAAACTCCCAACCATGTTTTACATTTTTGAGTAAAAAGGATTTCATTACCACATGATTCATCATTCCATGAAATCTATTGTTTGATAATGGGAAGAGAAGAGAAGAGCACAATTTGGTGAGGAGTATCTAGTGGGATAGTTTTATGACCTTAGAGCCACTGTATCTGGGGTGGATCTTAGCCATACCATGTTGAGGAGAATCAATTCCACATTGAGTTGAAATATCTATAAATGGTATGTCCTCAAGATGAATTAGATTCCATGATGTAATGAATTTTCCACCTCAACCAATCATTGGGGAGGGTAATATAAGAAAAAAAATATTATGTTATTTGTAGAGAAAGAGAAACTTAATCATTTAGAAGAAAATAGTGCTACAAAATTAAATGGGCTTTAAAACGATGTATATTAGGCTTGATATTCACTTAAATAGATTAAATATTATGTATATAAACACATGTAACACTTGGAATAGAGACTCCAACATGTGGAATATCAACATAAATTTGATATATGAATGGAAAAGAACATATTTATTGATCCTATGATTCTTTCTTCCATCCTACTAGATAATTTTTTTTCAAAATCAACCCATTTAAATTAACATCATTGTGCCTATATGTCTGAATAATAATTAATGTAATTGAAGAATGCTATAATTTTTTCATAGATCACTTGTCTATGATAGAATACCATGATTATTTTTTGGTCCATAAAATTATCCTCACAAAATTTTCACCTTTCCACTATAAATTTAAGATCCTTTAGGGAAAATTAATGAAATTGATGTTTTAGTATAAAAATAATAGAACAATACTATGGGTGTGATAATTCTTAATGAGGATTATATGACATTAATATCCTAGAATGCCTCCACTTTTTTCAATACATATTATATGTGTTGATTTTGAGATTTTTTGTGGTGACATACAAATTTAGGGAATGAGTACATACAATGTTTGAAAAGAGGTTTCAATTATGATAATGTTAAGGAACATAGAGATAAAATTATTTAATCTTAAAAAATAAAATTCCTATATATGTTAGGACACACTTTGAGGAAGTCATTATGTAGAGCCAATTTGAGGCATATTATTTATAGTAAAATGAAATTGTTTTTCAGAGTCTAATTCCCTGGCTGAAAATAGAAAAGGGAAAACTCTGAGGGTTTGAGTTCCCTAAATACCTTAAAGTATGGATCCTTGGAATATGGATATTTGGAGAAATAATGGGGGAATTATTTGGATGATCCTATCATTAATTAGGATTCCACAATCTCATTTTTATTCTATGTGGATCCTATAAGGATTTCCCAACCCCAATCATTCACTTGGGAGGGTGTATGTGAGATTTTATATTATGGTTATGCAAGAATCTATAATTTGGGCATCACTAAATGGATTGTTCCCTTTACAGAATTTCAATCAAGACAAACCATTCCTTGAATTTGATTATGATACAATTTGGTCACACATAAATCAGAATATTTCCCAAGTACTCTAATGTCACGTGATTCATCTGTGGTGTGAGAATCAAGAGAAGATAAAGAGATTACATAGATAGTGTGCAATTTTATTCATGTATTCTCATTGATGAACACCACATGATTGATTTCATGGGTGCTTCTGCATCATTTATTATCATGTGACTGAGACCAATAGTTTATATAGTTTATGGTCACCAATAATTGACCCAAGGGTATGTATATAATGAAAAATGGGTCCTACAAAGCCTAAAAGGATTCCTATGTATACTTGGATGTTGTAGTGGAATTTGTAAACAATGGTCATGGGGGAATTATAATTAAGAATAATGTGGTGGGAAAAGTGTGCAACAAAATACCACATACAATGTTCAAAAAACATCTTTAGTTTGGATATTGTAAAAACATTCAAAAGATAAAAGGATTTCCTCTCAAGGAAGGTGGTTCCTTTGGTTGTCATGAAATTTTTGTTCACTAGTTATGTAGATCCAAATTGAGAAATATTATGCATAGGAAAAACAAAAGTATCCATCAGTTTTAAGATAAGTCATCATTTCTATAATATTATATGATTGTGGAGATATGATTTCTCTCAGGACAATGTGTACGATGTGTCCTGGGGGATGTGTTTGAGAGTAATGGAAACAACTGTACCGTCATTGGAAATGGATAACAAAGTTACATACATACACCTAGATAAAATATAGGGAAGGGGGAGACATACATTTTTAGGCTGGGTTCTTGAATGAGGGTACCTGAATTAAGAACCCCTGCATGAACTAGGGTCATGTACAAAATAAGATGGAAACATGTTCCTCTTTTTCTGATGTGGCTAGGCCTAGGGTAAGGGATCCTAGAATCACTACCTATACAATTGACGATAGAATCAAGAAACACATAGTTATGAAGGATATATATATGTTGGTGGTGAGGTAGGATACCGACACAAATATTGAGTACCTACCGAGAAGGACCAAAGTGTTGAATAATTTTTCATCATGTAATAGGGACATTAAACTTGAATTTTTACAACATGTGGCGAGGAAATAAATAATTCCTTTAATTATCGCACACCAAGGACCTATAATTTCCTAGTGATCTGACCAATAACTCTCTAAAATTATTTGGGATTGAAAAGGGATGGTTTTAAGATGTGTCCTTTGGGTTTATTGATATGAGATAATGAGACGGGACATGTGTGAAAGAAATAATAATAGATCATGTTTGTAGAGATCCTTCTATTGGGATGTTGGTAGGGTATACATATTTGAATAAATTTCTTTCTAGAAATGAATATCCCTCTGATTGAAAATCCATTTTTGGAGGTGTATAATGCATATCCATTTTTGAGTTGTATCATGCATGGTCAAAACAATGGTTTACTTTGGAGTTGAAGTATTTATCCACTAATATCTAAAGAAGGCTTATAGAGATCCAAATTCACCAAGGTGTGATGAATATTCTATGAAAGGAGTATGATGGAGTATGATGGTTTAATTAAGGTGGGAATTGAATAGGGATTGGTAGTTTTTTCCTTGAAACTGTTTTATTTCTAAATTGTATATATTGAATGGAAAGTTTGTGGCTGGACATTGGATTTTGAGACCCACGCATCACTACTTATACTATGATAATAATAATCGAGACATATGTAGTTATAGATGGAAAAAACCAGCGTATGTCTAGTTCATATGCATGGATGAGATTTTTTTCTTTTTTAAATTAGGATTTATGAATGGGGTGAGGACCCATACTAGAGTAACCCATCTAGATATTTCTTCAATACAGTAGAGTTGGGACATTTATATATTGTGGCTAGAATAGGATGATGAATCTGGGTGCCACTATATATCCAATTGAAATGAGAATCAATCCATAAGTACTTTTTGGATAATGGTGTTGTGGGAGACCAAAACCAAGGGTAATGGTCCCCTTAGGCGAGGGAAACAAAAATTCAAAATTTTGCAGCAAGAAGGACACATCAAACAAGTAGTTTAAAATCATATAGTAATTTTTTTTTCATTTTATGGTATTTCTTTCATGACCATTCCAACCCCAACATTAACTAATTCATCTCAATCATGTGGGTCATCCCTTACAAAAATTAATAAGCCCACATGATCTATGCTCAATGTGAGATACAAGAAGTTGAAAAGGTTTCATTTCCCACACATAGAAGATTAAAATAAAGGGCATAATTTTTTTATGTTATGGAAGGTGGGCTAAGATATAGGATATATGCGTCACTAGGTATCCCATTGGAATGATATTCATATTGTACATAGTTCTAAGAGAATTTTAAAATTGAAAGAGAGGGATGCGAACCATGCTATCTAACTTAATAAAGTAAGTATGAATAGTGTATTGATGTTTTGGGTCATATGAAAAGGATCATAGGTTTATGTGGTTTGGAGATGATTTCAGGAAATGTTGAAGGTAATAACCCGATATAAAGAGGGGGGATCACGAAGACCCAATTTCATGAAATTACCCATGAAATTACACATCATGAGAGGATGGATGAGAGGCAAAATGTTAAGTGAATTTAATTCTAGATGAGATAAAAGATGCCTAGGCATCACTACGTATCCAATTGAAATGGTAATCAATCAGAACCTAGTTTTGAAATAGTATTTTAGATGACCAAAAATATAGGGGAGGCATCCTTTCTTGAGAGGGATAATGTTATTATGTAGTTTAATGTCATGAGAGGAGGATGTTACAAAGCAATTTAATGTCTAGTGATCATGATGAGTATGTACTTCCTTTTATAGTCACATTATGAGGACCTATATGTAGTTTACAGTCATATAGAAAGGACATAAATGTGTTGTACTTTAGGGTCTTATAACTTGGACCATAGGGTTGATATTATTTATGGTCATTAATAATTGTCTATATGAGTGTGAAAATATGTCCTCTATATCCAAATAGTGAAAAACCAACTTGAAGAGAGGCCTCATGTGCCAAAGATCAGTGAGAATGATCTTGTAATGGGCTATTATTAGAGATGGGCCAAAGAGATAGGTCCTAGACATCACTATTTGTCTCTAAAAAGTGAGAATCAAGCCACACATAGTTCTGAAAATGATTCCCTACATAGATATAACTAAAGTTAAGAGAGGGAGATGTTATTTTACATAATGTATTCCTAAAAATGAAAGGACCCATGTCGGAGTCCCCATCATTGATTTTTGTTTGTATTCAATAAAATGGTAATTTTATATATTTCATAGCCAGGACCATGAAATTGGGTAATGTGACACAATGTATCCCATTAAAATGGTAATCAAGAAAAATAAATTTCTAAAAAAGGATTGGATGGTGGTTTTTTAGGATACCAACACAAAGAATTATGGACCACTCAATCATACATATAATTATTATGCTGTTTTACATCATGAAATAAAAACGTGAATCATGTAGTTTTACATCATGCAGAAATTATGTTGGATTACTTTTTAACATCTTTTGACTAGAATATTAGGCTATCTCATTTAGAATCATACAAGTCAAAAAGTTATTTATTATAGTTTTAGGTCATACAACTAAGAACATGGTGTATTGCAGCTTAGCACCTTATGACCCGGACCACATTGGTTGTTCGCTTTTGGGTCATGTGACAGGGAACAATCTTTATTTTTAGCATTGTGTGGTAAAAAAGAATAGATCATTTTTGTTTATCTCTATATGATAAGTACCAATTGTATCACATGAAGTATTTTTTGAGAAGCTTGTCATTGGTAGTGGGTATAGTGCATTTCCTATCCATCATGATTAATGAGTAATCTCCATTGGGATAAAACTTATATATAATGGAATTTACTTTCCACTTTGGTTTAATCTCTGGAGGTTTTATTCTATGTATCATTGGATCTTTGAGAGAAAAAACTAGATCATCTCAAAGGAATGAATAGAGACAAAATTTCTTGTTAAAGGCTCCTATTATCCAATTTTTGTGAACTTTTATGTGGTGTAAGGTATGAAATATTTTCTCATCAAGTCACTTTAACAAGTTTAATCACTTCTATGATTTTTTTCATCATATTGTTTTCTACATATATCTATTTGGATTGAGGTAAATTGTTCCTATGTGGGTAGCACTACCTCTGTTCCATAAAAATATATGGGGTCTCTTGTGTAGAAATATAGGTTATAGTGCAGTAGGAAAACAAGGCTTGCATGTATTTTTTATGCTAAGAGTTATTTTTTCTATCCACCATTTTCTATAGAATATTTTATATAGTTTTCTAGAAATCCTCTCTCTGTCCATTTTCTGCTACATAGTAGTAGGAAGAATAATTTGATTCATTGTGGAACTCCTAGTACAACATCTTAAATTTTAATGAGTATAAGTTAATACAATTGTCTATCAGTATTGTTTGAGGTAAACCAAATCTAGTGATGATGTTTTAACATATTAAATTAATGATATTCTTGGTCCTGACTTCCATAAGATGATCTAACTAAGATAATTTCGAGAATTCATTTGTAGCAATAAGTATGTATTTGATCTACTTGTCCATAACTAGAGGATAAGACCCTAAAACATCCATTCCCCATATGGAGAATGTCCATGAGTATTTATTTGTGTGCATAAGCTATGGGGGTTGGTGGATGAAGTTGGCATGAACATGGTAGGTATTACACTTTTGGAATAATTGTGTGCAATCCTATGTCATCAAAGGCCATAAATACCCAATCCTTTTTATTTGGTGAGAAATCATAATAATTATATAATTGGAACCTTAAGAACCTATATGATCATCCTTCGTAGTGTTAGTAATCTCATCCATTTCAATGAATATGAGGATAACTCCATCAATGATTCTCTTATTCATAACTTTCTAATACTATGTATATCACAGTGAGTGAAATAAATTGACCATTTTTAGATATGGTAATTTCTAAATATTTTGAAAGAAGGATGCAAATTTTAGTGGTATTCCAATATGGGAGTCATCTAAAAATTTTCATTATTATTTGATTCTGTTTTGGATTAGACCTTACTGATCTATTCCAAAAAACTCTGAACAATTGGTGAATAAATTCTATGAAGGAAGATTATGATTCTTATTTAATCTAAATCAAGATCTTCTATGGTTTTTTAAGAATTATCTAATGCATCTTATTGATTATTTTTTGAATGCGGTACATGGGTTAGTTTCAGACAAGAAGGGAATTATTCCATCAACCCACAAACATAAATGAGAAGGGGGACCAACACTATTGATCTGGTTAATGACTATCTCAGATTCACCTCTTATTCTTAGATGAGTAACTGGGTTTTTGAAAATCCAACTCCTAGACTTTAATGAGGGATTAGTATTCTGTCACATTGTTAGTAAAACCTTATAATAGTAAGGAGTATTGCAGGACTGCCCTTTTCAGATAAATGTGAATGACCCAAAATCTATATTTGTTGATCTTTAGGTCTTCCATTATCATTCTAGTTATTCTTATGGATGCACTATCAATGTACATTTCAAACATTTTGGTATTTACTTAAATTGAAAAGTTATCCAAAACTAGGTGTTCGGTTCTCACTAGAACTTCTTCCGCAAAGAAATGTTATTTCAGGAAATCCATGAAGGTTTTCCCTTTTATCACATTCTATGTTATGAACCGGATGCCAAACTATTTTAAAATGATTTCCCATCATTCCAAACATATAATCAACCTGGTATGATTAAGAATATATTTTATTGGGTCATTTAAAATATCAAATAGACCACATGATGATGTAGATAGTGGCTTAACTTCTTAACAATAAAAGTCAATTACAAAAAGTTCATCTCTGTATCTGAATACTGAGTCTCAGTTTCAAGAATAGTATGAATGAGAAAATAAAGGCAGTTATAACTACAATATTCATTTTTTTGTGAGGAAGGCCCCTAGTGATCATTATATAGTTATCACATATAGGATGATCTAAACTCTTTCAACAAGTGGATTCTGCCCTAGTGGTCGTAAAATAAATTTCTAGTTTATGTTGAATGAATCTAGGAAGTCATTATTCTACTCAAATGTGTTCCATTTACTCATAAAACTAGTAAACGAAAAACACCTTCCTAGAAGGTTTTATATGAATCCTCGAATCAAATATATGTGTCCTTAAATTCCTCTATACTATTTGTGGTTTTTGGGGGTGACATACCTAGGATTTACTTATGGACATCATTCTTTCCATGATGGAGTACTATGAAGAAAATAGATACTCATGAGGTAGCATAGAAACCACAAGGGGGTGGGGGGAATTTTTAAACTATGTTGTCATAGTTTGTTGAAAATAATTTCCAAATTGGTAAGATTATCAAAATGTTTCCATGATTTTACCACAAAATAATCATCATAACACATGAATGATTTTAAAAAGATAGGTTTGAAGATAATATTAATTGAACATCAATATTTTCACAATCATTCCTTAAACCAAATGAAATCCCCCATTAGTATAATACTCCTTAGGGGGAATAATGGTAGTAGATTCTTTATGTTTTTGGTATATTCAGATTTAGTTGTATCCGAAATATCCATTCATGAAAGAGTGAGAATAACATCTATCCATTGCATTGATCAAAATTTTTATGATCATAACAAGGAATTATTATTTTGAATAGTTCTAGTTGAGGTTTCATAAATTGATTCAAACCCTAATATTCTTCTTTTTTTGATGGGGACAATATTTGTGATCCATTTAGGGTTATAGATATCCTAAATGATGTTGTCTTGATGATAATATCAATTTCATCTTTGGATTTGGTAAAATGATTCAAATGTGTTCTTATAACTTCCTTCTTGTAACCATGGTGATCTCTTAGAAATCATATGTAATGGGTATCCATGTTGGGATAATGTCCTAGAATTAATATGTAATTATGGGAAAAAATAACTTAGAGATGATTTATAAAAGAAGTGTAAATTTATTACTAATTTAGGGGAATAAATCCAATAATTAATGCTAGTCCTATATCCTCCTCTATACCAAGATATATCTTTGGGAGTTCATTTATAGTGGTGGAGAATCCTTCCTCCAATTATGAAGGATCATCTTTAAGTTTATCTTCTTCTTAGTTTTCCTCATTATCTTCCTATTTATATTCCGATTTATCTTCCTACCCCACCCCTATGTCCATGTAAGGATGTATGGGAGGAAATGTGGAATTAATGAGGTTTTGGGGGAGGTTATCACTTGTTGAGTCATATTCTCATGATTATATAATGACCTCCTCATAAATTTTGGTGATGATGATGCGATCTGAAGAAATTCTAGGAATGTTTTTGGGGAATTTTTATTTGAGGTATCCCCACCGATGGGGAAATAAAATACTACTCATGTTCCCTTGCATTCAACATCCATGGACTATATCATGATGACTGGTGATAACATCTCTGTATTAGATCTTATTCCTCAAGTTTGACTAATGGGAAGAAACAATCCATCACCATGTACTTTTAATGGTATATCCATGATCATTTACAAACCAATTGAGGTTGTAACCAGAGTTACCCAATCTATTATAGGTTTCTTCCCTATATTCTGTAGAGTCCTTCATCAATATATTGTGATTTACAATATTCAAATGAATATTTATCACTATTTAATGTCCCAATATTCCCATTGATAATGTAGCCGAGGTATTGATGATTTGATGAAGGGGTCATTGTATGCTGGTTTAGCTATGACATTCATAGAAAGATATCGACTGTTATATAATTCAAGGAAATAAGTAAATTAAATCGAATAGTAAATTTCCAAAATTGATATCTAAGATTAATGCATTTGAGGGATTTTATTATCTTTTATCATACCCTTGAAGGATTATAATGGAATGGGATAAATTATCTTTAGCGTATTCCAATAGAAGAAGTGTTATAAAGAGGATGGGGTTTTCCCTTGATCCATTTTCTATGAAATATTTATGGATTTGAATGTCATATAACATTCTAGATGTGTAGAAGGTCTAGATATATCCCAATGTAGTAGTATTATTGTGTTTTTTCTATAAAAGAGATAACCATATAGAAATTTTAAGGGTAGATCTCTATAAAGAATATCTCAATGGTAGTAACTTCATATTCAAATTATTGAGTTCCTAATAGAGCATCACCAAGTACTTATCATAAATCATTTAATAGGTTGAAATAATCCAAAATCAAATGTTTTTGTGGAATAATGGACAAACTCTTCTAGATATCATATTTTTTAATTAATGGAAAACATTTTCCTATGGGGATTTTCTCTACAGTGTTCATTTTAGGGACTGAATTTATAGGGTAAGATGACTAGGGTGGTCACATAGGTTTTAAATTCCTTTTTGATGCTAGATTATACCATTTCAGCCTGCCTACCAATTTGGGCTAACGAGATCATTTCACATATCATATTCAATAAACTAGAATGAATAGGATAGGAAAACTCTTATTAAAGGTAGGTTTATTTCCATTCTATTCATTTTCTCACTGAAGGTATATTCCATGAGTCTAAGTAGCATAAACAACCCTTTTGAGGATGTTTATAGGATATTGGTTTCAACCATTACTATTTATTCCCCTACCACCTTGGATTTTTCAGTCTCTACCTATGGTTTCATAGCTTAACCATTTAATTTGACCATGTAATACAACTCATCTTCATATAATTGATCAATTAATTGAATTAAATTAATGGAATAAAAAATTAATTCTTCATCTTATAATGATTTTGTCTCTTTGAATAATTTCCATGGAACCATTTGGTGGGGAAGAAACCATAAATTTGAGGATGAAGGCATAAATTGTGTGAGACTTAAGGAAATTTTGGTACTTTCTATGATTTCATAACCATGTTTTTGTTTTCTCTATTTCCACCCATGTCATTTATCAAAATATTGGCCATGACTTGATCTTGAAAATTAAAGAGTCGTCTCTATCATATAATAAGCGACTGGGAAAAAATTCATTAATTTAAATATGCTCAATGGTTCACATGAGTCCAGTTGATGTTTTCATAGTCATATAATAATTGAAATTCTTTTCATTCTAACCCTTACCTTCTTTACATCCACCTTATCCCTCTATAGTTGCAGCGTAATCACACACTGCCTTTGTTGGTGGTTTTCCTATAATCACTTTTATAGAATCAGATATCCTTTATAGGATATCATTAAAAATTAAATAGGCTTTTATGGTGTTCCCTAACACTTGATAAAAGGACTATTAATTTAGTTGGTCATTAAGAACAACTTCCTCAGGTCTTTTAGGATCCATAAATTTCTAGAAGTTATTTTCCCCAACTGCTATAAAGTTAATGAGAACTTGTTTATCTCATATGGAATAATATTTATTCTTATGGTTCCCAAACTGTGAATTTCTAGGTTTCTTTCTCTCATTATGGTGGGGGTACTACTGCTAATACTACATTTCAAGAGGAATTTCCACATGAGAATTTATGATCTTTTGAGTTGGAGCTCGCATAAAGGATGGTTTTAAAGTATCCATTTTAGTTCTTACTCTACCCATCCTAATCCCACGAGATGAAGAAATGGGAAGAGAGTTATACTTTTTTAGAATAATATAATCTTCTAACCATTACTTACTATGTGATGATAATGAAATCCACATGGATAATTTTCTGAAACAAGTGGTGTTCATAGTTCTTCATGGGGATTCTAAATGCAAAGACCTAAAAATTCTTATCAAGGATGATCAATGTTCATGGAATAATTCAAAATTATTCACCTATAAATTAAATATGAAACCATATCATTTTTTCATTATCAATACATTTAGAGTTCAAATATTTTTGTCTTATACTATTTATATATGAATTGATTGAAGAATTTTTAGTGAAGATATTCCCACCCCTTTATTGATCCACATAGTAGACTACTATACTAGGTGAATGTTGGACCCTATAATGTTTATATATATATAATATGACCCTAGTTACCTATTACCAATTGAAATTCCCCATCATGGGGAATCACCAAGACATGACTTTTAAAAGATGCTATTCTGGATCCCCTAAACCACTGAATGTTGGGAACGTAGGATTACAAATGTTTGGTGGGGGAAGAGTTGCATCCACCCATTAAAGGTAAGGAGTTATATTTGGCTTTAGTATTTTACATATTCCTTCCATAGATTCTAATCAGGTCATAAGTGTCTCTATAATTTTGATGATATATGGAGATTGGCCAACTAGGAAGGGGCTTGAACTTGGGGGACATCAAGTTGGGCCAATGTGGAAACTCTATTTGTACACACGGTGGGTAATCAAGAATGTGAAAAATTTGAATATGTGTCTAGAAAAGATCCAGTAGTGAACCTAATAGTGGAAACACCTGATATAATGCTCAAATGCGGTCCGAATATATTGGTTGTTAGTACCCAATTATGATCAGTTTCTCTAACTCCATCTTAGTTCTTGCGACAAACCATCTTTTTTGATGTGTTAATTTTAGGAGCATGAGATGAGGTGCTGCCTATAGATCTTATATAGTAGGGTTTTTTCTATTAAGTAGTTCTAGATTTATTTTCCTAAACCCCTTTATCACTTTCCCATGTAGAGAAAATATTTCATCATATTTGAAGGGTTCAACCTCAATGGGTGGTGGTTTAGGTATTCCTACACATTTACCCTTTTTCATGGATGATGCTTGTAGAAGAGGTGGAAGTGGAGTAGTTTAGGGGATCCTCAAATTCATAAAAATAATTTTATTTCAAGTAGAAACGAATTCTTTAATAATTTTTATGTGAATTTTATTACATATAAAAACCTCCTCCCCATGTTCCTTTCTACCAACATCATGTTATTTAGATTCTGTAGGGCTGTTGGTAACGATGTTTAGTGACACATAACACATTGCTGGTGTTTATTTCATACTAATATTATATGATATTATACTGTCTTATGAATATATTCTGAATGACATTGTATTTCTAAGAGAAGTCATTCCCTTGAGATATTTCTTCATTTTTTCATGCCATGGGTAATAAGATTCCCCTTCACTAGTCCTCATGGAATCATTTGATGAAGGGTAATCTGATAGGAATCCCTGAACAATTTTTCCATACATGTTTATATTATGGAATTATTTTCATTGGATATGTATAATTATGAAGATTCCATTTGTGGTGATCCCCCTAAATAGGTAAAGACTAAAATCCACTGAGAATGAGGTTGGGGTAATAATTCTTACAACCTTGTGGGCTAGGGATACTTATGTTCTATTATCATATCCTTTTAGGATTGGGTTTTTTTTCACTTCAAAGGTTGTGTTAAAAAATTACCACAGCCATACAAGATGTGGTTTCTTTTATACTAATTCTAATTTAGCTGCGACAAATGCTTTATTTACTTTACAGAGATTTTTTCTAATATGGGATCGCTTTGTTGCATGGTTTTTTCTTAATCCATCAACATCATAAAATATTGGAACTTCCAAATGGGTTTCTTTCCACAAGATGGATGATTTATCAATATTATCAGATTCTTGATGAAATAGTCCTTTGATGGATCTCCCTATTCTGGCCTGAAATCCTTGATAGTCATTCATGGATGTATTTTGTTGAGCATAACAACTATTTTGAGAAGATCCTATTTATCAATTATGGTATATGGAAATGACATTACATGATGTCACATTAGATAGGATTCACTAATAAGGGATTGAGGTTAAATGAAATTACACGTGTTTTCCACATCCTCTATATGAACATTTGATAGGCTGTCAATAATAAGATGATAGAGCACTTTTAATTCATTGAAAAATGCATTCCAAAGGGATCCTTTCAATTTTTCCCATATTTTGTGGTGTGTAACTAGAAGGGTATCCAAGTAAATTTCAAGACTTATATCTCATATTACCTTGATATATATTTAATATTAATCATAAGAAAATAATATTTATTTCAAATTATGAAGATTAGTCTATTAATTTAGGTGGGTTTCATGCACATATTCTTACTATAATGCCTTCGGATGACAATGTTAGGGAGTGGATAAAGGCCAAAAAATGAATTGTATATATTTTTTATTCAACAGTCATTGAATTATAATTATCAATTCATCATATTTTGAATGATATTACTCAACCTGATCTAACCAATGTTGACTTTTCTCTACTACATTATTATAAATAGTAGGGTGGGATGGTATTTATTATGCAATATTTAAAGGTAAGCGGTCGAAGGTTGGTTCATAGAATAACTATTTTCTTGGGTTGTTTTCGGATTGATAAATAATATCAGTTTTCAATAAAAATAAATGATACATGTCTAGCCTCATTGTCCCAAGTTCCTCTCAATAGGAGAGAATTTTCCTAATTGATTCTGTATGGTGTGGGAATTATTGAAAAAATAACATTTCACTTTGGGAACAAACTTTATAGAAAATTTAATCATGGGGAAGAATACTATCATTAATTATCATCCAACTACAAGGATAATTTCTATTGAATATGCAATGTGGAGGACCTCTAGTTAAGAAGATAGCTACGGGAGAGCCTTATTGATATATTATCTTTTAGCTTTGAGGAGGCTTGTCATGGATCTCATCAAGATATATGATCTCTCGATTGATTAGATTATGGATATAAAGTAAGACTTCATGGTATGATGTATCGATAGGACCACTAGATATATTAAAATTAATGTTATAGGGATGAACTTAACAATTATAGCTTCTATCTCTGTAATTTTTTAATTTTTTAGTTTGATATTAATTCACCATATATAAATGTATGAGGGCTTAATGAAAACTGTCATTGAGGTGAGTGGGATCGTAGATTATATCTTCATTTTTAATCACCTATAGTGAGGAATATTTTTTGATACTCTCCTATGGGTGACCTGGCCTCCTTCTGTGGATAATGACATTTTTGTAAGGGGCATTTTGAAGTATCTCCTTTTTTATGGTATAAATTTTATGACAATTTTTTGGGATTTTTTTAGGGTTACATTCTTTCCCTAGAGTGGCCATTAGGATGGCTCACTGACCTCTAGTTGGAACTGGGGTATGTGCCTGATCCGATTTTCCATTTATCATAGGAATTTACCAATGAACCTCATGGATGGGATAAAGGATATGTATATACTATATATTGACCCTTGAATTATGTTGATGGGTCATCCAAATTGTGGGGGTTGGGTTGTGTGTATGTCCTTCAACCACTACTAATTTCGTCATTATATCTTGTTAGGATTGTAAGATGTGAGTAAGTATTTTTGTCCACCCAATTATCATTGTAAAGATACGTTGACTGAATATAGTGTCCAGAATAAGGATATATACACATTTTGTTTTGGTGTAGGTATTTAGTTCTTTTTATTTATTTCATTTATTTTCGATATATACCAAAAATATTAATTATAGGGGGAGTGTATATGGGGATTACCCAAGTTTATAGTCAATGTTTTCTAGATAGTTTCTCAAAGTGTATCTAGATCATATTAGAAGGAAAAATATACATGATCAATGATTTATCCAGCTAGTTATTTTTCATTTTTTATGCTTTCCTTGGGTTGATTCCAATGTTTGTTGGCATGTTTAAGGGGTACACGATGGAATTTTCATCTTCTCATATGTTTCCAAAAAAATTTGATGTAAGGATTATTTAGTGGAGATAGAAATGTGAACCTATCCCCTGATGTCTGATTACCACCCTCAATGGGAGACCTTGGGTGCCTCAGTCTAAATGTCTTCAACTAGAGCCCATGGCGTGGAGTACTCATCATGTTGAGTATTTTTTATAGTGAAACATTAACATCCATGACTATTTATAAGATCCCCTTAGAGGGACCTCTGTGTCATTTGAATGACTCCATTAGTTATCTATTGGTCAACCTCTCCATGATAATGGGGGAATCTATTTATTTAGTCAAGATATAGGATCATGAAAAAGTTTGAAATGACCACTAGTTACAATTGATTCTTTTTAATTAACTATTGTTTGGTGGACGACTAGTGAGGATTTATTCCTTGGAAGAATTCATGTTTGACCTCCCCTATATAGACTATACCAATTAGGTACTACTCTCTGATTATTACATTCAATACTCAGTGCTGGAGACACTGGGTAGGTGATAGTATCCTCAGATTAGGTGATGATCTAGTTTAAGTGGTAGAGAATTCCTATGTTTGGTCAAATTAGAGGGATTCCATTTGGATTTAATAATGTTATGATGAGATATCATGAGTATACATGAAAAATAAAAATATGAAAATCCTATAAAATTAATAACTTAATTAACAAACACATACATAATTTATTGTTTTTATATCCTTGTTTGGCATGTTTTCCATTTGTGAGATAAGAACAGGGGTGTGACATGTGGGTGAAAAATCCATTTTTGTTAAGGATTTACATCGGGTTCACTATTTTTGTCTCATTCAGAAAATAAATTGTTCTTTGAATGGAATTTTATGGTGGTTGTGGCATAAAACGTCACATTAGAGACATTTTTTTCATTTTCCTTTCCTTTCTATGTGGTTTGTAATGGGGTTTATTTGTGGAACTAGAAGCACACAATGGTTCCCTTATTCACGGTGTTCCAAAAACCTACACTCTAAAGTCAGATGGTCATTGGGAAATGATTCCCACAACATTTGGGGACTCACCTGGGTAGTGATTATGGGATTTCAGGCTGATCATAACTTTTTTATTGGAATTATTTCCAACTATGTGACACACTTATATATTTAAGACATATTTATGAATTCTTTATTAAATCCCAAATATAGACCGGGTTCCCCTTATATTAAGAATTAATTGTTATCCTATATTGTATTTAGAATCATCTGTATATATCCAATGTTTTTTATCAATAGATACATTTTTATATATCTGATGTTCTCCATCACTGGAACCCATTATATATAGATTAGACATTTTTATTTCATTTATTATCATGATGCTGTTTTAAGCCACATAGTGGGGTGCTCTCAAATTTTCAATCATCTAAAAATATTGGAGTTGTTTGATGATGGGATCGATCCTGTAAAATAGGCTTTATATGTGTATTCATGAGTGGAATCTTAACCCAAATAGTTTAGTTCCACATAATAGGAAACATCAAAACATTTAAAGTCATGTGACGAGGACCGTATTGTGTATTTTAACAACATTTAGGAAGGTTATCTTGATGAAATGTGACCAACCAAGGACGATATGAGACTTATTATCATATAGACTGGGGGACCTAGAAGGTATATAACCACCAAGGTTGGATATGGACCTACTTGGAATATGACCCATGGAATATTACTATGAGTTTGGGGTGTTGAGTTTGAACCTTGGGGGGGGCATATTTATACAGTTTGAACAAGAATCAAAGATGCTGTAGTTTTAATAGATGGGACTTGAACCTATAGAGGGTGAATAATGTTACTTTATCAAGAATATGAGACTTTGAGGGTTTGAATCGTTTGTAATATGTCCCTTTAGAAGATTGTAACATTGTTTTTGAAATTACACCTTACAAGAGGCCTGTTTTGGTAAGTATGGTTTGAGATTATTCTGAATTGGTGGCCCAGGATGGTTGTATCTGATTGTGATGATGAAAATATCATAATTAACCTGTCAACACACGTGATTAATACTTAGTGTGTGAAACAAGAGGAATTAAAAGATCTAGATATATAGACAACCTCCTTCATCTACTAGTGGATGAGGTCAAGGATACAAAATATGGGGGAATATACCACAATAAATATTAGGATCTTTTACCAAAAGGGATTTCCAAAGGAGTATTTTTTTCATAATCTACTGGTATACGATGATGGATTCATGGTGGGGAAGTTATAATAAAGAATGTGATTAGGTGTACCCATCCCCTCTATTTTCATCAGATATCTAGGCTCTGGTATCGCATAACCATACATATATAACATAACCTTTTCCCGATTTTGGGATCGAGTGTTTCATTCTTGCATAAGATTCCATCCATTATCATTGCTATGTTTTGGATCCTCATTACCACTAGAATGTGTAGTTCAGAGCATTCATAAGATCCCACCTATTAGGTTGGATAACATGGGACTGCTTATACCATGGGGAAGTATAATCAATAGGCCATGATGGTCTGCCTTCTATTATTAGAATACATATCTACATGATTTGGTTGAGGTCATAGTTTAGTTACCCATGGACAAGAGATTAGAGGTAATAGGTTCCCTATAATTTGTGATATGAAAGAGGGATAAGATAGTTTCATGGACACGTTTCAATTTCCGTTTAAAAAATATTGTATGACCTTGAATAGAACCAAGAGATCTAGAGGTTCATCACCCAAGTAAGGCCTTGGAGGACTAGAGGTTCTTCATGCAGGGTGTACCTGGGTGGACAAGAGATGCTTCACGTAGGGTGGACCTGATTGAACTGATGATGATTCACGTAGGGTGGACTTGTGAATACTTAGGGTGCCTCACTCATGGTGGAACTGGTTGATATGGAGATTCATTTTGGGTGATGGAAAACCTAGAAAATAACTCTCAGGATAGGCCTTGCTATAGGATCTAAGGGTCTTCCTAGGCGTCTTTGTTTGGATAACACTCAATTTTGATATATGGAAGAGACCCTCCTCCAAGTGGATTAGATGGGGGGTATGTTTCTTCTCATGGTTGTTTATATTCTAGTCATCAAGAGATATCAATCCATTGAATGTTTTAATTACCACTTCTTTTATAGTATTAGGGAACTACCTAAGGGATCGGAGGATTTGGGTGAGAGAGTCGGGTGATCAGAGCTTCAAGTTGTATCATTGTCCTACATCCATGTCCAATAAAGATCCAAAGGTTCATATTAATATGAAAAAAATTGGTACTCTAAAAAAATGAGATCATCCATGCAGGTCCATACCATAGTTGTCCTGTACAGGACCCTCATGTTGGTATTGGATGCTTATATTGTTCCACAGAGGTTGTGCATGCACAAGCCTCTTGGCGCGTTGGAGTGGTTTGTGTGAGATCTACTTAGGAGAGTTTTGACTCCCTTTTCTTCTATACTTCTTGAGACATTTTTCCATAAATATTTTCATCCCCATGTAATATATTACTTTAATATATATATATATATATCACACATACATATCTATGTTTGTGAACTGTTATATATATCTGTATATACATATTTATTTATTTTATAATATATATAAATATTGTTCATAAATATCTTTATGTATATATATTCATATATATACATATAAATAATATCTATAAGAAATATATATTTATATATATAATTATAACATATATTTTTGTGTATATAAATATATATACATATAGAATTTTTGTGATTTCTTGTGTGAATATAATTACTACACTTAGATATTTGATATTTTATTAGTCATAATATATTTTTATAGTAAATTGAAAAAAATATTATTGTTTTTATCAAATATTACTCTACATATATATGATTTTGATGTGTTTTCATATAAAATTATATATTTTTGAATTAAAATATTTCATATTATAATATTATTAGATAAAAATGGATTTTAAATAGATAAATGTTAATAATTTATTAAAAAATTAAAAATAATGGTTCTAATAGAACATTATATTTATAATATACCATGAAATAAACCCTTTTAGAATTATTTATCCTATAATACATTGTTTTTACTATGATTATGTTAATTTAGAATAATTTAAAGTATATAATTTTTTTATGAAATTTAGTACAGTTATTTTATTTATACTCAGAATGATGAATGAGAAATTATTTACAATGAGTAGAATAATAATAAAAGATTTGGAAAACCAAATTTTAGTAGAAGTTTATATAATGATTTTGATCTTATTAAGAAAATTTAAAAAGATGTTAAAATGTTCTTTGGGAAAATAATAAATTTTTCAGAGGATGTAGAATAGTGAAATAATTCCAATATTTTATGGTTTCAAAAAAATCAAAATTATATCTACAGTATTGAAACTATGTAATATGAAAATAGAGAAAATCTGACTAAAATAAATTTTATTGAATTAATTTTTATCATGAGGGATTTTTTACTATATGACAATAAGATTCCTAATAATACATATAAATTAAAAAAACATTATTTGTATGTTTTATGAGAAACTAGAATATAGAAATGATACCCCATAATTATATTCTATTTTGAATTAATTTAGAATCATAAAATAATTCCTTATGTGTGATGAATCGAAATAAAACAAAACAAAACATTCTATATTAAAAGTTTAAGTAATTTTAATTATCATTACGAGATGTCGATACCTGTATAAATGTTTATATATTATAAATTGGTAAAAATGAAATTCACAACACATTAATGACGATAATAATTAAAATATATTTCGTAATCCTCAATAGAATAATATCAATCATGATTAACCCAAATATTTATGTAAAACATATGGAATTTATTTTGATCTTTCTATAGATGATATAAATTCTTAATATGTAAAAAACACTTACATTAAATGAATATATATATATATTTAAATTATTATTAACCATTACGTTGATGCATGAACCTCATGTACATCACACCATGCATATATATTTCTAGAATAAATATCCTAGGTGAATTTATTGAATTCATTTTGGTTGAAATAATTAATAATATGAAATTAATATAAGATATGTTTCTTATGACAAGTAATACATAGAGTAAATTTTATTTTCCACTTATATATGTAGAAATTAATATGAATAATTAGTTTTCTACAAATAATTATTTTTTATTATATAGATATATTTGAAATGTTTTGTTTTTGTATATGTGAAGTTGGTACACACACTATTAAACTGGAACATAATACTAATATTTTGTTTCTTAGATATCATAGATTTCTAAATTGATGGAATCAATATTGATACAGGAAAATAAAATCCTCTAGGAACATAGAATAAGTTATGTTACCTACTCCCTTAAATGGTGAAAAATAATTTAAAAATATAAAGTATCTAGTAGATAATTTTGGTAATCCTTTATGTAAATAAAATCTCATAGGTTGTTTGAGAAAAAAGAAATTTCCAACAAATTATATTACTGTATGTATTGGAATATTAAAATTTTTTAAACATCATGTATTATATAAATAATATAGGTGGCATTTTCCATGTTTTATTTCTATATTCATAAGTAAATACAAAAATTAAGCATCATGCAATATAAGACATGATTTACCTAGGGATAAAGGAAGCGTAGATTGTATTAAAAGTTAGAAATCACTATTTCCACTCTCCAATCTCTCTAACTTTTCAATAAAGTGAAATTTTAGTTTAACAACATTCAATATGGTGTAATGATCTCAAATTTATGTAAATATAATATCAATATTATTATATTATTTAATGTATTTATGTTGAAGTATTTGGATTAAAATTTTTGTCATGTTCTGATGCAATATTTAATGATTTTTTCATTAAATTTTATTCTTCCATTAAATTATATGAAAAATATAAAAAATTCACTTTTCCATACAAAAATATACTAAACTTTTGTTGAATTAATGATGTTAGAAACCAAAGAAAAATAAAATATTATCATATTCTAAAAATTAAATATATTCATCCCACCATAATTCTTGGATATTATGGTCCACATAAATGTTTATTTTGATAGACATATTAACACTATAATCCAATATATTTATTAAGGAATCATTATATTAAATTATATATGAATATAATAAAATGGTATATAAAAATAGATGTTTCCCTAAAGGTTATGTTGTTAATTGGTAAAATACTACACATAATGCCTTATGCGTTTATACACAAAAGTAGATTCTCAAAAATTTGAATCTAACAATGGTTTGATGTGGGATATCAAAATCCATAATCAATAAATTATTTGGTAGTTTTTGAGATGAAAAACTAAAGACTATTATTCATAAATAACAAAAATTTCAAATTTTGATTATATTATTTGGTGATATACAATATAATGACTGATTTTTAATGTAATGTTTTTAATTAATCATTATGGAATATATATGCCTAGGAGGATTTTTATTGATTGTTCATTTTTTTATTTTTATTTTGTTATTATTTAAATTTTATTCTAAATTGGTATTTATGACTTATTATTATAGTTATCTACGACCACATAGAATTACATATGTTTGAAAAAATTAATACATTTGAGAGGTTATAAGAATTACATTTGAGGACTATAAATACTTGGGAGTTACATATGATGGGATCATTGAATTATTAATAGAGAGACACCTGAAAAAATATGGATTGAATAAAAGAGACTTGTAAGGGAGTGGTATTAATTTGATGAGGATATAGGGTGGTCCCAATCCACTTTGTGTGATGGTGGGATGATTGAAATTAGATGATTATAATGAGACCAACCAATGTATCCATATGGTGAACATGTGAAAAAACCACTTTCATATGGTTCTAAAAACAGTGTCTATGGGTAGGATTCAAATCCAAATCCCATGAGTTATAATAAGACAAAATTATAAAAAGCTATAATTTTTTCCAACAAATTCTATTTGATTCCACATATAAAAAACATGATATATAAATTTGTTAATTTCATTAAATGAATTTTGAATTAGGAGAAACATTGGTTGATTCTCAAAAATATTACGTTTTTAATTAAATATATTAAATGTTCAAAATATAGATTATGATTGTGATGACCCCAGTTTATTCATTTTCAGATACTTTTTGTACCTTTGGTAAAATAAAATTTCAATAATAGTTAATTACTGAAGATTTATTTCAGGTCAATTTTATTAAGGAGAAATAATTTCGATGAAGTAATTCCACATGATTTCATGTAATCATATCTCTTTCATGTTTATTTTACCTTATCAAATTATTCCCTAAAGTCCCATGGTCAACTAAATAATATTATTGATATCATTGAAATGATATTATTAGTTTTTCTATTAAAAAATATTTGTCCATTTAAAAATTTTAACATGGGAATATGTTTTGGAATATCATCTTCTATATTAATGTATAATATTATATGTTTTATTTAACCATATAAATTACAATGTTTGACTTATTTTCTTAATAGTTATTATACTAATGAATGAAGAATAAGTAGATATAAATAGTATTGTGACCATTTGTATATAATTGAGATCTATAGGGATTTTATTGTGTTGAAAATGTGGTGAAGAAGAATAATTTTTTTTATTCCGAACAAATAAATAATGTTAAAACATAAGTGTTACATGTTGAATTATTTGTGTTGAAGTTTATTCTTATCATTTTGAGTGATTGGAGGATCATTGAATAATTATAAAACTTTTTAGACTAAATCCTGAACATATTCTAGAAATGAAGTAAAAATTTATGAATTCTAAATCAAGATAATATAATTTGAAATATTCATTCATTGCAAGTGTTCTCAAACATGAAGATGGTATCCAATGGTTATAATAATAGATTATTTATGAGAAAGTATGTCAAACTATTTTTAAGTTAAATTTGTATGATTTAGGATTGTATGATGTTTAAGAAATAAAAATTTCAAATATCCTTATGATCAAAAGATGATAAGATAAGAATATAAAAAAATAAAAATATCGTAAATCTACGGTATCTATAATTTTTCCTAATTTGAAGAAGGTATATTATTTATAAATGTAATTATTTCCAAAATTAATATTTCTAATTTGTAATAGTAACTCAGTGTATCCGAGGTTATGAAATTTCCCTTAGTCCAAAATATATAAATATAATGTTTCTCATAATTAAAGGTATGTTCAAGGTAATAGAAATACAAAATGTTTAATATAATAATTAATATAAGTAAATATATGTCAGGTAAATATGCAAGATTAATTATTTCTATATGCATATTTCATTAAGAGACACTGGTAATAAATATTATCTATTCATATAATAAGTAATGATAACTCTGGGGAGATTTAGAAGAGTAATTTTTCCTTTACATAAGTTTTATGAAGATGAAAAGAAAATACCGAAGTTTTATTCCAAAAATATGTATAGATAACACTGTGTTGATGGGTTTCATTATATAATTAGAGAACTATGAGTTTTCTAGAACTCAGTTGGGGGATTCAATAAAAAAATTCTTAAAAGAATAAATTTAAAGAAGAACTACCTATGATGAATCATAGTCTATTGTTCTATATGTTAAATATCACAAAGGTAATTCATTATATATGATTTTGGACAAAAATGGTTACATATTTGAAATAATGTCACACAATCATCATGGATACATGGACGAGTAGAAGATAATAATAATGAAGTGAATATATAGTCATTATATGATGTGAAGTTATGATTCTTATTATATATTGTAAATACATATAATTTTATCAATGGAATTTAATTTTTTATTTTAGGAATGTGTCCTACTTATTAATGTTTTATTATATAAAGCACATGAAACACATAATGAAATATTTGAATATTTTATTATATTGACTTGGATATTACACTTAGAGAATATATATAGTATTTTCAAATGGAAATATCACAATGGGATAAAAATAGGAAATAATATAACTGTAATATGAAAATTTGGATATGTTTGATCCTCCAGATATATCAAAGACATGAAATACACTATATAATTGAATAAAAATATTATCAATGAAATATTGACCATGAAAATGTAAATTTATATAATATTTAAAGAAAAGAGAACTAAATAAATACTGAATTAAATATTATGTATTTATAGAATGTTGGGAACCATAAGACCATTAAAAATTCAACCTTTTGAATAGTAATACAACCATTGGGAAATTAATTCTAGTGTTATAATATTAAATTCACTTATTTAATTGTAAAATAATATTTAGCTATATTGTTAAAATAAATAATGACATATTTATATCATGATACATTTAAATAAATATTTTAGAAATGATCAAATAATTATTCACATTTTTGTAAAACATATATGTTTCATTCACAATTTTAGGAAAATAATTAGAATTTAAAATAATTTTTTTATCATAAAATGGTTTTATAAAATTATATTATACTTCTTGATAATGATAATATACTTTTATGATATCGTAATTACATTTTAAAAGGGCAAAAAAATGATCATAATATTAAAAATTGAATCCTTCAAATAAAAATGGTTTTTAATAAAAACATTTAAATTAGAATATTTTCAAATTTAATTCCATAAAATATATTTAATATTTGGAATCTAAATGTCAAAAAATTGTTTTGGTATATTATATACATTTTTCTGAAATAATTGAAAATATGATGAATAATGACATATGAGAAATAAGATATTTCAAATTATATATTACATGAATAATTACATAATAGATGATGTAGGAAACCCTTAGTTCAAAATCACATGATCTATTCACATTATATAGTCACAATTTTTATAACTACTCGTAGTCATGATCCAAAATAATAAACTATTGAATATAATATTCAAAAACAACCTCTACCCCCATTATTAATACATTCCATCACCTTACCTTCTCCTCAAAGTTTCTAATAATTGGAAATTAAATAAACTATTTAAAAATACATCCTCATTTCTCTACCCACTTCCATAAAATCTTTTTTCTTTAAAAATTCCTATCCCAGGTGATGTATGCTGAATACTATGAGGATACATCAGAAAGAGAATGTAATACCCTCATTCGAGAATTGTAATTTTTCTTCCTTCTCACCCACTAATATTTTTACTCCAATATGACATAATGAATACAATATCATTTATATACTGGAATACTTTTTTCTATTTTAATATCCATTATTCATCCTCAACTAATTTCATTCAAAAATTATAATGTTGATCACAATATGGTTAGTTCACCACCTCAATGAAGAAAATACTTCAATTTTATCAAAAAAATAAAGAATAGTTATAAAAATAATATAATGGTATAAATATGATGTTAATTATTATATTATAACATATTTAATTTTTTATAATTCATTAAAAATTATTTAATTAAATAAATCAATTTTATTTTTTGATTTTCGTTAAAACCACCTACATGAACTAGTTTTATAACAAAAACCATTATACTAAATGAATCATCCAAATGTTAGAAAAAAAATTATATTTGGGTATATTCTGATTTTTTGGAGGGCATGAATATCATTTTATTTCACATATGGAGTTTTCATTCAAATTGACAAGAAAATTAATAATTATCCAAAACATAATCAGATCTTTGAACTATAAAATGAATAACCTTTAGACTGTAGAAAATAAAGTCATATCTCAACTAAATGACTATAAACTAAAATAATAATATGATAATAAATCAAATATTTTAAATTGAGGTTCAAAATTATGTATTTAATAAATATAATTGTATTCTATATTATGTTATGAGAATGTGTAGAATGATTCTGGACCTCGGGTTACGGATCACGACAATCAACATTATTTTCCTTTGGGTAAAATTTTTAGTCTTAACATCACTATATCTCTAACTATTCTTATTTTTTAGCCCGAATGGATCGAATGACTTAATTTTATTTATTTTTGAAAATACCCATTGCTAGAGTTGAGGGGAACTATTACAAGTTCTATAGGTTTAGTGGATTACATGACCTGATGGTTCTAGAGAAATTCATCCTAGATATTAATTATTATAAATTCCACTCCCAAAAATCTAGACCATAGTGGTAACTTCTAAACATCACTTTTCTTGTTCAGTTAACAATACTTGTGCATATGAGTATCTTTGGAGTGCCAATAAAAATTACAATACCCTCTCATTCATCCAAATCTGGATAACTTTGGTCTGGTGAAAATTCTTTCTCTAGGACCTCATATGAAACTAGATCCGTTCATATTAATAGTTTCATATGAAATTTTTGATAAGAAAGATGTGGCCCAAAGGACTTGTGGTGACCCGAATTCCTTGAGGTGGCCCAAAATCCTTAACTAGATTGAAGTCCTCAAGGAATCCAGGGCCAAACCTGTAGCCAGAATATGAATAGTTTTAGCTGCTACAATATCGAGAAATATATGTTACAGTCCCAACTATAGTACCTACTAAGGAAACTACTACTAAAACCTAGAAATATGACTCATTGAAGAATCGAACCGGGGTCTCATAGATTCACTAGAAGAGTCCTCACCAACTGGGATGACGTTCATGTACAATATTCATATTTTTTTTATAGATTCAATATTATTTATATATTACCTACTCATATATAGATAGTCTAATTCTATTTTACTTTATAGGGATATACATGTTTAAAGGGTCTCTTATAAATTTATTTCATTAGAAGAATCAATTTAAGTTAAATTTTCTATTTTCCAATATAATTTGATGTAAATCTAAAAGAAACTTTTTTAACCATACATGGTTTCTAAAAACCATAATTTTTTGTGGAAAAGAATTTTTGTTCTTTTCAGGTTTTATAGAAATTATAATTCCCTTACCCATGTTAGTTATTAGTTGCCCATTTTTGAAAACCCCACATAAATGGATTATTTCCAAAAAGTATTTACCTACTCCATTTTATGTTTTCAATTCTATTTTAATTCGTTTCCATATCTAATGATTCAATATCTTTCAATGAAAATATATAAATGATTAAAAAAAATATTTTATGGAATTAATTAAAATATTCCATATGGCGATGTTATAAGACATGATTACCCCATCCAATTTGTTTTCCATGAGATTTTTTTATTCTTATTCATGATTTATGATTTCCTTATGTTGAACTCATATTCATGTAAATCATATTATTGGTGCACCTAGATAGAAAATTAAATATTTATGTCTCATGAGATGATATGTATGGGATTAGGCTGTAAACCCAATCCCTGATAAGACTCTTTCCACCATGTGATGTTATATTAGTGGTTATATTTAACTTATGTTTTTTTGTGTTTTATGTTGTTTCTACCTTAATATGTTTCTATGAGCATATTATTTTATATTCTTTTTTTTGATATTCCATAAGATTATTCATGATACATTTATTTTATGATATCATTTTATTCCTTTTGACTCATTTGATATGATTATTCATCATGTCTATTTCCATATCGGGCTATATAGATTACAACTTTTATTTATCTATACCTTAGGTTATCAGATGTAGTTTTATGCAGATAAAATATGTTTATGAATTCATCATGGAGAATAAAATAAATATGTCATTTTGTATCAGGTTAATGTTTAATGTTTATATTCTCGAAAAGAAACAAGGAATCACAAACCCCGAGTTGGGTTTATTTGTTATTTATGTTAAAACTCATGTAATAATTTTCAAAAATGGTAGTAGTCACTATATATATATGGTGTTTTTATTTGGATAAATAATCACACACCAATTCCTGGTGTTATTTCATGACAAGCAGACCTATTGAAATAGTATAAGATGTTTGAACTGTGATGTGGATTGTCACACTATGAAGAGTAGAAGTTTTATGGAGTACTTATTGTAACTGAATTATCACATGATGATGAATATGGTAATGTCATGAATTATAAAACTGGACAGATGAAAAGTTCTAATAGTTTAAAGATTGTTAAGAGAGAAAAAATATTATTTAAAAGAAGTAAATGAAATTTAGTAGTTTGAGTCATAATTTTAAATTCTATATCAAATATTAAGAGGATTTTATTAAGGTGCAAGAAGAAATTGAATTGGGGTATTTCCTGCAGTAGAAGGGTATATAAAAACATGATTGGGGAATAATTGAGTGAATAATTACATAGAGAGATTAGAAGAGTTTATCCGTGTTTCATTCAATATAAATTAGAATAGAACTTTCAACCAGTGAAAGTAAATGAAGAATCAGATAAAGCGTACACACCTAGTTTTTTTATTATGATCATACATGTACCACATCTTAAGGAATGTGGGGGTGAAACTAGTTAAAACTATATTAAAATTTCGTTTCACTATATTATTGTTTGGATAAATTTAGTCATAGGGGTGGAGTAAATAACACCTTAGTAAAGTAAGAGAAATTAGTTCAACATGTAGGATGACTTTTCAAGACACATATTTATTTATAATATTATATTATTATTAAAGGATATATCCAAGTTATTTTATTTTCCATGGTGATACTAATGGATTATACAGTCTCAGGTGATTCCAGACTATTCCATTGATTGAATACTCTTTTTAATAGGTGGAAATTATACATATAGTGTTATTTTTTTCATTCCATCCATAATGTTTGTCAGTTAAGTAGTGATATCACTCAATCTAATAAATGACGATGTTTGATTTAATAAGAAATAATGAAAGGAAATAATGATAATATTTACTGATTCTGCCATCACTTAGTAAAGAAAAACTTTTCATGGAGCCATCATAAGTTGTATCAGTGATGTATGTGTTTCTAAAAAAATTTATGATGATTTACGTTTTATACATTGAATGTTATTGGAATTTCTTGGCATTTGAGTTATCACCCCTCTTTAATAATCATTGTAGTATCCTCATTTCATTGTTAAAGGTGATCAATTAATATTGTGTTGTGATATGGATTTTTATATCTGTTTTGAATAATATAAATTCACTGAAAAAATATTCCCATATAAAATGGAAAAAGTACAATATTTTGAAGGAAAAAATACCAACCTACTAACATTAACTAAGTATTTATGTTCTAGAAATGGGAATTGGTGGATTTATATAACTTGAATAAGTTTTTCCCTTGACTACGGTTGGTATAAGGAATTTTTAGTTTCATGGGTGATAATGAAATTCTATCTTATCCAAACATCAAACGATTTAATTTTAAAAAGTTTGACAGGTCCATGCAATCAGTGGAATTTTGGAAAATCCATAAAATATCAGTGAATTGAATTCTAAATTCAAAAAATTCAAGTTTAAGATATAGGTTATGTTGTAAAAATATAATATTATTTTTTAATTATAATCTGAAGATGAATTATTTATTATTTTCAATACGGAGGTAAGAATCATTAGAATGTTTAGTGACAATATAAATGACTAAATAGTGGTTTAAAAGATACTTATTATCTCACCAATATAATTTGATTCCACAATTATAACTCTAGGGGATCATTATATTGAAACACTTCCTTCGAATTTCAAACACAACATCTTGATATAATGAAATAAGGGTGAGGAACACATGTTAAAAAATAAGTGTTATATGTTTAAGGAAATATCATTCAGAACAAAGAATATTGGAATTTAATCATTGAATGGTTTTGGTAAAAATCAAGATTAAGTTAGATTTTTAGATTTAGATTAATATTTTGATGTGATGTTTGAGATTCTCAGCTCATTCATATCATTGGATTTATAATAAGATAAATGTCAATGTCATGGTATGTTACTTTTTGGGTGCTTCCCTTAAGGGGATATTATAAATTTTTCTATAAACTGTTCAAATATATAAGAATAAAAATTTAATGATTAAGAAAATTTCACTCAAGATTATTTTTGAATAAATCAAATAATTTTATAAAATAGTTGATTTAATCATGTAGTTTATGAATAAAGAAATCTTATAGAAAGAATAAGAATTATTTATCAAACGATATAAAAAATAAAGTGATGAAGGTGAGAGTCATTTTTCCTTAAGTGGTAGATGTGATAATATATTCAATTAATGGATGAATACTAATGAGAAAATTATTGAAGATGAGTTAAATAAATTTGAAACGACATTATCATGAAGTGATATACAATTACATGAATCAATATAGAGTTTATTTTCATAAAATAAATTAATAGTTGTTTCTCGATGGTGGATGATTTTTGGAAATATAATTGTATAATGAAAAATACTCATCATATTCTTGAATTTGAAAATGATGATTTTTTATGAAGGAAACTGAATTATTCCTAAATATTGAGTAAGTATGAGACCTACTAAACATGGAGAAGAGGAAATTTTAATTTTTTTAAGATAATACACTTTTATAGTATAAATAACTTGGATATCTATAAATCTACTCATTATAGAAAAAATTATGTTAAAAAATTTGTTAAATAATTCTTTTTATTACAAGTAAGATGTATGATATTTCTCCAAGAAAGAGAAGAGTGTAATGTATGAAGAGAGAAATCATTATTTTTATAATCTTCATTAACAGAAAAATAATATTCATAGACATTATGTAATTACTGTATACAAGGTTTAATCCTAACCAAAGTTAATAAAAGTAAATCAAAACACTAATGTGAAGACTATTCGGAAACTGATTTTTTCTAAAAATACCACATTTTAATGAAAACATGTTATCTTATATAAAGATATAATTTTAAAAGGAATATATAATATAGATACAAACATGTGTATATTATCACTGTGTATTGGTTCATCACGTAGTTTTTAAAAAGACGTTAGAAATTATGAATTCCATATGATTACTACTATATGATAGATCTATGTTTCAGAACAATATTGACAAGTTAAGGTCATTTTTTTAAGAGTCTATGAGCATATCATGAAATATTTCTGGTTCAAAAGAAGTATATTTCAATTTGTGAGTGTAATTTATGGAACAAATATATGGATATAAAATCATTCAAGAAAAAAATCATGTAGGAAGCTATCCTAAACCAAGGCGGAATATTAAACAATTGCTAATTTGGTTTAAATGTACAATGAAAGAGTTGAGAACAAAAAGGGAATATAATAGAATATTGTATCATTATCATAAAAATTAAATATTGTAAATAGTTTTAGCATAAAATATTTATATAATTGAATAATAAAATTAAATTAGTGATAAAGAAGATGCCATGTAAAAAGAGCAAAAAATATGTTTAGAAGACAATAGATATTATTGACTAAAAAATGGATGAAAAAAAGTACACTCAAGAAGATCTATAAAAGACACATATCGATAAAATTATATCATATTAATATATAAAAACAATCTCCTATATTATAGGTTAAAAATTACTTTATTTTTGGAAAATTTGTTGATGTTAATGGAATTAAGGAGAAACAATATTTGAAATATCATATTTCATAGTTAAATAAGTATATGATTTATCTAAATGTAAACTTTTAGATTAAAAAGAACATGACTAATAAAAGTTTTTGTCATTTAGGGATTAAAATTACTACCATTACATATATTTTGATGAATAAATATCATCCTTTACTCATCGAAGGCTATGGTGTGGTGAATTCATCCACTATCACGTGTGTTATTTTGATTATTGTTGACAGAGGGGGATAAAAAATATCAATTTATTTTCACCTTCAAATTATTTAGAAAGTGGATGAAAAAATACAGGGGTAAAGTATAGAAATATGTGTTTAACCTAATAGTTTTAAGATCTATAATATAGGATGAGAATATATTTAGAGGGGTTTTAAAATGGGTAAGCTGTGAAGAAATCATTTAAACATTTCTAACATTATATTTGAGTACCTATGCCGGAACCTATTATTTATTGGTTCAAGGTATAAATATGATAGGTGGAAGAAGAATAATAATCCTTCAAAAGGGGAAGGATTTCTCTAAAAAATATGGAAATATATTTCATTATGTTGATACTAATTTGATATAATTACTATGTAGAAGATGATGTAAGTTACTTTTATAGACAACATGATATTATGGAAAAAACTTATTTTTCCTCCACTAAGTTCAACCAAATATTATTATAATTATTAAATGATCATTAAGTGATATGTTTATTGAGTTTGATAAGTTATTTATGGTTAATGAATTCAAAAAACATTAAAAAGGGGATATTGTTCATCACATGGATGAAGAATAAGTTGAGATCAAAATCTTTTATAACCTTGGGGATATTTGGAAGACCCAATGAGAGTTTTTTATTGCGTATATATTGATGTAGTTGATAGAGTTTTTGTGTTGTGCTGTGTTTTCAACACTTAAATCAGTTTCAAACTGAAGTGCTATATAGTGTTTCATTTTTGGTAAGGATTATTCAGGGTGTTTAGATTGATTGGAGGATCATGGAAGAAGTACATAGAGGTTTGAATAAAATATAAAATTTATTCTAGAAATAAATTAAAAATTATTGAAATTTTTATTGAAAAAATATAATTTGAAATATCTAAGAGTTATTGGAATTCTAGAACCAAAATATGGGATCACGAAGTTAGAATATGAGATGTTTTATATTTCTAGAAGCTAATGTATTGAAAACTTTAAGTTAATTTATTTTAGATATGATGATTTTTAGATGGTAAATTACCTATTTCTCTAAGATTATTTGTTTATGATTGAATAAAATAAGAAAATTCCTATGTTTGGTAGCTATGAAACTCAAAAGTTAATAATAATTGAAGAATGTATGATATTTTTCAAAGTAAAAAATATGTAAAGATAGTATTTACAATATGTAAGTGAAACACTGTATAGATGAGGACATGAAATTTGGAAAATCCCTAAATATAAAAAATGAATAACACTGATACATGGAAGTAGGTTCAAGGAAATGGAAATACATAAATGTAAATCTACTAATACCTAAAAGTAAACTTGATGTGATGAACATATATAATAATATTTTTGTCATGTATAAGGGTCATAAAAACACAAATGAAATACATAATCATCATTCTTACAGTATGTAATGGTATTTTATTGGTGATTAATAAGAGTAATTCTTTTCAAATGTAAGGATCATCTAGAAAAAAAGAAAATATATTATGGTTGTTCCTATTATACAAAACGGTAGATATGAGGGGATTTTTAAGAAATATATATCTATAAAAAATATGAGTTTTTAAGATGTTAATTAATAAATTTAGAAGTTAAGATCCAAGATATAGAATTCAAAATAAGAACTAAATATGATTATGTTGATGTAGACATTCTATAGAATAAATATAATGATGGAAAATCCTGATAAAACACTTCGGAGAATAATTTTCTTGCTATGAAAATAATGATAGAAAGTTAACAATAATACTTATAAGAGTGAATGGGAATGATGAAATTATGAATATAGAGTCATAGCGTAATATGTAGCAATAATTAGTAAAAAATTCATAGTTTGGATGGGGTTAAATAAATCAAACATGAATTCATGGGGTCACATAGTTAGATGCATTCTTGAAAAAATAGAAGAGATGTGGCATAGTGGGATGTTGATTGTCACCATGTGAATATATTAGGTTTTAATAAGTCGTCATTGGAATATACTTTTCATGCCACAATGAACATTATAAAACCTTTAATTATCCCAATATGCACAAGTAATATTTCAATTAACTATATATAATAAATAGAATAATAATAATTTGTTGGAAGTTATTGAAGGAATTTTGTAGTTTGAGTCTCAATTTTAAATTATAATTCGAACATAAATAAGTGTCTATTACTGTGTAATATAATATAGAATAATGGTCCTCTATACAAGGTATTAAAAGAAAAAATAAATGTATGGAATAATTTAGTATGTTATATTCGAGAGATATTGGAAGAGAAGAAGATATTGTAGTGCATTGCACCCAATAAGGGAACTTGTATTAGTGTACGAGGAAGAATAGGAATATGAAAAGTACACAATTTGTTAGTGTGGGATCACTATAATTGTACAATGTTTTAGGGAATAAATATGTTACACCTATTATACAATATTAATAATTATCATATAACTATATTATTTTAAGGAAATAATCATTGAATGGAGAAGGATAATCCCTACTTCATTATAGGACAAGTAAATAATTCAACTTTTTGAGAGACTTATCCTGATAAACAAGTATCTATATTATTTTATTATGCGTATATGATATATCCTTTTGATTTATATCCAACATGGTTACTCTACAGAATCTTATGGTCTCTAGTAATTGAGGATCTGGTCAAGTATCAAGTAGTCATTTGGAGTAGTGATCATTGTACATCAAGTGCTCATGAATTTTGTCTTTACTTGATATGTGTGAGTAATGTTTTAATATTTCATACTCTAACAAGGGAAAATAGTTTATATCATAAGAAATATTAAAACGGAATATGGAGTATCAATTTTTTTATTCACCCCTCTCATTAAACCAATACATTTCATGGGACCATGATAGTAGGAAATAAAAGATATTCTATAGGCCTATTGTTTCATGAAGATTCCATATAATGTCACAAACTCTGCCAATAATACATAATATGGGATGGTAGTGAATAGAAAGAGTGACCCTTAAATCCAAAAACTATTATATTATGATGTGATCACTATCACTAAGGGTGTAAAATACCATATTAGAGGAATTAACATCATAAACTAATTTATGTACAAGAGATAAATCTAGAGTCATCAATAAACTCCAAGGGATTTCCATTTCAGAAATAATTTACCTTTTCTATAATGATAATAACATTTCAAATATGAAACATAAAAGAACAATATATTAAACAGAAACTCTAACTATAAATTAACTTCCAACTCTATCCGCAATAGCTGAATAGAAGCTCAAACTCCAGTGATCTATAATGAAAACACTTAGAAAAATGTATCATGTTGAAAAAATTATTAGTAATCCACATGATAATGCTTATAAAAAATATCCATGTGTAATAAATATTTAATAGTACACATGAGTTAATTGAACCATGCAATGAAAATCTAGAATAATCATAATCAATTGAAAAAAAGAATAAAATAAAACATAGTTCAAATGAATTGTTATTCACTTTCATTTAGATAACACCCTCCACCAAAACCACCATAAATACCAAACTTCCATAACAATCACCTCATAAATTTCCTCACTAGGCATAATAATTTTTTTCACCACTATTACCTATTACTAGGGTCTTTAGACATTAAAATAGTTACAAACCTAATTGATGAAACCACTTTCTATGATTGGGAACACAAAATAAAACCACATCAACCACACACCAAATTAACATATGCACATATAGAGACCCGACCCCAGATATCCTGGATTTGATATCTGTTACTAATTATATTGGAATGAATACAATGAATCAAATATCGATGGAACAAGTGTTTAGTAGTTTGGTAATCCTGATACATAAATTGGTCATTTATTAAAAGTGAATACAATAATTACAACATATTTTTTCCCTATTTCTAAAGGAATAAAAAGTATAAGTTTATTCAAAATATTAAATACCTACATATCATTCATAGTACACTTCTGGGATATCTAGGAAAAGAAACATAATAAGGGTGTGCTCAAATTCTCAGTAAGGGTAAAGTATAGCAGATGCAATAGTGAATTAATGAGCATAATAAGTATGACATGGTAAATAACTGAAATCACATGCCATATAAATAATAAACTAATATGTTAGTACACAAATAATATGGAAAGGTAATAAATAGAAACACATCCCATTGAAATAACTAGATAATGGAAAATCAAAATAGAAATGTAAGAAACTGAAAACATGTTCCATTTAATCATTAAATTGAGAATGAAATGGATCCATAGATTTTATAATGTGAAAATATCATTGATAATAAATAATGAATTAAAATAAAGGAAATGATTAATTATTGGACGCCATGTATTAGGCACATGAAAACCTATACAGTCAAGATCTATCCTCTGAATAGTTTAAAACTATGTATAGAAACCCTCTTAATTTGTGAAACTTATTTTTCTCATGTGAAACAGTCTATAAATCGAGGAGATAGATAAATTTGGGTCTCCACCCATCATTACATGTCCAAATTATTCTTCATACATTGTAATCGATTTAATTAATAAACAATATTCCTTGTCAAATATGTGTATTGAATAAACAATATGGATTTATCAATATTTCAACAAATAATCAAAAAAATTTAAAAGTAGACACCGTATATAAATAGATATATAGTTTATGAAATAATAATATGAATGATAAATAAAATAGATAATTTAGGTAAATTAAATGTTCATAGATCATAACAGATTGATTATTTCAACGGGACTAACAAATAAATCAAGGAAGGTAATGTGAGTACTATCCTTAGACAAATCACTCACAAACCATCTATAAGAATATTAAGGATGGTATAAATACCAAATTTCCCAAGTAGATTAAAATAAATAGTTATTGTTTTTGATGAATGGAAATATAATATAAATATCAAAAGAAAATTCTTGAATAAAATATCCTTTTGTTTTGAAAAACATTTTGAAAAACATATTCTTCAAAATTTACTTTTGAAAAACTTTTTTTCAAAAACAACCTTTTAGACATGAAAAGGACTATTTAATTAAATGATAGAGTAAATCCTTACTTTCTGTACGAGGTAAAAGAAAATATCTTTTTTACGATAAAAAGGTTTGAAAAAGGCCTTGTTAGCAAAGTGAAAAGAATATTTCTTAAGAAACATTGAGAAAAGAAAAATGCTAAAAATATCTTTAACAAATCCTTTTAAAATTATTTTTGAAAACATTTTAATAAAACATGGTTTTTATAAGAAGACAAGTTCTTCCACTAAAGAGATAAGTGATGTTGTGTTTTCCTAAAAATATTTTTAAAAAACATTGAGTACCAAAGAATAAAAAATGGTACTAATACTTGAAAAATGTACTGAATTAACAAAGGAGATAAAAATTAAGAGATTTATTGAATAATGGTATTATTATTATCTAAAATGAAAATACCATTGAAATGTCATTAAAGTTATTATGGAGGAAAATAATCTTTAAACATTCCAAATTATCCCATACCACTTTGAAACAATTTAAATCATATAACTAATAAAGGAATAATATTAAATGGAATCCTTAAATACCATTAAGATAAAGTAATTAATGACATAATATTCGAAAATTGTAATTATAGACACCGCAAAAAATATTCTAGCGGTGAACATGACATTTATCTCACAAACGATAAACATGATATGGGAATACCTTATCTTGCATTTCTGTTTGGTTGAACTTACTTTAACTTCATGTATAAAAAACATATGTTAATTTTATAATTTAATGATTTTTTTTCATGTTTATAATTAATTTTATTTCACTTATTACTATGTTTTATATAGCTTCTTATAAAATTATATTTACATCTGTTGTTTTGAAAAAAATATGGTTTATGTGTGAATATTAACATTTGTAGGTCAACTCTGGTAAAAGGGGTCAGTATATAACATCTCTTGAATAATAATAATGGAATAATTATCATATGTATATATCAATTATATTTTTTAAACTAATAATTAAATTTGTTTATGAAAAATGAATCAACGTTAAAATCATGGAGATGGTGGTCCGTACGTACGTCTGAATAACATTCCCCTTTTTCAGTGACTATTATGGAATGAAGGTAACTAGAATCATATCTTTCAAAAATGATAATTATATAATAAATATCATGTTATTTAATAAAATATACTTTTACATATAATACTTTTTATGTAAAAGGAATCACATCGTGTCGAGGAGGCGTTAGTCCATAAGTCCACGACTGACATTATCACTTTTGAAGTGTGTGAAAGGGTAATAAAGAAAATGATATATATATTTATATATTTAGATATTGTTTTTCCATAAAAGTAATTATATAATGAATATAATATATATGTTTTTTATTTCTTATAGGTTAAAGTATAATCGTAATTTATACATTCCATGTACCATGTGAATGAATCACACCGCTTTGAGGGGGAGGTAGTACAAAATTCCTATAATGATGTTATCTTATTAATTTAAAATATAAATTATTAAATTTATGTGTTATAAAAGGATTAAATAATTATAAATATATAATAAATATCTTACATAACATATATAAATATATTTTCCATTAGAATGTCCAACCATGAATGTTTGTGAGGAAAAAATGAACAATCATCATTTCGTGAGGTAGTAGTTCGCCGTACACAAAAAAATATGTTCATTACCCATTAGATGTAAATATCTTTATGTTTAGGTAAACCCATTTATCTAACAACATAATATTATTTACAATACCTATTTTATTACATAAAAATGGAATAATAATATTTTAGGGGTTGTATAATGGAAAAAATTAAAGAAAGGTGAGAGAAGACTTTACCACATAACCAGGAAAAATTATTTTTTTTAACCAAAAGGCTTCATTGGAAAGATTTATTACCAAAGGGAGGACTCAAGTTAGAGGGTGTGGATTTTTTTTTAAATATATAGGTAGATCTTGGACTAACCTAATTGGTTTGAGAGGTGTGATGAATGGGGAAAAGGGGGTGGCCTTTTACAGGGAAGGAAAATGACTCACTTTGATTTTTTGGAAACAAGTTTGGTATACATATATTATTACCTAAAAAAAATCTCACCAGAGTTGAAAAATTAAACAATTTCAGTTTAATGGAAGAATTATTATCATTCAATAGGTTTCAGACAAGTGGATGAGTTATTTTGTACCCTATGTTAATGGTTTAGTCGTTTATTATGCTTAAATATTCCTTAATAATTATAATTAATTTTAATTACATTCACTAATAACCTTGTAAAAAAATTGGCCTTATTAGATATTATAATTTATTATTATTCCAAACATTGAACATATTTTTTAATGTTCCAATCACATAAGTGTCATATTTGAATTTAAAATTCATCATCCAAGTGGGACATCATTGCTGTTTTTTAGTAAAAATGTATGAAATTTTGCTATGTTTTTATAACAAGATTCAATGTAAAATTGATTACAACGAAAATATTTCTATTTATTGATAATAATATTATGTAATTAATCTTTTAAACAAATTAAATTTATAATCAAACCTTATAAATAAATGAGTTTATAGCACTGGTTCAAACTAAAATTTCGTATTTTAATCCATTCATTATAAAATGAAATGCTTCAAAAAATATGAAAAAGTAACCCTGAACTAATTATTTTTTTTAAAATTAAAATATTAATTTTATTTTTATATATTAAATAAATTAATGTTTCAAAGTTATGATTTAAAATGGGTTCTCCATTAAAAGATGGTAAAATAGAGTTTCTCCTTATCTTATATCTATCCAAACTAATGGATGAATATAAAAAATACTTGATTGAATATATAACCAATATATTTTATTAAAACTATTCACTAATTTTAATTAATTATGTTTTTTAGGAAAAACTTCTTTTTTAAAAAAAAATTTAATAATGTTTCTTTTTTATATGCATTTGGTTCTTATTGTCATTTGTAATTAATTAGAAACCAATGAATTAATTTTATATTTATATAAATCACTGATTTTTAACATATATTTAATACTATTCATAACCTATAACATAACGACTAGGTTATATCATATTATATTAAATGATAATATTTTAATTATATTTTTTTGTTTGGTGAAACTCTATCTTTCATATAACATAGGCTACTGAGGAGGGACTCTATTGAGTGTAACATAAGCTATCGAGGAAATTCTATATTGTGTGTATAACAAGTTATTGAGGAAGGTTAATTTTGTGAACAAAATAGCCTTTTAAGGAAGGTCTCACTAGTGTGTAATGAAGTCCATCGATGAAGGTCACTCTTACATGTAAAAAAATATAACATGGTGTTGTATGAATTAAAAGATATATAATGTAATGAATTTACATAGAATAGTAAATATATAGTAGAGTATAATGGTATTGTATTCCCCTATACACTTGGTGTTGTTTTTAATACATTCCATCGAATAAAAGGTTCTTACTTTAGATTTTTGGATCCTCTCATTCTCCCCCACTTTATTTTAATTGCATCCTCGCATTTTAAAATCAATCATGGTGATAGATTGTTTGATAAATCATATGATTGAAATCCCAAATCATGAATAGGGTTCATAATTCAACCTATATAAAAGTAAGATTGGAATGTATAAAGGTCCCATGGAATACCATGTTACAAGTTCTCTAACTATGAGAACACTAGTGGAGAGTGAAAATATGTATTTCGAAGAATAATGTTAATATTTATAGGGAGTGATTTAGGTGATCAATCATAAACAAATGAATGATCAATTAAAAGTTGAGGAACTCATATAAATAAATATTTTATTATTAATATGTCTTTGGCTAAACCAAAATTATGGTATTATGAAAACATTTTTGTTTGAAGATTATTCTCCTATTGTTGAGTAATTATTTTTCTGCCTAAGAATATATGTAAATATACATAATTGATAGGTTTATATTTTATATGATCATTCCCAAATTTTGGTTGTGCTTTTATCAAATTATAATTCATACATTTACTTTCAAAAATTAATTACCACTAATTCTTTTTATTCCTGAAGCAATAAAACATACTTTTAAAGGATCTTGAGGCCTATAAAAGCATGACTAGTCAAACTATTTGTATTTATCTATAATCCAAAAAATAATATGGTTAATAAACTAATATCTATTTCAAATGATTTGATACTACCAGTACATCAGTTACATTTATTCATCAATTTTTTTAAAAAAACAAAAAAATTAACCAGGACACTAAGTAGGTCAGTGTGTGGCCAGAAACCCTTATCACCCTTTGGTCATGGGTTCAAGACCTACGACCCTACCGGATTTTATTGTCTATCACCTGGATTAAAATTTTTCCTTTTCCAAATCCAATTTAATATAAATTCCAAAATAAATTTGATAAACATCCTTAAAATATGGCTAATCACTAAATAGCCTATTAAATATGGTTTTTAATACAACCCTTATACATAAATATTTCTTCCATTTAATTCACATAGGTCCTTCCTTAGTCTATATATTATCAATAATATAATTTATAGGACTTTTAAATCAGGAAACGTTATCTTCAACCAACCAAACCTTAGGTTTAGCCTATGATATTCATCTTCATTATATATTCAAATCCTTTGTAATGGTTTGTAAGAAAAAGGTGGATTATCCTAACAAAATCCCTGAAGAGTGTCAAAACAGGTGCACAATAAGTCCCATTTTGATGTACTACATTACCTTGAGTCAGAACCAAAAAATATTTTTGGATTTGTTACTCCCAGGTAAATCTTTATCAGAACCACATCCTATAACTCCCTGAGCCCACACTTCTAGATTCTGTGCTAAAACATGTTGTTTTAATTTTTTTTCTATAAAATATAACTAAAAAATTAATATTTCTTTATACAATAGAAGACCATTGTTCGGTATAGGTTCTATATATTTAGACAACATCTTAAAAATTATCACATTTAACATTAAATAAACAATTTTAAACTACACTTTCACTTGCACTATCTATAAAATCAATAAGATAATTTTGAAAATATTTCTCAAAGAAAACGGAGGATGCAAATTTATGTTTCCCAGTAAGGGTTTTCGAAACTATTTTATAAATACATTTAGAATATTCCTTTGGAAATAATTTTACTAATTCATTCATAAATACTTTTGAAATAACTATAAAATATAATTATATCTTAAAAAAACCTTAACAATTCTGAAAATAATTATGTTTAAAAAAAATTATAAATATATTCCAACAATTTTTCTGAAATCAATAAGAATGATTCTTAAAATAAAAAACACAGATGTAACTTGAAATAGGGAAGGTTGTCTAGGCCTGCCCATTTTTTTAAGGGATGGGTTCAATCCCCATTTCCTATCATGTTTACCATATTTAGTGGAAGATTTTCTAAAAATGGTAAATCTTGATTTACACACACACATACACACATACTCACAGATATATATATTCACTATATATTTTTTAAAAACTAGATAACATATCATTTCAAAATAACTCTTTTGAAAAATGATGCAACTGGATATCATTATTTTTATACAATGAATTAAAATATGTACATGCATGAAATGTAGAAAAGAATAAGAAATGTCCCAAAATTATAATTTACCTTACAAATATGAGTGTACATATGCTTCATGCACATAAAATGATAAATTATTTTTATTTAAAAACCACATAAAATAATAGCGTTTTATGTGAGAAGAATAAAATAATTTTCATATAACATAGGATAATAAATCCATAAATCATTTCATAAAACCAAAACACATATTTTGAAAATATGGAATCCTTTAAAATAGAAATAAAAATATGAATACACATATAATTTCTTGAAAACCGTAGTTTTTAGAAAAACAATTTAAAAATAGAAAAACCTTATCTGATATATACTAATAATTTATAGTTATATATGTGTATATATGCCTATATATACATATATATATATGTCAATCTTGTTTTCAAAACGATTTTTTAAGACCCCATACAAATTAAAAAAACAATAAATCCATCAGAAAACAAAAAATAAAAATTTTAACTTGAAATGAAAAATTTTCCCTTAACTTTTTCTCTGAAGGGAAAAAACCAGAGAGTGTACTGGTCTATTGGTTCTCTGAGATTTTTATTTATGAACTTATTGGAAGGATTGTTGTTCGTTTATAGATACAAATTATTTTTCTATGGGAGGCTTCAGATTTATATATTTATATCACCTGGTTGAAGATAAATTAATGATAGATTTGGTCTCAAATAGATTTGCTTGGAAAATCCTAACTGAATTAATTGTTTTAATTAAAATTATTGAAATATAAGTATATTTTATATATGGAGATAGTGAACCAGATATCATTCATGGATTTTCTGGTGTATAATCATTCCCAGAGTATGAATAAATATATTTTTATTTGGTGATAGCTTTGATTTTCTGAGTATAGATACCATGGAGGGTCAAGATCCACTGATGGATTCAGGATTGGATTACTTATCAAGGACTGAGACACAATCCAGGTTTGGGTATAATTATTTTTGTAATCTGATAAATGATTTTTATTTGTTGAAATATGAAATTATCGTTTGACATGGACGAAAATAGAATCAATAGGGGAGTCCATGTCGAAGGGTTTACTAGTTCGGCTACATGTTGAAGATGATAGGAGGGTTCAAAAAATCATAAACGATACATATTAAATATGAATGGGGTGTAAAATTTTTCCCGTTGGATTTTTGATGATCTTGAAGTGGTATTGAAGTACTCATAGATTGATGGCTTGGATTTTGTTTCATTTTTCAACTAAAATCATGATCGTCGATTGAAAGTGTCTGTTATGTTTAAGGGGTTTCGATTAAGAATTGAAGTGGATGACACAATGATAAATGGATGGAAGATATGTGCTCAAACTCACATCTGTTAAATCTAATGGTTAGTGACATGTGAAAAAAATCCAAGAAATGGACTACTCTGATCTCTCAGACCCAATCAGACAGTCGACATCGGTAGTCGTAGAATGGAATGGTGTGAAACACAAATGAAAAAGTCAATGTGGAGGAAAAATATAGTTCTTATTTCTACAATGTGTAAATGAAATTAAATTAATAACACCATAATATAATTATTGATAATTCCAAATTTTTAAAACAAAAATTTAATATGTGTAAATAAGTTTTAAAATAAATACTAATAATTCAAAAATATATAATTTATCAATAAAATGTCTACTCTTTTTATTTGACAAAAAATAGAAAAAATTCTCAAATTGAATGACTTATATAAACCAAAGGTTCTTTTATTTCACATTTAACTTAAACATATAATAGTTATATTTATAATGGTTATAAAAAAGGCTTCTAAATATCTACATTTAATGGTATTCAAATGAAAGTAAATGTCTTCTATGCTCATTTTATTTCTCTAAAAATGATGTTATATATTTATCTCAGTCTCATAATTATCTATATATTATATACTATCTACTTCATGATTATGGTTGATTTAGGTGATGGGCACTATATAGTTTTCCCAGTTGTGTTTCTTGGTGAATTTCTTATAATGTTATTATCAATCATTATGGGTTTGGTGGGCTATCTTATTTATGTCAAAGATGTATTAATAACTTTTAATAAATAAATTTTTTACTAGTTGTGTCTTTTATAAATTTATTATTTATTTTATTTATTCATTAGGTAAATATAATAAAATTATTTAACAAAAATTCATATAAAAATCTAGGGTGTCACATGTCCACTTGTAGTATCTAGATATGGATGTATTTATAGAAATACCCACTTAATCTATACTTCTCCAAAATTGTATGGTGTTATGGTATAATTATCCTCAAATTTTCTATTACCGTTACGTTCAATAACCCAATTTTTCCTAAATATAGCTCCTAAGGTTTCTACTAACCTTCATTTGGTACCAACTTTGGGGGCGAGACCTGAGATTGATTGGAGATAGTGTCTGATACTATTGACATTAGAATGATTAGGAGGAATAAAATCTCAAAAGAAAGAGTGTTTAATAGTCCTGGTAAACAAGATACATAAATGAATCTTTTATTATAAATTAATACACTAATTAAAACGTGATTTTTTTATTCTCACTAAAAAAATATCTTTGAGGATAACTTTATTCCAATTTTTAAATCCCAACATAACTTTCATTGTATGCTTCATGGATTCCTAGAAAAATAAACATAATAAGGGTGAGCTCAAATTCTTATTAAGGGTGAATTATAACAGAATAAATAATTAGTTAATGAGAATAATAATTATGATATGGTAAAAAACTGAAATTACATTCCATATAAACAATAAAATGATAAGTAAGTGCAAAAACAGTATAGAAAGGAAATAAATGGAAACACATTCCATTCAAATAACTAAATAGAAAAAAAATAAATATGGTAATGTAAAAAAATAAAATCACATTTCATTTAATGAATTAACTGATATTGAAATGCATCCATAGATTTTGTCATGTAATATCTCATATATAATACATAAAAAATAAAATTAAAGGAAATTCTCAATTATTGAACCTCATGACTCAGGCCCATGAAAACCTATACTATCAAGACCCAACCTCTGAACAGTTTTAAAATCAGGATATAAACCTTTTTAATTTGTACAAATTATTTGTATCATGATAACCTATTGATTTATCTAGTATCTACATAATGTCTGGGATCCACTCGTCACTGTACGTCCAAATCATTCTTCATACTGAGTAATCGATTTAATTAAGAAAAAATATACTTTATCAAATATCTATATTTAATGATGAATAAGTATTTGTCAATATTTCCCAAAATAATAAAACAAATGTGAAGTACACAATGTATGTAAATAGGTATACATTCTAGGAAATAGTAGTATCCATGATAAATTAAGTGGATAATTTAAGGAAACTCAATGTTCAATGATCATAAGAGATTTTATATTTTAAGGGGAGTGAAAAATAAATCAAGGAACTGAATGTGAATACTATCCTTGTAGAAATCAATCATAAGTAATTGATAAGAATAATAAGTATGGTTTCAATACAACATGTCCCTTATAGAGTGAAATAAAGGGGTGTTGTTGTTGACAAATGGAAAAATTATAACAAGATCAAAAAAACATTCATAAGGAAAATATTATTTGTTTTTGAAAAACTTTTTGAATGAACTTTTCATTGAAAATAACAATTGAAAAAAGTTTCTTCAAAATAACATTCTAGATATAAAAAGTAAGTTTCAATGAAATGATAGTGAGTAAATCTATACCTTCTGCATGAGGTAAAATAACAGTCCTTTTTCACGGTAAAAAGGGTTGAAAAAATTTTCTTATTGGGAAAGAGATAGTAATTTTCATTTAAAAACACTTGTAATAGGAAAAAAGTGTAAAAATGTATTTACCAAATCATTTTAAATTCATTTTTGAAAATATTCTAATAAAAAATGTTTATAGAAGAAAACAGGTTCTCTGAATAAAGAGAGAAACGATGTCAGGTTTTCTTAAAAAAAATATAAAACCGATAGAGTACCAAAGAGTGAAAAAATGGTACTAATACTCAAAAAGGTGATTAATTACCACAGGAGTGGAAAAATAAAGTTTTTATTTAACAATGGAATTATAATTTCTTTAAATGGAAATACCATTGACTGGTCATTCAAGTTATTGTTGAGAAAAATTATCCTTAAACATTCCAAAGTGTCCCATACCACTTTCAAACATTTTAAATCACAAATATTAGGATGGAATTTTACTAACTGAGAGTCATAAATTCAATTAAGATAAATTAATTCATGATATAAAATATAAAAATGGTCAGTAGAGACACCACACAAAAGATAAAAGTAGTGAAAATGAAATTTATCTCATAGTTGAAACAATTTAGATGAGAATCCCTTACCTTTAATTTTCTTTTAGGTGAACTTCCTTTAAATTCCTGTATAATAAACCTAAGTAAATTTTATATTTGATTTAGAACCCTTTTCAGGTTTATAATTACATTTATTTCACTAAATACTATGTTTTATAAAAGTACATAAACAATCATGTTTATTTTAGTTGTTTTGACCAAATTCAATTTATGTGTCAAAAATTAATTTGGTAGGCCAAATATGGAAAAAGGGGTCAATATATAACATATAAAGAATAATAATCATGAAATAATTATCATAACTATACCCAAATTATAATTTTTAAACCAATCATTAAATATGAATCAACATTACAATCATGGAGACAATATGACGTACGTACACATAAGTAACATTCTGATTCTTCAATGATCCTTTTGGATAGAAGGTAGGTAAAACCACATCATACAATAATTATAATTATATAATTAATATCATGTTTTTATCCATATATACTTATATATATATGTCTTGTTATGTAAAAGTAATCACATCGTGTTGTGGAGGCGGTAGTCCACACGACCACAACCGACATTATAACTTTTTATATGTGTGGAAGGGTAATAAAGAAAATGATATTTATATATTATACTTCCAAAAAGTTAATTATTTCATTAATACCATATTAATTTTATTCATGCTTTATATTTTTAAATATAACCATCATTTCTACATTCCACGTATCGTGTGAACGAATCATATCATTTTATAGGGGTGGTAGTCCACAATTCGTTAGAAGATGTTATCATATTAATGTAAAATGGAAATTAATAAATGTATCTATTATAAAAGAATTATATAAGTATAAATACATAATAAATATAAAATATATCATATATAAATATATTTTACATAATAATGGATAATCAAGAAAATGGTGATAGAAAAATGAACTATCATCTTTTCGTGAGGCTGCAGTTTGCGGTACACAGAAACAATATTTTTGTTACCCATTAAATGTATGTGTGTAAATTTTTACGTAAAAAAATTTAAATAAAAAAATAATTATATATTTATAACACTATTTTTGTTACATAAAAGTGTAATAATTATATTATAGGTGGTGGATAATGGAAATAATATTAAAAAATTAAATAGATGATGATAACTCTTAATCGGGTAACTACTTTTGGTTTGAACCAAAATGATTTATTGGAAGGATTTACACTTAAAAAGGAGGGTTCAAGTTCTAGTATATGGATTTTGGGAAACTATATGGGCTTATTATGTCCTATCCTATATGTTTTGAAAGGTGTGATAAATGGGAAGATGTGCTGGCCTTTTATAGGGAAGGAAAAGGACTCGCTAGGAATTTTTGGAAGCATGTTAGGTGTACACATGTTCTTAAAAAACAAAAGTCATAAAAAATCAAAAAAACTAAATAATGTAAGGTTAATGGGTGAATTATTACTGTAAAATAGGTGTGGTATAATTTTCAAGGTCATTTGGGCCCTTAAGTTAAAGGTTTAGTCCTTTATTAAGCATAGTTTTCCTTAATAATTATAATTAATTTTAATTACATTGCATAATCATTTTAGTCAAAAAAATTTGGTCTTATTAGAAAATATAAATTTTTCTTATTTTAAATATTTAATCCATTTAATCCATATTTCAATCACATAATTGGTAGAAATTAATTTAAAATTCTCCCCACAAGTGGGACGACATTTGGAGTTTTTAATTTAAAAAACATTTGGAGGTTTTATATATTTTTATAATGAATATAAAAGTAAAATTAATTCCAATGAAATAATTTTTATTAATTTATAAAAATATTATCTAATTAAACTTTAAAACCAATTAAAATTACAATTTACCAATATAAATAAATTAGATTCAAAAGTTTTTTTTAACTAAAATTCCTTATTTTTTACCATTTATTAAAAAAAGAAATGTTTTAGAAAAATATATAAAAGCACCCTAAAATAATTATTATGTTTATATTTCAGAGATGAATTTTATTTTGACATATTAAATCAATTAATATATCAAAATTCATATTTAAAATGGGTTCTCCATTAAAAGGCAGAAAATTAACTTTATAAAATTACCTGGTTTTATGTGTAAAATAGGGTTTATTCTTATCTTATGTCTATCAAACCTAATGGATGAATATAAAAAAATATTCAATTTAATATATAACATATTTATTTAATTAAAATATTTTTCTAATTGTAATTAATTATTTTTGTTAAGACAAAACTCCTTTGGAAGTATAAATACAATAATATTTCTTTTTTATATCTAATTGGTTATTATTTTCATTTTTAATTAATTGTAAACAAATTAATTAATTTTATATTTATATAAACCATAAATTTTAATAAGCTAGTAAATAATATTCATAATAACTAATATAATGGAAAGGTTATATCATATTAAATTGAATAAAAATATTTTAATAACATATCATTGTTTGGTGAAACTCAGTCTTACGTATAACGCAAGCTATTGAGGAAGGTCTCTCTTGCGTGCAACACAAGCTATCGAGGAAATTCTCTCTTTTGTGTAACAAAATATTTCATGTAAGGTTTATCTTGTATGTAACATATGGTATTGAGGAAGGTCTCTCTTTCATGTAACCCAAACTATCGTGGAATGTCCCTCTTCTGTGTAACACAAGATAACTCGATGTTGCATGAATTACAAGCTATATCATGTATTGAATTTATTTAAAATAGTAAATATATAGTAGAGTATCTAAATAGTATATTTTGTTATTCACTTAGTGTCATCTATCAAACACTCTATCGAATACCATGTTCTTACTTTAGATTTTCGTGGTGTCACAACACATACCATGCAATCCAAATCATAGACACATTAACAAATCATCACATAGCTTAAAGACAACACTATATATCCACATTTCACTATTTCCTACCAATAAAAATAGTTCTAATTCTTGAATAATAGGTCATTAAGGTAATCTAAATATGAGGGAAATCATCCACATGCCCACATCCTTCATTGTACAACCAATTATAATTTTCATCACTATATCATCATCATCATCATCATCATCATAATCATAGTATTGTCTCATTAATATATATACAATAAATAGTTTTTCCTTTCACTTAACATATATTACCCGACCATGTATCCACTATCCTCCCATCAACACCCCATAATTTTTTATATCAAATTCAACTCACACTTCATGCATGTTTGTATCTATTAAGAGATATTACTACCCATGGAGTTTTGTAAGTACTATGAGACATTACAATTGATAAAGTTAAATAATTTCATTTATGGTTCCCCCTACAACCAATTCCATAAATTCCAGGAATAATAGTATCAAAAATACTTCAATAAAAATATTTATAAAAAATTCCGCATCAATAAAAAAAATCATAGCTTCAGAGAAAAGGTTCCCACACAACAAAAATTTCATAGATCCATATTATTTAAGTCACCGTTTTTTTTCAAATATAGCCTCATTTAATTTATTATATCATTAATTGATCATTTATCATAATCATTCTACCCATTTTCATAACATCATATTACTAAAAATTATTATTCATTCATCCACCACTTTTTTTTCAATTAATAATAATTAATAAACAATCGACTGTCATATCAATTAATCTTCCCATCCCATTTAAATTCATAAACATATAATTATATAATCAACCTTATATAGAGTCATAAAAAACATATCACATCAATTACAATCACTACAACAGAATCACCATTTAGCCGCGGGTTTTTTGCGTTTAGCGGGGGTTTAAACCGCCACTATATTGTTTGGCGGCGGTTTACAGAAACAGCCGTTTAATAGGGCAATGAAAATCTATTAGTAGAAGTTATTTAAGTTTAGCGGTAGTTTCAGGAAAGCATCGCCACTGCCTCATTTTGCGGCGGTTTCCCTGAATATAGCGGAGGTTTTACGAGCCCTGGACATCACTTTATTCATGGCGGTTATAACGGCCGTGAATAAACTCAAATTTCAGTGGCCATAAAACCGCCGCTAAAGTCATGGGAACCGACGCGGAATGAGGAATCCACGATGCTCCTATTTAGAGGTGGTTGTAACCACCACCAATATACATTTCACAGCGGTTAAAACTGCCACGAAAAGCTGCCCAGAACAAAAATAATAATTCTTTGCTTCTGCTGCACCACGGCGCTGAAAAACAAATAAAACCAGAAAAAACCATCCCTAGACTCCCACCAATGACCAAGATCTGAATATCTAGAATAAATCACAACATCCAAAAAACATGTTTTTCTCTCAATGAGAAATAATATACAACTTTAATATTTAAAAATAGAACAAAAATATGAAACTTTGGAAAATAAGACATCCTATTAGAGAAAGTATTATTAACACAACAGTCAGATATCCATCAAAGGTTCCAACACATTCCTCATACTTGTGTATACAATATCCTAAATAGTAAATACTAGGAATATAAAACTCCATTAACACAACATTGAATCATCCCAAACTGGATTCCACTAAATCGTATAACCGGACTATCTTAGGATAGATCATCCATAGCGATTCCACTCTACTTATAGAAATTGATAATTAATGAATTAGTAATTATATTAGTACTAACCCATTTATATAATGATTTTTTTAGTATTGTGGCCTATAAACCATCATTAATACTTATAATAAAGTTGAACTGATTAAATATCTTAAATAACACATTAGAAATATATTATTATAAAAAATCCTATTGTGGGAATAGTTTTAGAGTTACATTGGGATATAGATTTTATAGGAATGTGGATATTTCCAGTGAGTCTTAGTTGTCATCTTGTTATGTTGGAATATAGGTTAGGTGGGAGATTCTAGTGACCTTTTAGGAATAAACATAGAATTAGAGTTGATTCCTCGTGTTATGTGAGGGGTTAACCTAGTTTTTCTAGCTTCCTTGGAGATATTAAGCATCATTGGATGCATCATTTTAGTTTTTGGTCAGAGAATGTTTTTTTTATGTATTTTGGGATTGAGTAGGACTCTAGTTGTGGAATGATTCCCCAATATGGTAGGCGATCATGAGATAAGTAAAACTTCTAGGTGTTATGAGCATCATTAATGCTTGAGATTAGTGGGACTGAATGCCAATGTAATTTTATTTAGTTTAGTTAGTTTTGTGAGTTTAATTTCAAAGGTGTATGACTCAAGATGTCAACATCCATGTTAAATGGTTATGTAGGATAATGTGACCCTTCGGTTTGATTTTTTGAGTAGGCTAGAAAATACCAATATTTCACAGTGTCATTGGTCCTATGAATTATATGAAATGGGTGTTCCCATTTCATTGATGTAACATCAATTTATTATTCATTATCATATAAATTTTCTATTTAAATAAGGTTTTGTGGAGTGAGTTGTGTGGTGTTTAGTGAAAAAATTTCTTGTCTCTGATAGTTTGAGGGATGAAATAAAAGGTAACACCTTGAGGGGTATTATCACATAACTACATGGTTTAGGGTTGTGGGATCTAAAAAGGTTGCGTTAACCGATCACTCCCTGAGTGAGGTTACCTAGGTATTAACTATGTTGTGGTGAGTGATGTAGACCAGAGTTTTTAGTAGAAAAGCTAAGTCATCCAAGTTCTATAGATGACTATGTAAGAGGATCGAGTTTTATAACATCGTCAATCTGGGTTAAAGTTCAAGATGTAGTTATTAATGTTGATTGAATGTGTGTGCATGGAATGAGGATTTCATAACGTATGTGATTATGAATAGACCATTTCTAATTATTATTAAGTGGATGATGTAAAACTATATGGTAGGAAGTGAACCACAAGTTGTTCAAGGATGGAATATTAGTTCCAGATGAGGCATCAGCGTATGCCAAGGATGGATTGTCGTGATGGAACATGGTATAATTATGTTGACTCACATCCAGAAACCATGTTTAGTGGTGGAAAGAGTGTTTTTCATGGGAATTAGATTCCTATTTTTATTAAAATGATGAATATTAAAATTTTATGGTGGGGAGAATCACACAGGTCATGGAATATGTAACCTCTGGGAGTGTGGTTGTAGAAAGAATAGTCATGAATGGTCAAAGTGACTTTCAGAAGTCTCTGAGCTATAAAATTCAAGTTTTCTAGACATGGAGGAGGTGTATAATTTAAGAATTAGGTATGAGTTTGAATCATGTTTGGAAATTATATTCAGACTCAGGCTGCATGTGAAATCTAGGAAATGTGATAGATTGATATCACATATTTTCTTGTAATGTAGCATGATGTTGAAATGGTTGGTTGAGTATACACCCACTAAATCACACAACAAGTCAATTTTTGAATTCAGTGGGTTCATCTGAATTATCATGATATAACTTTTCAATTTATGTTAATATGATTTAGTTTTCAAATAAAGGCTTTGGACATCAATGTGGATGTCCTCTAAGCTGGTCAACCTAAAGCGTTCTGACTGGAATTTCAGTAAACTAGTGCATGTTGTGAGCTAATATTTATTTGTACAAGATGTATTAATAATGAAGAGTGTGATTTGGTTATGAACCTTTAGTTTAAATTTTTAGGACTAGATTAACAGTGATGGTTGATTTGTAAATGGAGCTAGCAGTTTTTATGTGGCACCGCTTCATAAGGAGTTTTCAATTGAGGTCAAGTGAGATCTGTCTTAAATGAAGCAATAAAAGCTCGAAAATGTCAATGTGAAACTAGATGTGATGTATATTAGTATAGTGCTCATGGTTTAGTGGTTTGAGAATTACTATGGTGGGAAGAAACCATGGACCTATAAATCATGTGGTGCTCGATTTAAGTAGTTTTCATTGTTAATGTTTCTGAGTGGTGTCACATGGTTTAATGTTTCAGGATTAAATTCAGATGGCAAAGAAACATAGGGACAGGTGATGAGAGGTGGTTTGGGGGGTCTTATTAAATTGGACATCCTCTTGATGTGGGTGTTGGTAAAATTCAACATGATCATTACATGGAGTCGTGGGAGTATAAATATGGTTTCTTATGAGTATGTTTTGATAGAAGTGTTTTGTACCAAACCTATGACATCTCCCTATAAGGCCTAGTGTTGGTAAAGAAGAATGTTCTGGAATTACAGTAATTAATGTTTCGTGACCGGATAGCTTTTAATGAATCAAAAAATTGAATTAAGAATCATAATATAAATAATTCAGGGATATAATGATAGGTAATAATTACCAGATAGACCATGATTAAGTGGAAATTGTGTTGGTAATGTAGTTCAAGTCATGCAGTAACAGTTCAGTGATAAAAACATTTATGGTTGGAAATGGTCCATTGTAACCAGTCAGTTTTATTTTGTGTTTCTAGTAAGTGGAGGTATGTATCGTCAAACAATTCCAATAAAAAACTCAATATTCCTCCATTTATTTGGTAGAAGTTCTTTTCTTAAAATTCATGTTTTTATAAGACATACCAATTGTGCGTCAAGTCGACATCCATCTTCGATATTATATTTTGATTTATAAAGTATTCTTGCCTATATTCATGGACTTATGCTAATTTGTCACCCCTCATTCAAACCTATATATTAGTGAACCACCCTTGATTTAGAACATTCTCATGACATTTTAGAAGAGCTAGAGCATGTTTAGATAATATGGTGCTTAAATCATACATTTTCAACAATGGCCCTCACCAAAGTATCCATAACACTATCCCCTTGATCACTATGAAATGACCCAATTTTTTCAACACATCAACAATGGGTTTAACTCCTAGTCATCCAAAATCTCGACTACCAATTCAAAAACAGATCTAAATGGAATGATGTATACCACAATAGAGAAATGAATACATAAAATGAAACATAAAAAATCAATAAAATGCATAAAAAGAAACATGAGAAATCAAGGAAATTATAGGACATGAAAATGTGTGGTGGCAACTATGTGCCAAAAATGTTACATATACAAACCAACTGTTTCCATTATTTAAACACATCAACAATAACACTACTCAGGGTCTGATGATGCATCATCACCCTCTCCAAATTCATTTCCACTTTGTGTTGTCACCTGTAAGAACATTATATTGAAAATTAAATACAGTTACATATTTATATTAAAACTTCAAACCAATGAAATTTAACAAACTAAATGATTTTTATTTTTTGTGATTTACCGGCATACCACCAATCGATGCACTCCCACCAGGGGCATATCTGATCATCTACTGACGTATTTCAGTCAACTCTTTCTGCAATTCAGATATCAGATCCCCCTAATGGGGAACTGTGTTTCATAAAGAAACAATCTCTTTCTTAGAATCTCTGTGTATGGGCTGACTAAAGTCAGGAGTAGATGCAGCAGCAATCAACAGTGGCCTGTTAAAAACCTCATATGGCACGGGTCCCAAAACCATCCTGCGCACTCTCCTAGGATGATCCTTCCCAAGGAATTTAGCAATCAGGTAATCTTGGGAGACATAATAGGAATGCGTAGGATTGGCATCCCATAGTTCTTTAATTTTGACCTATAAATGAAATATCAATATATATTAATATAGTAAAAATTGATAATAAGTGATTATGATAAAAAAATTGACTTCATACCCCAACTTCTTTAGTAGGCTCATTAACAAAACATTCATCTGATTTATTGTGAACATCCAACCACAGTTCAGTTCTGGATGCTTCATGGCCTAAATTCTGTGACTGCATTAATCAATGATAAATCAACAATTCAATATATTAAACAGATAATATTGTCATATAAATATTAAAACTAATTAAAATATTACCAATGTACTTCGATTTCTAGAAAAACTTTTTGAGCCCGTAGTGTGCGGGATGACTTGCTTCGCTCGGTTTGACGCATTCTGTCTTGATAGATCCTGAAATAAATAAAATGCAAAATAATACTGATTTATTGAATGTCATGTACTTTTCATATACATGTATAAATTTAAAATGAGTATAATATAATAATATATATATTTCAATACCATCTGCTTCTGATCCCGATGCTTGTCAACAAACACTTCACACTGCTCTTTCGGTACCCCACTGGGTAGCTTCTCATATATTTGTCACACGGTCAATGAAGAATCTTTCACATGACACCACAATCTCCACTTAAACTTTTTCCACTTCTTACCTTGATTTTTCAATGTCCACTTCTGTGCCATCACATTAGCAACCGTAAATTGGAAGAACATCTACATATATAAATTCATTTTAACATATTAGTAGCATGAAATTCAATTAAACCATAATGTAATAAATTTACCTTGATTTGAGAATGAAGCACTTCATTTTTCCAGCTTGGAGGCATATGTCTCCAATCGTCATATGAAATGGGAAGGGAAATGGGCTCCGCTGCTAGCTGACCTAGAATCTGACCAAGTAACCCCGCGACATCATCCATAGGGACCCCGTAAGAATCAAATGGCACAACAATCTTCTCACCATTCAGATTCCAAACTTCCGAACTTTTTATGTTTTTCTGCATGGTGGCATTTTTTTCATCTTCAATGAGGAAATGATTAGTATAAACAAAATGCAATAAATTTATTTAATTAAAATTTGTACCTATGATAGTGACACTCTAGTATGTCCGAGATGAATTGGAAGGGGCACGTCACTGCCCCACTGCTGAGGCTCTTAAAGGGGGAGTCAATGAATCAACTACTACTGGGACATCCACAGATGGTGTGAGAGATAGTGCAGGGGGAGATGGTGCAGGGGTGTCGGCAGCTGGTGCATCAGATGTCGTGGGGAGGGAGCCAGATGGATAGTCATCTATTGCAGAACTGGATGAAATAATGTAACACTTCTTCCTTGGCATTCCTGTCATTTAATCAAATAAAATTAAGTTCAGAATATATATTTCAAAAAAATAATGCAGAAAAAAAATTAAAAATGATAACAGATGGAGTACTAACAGACAAAATATATATAACAATGATAATGAATGACTGTAGAAATGAAACAAGTGCTTGCTGAATAAATAAATAATTGTACATACATTCATTTTCCCCATCAATTATTTCGGTTTCCTACTCCATTTCCTCATCCACTTCATTCATCCTTGCTAGACTAATATTTTCAATATCATGATGGACAAATAATTCTGCTTCCTATTTCTGATTAAATTCAATTTCAGAGGTCAAATTTTCCACTTCATCACCCATATCATACAAATCTCTTTGTATTACGTGAGAAACTACAATCCACCCTTCATCGGCAACATCATTCACATAATATACCATTTTTTCTTGCGATTCTAAGATATATGGATCATGCAGTTCAAAATCACCAACATCCATCAAGCGAGATAAGTTCACAGAAGTAAATTGCAAGGAATCTCTTCTAACACCTTTGATAATATCGACCCATTTTCATATGAATAAAACAACCGAAAAATGTCCGTGGTAGTTTAATTCAATAATATCATGCAGCTTTCCATAGTATTCCACTTTAGCAAATGTAAATATACCACTATTCTGTGTTCTCGAACCCACTTATCGATCGACTGTACGAAATCTAAAGCCATTCACATTATAAGCATCGAAATTTCTAACTTCTTTTAGAGGACCTCTAGCAAGAAACTTCAAATCTTCTGACACCTCTGCTCGAGTATCAGTATTCATGATCTGAAAAAACAAATATACTTTATTAGATTTACAAAATGTATGTGTCAAACTAATATTCATATTTATTGCAATATTTATGAACATACACGTCGTGCAAACCATTCTACAAGATCTTTATTAACAGCTTTCGTTATATCTTTCTCATTTCGTGTTTGGCCTCTCATTCGTCTCTTTGTTTGTATCCACAACTCTACAATAAATGGATTAGCAATTTCACTATTCAGCAACACATATCTATGTGCCTGTAATAATTCCAATTCAGTCAGTGTAACATTTGAGGTCCTCCCAAATGATCGGCCAATAGTAGGAAATATTTTGGATTTCTGATGTATTTGAGATTGAGTCGATGTGTCGTCAACACGTCTAAATCGATTAAATCTTGTCTCAATATCATCCAAGTATCGAGAAGAAAAGGTAAGACACTCCTCATCCACATAGCCTTCAGCAATTGATCCTTCTGGTTTAGCTTTATTTCTCACGTATGATTTCAAATGCCCAAGATATCTGTGAAATAAAATAAACATAATTATGTATTTCATTAAGTAATTTTTTTTAACTTAACTAGAAAACATATAAATAAAGTACCTCTCAATTGGATACATTCATCGATAATGAATAGGACCTCCTAATTTAGCTTCCTCAACCAAATGCACAGTTAAATGCATCATTATAGTAAAAAAGGACGGAGGAAAGATCATCTCCATTGCGCAAAGGGTCAACACAAACCTCTCCTTGAGGTTGTCAAGCTGAGATGGATGTAGAGATTTCTCACATAGTTTTCTGAAAAATGTGCAGAACCGGAGTACAACAGTAGTAATTTTTTCAGGTAATAATGTACGCAATGCCAATGGTAGTAACTGTTGTAACAAAATATGTGAATCGTGGATTTTCAATCCATGTAACTTACAATTCTTCAAGTCAACACACCTCGAGATGTTACTTTAATACCCATCAGATACCTTAATATTCTTTAACATTCGAAGGAATGTATCTTTATCCCTATTTTTCATTGCAAAAATTTCTAGAGGATACTTTTCATTCTCATCTGGCCAGAGATCGCGTTTTATGTTCATTGCTTGTAAGTATTTGCAAGCGTTGATATGATCCTTCTACTTTCCATTCTCATTAAGCAATGTGAAAATCAAATTTTCATAGACATTCTTCTCAATATGCGTCACATCAAGATTATGCCGCAACAAATTAAATTCCCAATACGAAAGTTTGAAGAATTTACTTTTTATCTTCCTTTGTTGCGTTCCGGTTTCGCTTGACGATGCACTTTCGACTTGTTTTACGCTATCATTCAAATTATGAACCTTCCCAAATTCAATTTCAACATTTTCAAGCTGTTCCAATATTTCAAAACCATTTAACAACTTTAGAGGTGGTCTACGATAAATGGAACTATTAAATTTTGATCTGTTCAGCCGAAATCTTTGAGATGCATCGAGAAATCAACGATGACACAAGAAGCACCATTTTATACTGTGAGGTAGCTTTTTGGGCTCAAAATCAAAGTTACAAATGGGACAAGCCAAACCTGTGTATGTTTTCTAACCAGATAAATTCCCAAGCCCAGGGAAGTCACTAATGGTCCACATTAAATCAGCTTGCATTTTGAACATTGTTTTAGAAGAAGCATCAAATGTCTCAACACCGTTGCTCCATAACTCCTGAAATTCTTCAATCAAAGGCTGCAAGTATACATCAATATCATTTCCAGGCATTTTTTTTCCAGGAATAATCATTGAAAGGATAAAAGATGTTTGTTTCATACACTTCCACAAAGGAGATTATAAGGGATCAAAACAACTGGCCAAATGCTATAATTGATACTCAAAGTCCCAAATGGGTTGAATCCATCGGCAGCCAATCCCAATCGAACATTCCTAGGATTAGCTGAGAAATCGAGATGTAATGAATCAAATGTCTTCCACGATTGGGAATCTTGTGGATGTCTCATTATCCCATAATTATTATTATCTACAGAATTCCACTTCATGTGTTCGGCGGTTTTCGATGACATGAATAATCTTTGCAATCGAGGCTTCCCAAGAAAGTTACGCAAAACCTTTGTAGGTGTGCTCCTTTTCATCTTATCCATGAAATTATATTCATTCAGACTTCCAACATCTTCTTTGCCTTCCATGTAGAAGAATAAAATTTCTTGCAATTCTGTCTACATGAATCCTCTCCCCAATAAAGCATACAATCATTGGGACACACATGTATTTTGGTATAATTCAGACCAATCCTGTTAAGAACTTTTTTCATATCATAAAAATATTCTGAGATTTTTTCTTAAGGAAATACATCACGAATCATTTCCAATATCATGGACATTGCCTTATTTGTAATTCCACATAGACATTTGATATGGTAGAACTTCATAAAAAATAAAAGATTTGAATATTTCATACACCCACTATTCACCTCTTCATTTCCATCATCAACTAAATCATGAAACACATTTTACTCAGTAAAGTTTTCTCCTACATTTGGCTCTACAGAATCAAGAGGATGATCCAATGATATTTGACAATCTTGATCTTCCTGTGTTACAGTCTAAAAAACATCACTTGTCACGTTGCAATTTGTAGCACCCTCTTCTGGTTGTTCTAATATGTTTTGATGCTGATAGTGGTGTCTTGCAGTGCCGAATGCATCATTTATTAGGTTTTCCATTTCATTTTCCATTGTCGATGAACTTGGGACCTCATTCTGTGGATTAACATCAGTGCTCAATTTTTCTGTAAAGTTCGATTCTCCATGCCAAATCCAACACAAATATTGACTAGGGAATTGCTTTAGTATTAAATGTTCATAAACCACATCTATCTTCAACCATGTTCTAAATTTACATTTAGGACATGGACATTTTATTCTCCCTTCAAATGATCGATTAGAAATTGAAAAATCTAAAAACTCATTCAAACCCTTAACATACTGAGGTGTGTTCCCCGGTAATGTGATCTAGCTTTTGTCCATGTTTATCACAATGTGCCTACACAAAAAACAAGTAATCAAACCTGAGACATCTTATATTACCCCATCATAAAAAACAAATAATCATGATCTAAATTTTCATAATAGAGAAAAATTCAAGGATATATCAAGAAATGGATCTCAAAATTCCTCAAAGTCCCTAAACTAGAAGCACAAAATGGATGAACTCTTTCTATAAGAATGGGCATTTTCATCATGTTATGGTTCATCCTGCCTCTACTCCTTCCACATTGGATTATCTTAATTCCCACTATTAATTTTTTTCATACCTGATAAAACTAAGGAATGAACAACCATCGATTTCCATGAATATTTAGCTTCCATTCACATGTCCCTAGGGACAACCTCTAAAATGGATGTTATGTCCAAAGAAAGTAGAGATGTACCAAGGTCAGGGTGAAGACCATCACCAAAGAAATGATTTTTCTCATAATTGATGACCCCTATCTTTGGAAAATATATAACAAAACTTTAAAGGTTATTGACATACTCCCATACTGATCTGTCACCAATAAAAAGTCTCATGAGCTCAGTCTATTTCTATACATTCATTCCCTTAGTAAATAACCATAAAAAATAAATCTTTATGAGATTCCAATTCATACATTCATGAAGTTATAAAGGTACCACTGACTCCCACAAGACTCTTCTGAAACTATAAAACAGTTCTAAAAAATTATCAAACACAAAGTATCAACTTCCCTAAGATAATTGAGGATCACCTCAATTTGTTCCAACTACCTAACTGCTTCCACTGACCATTAAAAAACACTTAATGAAGGAAGATAGTGATTCAGGAATCCTATGATGGTGTCTGAGATTGAAAATGATTTAACATCAACAAATCAACACGTATTATAGGTCATAATAAGAACTAAATAATCCTTTTTGAAAATTACAGTGGACAACAATAACATATAAATGAACTATATCAATTAAATTCTCAAAATAAAGCCTAATTATTCTATATGAAAGTAAGAATAGAATAAAAAAAATATAAATTAAACACAGAACACACTAATGAAACCAAATATACTTTTCATTTTAAACCACCATTTTTATAAGTAATTATGAAATACCATCTCCAATAAGTATGAACCTAATTTGGAAAATACAGATTGGAGAGGAGTAGAAATAGGATATTAGGGGGAGAAATTGTGATGTAAATGCTTTGGCTTTGTGGGATGGGTGTCTAGGCGCAAACCATGAATACATTTTTGAAACTTGTTCTTTACTATGACTCGATTAATCTTTCAGTAAAAATTACATAGGTGAAGGGTTCCATAATATTTATTCACAAAAAACAAAGCCATTTCCCAATATTAATGTCTTGGGAGAATAAATAATTTATCAGATACAGTAGGATTATCAAAACACATCATAAAGGAAAGAACATAGAACATGAAATAAATATGTCCCTACCATGAAGAATGAATGTCAATATATATATTCCTATGTGCCTATCATGATGCATGAATAATCACTAGATAATGCACCAACGTAAAATAACAGAATATTAATAATATGGAAAAGGGGTACCCCAAAAAAAATTCTCAATGAGTGTCTAGTCTCACACCCCAACATCATATGTCCTGGTTCTCCCACCTCATTTTTATAATCATACCCCAAGACAGCTGAAAAACTCCATCATTCCACTCACCTTGCATGAAACTTGCTATCACATCCCCCCTGGATGAAACATAGTCCATCATATCCCATATCAACTATTTTCTTGGCCATAATAGTAGGGTATAATTAGATTAAATGAAGTAAACAGCACAGCCTGCTGATACTATACATGATCCCCACCCTGAACCACTACATAATTGTAACACCCCGATATTTTATGAAAATATTCTATTAATTTCATTAATGTTTTGTGTTGTATGCTACACCAAGATTACCTTGCGCTATACGCAACACCGTATTATCTTACAGTTTACGCAATACTATTCTTGGATCGTGTTACACACAATTTTGATAATAGTTATTCTACACAACATTGAGTGTATATATATATATATATTAAATGTATAAATGAAATATGGTTGGATTCTGTTATATGAAACAATGAAGGATTCTTGCACAACACGCAACCCTGACATGGCTTGCATTACACGCAATCGCGACCTTCCTCGACAGCATGTGTTGTACGCAATACCGGGTGTTACTAAACAACGATATATTATTATAATATTATTATGAACTAACTGTCATGAATATTATTAACTAAATTTTTAATTTTATAACATTATTATTCATCTTACACATTTTCTAGAACATGTTATAAGAACAAAATAATTTTTCGGGTAAAATAAGTATTTTTCAAAAAAATACAGTTTTACCGCCTTTTAATGGCACACCCACTTTAAATCAAGTTTTTGAAATGTTTATAAGTTCCCTTTTAAAAAATAATATTATTCTTTGGAATCAAGAAATAAAAATTTACTTTGGATAAATTTTTCATTTTATTCTGATGACTTTCATATTTTAATGAATAGTAAAAACACGCTATATTTTAATTAAAAACAACTTTTTTCATCGTAATATCTTATGTGGTTAAATTATAATATTTAATGGTTTTAAATTATAAATAGAATATATTTTTACCATTTAATATAATTTATTTCATTAGAAATGATATTACCTTGAATTCGTACGTTAAATCAATTCAATCTTTTGCAATGTTTTAAAGAAAAACCCGTTTTCTTTCGACAACGGGATTAATTTTAATTTAATTTCTGCAAATTTTTTGTATTGAATTTGGAAAAATGGATACCATATTTGGAATAATTTGTTCCAAATTATGTTAATAAGCTACTTTTTATTTTTGGGCATTGTGAATAGTAACTACGGTAAATTTTATTTACTATAGTTAAAGGTAAATCGGGTAATTAAGGGTTAATATAAGATTATAAAATTACCCTAACACTTGGAAAAATATTATTGGATGACTAAAAGTAGACCCATATCACCCAAGGGTCGGATTAGATTCATTTTATGGACATTTGACCATGAAAATAATTTAATTATTATTAAAACCAAAGAAAGTGACAACATGTCACTCTCTTAAATCTTATAAGTATAATAATTTTAATTTAGTGATAAACATCATAAAACATAATACATGAATAGTCTCCAAAAATCTAATAAAATTCTCTACATCATGATAATTTATTTAGAATTTTTAGGGATTAAATAATTGTCATTAATGGTGATACATTAATGATACAGAAATTATTTATTAAGTAGAAAATAAGTAATATAGTTTTTATTGAAATAATAATACCCATTAAAAGGCCCCCAAACCTGACCAAAACTTATTGGTAGTGTATATATACACCGTAATCATCCAATGACCTAATATATAACCGTTGTGATACTTATAAAAATGATTATGACACTTATATTATTTTATTTTAAATGATGCCAAAGTTGTCACCTTCATAATTTAATAAATATAACAATTTAAATATTGTGATTTTAAGATGATAAATTAGAGTAGAAGTACGATTGTGAAATTTAATATATTTATCTTAATCATAGGATTTTAGTTTTCATTTTTATGAAACATATAAGTATATTAAATAATTATACAAAAATGTTGTAGTAATTATTTTATTAAGATATAAACCAAATAAATGGTTTTAAAAATAATAAAATAAATATTATATGGACTATTTAATGTTCTACACTAATTTTATGGATACATATGACATTTTATGAATCTATTAAAGCTTTTAGTTCGAACATATCTTCTTTATATATTTTACTTAAATTCAAATAAATGAATAGTGTCAAAATTGACACTATTGTTATTTTATAAAAATAACATATTATAAAATTGTTTAAAAATCACAAAAATATTTAAAAATTATAAATTTAAATTTATATGGTCTATAATGTTATAAAGTAAACAATTATGGAAAATTCACAACAAATAAGTAATTATTTGTTATAATTTAAAATTTAGAATTTTATTACCACAAATAAACCTAAATAGATTAAATAAGGATAAATCAAAATGATAAGGTTTAAAATAAGATACAAACGTGTCTAAATTTTATTTTTTGATGTTATTACAACCCTATCTCATCTAATATTCGAATATGAGTCATTTCTAGAGGTTTTTAAGTGGGGTTAGATTTATTATGAATTAATATTTTTAAGAATTCCAATGGTGCCCCTCCCCTGCCTTATAAAAGGGAACCTCCTCCCTCTCTTCCAAACACCACTTTGAGCCATCAAGCTCGGAAAACCCCTAACCAGTTCTCTTCTCCACTTCCCTAGAAACATCCTAGAGGTCCTGGTATTTTTCAAATACCAATTTTAGTGCCCTAAGAGTAGGTCTCAAAGAGGCGCTTCAAAGAAGAGGTAATTTCCGTTACCGATTCTTTCACCTTTATTTCTTCTTCCACTTATTCTTCTTAGGTTTTTTCGTTATGAAGTAATAAAATAAGTATCACTCATATAATGATATGTTATTATAAGTATGAAACAACAAATTTCACCATCTATCCATCCTACATAAAACGAAATCACCGCGCGTGAGTATGTACGGAGTACCGTCTCCACGCTGTGGTGTAATCTATTTTCCACCACCACCTTACTTGGATGGGTATAATGGTGTACATAATAAGTATATATGATTATTGTAATGTGATATTTATTCTTAAATAGTATACATACAGTCCAATATAATTCCACGATCAAGAGAACGATATCATCGCTCGTGCGTACGTACGAAATACCGTCTCCACGACGCGATGAGATTCATTCTCAATGATTAACCATTCATAAATGATTATAAAGTATATATAATAAGTAATCATGAAATATATGACATAATAATGATACTGGATATATGTATATATATATATATATGTATGTCATCCAATTAATTCCATTCAATTCAATGAGGAAACGAAAACAACGTTCATGCGTATGTACGACCTACCGTCTCCATGAACGGTGTATTTATTTCCCTTTATAAATCTGTTAAATAAATGTATATTCTGAATATATATTATATATAAATCATGTTTTACATTCTGGATGAAATTAATCATGATCTAATTAATCATATGAATAATTACAAGTCAAAACACGGATGACAAATAAAACGATTTTACCCAAAACGCTCTTTAACATGAAATTTACAAAAGAATGGGTAATATAATGTCATAAGTGAACCATATATGATATCATAACAATTAATATGATTCTATAATAAGTCAATAACATTATTTAAATCATTATACAGGAGGTTCGGATACATACAAAGCATATTGGACCTAAGGTGAGGGATAATTTTTTCAAATCTCATTTTTATCTGATATTGATTATTCGTAATTATTTTCTGGGGTTATTGTTATCATCCACGTCCATGTTTCCTAAAAATGGTTTCATGTATGTTTAAAGTCCTTTTTACCCACTTTTGACTTTTACTACATGGTATGTAAGGAATCTTTCTTTTGTTTACGTTACGAGGTACTTTTTTGACTTTTCCGACAAAAGTACGATAAGAATGTTTTTTAACGTATACGGCATAAAAGAGTTTTTATGGTTTTATAAAGCCTTATTTTCATGAATCTTCCTTCAAAAGATTTCATGACTATTTTCAACAAAAACCTTTTCTTCTAAAATTGCATGACATTTTGTGAAAACAAAATTATTTTGAAGAAAAAAGGATATTTTCCTCAAGAATTCATTTAAAGTGTTTTATCAAAACCATTTTCATCTAAGATGACATTATTTCACATGTGTATGTTTCAAGTGTAATGTCTCTATGATTTACATGGTTTCACTTTTCTTATTATGAAATGAAATCCATTTATTTTATATGGATTATGTGATGATGGGATGATGCTTATGAAACCCATTTTATTTATTGGGTTATTAGGAATGATGTATGTTTATTTTGTGGAACAAGTAAGAATGATTTCATTATGAGATGGGTGGGACCTATATCTCCCTCCAATGCATTTGGTAAAGATTTATATCTCATGATATAGACATGGCAGAAATGGTAAGTTAATCCGGTTCAATGTTACTGGACTGAAACGAAGAGTGAACTTGATTCAGAATGGGACTTTGTCCACTAAGATGGTCTTGGCAGCAATGCCTTGGATACTATGGAAATCATTACATGTGCTTAATGGATGCCACAATTACATTTTTTATTCCCATTCTATTTTATCATGGTTTATGTTCCATTATGATCTATGCCTTATGTACTTCAATGTTTTATGTCGTTTCTCAAGATTTTAATGTTTATACATTATGTTCATGTTTTTAAGTTCCAATGTACATGGTATGTTTTATTTTATCCATGATTACCCTTACTAAGAATTTGAGATCATCCTTTTTATGTTTTATTTTCCCCCAGGATCAAAAGAAATGTTTTAGGTCAGGAATCAAAAATTGGAAGATCTTTATGGGAGATGTTGAAGATCTTTCACCACGATTATAAGATTACGTTCCATGTTTCCAAATACACTAAACTATTACGGTCCTTGTGTGTCTGCTTTTGTTATGTATTATGTATTCCGAAAAAGTAATGTAATTTTCATGTACATCAAGCCTAGGGTATCTACAGTTGGTATCAGAGGGAAGGTTTAGTCAACTTTTGGAAACTAGGATGTGAGAACATTAGTGAGATCCCTAGAGATATTTCTAAGGTATGTCTAGGGATGTCCCTAAGGATAAGTATACGTATTGGATATAGTCCTAGAACTATGGTAACAATATTATATTAAACCAAAGATGTTAGATATTTAAGTTACCCCCCCTTTATTATGATCTTTGCCTCTCACACTATTCTTTTTGGGTTTTATAAAATAGCTGGAAACAGGAAGATTCACGATAATAGAGGATATAAAGGAAAATGGAATGATATTCTTCATGAGAAACCAAATGAAACTGGATTTGGAAGTCCAAACATCATTATTATGTCGAATCAGCAATCTCATAATATGATCAATAAACTCAAATTTTGTAAGTTTCCTGACTCAGCTAATAAGAGAAAGATGGAGTTTCATGATGATCATAGTGGAAAGAAAGTTCAATTTCCCCTATGTAAATCATGTGAGAAGAGGCATCAAGGAGAATGTTTCAAAGGAACTGGAAGATTCTTTGGGTGTGGAAAAGAAGGACATAAAGCCAGTAAGTGAAAAGGAAAAGGTTCAGTTAACACCATGGATGAGGATAATGGTATTGCTACGACATCAACAATGATTAAATGTTTTAAATGTGGAATGTATGGGCATTATGCAAACCAATTCCCTAAGGGAAAGTCTCATGAAGAGAATCAGTACGGTCGTATGGGTAGTATTTATGTTGATGATGATGAAGAGACTACAAATGATATGTAAGATGAATGAACTGTTGAAGTTTAGTCAATTGTTTAAGAAGGTAGTGGAATGATTACATGTTTATCAAGTGTAATGTTGTATAAGTAATCTCATGGTACTATGGAATAAAGAGACATCTAAGGATTGTTACACTGTTGACTTTCCTATGTTTTTAAAGTGTATGATTAATGGTACTAGTAACCATGAAAGGTTATTCAGATATTTTTGGAAAGTAGATGATATTCGCATAATGAAGGGATAAAGAGAAAATTAAATGTTTGATAGTATTCATGAGCTCATGACTGATATAAGGAGAAGGTTATATCATGGTTTGAGTATATAGAATTTTTTGATTTTGGAATGTGGAAAGAGTTAACTTTTGACAGCATTTATGTTTTCACTATGGTTTAATGGGTATTCATTTTTCAAGAGAATACATGATTAAGGTATTCGCATGATTGGAATGTGACCAACAAGATATATGGGGAATAAATGATGGTATTCACATGCTTGGTTGATGATATTTTAAGTAATTGTTTTCTTTATACTATGATCTTGGACCGAAGTATTGTCGATAAGCATAAAGAATGGAATGGATTATGTTGGAAATAAGTTAGTATTGTTTAAGTATAGAACTTTTTTCGATATTATTGATCGGGTGTTATAGTAATGTAGTTTCAAAAAAAGGACAACCTGCAGGACGGGCGACAACCCATCGCGTAGGACAAGGCTGTGGGAATCGAACCCACAACTGAAGTGCGACTGGCCTTTATCGCCTACCACTGGCCTACAGGAAGTCCCTGTTTAGTAGAAACTAGTTTTATTATATTAAGCAGTATGATATATGAAGTATAAGTCCATTTTAGGAACCATATATGATTAATCTCACCATAGATGGACTTATGTATATTTGATAACTTTTTCTATCCTTTTGTTTGAAACAGATGGAATGACCCATAATTCTATCACATGATCTGTTAACACTTCATGAATAACAAATTGAACTTTATTTCTTTAAGAGATGAAGTGGAAATTGTTCAAAGCACGAACAATAGTGAGATTGTACCAAAATCAAGCAAGTATTCCTTCTAATTCAGAATTTTCATCTTTAGGGAAATGATTTTGAAAACCAAAAATGTTGTCCTAGTGCTCTTATATCCGATGAATTAGGTGGTACCTTAGATCATCACAAATTTATGGCTTTGTGATTGATGGCTTTTTCATAGCCATGTTCTCTACCACTCTCCATCAGAACATGATGGTTAGATTTTTCTTCCATATCCATATTTTCACCTATGTTCTCATATATGGAAACCCAGTGATGAGTTACTTTAGGTAATCGTTACGTTTGATACTTTATTTTTCAAAATTAAGTTTCAGTATTCCTTTTTACGATGTGGGTTTCTATGGATAGTAATCGATTTATAACCCCAACGAATTTCGAGGGAGAAATTCATTTTAACAGGGATAGAATGTAACACCCCAAGATTTTATGAAAAGTATTCTTTTTAATTTCATTAATGTCTTGTGTTGTATGCTACGCCAAGATTACCTTGCACTATACGCAACACCGTATTAGCTTACAGTATACGCAACACTATTCTTGGATCGCGTTACCCACAATTTTGTTAATAGTTATTCTACGCAACATTGAGTATATATATATATATATTCAATGTATAAATGAAATATGGATGAATTCTATTATACGAAACAACGTAGGATTCTTGCACAACACGCAACCCTGACTTGGCTTGCATTACATGCAATCGCGACCTTCCTCAATAGCGTGTGTTGTACGCAATACCGGGTGTTACTAAACAACAATATATTATTATAATATTATTATGAACTAGCCGTTATGAATAGTATTAACTAAATTTTTAATTTTATAACATTATTATTCATCTTACACATTTTCTAGAACATGTTATAAGAACATAATAAATTTTTCGGGTAAAATAAGTATTTCTCAAAAAAATACAGTTCTGCCGCCTTTTGATGGCGCACCCAATTTAAATCTAGTTTTGAAATGTTTATAAGTTCCATTTGACAAAATAAAATTACTCTTTTGAATCATGAAATAAAAATTTACTTTGGATAAATTTTTCATTTTATTCTGATGACTTTCATATTTTAATGAATAGTAAAAAACACTATATTTTAATTAAAAAAAACTTTTTTCATCGTAATATCTTATGTGGTTAAATTATAATATTGAATGGTTTTAAAGTATAAATAGAATATATTTTTACCATTTAATATAATGTATGTCATTAACATTGATTTTACCTTGAATTCGTAGGTTAAATCAATTCAATCTTTTGCAATGTTTTAATGAAAAACCCGTTTTCTTTCGACAACGAGATTAATTTTAATTTAATTTATCCAACTTTTTTGTATTAAATTTGGAAAAATGGATTCCATATTTTGAATCAGTGGGTCCAAATTATGTCAATAAGCTACTTTTTATTTTTGGGCATTGTGAATAGTAACTACGGTAAATTTTATTTACTATAGTTAAAGGTAAATAGGGTAATTAAGGGTTAATATAAGATTATAAAATTACCCTAACACTTGGAAAAATCTTATTGGATGCCTAAAAGTCGACCCATATCACCTAAGGGTCAGATTAGATTCATTTTATGGACTTTTGACCATGCAAATAATTTAATTATTATTAATACCAATGAAAGTGACAACATGTCACTCTCTTAAATCTTATAAGTATAATAATTTTAATTTAGTGATAAACAACATACAACTTCGAACATGAATAGTCCCCAAAAAGATAATAAAATTATCTACATCATGATAATTTATATATAATATTTAGGTATTAAATAATTGTCATTAATGGTGATACATTAATGATACAGAAATTATTTATTACGTGGAAAATAAGTAATATAGTTTTTATTGAAATAATAATACCCATTAAAAGGCCCAAAAACCTGACAAAAACTTATTGGTAGTGTATATATACACCTTAATCATCCAATGACCTAATATATAACCGTTTGAATCCTTATAAAAGTGATTATGTCACTTATATTATTTTATTTTAAATGATGGAAAAGTTGTCACCTTCATAATTTAATAAATATAACAATTTAAATATTGTGATTTTAAGATGATAAATTCTAGTAAAAGTAGTATTTTGAAAGTTAATATATTTATCTTCATCATAGGATTTTATTTTTAATTTTTATGCAACATATATGTATATTAAATAATTATACAAAAATGTTGTAGTAATTATTTTATTAAGAGATAAACCAAATAAATGGTTTTAAAAATATTAAAATAAATATTATATGAACTATTTAATGTTCTACACTAATTTTCGGGATACATATGACATTTTATGAATCTATTAAAACTTTTATTTAGAACATATCTTCTATATATATTTTATTTAAATTCAAATAAATGAATAGTGTCAAAATTGACACTATTGTTATTTTATAAAAATAACATATTATAAAATTGATTAAAAATCACAAAAATATTTCCAAATTATAAATTTAAATTTATATGGTCTATAATTTTATTAAGTAAAAAATTATGGAAAATTCATAACAAATAAGTAATTATGTTTTATAATTTAAAATTTAGAATTTTATTACCACAAATAAACCTAAATAGATTAAATAAGGATAAATCAAAATGATAAGGTTTACAATAAGATCCAAACATGTCTAAATTTGATTGGTTGATGAGATTACAACCTTATATCATCTAATATTTGAATATGAGTCATTTGTGGAGGTTTTTAAGTGGGGTTAGATTTATTATAAATTAATATTTTCAAGAATTCCAAAGGTGCCCCTATCATCCCTTATAAAAGGGCACCTCCTCCCTCTTTTCCACACACCACATTGAGCCTTCAAGCTCGGAAAACCCCTGCCCAATTATTTTCTACAATTCACTAGAAACATTCTAGAGGTCCTGGTCTTTTTCAAAGACCAATTTTAGTTCCCTAAGAGGAGGTCTCAAAGAGGCGCTTCAAAGAAGAGGCAATTTCTGTTACCGATTCTTTCACCTTTATTTCTTCTTCCACTTCTTATTATTAGGTTGTTTCTTTATGAAGTTATAACATCAGTATCACTCATATACTGATATGTTATTATAATTATGAAACAACCCTATTTCACTATCTATCCATCCTACGGAAAATGAAATCACCGCTCGTGTGTACGTACGGAATACCGTATCCATGCTGTGGTGTAATCTATTTTCCACCACCACCTTACTTGGATGGGTATAATGGTGTACATAATAACTATATATGATTATTGTAAAGTTATATTGATTCTGAAAAAGTATACATACACTCAATTACAATTCCACGATCATGATAACGATATCATCGCTCGTGCGTACATACGGAATACCGTCTCCACGACGCGATGAGATTCATTCTCAATGATTAACCATTAATACATGATTGTAAAGTATATATAATAAGTAATAATGAAATATATGACATAATAATGATACTGGATTTATGTATATATATATGTATGTCATCCAATTAATTCCATTCAATTCAATGAGGAAACAAAAACAACGTTCATGCGTACGTACGGCCTACCGTCTCCATGAACGGTGTATTTCTTTCCATTTATCGATCTATTACATATATGTATATATTCTGAATATATATTATATATAAATCATTTTTTACATTCTGGATGTAAGTAATCATGATCTATGTAATCATATGAATAATTATAAGTCAAAACATGGATGACAAATGAAACGATTTTACCCAAAACGCTCTTTAACATAGAATTTACAAAAGAACGGGTAATATAAAGTCATAAGTGAACTATATATGATATAATAACAATTAATATGATTCTTTAATAACTCAATAAAATTATCTAAATCATTATATAGGCGTTTCAGATACGTACGAATCATATCGGACCTAAGGTAAGGGATAATTTTTCAAATCTCATTTTTATCCGAGATTGCTTATTCATAATTATTTTCTGGGGTTATTGTTATCATCCATGTCCATGTTTCCTAAAAATGGTTTCATGTATGTTTAAAGTCCTTTTTACCCACTTTTGACTTTTACTACATTGTATTTAAGGAATCTTTCTTTTGTTTACGTTACGAGGTACTTTTTTGACTTTTCCGACAAAAGTACGATAAGAATGTTTTTTAACGTATACAACATGAAAGGAATTTTATGGTTTTATAAAGCCTTAATTTCATGAAGATTCCTTCAAAATATTTCATGAATATTTTCAACAAAAACCTTTTATTCTAAAATTTCATGACATTTTGTGAAAAGAAAATGATTTTGAAGAAAAAAGGATATTTTCCTCAAGAATTCATTTAAAGTGTTTTATCAAAACCATTTTCATCTAAGATGACATTATTTCACATGTTTATGTTTCAAGTGTAATGTCTATATGATTTACATGGTTTCACTTTTCTTATTATGAAATGAAATCCATTTCTTTTATATGGATTATGTGATGATGGGATGATGCTTATGAAACCCATTTTATTTATTGGGTTATTATGAATGATCTTTGTTTATTTTGTGGAACAAGTAAAAATGATTTCATTATGAGATGGGTGGGACCTATATCTCCCTCCAATTAATTGGGTAAATATTTATATCTCATGAGATATACATGGCTGAAATGGTAAGTTAATCCGGTTCAGTGTTACAGGACTGAAACGAGGAGTGAACTCGATTCAGAATGGGACTTTGTCCACTAAGATGGTCTTGGCAGCAATGCCTTGGATACTATGGAAATAATTACATGTGATTAATGTATTCCACAATTACATGTTTTATTCCCATGATATTTTATCATGGTTTATGTTCCATTATGATCTATGCCTTATGTACTTCCATGATTTATGTCGTTGCTCAAGATTTTAATGTTTAAACATTATGTTCATGTTTTTATGTTCCAATGTATATGGTATGTTTTATTTTATCCATGCTTACCCTTAATGAGCATTTGAGCTCACCCTTTTTATGTTTTATTTTCCCCCAGGATCAAAAGAAAGGTTTTAGGTCAGGAAAAAATGTGTAAGATCTTTATGGGAGATGTTGAAGATCTTTCACCACGATTAGAAGATTACGTTCCATGTTTCCAAAGACACTAAACTATTACGGTCCTTGTGTGTCTGTTTTCGTTATGTATTAAGTATTCCGCAAATGTAATTTAATTTCCATGTATGTCAATCCTAGGTTCTCTACAATCATCACATCAAAAATTATACCTACTACACTTTCAAATTCTATACATCACATCCCATGAAAAAGAACCTTACTTGGAAGAGAGACTGGGGAATAGGGGGTCGCTAAACATCCATCCTCAACATCTAAGATGATTAGAGAAATACCGCAAGATCATTTTACTGTTGGAAAATACTACTCAGTATGGGTGTGGTGAATATTGAAAGAACAATGAAAATACAATATATAGTAGTCAGACACACAATACTAACCCATGGGTTCATAACATGGATTCTTTCACTACTCACAAAATCACCAAATGGCCTTAAAACCTCCTCTATATTCACTTCCTCCTCAATATGCATTACACAACCCATGGAAGACACCAAAACCACATCACTTTCAACATTTCGTTTCATATTAATTTAATTCGCTAATTTTATAGTAACCAACCAAATTCATTTATCTTTCCCATTTATTTCATATTTAAAAATAAAAAATTAAGATAGACATCCAATTTAAATTTATGTATGTATTAATCATTCCAACACATTGGAAAACTCAACCAATTTTATATTCCAATTTTATCATCAATATTTAATTTCATCCCTCTTGAACAACAATCAAAACACATCACCAATATAATGCACATTTTCATGATAGCAAGCCCAGGATTTACACCACCACACACCACAACCACATTCACTTCACAATGCTGCAAATCAAAACCAAATCTCTTCACACAAAGACATAAAAACCACGTTTCACATATTTCTTTTCAATTTAACCAAAAATTTCATGCATAGCATTCACTTTATTACTTTAAAGGGAATTATAATAAAAACTAATATACTATGTAAAATTGATTCATTATCCATATATAAGTGATTATACATTTAATAAATTGTTATATATAACAATCACACAATAGGGGTTCTGAAACCATATCAACTATAACAAAAACCAGACTCCCAAAACCCATAATTTTTAGAAAAGGAATAAAAAATGTCTCCTAAAAAACATTAAATATGGAAAAACATGCGTTTTCTACCACTTACCAATAAATTTCTGTTAATATAATTCCTTACATTCATTTAGTCACTGCATAATACCTCCCTAAATGAAAAAAATCTCGATCCTCCTTTTACAACTACATGTAGTATAAATTCTTCCCAATGATGATGAAATGATCACAAAATAATTAACTACACCAAAATGTGATTCACATGAATACTTATAATAATAAATCTGACCAATGAAATCATGAAATCATGAGGGTAAAGAAAAAAGAGGAGGAAGATGACAAAAAAATCCAATGAATCTTACCTTGGAAGCTTCACCGACCACTAACAGAGAGAGAGGGTCGTGGGGGGCTGGGGGTCGCGTGGTCTCTGGGGTCACTGGGGTCGCTGGGGTCGTCGGGGTTAGGGTCGCGGGGTCTCTGGGGTCGCGGGGGGCTGGGGTCTCGGGGGAAGCGGGGGGCTAGGGGAACTAGGGTGAGGCGGGTCGGGGTGGGGGGAAGTGTCGGGCTATTAAAAAAACAATGTTTCGCGGTGGTTTATTATAAACTGCCGCGAAATATTTTTTACAAAAGGTTTAGCGATGGTTCCTAGAACCTCCACTAAACAGTGGTTTTGTTGTAGTGAAACTTTCAATAATAATAACAACAAATCATGTTTTATGATTTTTTATACCCTCATGTACATTAATGTGTTTAAATGTTTAATCATTTATAGAGGTGTGAAGGTTCATCAAAAATAAATGAAACAAAATATCATAACAATATTAATATAAAACCATTAAATATAATATAACTATATAAAATAAGAAACTATAAATGAACATGAAACATTCTTTTCCCTTCCAAATTCCGTTAACTTATTCATTATCTTAACCCAATTATATCCTTGATTTTTCCCATATAATGTTCCTATAGAACCAAAACAACCATAAAGATATATAAAAAATATAAAAGGAAAATATAAAATATTGGTGTGTAAGGGAAATATAATATTTATATTTAATCAAATCATTTTAGAAGATTATATATTAGACTAGAAGTACCGTACCCTGATAAGATGTTCTATACCCTCCGAGTAAGAACAAAAGATCCACAACCACCCACCGCTAAAAGAAAACATTACCAAAAAATAGACTAAAGATACTTCAACTAGGATGAATAAAGGTCCTTAGACACTCAAAGGGATGCATATGGAGGGTGTACAATTCCAAATAGTCAGGTAGGGTATTTAAGACTAAGATATAAAATCAATGAAACGGTATACAAAAATCTATTTTTTGAGGATGTTTTGAATGCCTCCACTACATGTTAGGGAATATCACTATGACCATAGTGATTCTTGGTTAAATGGAATCCAATTATATTTCATTTGAACTAGATTACCCCCCATATTATCATGCATTTTATAACAATTTTAATTCCCCATTAATTTTCACGATGAACTCTACCCCAACATAGGGATAAATCCCTCACTTCTTGACCCACCATGTTGTGGCTATATCTGGGTCTTAATTTCCTCCTCCCTTGGATAAAAAATAGGATCTATATGAATTATACCATTAATCACCTCCATAAAAAATAATTTTAAAACTATGTTTTTTCAAGGATCATTGTTTTTTACAAGTGAACTATCCATGAAAAACGACTTCCAAAATAGACAATTAAGCCCTTTCACTACCCATAGTAAACCATGACATGAAGTTACCCATTAATTAAACAAAAAAATATAATAATGAATAATTATACACCCATTTTACCTTATATGGCCTATAGAAGTACTGTAGTATCCTTATGTGCACTACTAATCCAAAAAAATCCATCAAAATGACTACCCATGTTATTTTACTCGTAGTGGTGTTATAATCACAAAACATCCAACTTAAAAAACTCAAACCCAACAAACCAGAATCTCTGAAAAGAATATACCATGGATAATAATCTAGGAAAGATTAAAATAAAGTTCATCATTCCCTTATATATGGACTAGAAGAACAAAGAATGGAAAAAATCATGCAAAGAATTTAGAACACCTCATGACACCATCCCAAATCCTTTACCTACCAAAATAACAAATTTGGTGGGTGGAAATTTTACATGAAGTTACATTGGATAAATTTAAAAAAACTACCATATTTTAGATTTAATAAAAATATGATAATAGAATGAATATGGGTAAAAATAGATCTGATAGCCAACCCATGAGATACAACTTAAATAGAACTGAAGTACCACCAACTACAACAGCTCACAACCAAAAACAAACTAGCTAACACATTAACCATTACTTATTTTCATAAAGTTAATTTTATTTTAATATGTATCAAAATTTTAAAAAAATGTAACTCAATATTGAATTACGAAATTTTAAGCTTCAAATGAGTTTGAAAAATTTATTAAAATGCATCCAGTAAATTGTGATGCACCAAAATGAGGAATTCCCATAACTAACTCACAACAAAAAAACTAAAAAAATTATTTGAATCATAGGGTATTTAAACTAATATTTCACCACAAAATCGCACTAAAAGAACATGCTTATAAACATTTATATTCTTTGAAATTATCATCCTTAGAGATTGAAACAATGCTCTAACTCAAGATAATCGCCTCACTCTCTTCTTATTGAAACTATAAGTCCATTGACCTATGTAATTTACCTAAACCAACATAGTCACTTCATTGGGATCTCTTATAGAAACCTCCATCACAAAAAACCATATTACATTACCACTTCTTATCCTCCCACAACTTCCAATTATACTACATGTAGTGGCATGAAAAACTGATGGATCTACAGCTTCAATGAAGTCAAAAAGAAATATGCTCATTCTTTAGTATCCAAAACAAAGTGTGGAAACCAATTAATTATATCAATTAAATAGAACTAAAATATTTGAAAACTCTAAAACCCTAAAAAATATTCTTATTCTTTATAATATTATATTAAATTTTCACTAGGGATATGAAATACGTTTTAGATTACTAATGGAATTACCTCAAAGAAATCTCTTCTCTGCCACAACACTTCACCCCCCACAAAATTCTCAACCCATAAAAAGAAATCCAACAACCAACAAAACTGATTATAAATCATAATTCCTTACAAATTCAATGGTAAATACACAATATTCTAATAAATTAACAATTATAGAACAAGAGGTTCCAATAAAATAAATTTAGTACATATATTTGCAGGAATTTTACTATGGATTTATCTGAAAATTACTTCTCATTTCCAAACTGAATATGTCAAATAAATGTTCTATGAAATAAATTATGAAAAAATGATAGAATAAACCATATGAATCTCATAATCACAATAGAAAAAATATACAATTTGTTAGTATAGTGCAAGAATTTCAAAACTACTCTATACAACCAATTCACTACACAAGATACTACAAAGATATAAAAATATTCCCAAAAAATAATGGAATTGTATTCTCTCTCTCTCTTACCCACATAAACATGATCAAAACTAAATCAATCATATAAAATATGAAATATATTTCATGGAATCAGTATAGTATCTACTTTTGGTGGCCCTCATTAACTTGTACTACTTTAAAATGTGTCACAAATATATGATTATTATTAGGGGAGCATTCCCCTTACTCATATGAATATAGTGATACATTACCAACATAACACAATTATATTGTAATAAATTTATATCAATAAATATTATAAAAATCATTTCTAAGAAAATAGAATGATGTTAACTTTCATAAATTCCACTATTTTACATTTAACTAATATAATACATATTTACTCTCAAATAATTAATTACAATGTTTTTAGTGGATATAATTTTAATTAAGATAACTTAATCTATTCAATCACAACATTAACATGTCATTATATAAGTAGAAAATATCAATGGCACAATTCACTTCACACCATAATTTAGCATGTAGTTTTTTATTATAAATATTGATTTATAATTATGGCCCACCATTTACTTAAGGCAAGTAATCATCATAAGCAACATTATATAAAATAGTCAAATTAATTAACAAACACTCCATGGAAATCATTATAGTTTCATTTTTAAAATAATTTTTAGAAACACTCTCAAGGATTTAAAATAAAAATCATCAAATGTTACATCCCTATGAACTATGTTTGGAGTGGTTAAGAAATAATTTTTTGATCATTTATCTAAAAAATTAATGCAATTTCATGTCATAAAACAAGACATTATAGGGTATTATAGTAAATAATCATTTTAAATATTCAAAAAATAATATTTAATGATCATACCCTACATGTCAAAGTCCATTTCCATGAGTCATGGAATAAATATTCTAATTCTTTAATACATGAGTCATAAAATAAACAATGGAATAATCCATCAAAACATAAAATATAAACAAGACATAGAATTGTGGTAGACAAAATATAATATAAAATGATTTACATAGTAGTCAAGGTATCACTATAACGAGAATATATATAGCATGGGTCCACTCCCTATACCTTCTTGGTGGTCACGGTTCACTCCAATTACCATCTTAGTAGTCTAGGTTAACTTTGAAGACCATACTAGTGCCATTACGGAACTGAGTTCACTCCCCATTACACCCATGTCTATCCCATGAGATTTAATTCTTTACCCAATGCATTTTAGGTAGATATTGGTATTACCCATATCATAATGAAATCGTACAAATTTATTGCACTATATCATAAAAATTCATCATATCATAACACAAGATATATAATGGGTATCATAAACTTGTAATAATATCGTAAATTGTAAAAAAATAGGTAGGTTTAATAATAATTTCATCAAAGCATAACCAATAACAATAAGAGGTTTTCATAGATATATTACCATAATAGAGAAAAGGGATTCATAAAATTAATTTCACGAATAAAATACGATTAATATAAATAATATGAAGGGAAGAATTAGATTATTTCCCTATAAAGGGAGGATTAACACCAATAGTTGTCATGTTAGGTGGGAAATAATCTTGAAAAATATTATAAGAAAATATCAAGAGAAAATTATCCTTTCTTCTTTGAAAAATTATTTTAATAACTTAAAGACATTTGAACTTGTTTTGATAATAAAAATGTGAAATTATAAAGTAATATTTAAAAATAATTTGAAAAATATTTCATTGAAAAATTATAAAGTAATCTTGAAAACATTTTGAAAATTGTTTCCCCGGAAATCATATAAAATATGATTAACTTTTTTTGACAAAACATTTCCATGATAACTTATAAAATAATCTTGAAAACATTTGGGAAAAATTTTCCTTGAAAAATTATAAAAAAATCATGAAAACATTTTGAAAACTATATTCATGGAAAAATTATAAAATAATATTAAAAATATTTTGAAAAAAGTTTCCTTGAAAATTCTAGGAAATATGTAATGAAATGTTGAGAGCTTTTTGAAAACCATATTTATCGAGAATATGTTGAAAACTTATAAAATAAACATAGAACTAATGTAAATGTTTTTCCTTGAAAATATCATTTTGAAACCATAGAATAGAAGCTTTAAAAATCATTTAAATCACTTTTTAATCATAATTTTTTTTGAAAACCATTTTCCTTGAAAATCACTTTATGAAAAATGAATATCAATAATATTTGGTAAATTTTTTTCTTTAAGAGAAATATTTTTAAATTTCAATTTAAACTTCAATGGAAGTATGAAAATGATATTAGATAAATCCATACATTACGAACATTAATTTTGAAGCATAAAAATTTTAGAAAAGTACCTCGATAAGAAAATAAAAAATGTTTCATTTTTTTAAAAATATTATTAAAAGGTAAAATACGAGTATAAATTTATTTATTTTATAATAGGTTATTATTAAATCATTTTAATAAGACAACGTTTTTAAGGAACGTAGATTTAATACCAAAGCATGGGATAACTTCAGTTCTTTTTAGAAACAATTTCTTAAATATATTAAGTAAAAAAGAGTAAACAAAATGGTACTAATAATTTTATATATCATGAATAATCATAGTATAATAAAATTGATTAGTCTTCCTGAGATATAAATCATATTATTTAATCAACGGAATCATAATCATAAACAATTATAATAAATGATGAGATTGTAGCAATAAAATGTTTCCACATTGGTAACATTAAATCACGGTCCCCATAGGATAATAACATTAAATAAAGATTATAATATCATTCAATGAATAAAATTCTGGATATATGACGTCAAACTCGGTATATAACCTCATATAAAAACATAGGTGCATAACACGACATGTGTCTCAAAGAAAGATAATTGAGACAAAACTACTTTAATAATTTGGTAACTTATGAAACATAAACTCCATGAAAGAGATATCATAAAATGGATATGTAATTTCAAATTAATATAATTATATGCATAATATAATACATTAATGGGTATTATTTACATCACAAAAAATAAATTAGTGGTGAACATGGCATTTGTGTCCAGATAATGAAAATGGAGATGAGAAAACTTTTACTTTAAGTCTCGAATTTATTCATACCAGTTAAAACATCCTATAAAAATATATATGTTTATTATAAATCTACCATAGAACAATGTTATTGAACCTAATACCATATATTATGTTATTATGACTTTATATAACCCATTTATTAACAATTTCATGTTAATATTATGTTTTGGGTAATATCCCTGTTGGTTTTCATATTTGCTTTGACAATCTATTCTTGATAATATAACTTAGATCATGATTTAATTATTTATATAATGTAAAAAATAAAATAAATATCATATATATTAAATAAATTTTTTGTTTAATAGTATGTAAAATATATAAATATGAAATGAAATAAACTATTCATGGAGATGTAGGTTGTACGTACGAATAACAGACGTTCATCTTTTTTTTGTATTGAAAGAAAGAGAGTAAAATGATATATATATATAATATAATTATATTAATATTATTATTTGAAAAATAAATTATAATTTTATTTAAACCATACTTAATAAATTCCATGTAATGTGTTAATGAATCACATTGCTTTGAGGAGGCGGTAGTCTACAGGTCCACAAACGAAGTTATCGTAATTATTAAAAATGAAAATAACAAAGTTATGTTTTATATAATAACTTCAGAATCATAAATAAATAATATATATAATATATATAATATAAAAATTGAGTGTACCAAATAATTCCAAACCATGAGAGGTGGTAATGTGAAAAATGAACAATATCATTTCTTGAGGTGGGTGTTCATCGTAAAAAATAACTATAAGTTATTTACACATTTTATGAAAGTGTGTGTATGTATAGGTATAAAACATAGAGTAAAATTATTTATGTTTATTTAGTATACTAATGTTATAATATATTCCTATAATAAGACGTGTTGAGGGGGTGTAGAATAAAAATAAAACAATGGAGCTTAAGGAAGGATGTTACCTCTTCTTTGGGAAACTCCTCTTGAAATTTCCATTCATAGAAACCCACATAGTTAAAATGAATACTAAAACATCCATTAAAAATGAAAAATTAGAAACATAGCAGTTAAAAAAAGATATTCACAAGTTGGTTTCCATATATGAGAACATATGTGGAAAATGAAACATGGACATGGAATAAAAATATAACTATCAAGTTCCGATGAAGAGTGATAGAGAACATTGTTAGGTTAAAGTTATAAATAAAAAATCCATACACAAAATTGGATTATATAAGGTCATTGTTATAATAGAAAATGATGATAAAATGTGAAAATTTTATTTCAACACCCTTTTTCTAAATCTGATGAGTTTTCATGAAATGATTTACTTACATGATTTCAGGATAACCTTACCACTTGTTGTGCCTTTGTCAATTCCCAGTTCAACTGTTACTCCACTAAATTATGGGGAATTTGAAATTCCTAAAGCATTATCATATCATGATATCTATAAATATAATGATGGAAGATTCTATATTTCCTTAGTTACAACAAAACTGTTTGAAAATATTATACAATATACACAAATCCACATATCATGAGATAATACTTTAATATTTAAAACCTCATCTGAAGTTTAACTTAAACCATTCCCTAAATTATCGACTTTTTAACCCTTATAAAAGATGAAGATTCAAAACATTAGATGTATGGTAATTAAATTTCTCAAAATTAACTTAACATTGATCCCACATATATAAAAAGTTATCTCTTATTTTCCACACACCATACATGTGAATACCTTCATCATGTATTATATTGGAACATGGTAATAACCTGAATTACCATAAATCCTTAATGAAAACGTTAATGTTTCCTTATTCCAATTATTATTTGATATATTTCTTATATCCAAAAATGTTTTAAACTCAATCTATGTCATCACCACTATGTCAAAAAACCCATTATCAAATCTAATGAAATCAGTACCCTCCAATTTACCTATTCCTATCCTAAAAATATTTATCCAAACACCATTATATAAATACTAGGAACATATTTGGTGTTATATTTTAATTAATCTTTTTTTATCATGAATATAACATTACTATTGAATCAAATTTCAAGTCCATCAGATCCATTCATCATATTCTTGCAAATCCTTAGAGAAAAAAATAATATGAAGAATCCTAATATATTTCAAAATTCATTATACTTGAACATAAATTCATAAACACATCGAATATTATACTTCATCCTATGTCCACTAACAAGGACACCTCATCCTATTAATTAATACCCATTTACTTTCACATTTCATATGTAGTATCTCCATCCTCAGTAATATAAGCATTGAACATACCACCTTGCTAATTATCTTCATGATCATTCCACTTAAGACATCGATTTTCATAATAACCGTTCCCATCACCTTGGATGATTCCTATGGAGAAAATTCCAAATGCGATTATGAGCACATTGAAAAAAAGAAAATAATAACCATTCATTCTACACCTTAAGCAATTAACATTTTATGATGTCTTTGCGAGGCCAATATTCACATCAATTATATTAAAAAACTCTTAATATTTCCTTTATAGCTACTATATTTGTTTTCTTTTACCAATGTCAAAACATATTCTTATTCCTCTATGATATCCACTTATGTGATTGTTGCCACATTTCTGACATAATAAAATCTGAATTATATTTCCTCCATGGTCTCTATTATCCAAACTCTAACAGAAATCCTTTCTTCACTTCATAGGTGAGTATGAGAGTTGGTTAAGGTGCACATTTTTAGTTGTGGTTCATGAAACATTATGAGGCATTATCAGAACATCATTCACTATATTGATAATCTTATTTGAATGCTCATCGAAATTTTTTTGATCTCATTCTGAATTAAACCAATTATTTCTGGTTACCACCATTGAAAAGAACCCAAAATCATAGTGCGAGACAAACTTATTAGGTAATAAATCCACATAATTATGAAAAATCATTTCTAGGATGTCAAAATTATGATACCTTCCTATAAAACCTTAGAACTATTCTTCGATACATCCCTAGAAAAATAATTAGAAATATCCATTGGTATCTCACTAAGGATTACTCATCCTTGTTTCCAATGATTTACTAAAACCTTTTTTGGATACCAACTATAGTGACTTCATCCTACCAAATATGGATATTTTTTCATTTATGATGAATATTCAACACGTTGCATAAATACAAGCCCAAGGACATTAATAGTTTTAAGTAGTTATAAACATGGAATAAAATATGACTACATGGTGAAATATCTGCAATGTATCCAACAAACATATTCCTTGATAGTAATTCTACTAAAAACCTTTCTTCATAACATAGGTAAAGGAAACATTAGAAAGGGGTTGGATCAAATGCTCAGTAAGGGTAAACAAAGGAGGTACATAATCATAACAAGAGAATAATTGTATGATAACATGAGAATTTTTTATATATATCATACCATTCAATATAATAGATAATATACATGAGTCAAGGAATAAATATTAGAAGTTCATAAGACATGAGTCAAAAGGGTATGATGAGAATAATCCATGAATTTATAACATAGGAATTAGACATGGAATTGTGAGATACACATAAGAAAATAAAATTATTTCCATATAAGTTATTTAAATAACATCCAAGTCCATACTATTAGTATGGGATAACTCCCGAAACCATATTGGTTGACATGGTACACTTATATGACCATCTTAGTAGTCATGTTCCACTTCCAAGACCATCTTAGTGGAAAAAGTATATTATTAAACTCGGTTCACTCCATATTTTAAACAATTCTTATTCATGAGATATAAATATTTACCCAATGAATTAGAGGGAGATATAGGTCCCACCTATATCATAAGAAATGATATCTATATGTTCCAATTGACCATAAATATTCATCATATCATAAGCCATGAAATAAAATGGGTATTATAAACATGCAATCATATCATAACATGTGAAAAAGAGAAATGTTTCATAACCATTTCATAAAATTATAATTCGTGAATGATAGAGGGTTTCATAAATATATAACACATGAAAGAGAAATGGGTTTCATAAACATCATCAAATCAATACATAGGTCATTCAATGAGATAATATGGATATACACTTTGTATTATTTCCCTTGAAAGGCATGAGTAATGCTAATAGATTTTATATTTTGTGGGAAATAATTTGGAATGATCATTTAAAAACATTTAATGATGAGATTATCCTTTATTATTTTAAAAATTCATTTTAAAATATAAAACCTTTTGAAAAATATTTTCCTAAAACTAAACTAGATAACTCTTAAAGAAATCCTTGAAATTTTCTTGAAAAACTTTTCTCTGTGAATACTTATTAAAAAAAGATGATAACATTTTGAAAACTGTTTTCCTTGAAAATAGCTAATTGAAGATTGAAAAAAATTATGTAAATATTTTTCCTTGAAAAGTAATAAAATAATATTTTAAATTTTTTGAAAATTGTTTTACACGAAAACATATAAAAGAATCCTAAAATTATTTTAAAACTATTTTCCTTGAAATATTATAAAAGAATATTGATTTTTTTGAAAAAATTTTCTTTAAAAATAATCTCAAACTTATAAAGAAATTTTGAGAAAACTTTGAAAACCTATTTCATTTAGAATACATGAAAAATTATATAATAATCTTTGAAATCACTGATATACTTTTATTTTAAAGTAACATTTTGAAATCACATAATAGAATATTTCTAAATATTTTAAAACACATTTTAAATTAAAACATTTCTTTGAAAACATTTTTCTTTGAAAATAACTTTAAGAACAATTAATATCGAGAATATTAGGAAAAATAATTTTTTTGAAATATTATTTTCTAATCATGTAAAGGAATCTTCAACGGAATAATTGTCATTATGGTGGATAAATATATATATGCCAAACATTCCTTTTTCAAAGTAAAATGTTTATAAAATTACATCAATCATAAAATGTAAAGAAGATTCCCTTATTAATAATGATTTTTTAAAATGTTAAACATGTTTAAAAATATATTTCAAATATCATTGGATAATAGTATAAAATTTTCACAAATTTTTTTAGAAAACATGGTTATGAAAGAACATAGATTTTTGAACTAAGAAAGGGATAATGTCTGATCTTATTAAAGACACATTATTAAATATATTTAGTACCATAGATAAGTAAAATCATACTAATACCTGAGTATATAAATGTAAATCGGTGATAAGAAATGTCCTGAGTTTTCTACATTTATAGGTCAAAATATTTCATCAATGGAATCATAATCATAAATAGTCTTCATAAGTGATGACATTGTAACAATAAACTGTTACCACATTGGTTACATTAAATCATGATCCCCATAGGATAAGTAAATTAAAATATTTATATAATATAATTTAAAGAATAAAATTAATGATGTAATATTTCAAAGTTAGTATATACACCTCATAGGAAAATATAGGTTTATAACACAACATCTGTCTCAATGAGGAAAAATTGAGACAAAATAACTTAACCGATTTCGTATTTTTGAAACATAAACATCCAGAAAGAGATGTAAAAAATGGATATGTAAATACCAATAAATTTAAGTATACGTAGCAGAGAATATATTCATGTGAATTATTTAAACACACAAAAGAAACTAGTGGTTAACATGGCATGTATCTCACGGATAATGAAAAGCAAGATGAGAAAACACGCACCCTATGTCTTTACTATATTGATAACTGTTCAAACATAATTTATAAAATATATTATATTATTATAAATAAACAACATAACTATATTTTTATTTCAAATACGTTATATTATTATATTATGACTTTATCTTACTTGTTTATTAGCAATTCCATTTTGATGTTACATTTTAGGTAATAACTGTATTGTTTTTCATATATGTTTTGACTTATTTCTTAAACACTTACATATATAATTATTTACGTATATATAGAATGTAAAACATAATATAAATAGAATATATATTCATTATATAAATATTTATCAAAATATATAAAATTTATAAATATGAAATGGAATATATTGTTAATGGATATGGTCTGCTGTATGTACGTATTAATGATGATTCCATTTTTTTACATTGAAAGAAAAAAGAAAAAAGAAAATATTTATATATAACATAATTACAGTATAATAATTATTTAATATATATAATATAATTTTACTACACCCATAATTAATACATTCCATGTAAAGAGTGAATGAATCACATCGCTTTGAGGAGGTGGTAGTCCACACATCCACAAATGAAGTTATCATACATACACAAAAATGGATAACATGTAGATATGTTTTATATAATAATTAAATAATCATAATTAAATCATAAATCTCATAAATATTATATAAAAATATAGTTTATATCATAATTCCCACCCATGAGAAGTGGTAAAGGAAAACAAGAACATCATTTTTCTAGGTGTTAGTTTTCCGTACATAAGAATAGTAAGATCGTTACCCTTTATATGTAGTTCTTTGTAAGTTTAGGTCATAAATTTAGAATAAAAAAATATCAGTATATTAATGATATGTGTTTTATTTTATAATCATGTAATAAGTAGATTTTATGGGTGGATAATGAAAATAAAACAATGGATCATAAGGAAGGATGTCACCTATTCTTTGGGTAACTTCTATTGGTTTTCCCCAGATTGATTCAATGGATGGATTTAAGAAAGAATGTAGGATTATAGGATGAGAGGAGGAATGTTTTTAGGAAATTTTGGAAGGTTTTTTATGATAAAAATGGTCATTATAGGTGTGAGGAAGTGAGGGGTTGAGTGTCTTTTTATGTTGGAGGAGGTGTGACATTCTTTTAAATATAAAAAGGTAAAAACTATAGAATGGTATTACTTACATCACATGACTACATTAATTTATAAAACATTAAAAAGTATTTTAATTCTAAGAAATAAATATATAATATGGATTTTGGACATGTTTCTTTCTCATTTGGCCAATTAATATTCATTTTTGACAATTAATAAATCATGTTTTTACATTAATCAATATAATTAATTTTAATCACTTTCACTAAGTTTTTCGGTCTTAAAAAGTTTAAATTATTCGAAATAATATATTTTTTAAAATTTGTAATCCATTTTTAATTATTCTAATCATATAGGTGGCAGAAATTAATTTAATTTTAATCATGAAAACAAGATGACAAAGTAGGTTGTTAAAGTAAAAATTTTCTAACGTTTTCTATGTTTTTATATCTAAATTTTATACGATTATTTTTCCAAGGACCTATATTGGTTTAACTAATATAAAATAGATCTAATTATACTTAAAAATCCACTAAAAATATTATTTAATTATATAAATAAATTAGATAAAAAGTGGGTTTGAATTTAAATTCTATGTTTTTCACTATTCATCAAAAATTGAAACATCTTAGAAAAACACAAAAAATTCACCCAATATAAATTTTTTTATTCCTCTTCCAAAAATGAATTTAATTTTTTAAAATAAAAAATATGAAATTTTCAAAAATCATATTTAAAAAGGGTTATACATTAAAAGGCATTAAAATAAATTTTTTGAAAAATAAAACTTTTTACTCATGAAATTTGATTTATTATTTTATTATACCTAAAAAATATATAGGATGAGTATAAAAAATTATTATTAAATATGTAATATATAAAAAATATTTAAAACATTAATAAAAAGTCATATTTTTAAATTATTTATGTAAAATTTTGTTTATACCAAGAAAGATAGTGTTCCTTGAAAAGTAATTTCATTATTCTCAAATAGTTCATTAATTAAACCGATAACCAAAGTATTAATGTGTAAATAAAATTTCCTCAATTTAGTTAATAATCACCATTTCTTTCATTCCAACAGATAGGTGTTTGCTATAATAAAATTTTAAGAACAATATTAATAATATATTATTGTTCGGTAAAACTCAGCATTGCATGTTACACATGCTATCGAAGGAACTTGACATTATATGTAACAAAATAAAAACACAGTGTTGTGTGTATCTCAATATAATATAAGTGTTTCCTTTGGTAAAATATCAATATGGTGTTTTGTATAATTCATGCCAATCATAGTGAATTTATATATAAAAAAACTATATTCAAGGTTAAGTAAAATGAAAAATATTAAAAGATTAAACTAATTCAAAAAACATAATTCAAAAAATCATGGGGTGTTACAGCCCTATAGTAGCTTTATACCCAATGAACCATGTAATATATGTATGTTAACACATGTAATAATAACATGTAATTGAATTAAAATACTTCATAGTATGTTTCAATACCTATTCATTCTGAAACCTTATAATGAAATGAAATTAAAAATGACATGGTTTATATTGATTTTAAAAATATGAAATTTAATAAAAAAACTATATTTATTAGTTTTTAAAAACTCTAAACATTATGTAATTAGACAAACATGTCAAAACATTCTCTAATGGAAATGAAAAACATTTAAAAGAATTTATGTTATAAAAATCAAAGAAATAAAACATTATAGTTATAACAATGTATTAGTTAATAATTATATTCCAATTAAATCTTCCTTTTACACATTATGATAATGTTATATAACTAGTTCAATAATAAATTAAAATTATTAATATTTATGTAATACTAAAAATAAAAAATTAATACATTTATAAGATATCGGAGGAAAAATTTAAATTCCACAAATGAGAAGATGCAGATACCTCCCCATGTATTAAACCCTATAATAGATATAATTTCACCTAAAAAAATCTGTAGGTTTTAAATGTACCTATGTCAGATCATATACGACCCCATATATCAGCGTCTTAGATGGTCTATTTTTCCTACACCACATTTTAGTTTCGAGATTCTGTATATCCTTACCAATCCCATGTAATCCTCAACAGTGCCTATCACCGATATCCACTATAACTCTCAACCATCATCGTTGATATATATATATCCTAACTCCCTCCTACGGAATCCCTTTTAATCCAGAATTGTAAGAGGGTTCCCCTTAGTTCCCCTCCTAATAGGCCATAAGGTGGTGAATAACACAGGGGGTGTAAAATTCTTATGGGATCCATTACTATCATAAAATAATTTCAGGTCAAATGTTATGGGGAGATTCACGAATAAACACTGATTGATCTATAATTTAGAATTTATTTTCCATGAATCAAATATTATAAAAATTTCAAATATAAAAAATCATGGAACAATATATATAAGATAAACTCAAACTCTACCCCAACTACCAACTCCCTCTATGATACTCAAATAATATCTCCAACTCCGGTGATATGTCCTGAAGAACATTGAAAACTATAGTTGGGTGAGTGTTTTGAGATTAATTAGTAGTATAATCATTTTTAGTCATATTATATTATGTGTAAAAGATATATAAAAGAGTTTACATGAGTAGAAATGTCGAGACCCGTCCTCCGTGGTCCTTGCACTGACTACCACAAGCCCACATTCCATAGGTCAGGGGCTGACGACTAGCACCGAAAGGCGTATTCCATAAAATAGAGAAGGCATTGCCTTTATAACCTCTAAACACACACAACCAAGCACACAAAAAGATAAGAACACAAGTAAACTGTATAATAAAAAGAGTGTGAACAGTAAGTAAAAGGGGAAAGAATACAATCTCAACTTGAAAGTCCAAGAAAACTAAAAAGTACAAGTAAAATGAAACATCTCTTGTGAATACCTACGAAGGATCCTACCTGAAGGGTAGGTACAACTCTCAAATGGACGTCTCTGCGGTACGCCTCATCTAATGTCCAGCTCCGAGCTACCTCTAGTCTTGGTACTCTCGTCCTCAGTCAGCTTTGTCCATCATCTACACCAAACACAAAAAGGTGCGAGAATTTCCCATGCAAGGGTGAGTATAACGATACTCAGTAGGGACCCCAAGACTCTCAAAGGTCTCACGACATCCACAAAGGACAAACCACAAAGCATGTAAACATATGAAAACCCTACTTAGGTATATGACCATACATATACCCAAGTTATCAAGTATTACCATCTCATTCATGAAGAAACACAAGGTCTAACTCGAAAGCCCAAAGTTCAACTATTCCACAATGGAAGGAATACCACGAAGGTAACACAAAAAAGGTAAGTACCACAAGGGTAACGCCACATAGAATAATACCACAAAGGTATCACCGCGAAGTTAAGTACCACAAAGAGACATCACATAGAATAATACCACAATTATATCCACACAATGGTAAGTACCACGATGGTACACCACACAGAAGAATACCACAAAGGTATTACCACAAAAGAAATTACCACAGAGGTACCCCACACAGAAGAATACCAAAAAGGTATCAACACTAAGGTAAGTACGACACAGGTACACCACAAAGAAGAATACCACAAAGGTATTACCACGAAGGTAAGTACCACACAGGTATTCCATACAGAAGAATACCACAAAGGTATCACCATGAAGGTATGTACCACACAGGTATGCCACATAAAATATTACCACAATGGTTTCACCATAATGGAAAGTACCACATAGGTATGCTACACCGAATAATACCACAAAGGTATCACTACAATGTTATGTACCACACAACTACGCCACACAAAAGAATACCACAAAGGTATCACGATAATGGAAAAGACTCAGCTCACCCCAGGTATAACTTAGGCACAATAGTAAAGATGATTAGATGTAACTGTAGAATAATCTTAATATGCTAAGAGGCAAACCCACGTAGGATCATAAATCATCGTCAGAACCACATAGGATCCTATTAATTTATGAAACCCAGATAATATCCTAGTACATCATCTAACCCACACAAGATCCTAGTACATCATCAGACCCCCACATGATCCTAGTACATCATCAGACCCACACCAGATCCTAGTACATCATCAGACCCTCACTAGATCCTAGTACATCATCAGACCAACATAATCCTAGTACAACAGACCCACAAATGATCCTCGAGTAGTCCCGTATGGATTCCTATAGAGGATCCATGTGGGAACCTCAAACGCCGACCCACGTAGGATCCCAAAACACAGACCCACATAGGATCCCTTTCTCATGTTACAGCCAGCTACAGGGTTCCCACACTAAGCTCGATTATCTCTGGGTGGTTTCTCTCCTCGAGCCACTGATAGATACTGCAACTACAATGAAGTCACATGAAGAAGTATCCCAAAGGACAGCCACATCATAAGGGTCTCAACGCAACAGACAGTGTGTCAAACATACACCCGTTCTGTAAGTTATTAGCCTTTTAGTCCCAAGGGCCCTGTTAGATTCATGCTCGATCAACCCCAACCATACCCCAACATTGTCAAAATCTCAAGTGTGGTATACCAAATGGACTGTCTCTCTCCAATGTTTCTGACGCCATAGATGGTTCATCAAACGGACACCTGAAACTAAAGATTTGGCTAAAAGAGAGAAAAGGGTCGAAGTTGGGTTGGGTCTGGTCCAACCCACTGGGTCTGGTCCTACCCACAGAGCGACCCGACCCATGGTATGGTGGTCCTTGGTGAGGCAGCCCGTGGTTCGGTGGCCCGTGGCGTCTCATGGTGCTACGGCTTACTGGTCGTCCAGCCTTTCTCCGTGCAGCGCAGTCACGCGTCGCGCCTCCACCGGCCACCGGCTCTGTCGGCCGCCCTTCATTCACCACCGTGACACACGACCATGGATCATGGATGCCAGGCGGCACAGACGCATGTCTCCGCCCCCTTCATGTGGCTGACTGGCCACAGTCCTTCCCCGGCGGTATGGTCGCGCCACCGCCTTCGTCGCGACCAGTCATGGTTTCGACCACCACTTCCGATTCCCACCAGTTCCAATCGCCGACACCGGTCTCTGTCCTCCTCCATCATGAAGAACACTTCGAACACCTATAAGGATTGCAGAGAGGCCAGACCATGTTCGTTGGACCGCACCCTCCGCATTAGGGCAGTAGAAAATGACTCGATAATTCTTGAATCACGAAGAAGTTCAAGAACAGCTAAGTGGTGTTTGAAACATCAATCCCTACCTCGAAGGTTTGTTTATGTCGGTGTGGAGGGAAGGAGGAACATTGGTTCATAGTTGTTGAAGACGTTCCATGTTTATGATCCTTCGACAGAGTTCTTTGTTGGGGAAGGCTCCATTCCTTGGAGAGTATGTTCTTCATTGGAGAGCGCATTCTTCGTTGGAGGAAGAGTTCCTCCAAGTGTTGGGCATCGCGACACTTTACTAGAGCTTTATAGCTTGGTGATGTCATACCAAGTCCCCCCCAATCTCCATATAAATAAGATAGGTGGAGGGTATGTAACAATCCTGAAATTTATGAAGGTTTATTTAATAGGATCCTTCTTAAATTCCAATGATGATATTACTTAGTATTCGAAAGGTTAATCCATTTAATTTAAGTTGGAATAAATAAATGGGAGGATTCCAAGGAAATTACCCACATTAAAGAGTGTTCAAGTGGTCCCCACCACCATGAATTCACAAATGGGGGGTTTTAAACTATCGTGGTCCCCACCATTTAATCAAAATTGGGAGTGTTGGATTTCCATAAATATAATAAAGTTACTTTATTTTATTTTCTCCCACGAAAATCACAAAAACTAACATTTACCCTCAACAGAATACAATCGAGGTGAAGGTCTCCTTAAGAGAATCCCAGCACTGTGGATTCTACAGTTCTCTCAGATTTTTAATCCGAGCACCAGTTCAAAAGTTATAGAACACCACTCATGCGTTAACTGAATGTACCCAAAACAAAGTTCGGAAAATTATTAACAGTCACCCTCGACCCATAACTGTCAAGGTTAGGCTCTTCCTAAGTGAAAAATTCCCCAAAAAACCCAAATATACTCTAGGATTTCCAATCCGAGTTACCGATTTAATGTTATTGATTTTACAATAAAATAATTTTCACTTAATTATTTTATTTACGGCCAGAAACTAACTTTCACTGGTGGCCCATACAAGCCAAAGTTAGTATCTGCCTAAAAAAATAATTCCCTCACAAGTTTAGTGGTGGTCTATGATTTTTAATCTGATCTACCATTCGTGAGTTATAAGCATTTTAAAAATAAAATAACATTATATAATTATTTTATTTACGGTTATGCCATTTTTGGGTTTTCTCACAGGAGGCCCATGAAGACTAAACATATGTCACACCTAGGGTAAACCTATTATCCTGAGCGCAATAGTGCCCTCAGATTTCTGATCCGATTAACCATTTAAGAGTTATTCCACTTTTTCAGAAAAACTACTTACGCACGTTAATTTAAGCATAACAAAACTTCATCGGATCATTCCAGGAATTCCGGACCTCATAATCGCACACCGTCTTATTTCACGGTCTTGAAATAATTCCATATAAAAAGAAATTTATACAGAATTTCTGGGACATTACATTCTCCCCACCTTAGGGTTTTACGTCCCCAAAAGCCTAAACGTATACTAAGGAAAAAAATGGGGGTACTGAGCACGGATCTGAGACTTCCACTCCCATGTGCTCTAATATAGATTCACATGCTACTAGAAAAAGCACACCAGAGGTATCGACTACCCATAAAGGACCTGATCCTATCGATCCTCAATCTCTATTGGAACCTCTGCAAACGTCGCCCCATCGTCTAAGTCCAGCTCGCCATGGTCGATGACGTGAGATGGGTCGTGCACATATCTTCTCAGTTGGGATATGTGGAAGAAATTATGAACCTGGTGCATCTGTGGGGGAGAATAGATAGACGTCACACCACCTCGTCCATTATAGCAATAAAATAGAAAGGTCTGATGAACCCCGGAGAGAGCTTGCCGCCCTGTCCAAACCTCTGCAACCCTTGTTAGGGTGAGACCCATAGGAAGACATGTTCTCCCTCAAAATCTCCTTCTGAAGAGTCACTGGTACGATGGTATGACCTATAAAGAGGGTGACGTGCTCCCCACCTTCTAAAAATACTTTAGGAGACCATCTTGAGGATATCTGAGCACGTCGGGCCTCGCAGTCAACATCCCAAGTTGTGACTCCAAGATTCGCTGAGTAATTGGGGGAGTGACAGTCATAGACTAGTGTTAAGATGCTCCATCATTATCTATGAAGTATATCCTAAGCTCGATATGATGATCTGATGCCTCACTCTGTATATATAGACCAGAGCTTCTATAGAGTGCGTCTTCTACCATGTTCCACTTCTTCGTCAAAGATGGAAAGTGTGACACTACCCTGGAGAAGTTTGGTACAAAACTATGGTAGTACCCAGCCAACTCAAAAGTCCATCTCCCATTGGGGTGGTAATCCTGGTGAAATCCTTTGAAAAGAATTTCCCACATTCTGCTACTACTGTCGGGAACTAGTAACTCAAAAATCCTCCTTCCATGAGGGTAATGTTGGCCGACTCAAGAGTGACCGGTTGTACCCTCCTATGCATGAGCTGATCCTGTGCTACCTAGATTTCCTTTTTCACCGACCAAGGAAACCCTATTCCAATGTTGTAGATATTACACAACCTTTTTTCCTAATACCATCAATCTATGAATGAACTTTGGATGTCCAGTCCACACCCAAACTAAAGTCGTAAGGCCTCGACGCTTGCACCAAGAGGTTCCAACCGAAACTCTCGCCTCAAGGGTCAAATCACACCATTGGCATAAGTGTAATTATTGAGCCTCCTCCCAAAGGTATCTCCAGAAGTGAGGGTCAAGTCAAAAGTTTAACCGGAAACTCTAGTTCATGGACATGATTTGTTGAAGGAAGGAATGATTGGAACCTATGTCTATTGATACAACATCCATTAGTAGACATAGACCTTACCTCGAATCATTTATAGAGCCCTTGTGTCAAATTCCATGACCTCATGCAGCTACTCCCTTTCCCTATCCTCCAGCTCCCTGAGCCTGCTGGGGATCAAAAAGAACAATCAACCAAAGAGGTTCTCTCTAGAACCATAACATAATTAGGAATGCATAGAAGAATAGTCCTCACTCAGATGTACTTAAACACACCTCTCTCAGAAATCCGAGCCCCGAAGCACTGATCGTATCGTATTCATCAAGTACCAGGAATGATCAGTATGCCTCGATGAATACTCAGCTATCGACATGTCATCCTTCCAAAGCTGTAGATGCTCCAGAGAACTCTCACCAACCTCATTAGGATAATCCTCAGCAACCTGTGAGTCAGGCTCACCTCGGAACCTGATGGGTATCGGATGATGAATCATGCATAAGGAACTAAGCTTATATGTGTCCTCTACCAGTACCACATGTTGTAACTGCTGACCAATGAGCAATGATATAGATGAAACACTACCCGAAGGTACTATCTCGGGTAATGGTCCACGTACTGAAGCCTCATCACTATGTGGACCATATTCATGGTCACTCACTGAAAAAGACAGTATCTAAGATCAGAATCTTCTCTACTTGTGTCTCAACTAGGTGGAAAACTCGAGAAACCGCCTCCACCCAGCACTCAGATACATGGGAAACTGTCTCACCATTAAACCTTAGAGCCCTCTCCTGCTGGAACACATGCAAAACGCTAAGGTGGCATGCACCGTCCACTAGTGTGGCTAGTGGTATCTACTGCCCAACGGGTGGTGGTGGTGCTCGTAGACCACCCGAAGGTTCCAACACAGTAAGAGGGCCTTACACCGGAGCCTCGTCGCTCAGTGGGCCGTCATCGTGTACTCTCTCATTAATCCTAGCTGGATGTCTACAAAGTGGCATCCTGATAAAGAACAGGTGAATTGTGGTCATTAAGTTATACCTGGTGAGAAGACTCAAGAAAACACAAGAAATCTTTTCAAAACACACATGCAATCAGTGTTTTCATCCACTGAGTCAGAAATGAAAAGTCAGAGTCCTGGTGTATGGATATATCATCCACCGCACCGACACTGGATCCCCTAAACTGATAACCATACTCATAACACTTAACACTATTTCTATTAAAATATCAGAGTCTAATTCTATACGATAGAACCTTCCACTGATACCAATTTGTCGCGACTCGTCCACCGAGGTCTGTATCGTGACTACCCCAAGCCAACCTTCCATAAGCTAGGGGCTGGAGACTAGCACGAAAAGGCATATTCCCTAAAACCGGGAAGGCATTGTCTTTATAACCTGTAAGAACAGGAAACCAAGCACACAAATAGATACAAAAACAAGTAAACTGTATAGTAAAAAGAGTGTGTATTGTAAGTAAAAGGGGCTGAAATACAAGCCTAACTGGAATGTAAAATAAATCTAAAAAGTAAAAGTTAACTGAAATAACTCCTGTGAACACCCACCATGGATCCTACGTGAAGGGTAGGTACAGATCTTGAATGACCGTCTCTTTGGTATGCCTTGTCTAATGTCCACCTCTGAGCTACCTCCCATCCTGGTATTATCGTCCTTAGTCAGCATTGTCCATCGTATTCACCAAACACAACAAGGTGCGGGCATAACCTGTGTATGTGTGAGTATAACGATACTCACTTGGGACCACGAGACCCTCAAAGGTCTCAGGAAATAAACAAAGGATAAACCACAAAGCATGTAAACATCTAAAAAACCTACTTAGGTATATTCCCATACATATACCCAAGTTATCAAGTATTCCCATATCATACCAGAGGAAACACAAGGTCCAACTGAAAATCCCAAATCTCAACTGTTCCACAATGGAAGGAATACCACGAAGGTAACACCAAAAAGGTAAGTACCACAAGGGTAACTTCACATAGAAGAATAAAACAAAGGTATCGCCGCGAAGGTAAGTACCACAAAGATAAATCACATAGAAGAATACCATTGAGGTATCCACACAAAGGTAAGTACCACGAAGGTTCACCACACAGAAGAATACCACAATGGTATTACCACGAAGGAAAGTACCACAGAGGTATGCCACATAGAAGAATACCACAAAGGTATCACCACCAAGGTAAGTACCTCACAGGTACGCCACACAGAAGAATACCAAAAAGGTATCACCATGAAGGTAAGTACCACACATGTATTCCACACATAATAATACCACAAAGGTATCACCACGAAGGTAAGTACCACATAGGTACGCCACACAGAAGAATTGCACAATGGTTTTAACATAAAGGAAAGTACTACACAGGTATGCCACACAGAATAATACCACAAAGGTATCACCACAAAGTTAAGTAACACATAGGTACTCCACAGAAAATAATACCACAAAGGTATCACCATGAAGAAAAAGACTCATCTCAAACTAGGTATAACTGAGGTACAATAATAGAGATGATTATAAGTAACTACTAAATCATCTTACTCTGCCAAGAGGCAGACCTGCACAGGCTCCTAAATCATCATCAGACCCACACATGATCCTAGTACTTTATCAGACCCACACAGGATCCTAGTACATCATCAGACCCTCACAGGATCCTAGTACATGATCAGACCCACACAGAATCCTAGTACATAATCAGACCCATACAGGATCCTAGTACAACATCAGACCCACACATGATCCTAGTATATCATCAGACCCACACAGGATCATAATATAGTAGACCCATGATGGATTCTAGAGTAGTCATGCATGGATTACTAGAGAGGATCCATTTGGTACTCTCAAACATGGACCCACGTAGGATCCCAAAACACATACCCACATAGGATCCCTTTATGAGGTTACAACCATCTACATGGTTCCCGCACTAAGCTCGATTGTCTCCAAGAGGGTCTGATCCTCTATCCACTAGTTGATACTTCAACTTCCATGAAGTTTGATGAAGATGTATGCCAAAGTAACACCACATCATAGGGGTCTAAATGAAATAGATGGTGCATAAAACAGACGCCCGGTCTATAAGTTATTATCCTTTTAGTACTGAGGGCCAGGTTGGATTCGTGCTCGATACAACCTGACCATACCCCAGAATTATCCAAATCTAATGTGGGTTATACCAGAAAAACTGTCTCTCTCCAAGGTTTCCGATGCCACAAACAATTTGTCAAACGGATGCCTGTATATCATGATATGGATGAAAGAGTGAAAAGGGTGGAAGTTGGTTTGGGTCCGGCCCGACCCGGTTCGGGTCGACCCGGCCTGCAGTGCAGAGACCTGTGGCAGCTCACGGTTCCACATCTAGCCGGTCGTCTAGCCTTCCTCCACATGGCGTGGTCACACACCATGCCTTTACCTGTGGCCGGCTTGGCCGGACACCCTTCCTTTTCCGACGCGGCACAGGGCCGCCTCTCATGGAAACCGGGCGGCGCAGATGTGTATTGTCGTCCCTTTCATGTGTCTGGCCTCTGTCGGCTGTAGCCCTTTCTTCTTCGTGGCCAAAGGGCCTCAATCCTTCTTTGACAGTGTGGTCACAACACCGCCTTTTTTGCGGCCAAATGTGGTGCCGACCGCCTCTTCCGAGTCCCACCACTGCCAATCACCAGCACCGGTCGCCGTCCTACTCCATCGTGAATAACACTTCAAAAACCTATAAGGATTGCGGAGAGGTTGGCCCATGTTTATTGGGACTCACCCTCCTCATTAAGGTGGTATCTAGCAGCTCAATAATTATTGAATCATGAAAAGGTCAAGAATGGGTAAGGTGGTTTTCAAAACATAAAACCCAACCTCGAAAGTTCGTTGACATCATTGAGGAGGGAAGGAAGAATGTCAGTTCATTGTTGTTGAATAAGTTCCACGTTGATGATCCTTTAATGTAGATCTTTGTTGGGGAATGTGTCCTTCATTGGAGAGCGAGTTATTCATTTGAGAGCACGTTCTTCGTTGGAGGAAGAGTTTTTCCAAGTGTTGGGCGTCATGACACTTTACTAGAGCTTCGTCGCTTGGTGAATCCTTTACAAATCCCCCCCAGGCTCCCTATAAATAAGAGAGGGGGAGGGTAAGTAACGATCATGGAATTAATGAAGGTTTATTTAATAAGAACCTTCCTAATTTCCAATGATACTGTCACTTAGTATTCGAAAGGTTGATCCATTCAATTTACATTGACTCAATTAAAAGGGAGGATTCCAAGGAACTTACACACATTAAAGAGGGGTTCTAGTGGTCCCCACCACCATGAATTCAAAAATGAGTGGTTTTAAACTATCGTGGTCCCCACCATTTAATCGAAATTGGAAGGTTTGAATTTACATAAATAAGATAATGATACATTATTTTATCTTCTCCCACGAAAAGCACAAAAACTAACTTTCACCCTCGATCGACTATGGTCAAGGTGAAGGTCTCCTTAAGTGAATCTTGGAACTACGAATTCAATGGTTCCCTCCGATTTTTAATCAGAACATCGGTTCAAAAGTTACAAAACACTACTCGCATGTTTACTAAACGTACCCTATAAAAAATTCGAAAAATTATTAACAGTCACCCTCGACCCGCACCGGTCGAGGTTTGGCTCTGCCTAAGTGAAACACGCCCCCAAAATCCCAACGGTACTCTTGGATTTCCAATACAAGTTATCGTTGAAATGTATGGATTTTACAATAAGATAATTGTCACTTAATTATTTTATTTACAGCAAAAAACTTACTTTCACTGGTGGCCCACACCGACAAAAGTTAGTATCTTCCTAAAGAAAGAATACCCTCACGAGTTCAGCGGTGGTCTCTGATTTTTAATCTGAGCTATCAGTTGTGAGTTATACGCATTTGAAAAATAAAATAACTTTATTTAATTATTTTACTTACAGTTATGCCATTTTTGGGTTTTCTCACAGGAGGCCTGCGCCGACTAAACTTAAGTAACGCTTAGGGTAAAACTACCATCCTGAGCACAACGGTGTCCTTAGATTTCTGATCTGAGTAATTGTTTAAGAGTAATTCCAATTTCATGTAAACTGCTTACGCATATTAAATTAAGCTTAAAAAAACATTGGTGGATCATTTCTGGCACTCCAGTCCTCAGAATCGCACACCGTCAGATTTTTCGATCTTGAAATAATTCCATATAAAAAATATTTATACGGAATTCTTGGGACATTTCAAAAAAACAAGGAAAGGAAAATTAGGAGAGGTTATAAGTATATAAATCAAAAAAATACCATGATGATGAGTTTTGAAGACTTGTTTTCCGCTTTGATTTCAAAAAAATCAATCAAACCCATCATCATCTACTAAACCAAACTGAAATTCCATAACTATCACTTCATCCCATTATTCCATGGGAACATTAATGCAAATCACTATTCTTAACTATAATTAGTGTTTTTGAACCTCAAAACTTGAGTGACACGTTAGGATGAAACCACTTTCTCAAATTAGGATGAAATATTTTAACCACATCAATCAAACACTGTATTTATATATCCATATACCATACAATCACAACTACAACTACATTACCAATTTATCACATAGGTGTACTGCACCATCATATATTTTCATGTCATTATTTCATATCCGTAAGAACAATTCCACTTTTCAAACCATAAGCCTATATGGAAATCCAAACATAAAGGAAATAATCCTTAAAACCCCATCTTTTAATGCATAATTCCCACCTATAATCATTTTAAAATCCCTACAGTTTTCATAATAGGGTATTGTGAACATATAAATAATCAAACATAATCATTTACCTGATTTTTCATGACCCCCACCATGTATTCTTTATAACCACATCTCTAACATATCAGAGTGTACACTAAATTCCACTCCCACAACTTACACTACTATACCGAACTTGAAAAATTAAAAGAGATAGAGATTTGTAACCTATATGATCGATTAAATCCCATAATGGTGTCTAACTAATATTTTATTCCCCCCCTTGAAACATATATAAAATCCATCCATAATAATAAAAACCATATATAAAGCTACACATTTTACAAAAAATAAAACATTATCGAAAAAACTCAACACTCTAGAGAAGATGAGTTAAAACAACTATTATTTCAAAAATCCATATCATTTATGTTACCCTTGTTTACCAATTATAACCTCATTTAGTATATTACTCCATTAATTCATCATTTATCATTTTCATTCTATAAATTTTCCTCTATTAATATTGGTATTAATTATAAGTCACATATCCAAAATTTATTTGAAATTTTGATGTCAGAAATAGCTCATCATTGTATTCATTAATATTCCCATCCCATTTTAATTCATTAAAATATAAATGACTCATCAATATTGAATTTGGTAAAAAAAACACATCAAGAATAATGACTCAATAATAATAAAAACACGTCAAATTTATATATTTCAACTAGATTCACTCAAATTGTTGAGTTTATGTGTTCAATTAATTATTTATGAATGATGGTTTACTAACAACTATAAAAAATCATAATAGTGTGCATTTAAAACAACATATGCTCAAATAATCACTTGAGAAATAAATTATTAAACCAAATTAAATAATCCATTCCCTTATGACATCATTTATATAATTTCTTAACTTAATTCAACCCATATTTTATGTGTTTTCCCATATATTCTATCCATAAATAAAAAAATTAGTTCAAAATATCAAACATCAAAAAATGAAAACATGAATATATATGTGTAGTGGAATAATAAAATAATATTGCGGTATATAATTATAGAATATATAAGGAATATATATATATATACACCCTACCATGATATAGTGTTTAAAAGCCTCTATTAATGAATATATGATCAATTACCAACCACCATTGAAGGAAACACCACTAGAACATTTAAGCATGCGAGTTAAATATAAAAAAAACAAGTTACATAGACCTTAAATGATATATGGCCAGAGGGGATGGGGAGATGGGGGAATTCAAGGATAGGTATTTGACTAGGGGCTGGTATAAGGACGTGGAAATTGATCCAAGTGTAAAAAAACCTCTATTTAGAGGGGATCATTGAAATCCTCAAATAAGGTGAAGTGAATCCCACTATTGTCTTGATGATTCTATGTCGAAGATTATATTTCATTTTAATCAGTTTATCACACTCATTATAATAAATTTTTAAACCACATTAAATCCAAATTGACCAGCTCCATTACCAATACCATTACATATGAATAAATACCATGGTGTTTTGAGCCACCAAGCCAAGCTCTATGATGTGGAATGATATATCTCTTCTTTTCCTCCTCTTTCTCATTAGAAGAAATTCATCTTTAACTTCCATGATGGCTCAACAATATTCCCAAAAAAACTACTACACTACGGAGTGTTAGTGGTATATGTTTTTTATAGGTGGAGTCATATTGAAAAAAGTATTCCAAAATGTCATGACAAGCCATTTCATTACTCTTGATGCATTTTCCACTATGACTAGAAAATGATTAATTATAATTTAACATTATATTTGTGACTTATTCCTGTATCATATTGCATGAGAAAGTTGAATGAAAGTATTGAGATAATATAATTCTCTATTTCTCTCTATATGTGAGATTCATGGGATCATTTAGATTCGTTTATTTTAGTTCATCATTACATATATTTTCCCATGATGATATTAGATTTCCTCTATGTGATGAAGATTCTTACAATGATATATTATGTGGTTATTATGTTTTTTTGAATTATTCATATAGTTTTTGTGTTTCTATAATAATTCCCCTTGATTAAATTAATTCTTGGAAAATAATTTTAAATATAAAATTAAATTAATATGGATAAATTTTAGTAGTATTTCCAATATATAACTTATGGATTAGTGTATAATTATATAATAATATAATTTCATAAATTCTTGTCCAAGAAAATCAAGAGTATGAAATTATATATTTTTTGGAATATGGATGAAAATAATGTATTTAGCTAGCACATCAGTTGATGTTCCTCCCCTTCTATAATTTATGAAATTTATTTTCAATTGTATTATAGATATCAACCCAAAGTTAGTTGAGAATTAATTTTATAAACTATGAAAATGTTGATTTATGATACTTGTGGGAATTTCTTACATAAATTCGGATGGATCATGATTTGTTTCAATGTTAGTGGATTTATATGATAGCAGAGATCACATGATGTGGTAATTTCTTATGGATATGTTATTATGAGAAAAAATATATATATGTTTTATTATATTACATCATTTTCTATAATTGAAAAACATCTTGATATCTTATTGGAAAAAAACATTACATGAGGAATCACCTTTCATTTTACATGAATAGTGATTTATGTTTCATAGAGTTGTTACATTCCTCTAACAAAAAAATACATTCGATAGAGTCCGATCATATATAGTATTTTACATAGATTTGGGATATTTCTTTATTGAACACATACACTTCACTATGAATAATATTTCCTAGAATAATTAATATAGTATGGGTAATTTTTTTATGATACATTCTAAGGTAACATGTGGCCCCCTACAATGTGGGGCGACTATTTAGTTGATTAAAACATATCATCAATGGTATATAACACACTTTATTATTAATTATATATCCTTTAATTTATAGTAGAATGTTTTATTATTCATAATGAGAACCCATTATACTATACGCTAATGTGCATGTAATATTAGAACCCTTCAATAAAAATTTACAATTTTAAAATCGATGACAATTTTGTATAATTTTTTTGGAAGAGTTTAAGAGTGAAATGTTTGTTATTAAAACTTTGATAATAAATTATGATGGAAAAAAACTCATATTTTGTTCCATTTTTATTAGATATTAAATAATGTTCTTTAATATTATCAAATATGTATATTGTGATTAGGTGATAGTGTAATTATGATGATATCCTATTCAAATTAGATCCATTATGGGAGTGTGTAAATATTAGTTGGGTACTAAAATAAATCCAAATTATTTATTATGAATGGTTCCTTTAATAGTAAACAATACCAAGACAGTGAGTCCTTTAAATTAATAATTTTATAATTTTTGGAAATAGTATAATTTAGAATTTAGAGATGATACCACTATCTAAGAGTTAACATTTTAATTATGATGTTTAAATGTTTTATAAGTCATAAACATGATATTAAAATACACTTTTATATTAAACATGGAAGGTAATCAACACATAGATGTGGTTTATATGGGATATTCTTGGTATTTGGTTAATATTTGAAGTAACAAAATTTCATAAATTAACACCTTAATATAGATAAACACTTGTTCTTAGATAAAGCTACAAGATCCCTCCAAATTAGGCATTCCTCCCATAGTGTGATATCCACTATATTAATTATGTGATATTATCCTATATTTGGATGAATATCATTTGGTTATGATGTGTTGAAAATACATCATTACTATGTGTTTGGTTTCATTGAACTAATATTTGCGAGTAAACATATTTTATGCATGGGTTGTTCTTTGGAGAGTGTTTATTGTGGTTATATTTTTATATAGATCATAATATAACATTATATTACATGTTTATTTCTTTTAATAGTGATAAACCTGGGTGATTTTGTGTTGTGTGGTGAAAAATTTACATTATCATACCATCACATACACCAGTTTAAAAATTATTATTGTTTAATTATTGAGACATCATGTTGGGTATTTTCATAATAAAACCTATTAATATAGGTATCCATTTATATAATCAGATTTACATATATGATATTAATTTTATAGGTGGCTAATATGGACATGGACATGGTATATATATCCTATAGTTGAGATTTTGTATTTCAAATCAGTGTTTATTCCTTTTAAAATAATCACTTTCCTGTTTTGGTTTTGTTCATGATTTTGAACAATAAAATTTCAATGTGTTTATTGTTTGTGTTGTATTTTTTAAAATACATAGAGGGTTATGTGATATTAAAACCTTATAGATAATTATTTCCATAAGGTATTCTATAATATATTTCGAAAGGTAATATTTTATTTTTGGGTGATTATGTGTTCTTTGAGTGTTCATAAGGTTTATTTATATAGTATTGTGTGCATTCTATCTATACTATTATCAATAACCACTATCTTATTGATATCAAATTTCTGGTAAAAGTCTCAACTTCACCAAAAACCATGGTGACATGTTTATGGGATTGTATAGTGGAGTAACTATTTAATTTATATGAAAATTTATTCCATAATCTTGCACGTTTCTTATAAAAAATTAATTATATTCCACACATAATGAAATAATCATCATGTTTTAATTATTAAAAAATATTATAAGTCATGGAAACATAAATTTCATAATAAAAATACATATAAATTGAAAATTTTTATATAAGTAAATAGAATAAGAATACATTGAATATTCACCGACTCGTAGTCTGTAAGAAATATCATAATAGTGAGAAACACTATACTAACAAATCAGACTAATACAAATTGTATAGTTATTTTGGAAATAAAGAATATATAACCTTAAGAGAAAACTATGTAAGTGAAATTATAGTAATTATGGTTCATAGAGACCGTGTTATGTGGTAATATGACCATAATAACGAGTAATGTAACTATTAAATATTGTTCTATCAGAATAGTGACATTACCATTGAAATTATTGAATAGATATTATTATTAAATATTGAATTAAATGTATTAGTAAATAAATAAAAGTTATATAATCTGAAAATAGGAATATAAAAATTCTAGAAATCAATATTTGAAATAACCAATTAAATATTATAATTCTTTAAACAGGATATAATTGTGATGATATATATAGTTTTTATATTGAGTGAAAATATTGTCTATAAAATCCCTATTATTGTTATGATCAATTTATAATAACTAAAATAAAATCATTTAAAATAAATTTGATAAAATGGATTAAAATTTATAATTTTCAAATTAATATTATTTAAGAAAACATTATTGGGAATTTCTAAATGTTGAATTTTTGGTTGAATAATAAAATATAGGTTTATTAAATAATTTTATAAATATATATTTTATTTAAAAATAGATTATAATTTCTATAACGTTATCATTAATCAAAAACATTTTTTGAATATTAATTTAAAAAAAATACAATTTATAATTTAAAATTAAATATTCAATGTATAAAATATATATTATTACGAAATATTAATTCTAAATATTTATGTTACAAAAATTATTTTAAATATAATATTTTTTTGAAGGGTTTAAATATAAATAAAAAAGTTTATATTAAAAATATATTATTATTAAAAATGAATTATTAATATTTATAGTCATAAGGAAAAAACTATTTATTAAACGTTTTATTTATAAATTCTGCATATATGTAAAAATTCCACCATTCATCAGATCTTTATCATCATTTTAAAAAGATATTTATTTTAAAAAAATACCCTAACAAACCTCCTATATTGTCTATTTGGGTTTGAGAGAACCTTACAATACTATAATAAATGCTTTTGATGAAATATTCACATAGTGAATGAGGAATCTCAAATTATTGGTAACATTATATCTTCAAAGAACTAATTATTTAATTATATGAATTCGTTTTCTGAATATTATTTGGTAATTTAAATAAAATTAAATTTATTACAATTCTTCTCTAACTCAATTTTAAAGATCAGACATGTATTATTATATTTATTCATAAATCATTTATAACATTATTCATATACTAGTTTTTTTATACCACCTACATTAGTGATACTAATTTATTTATATTACATCCTCTCATTTTTTCAAATAATTCAAATTATATAGTCAAAATAAATTAAAAAAATGAATTTATGTTATCATTAATACAATTTTAGGTTATAAAATAATTTCAGAAGAATTATATTAAATTAGGTAGCATAGATGGTAAAATTGTATAAATAAATATATCATGAAAAATATTATTTTGACATAAATGTTATACTATATTTCAAAAAATATGATAATATTTTACATATATAACATTTTCTATATGTAAAATTTCATAATTTAGGATCTTATAGTCACATGTAAAACAAATATAATTGACCCATATTGACCGATAGAACATCTACAACATAGAAGAAAAACACATTATGATAAATATGAACTAAAATTATCAAAAAATGATAATTAAATATTAAATTGTTAAATTATTAGAATAGTGAATAATGTTATTTAATTATTAATTAATAAATAAAATTTGTTAGTATAGGAATTTAGATTCAATTTTAATTCAAAACTGTATTTTAATCTAATTTATTTATATAGATTGATTGTTATTTTTATGGGTTTTAAAGTGAAATTGAATTATATTTTTACCATATAATACAATTTTGGTAATTGGATGAAATTTCACTTTGAAATTGAACATAAAAAGTATCTATCTTTTGATTTTTATTATTTCATAAAAACACACGTTTTTTATCTGGGCAATGAGAATTAAATTTAAGTTAATTTCCACAACTTCAGTATTTTGAATTTGGAATAATGGATTACATATTTGGAATCATAATGTCTAAATTATATAAATAGGTAACTTTTATTTTTAGACATTTTGAATATTTACTTCAGTAAATATTTTATTTACCATGGTTAAATGGTAAATCTGGAAAATAAGGGTGAAAAATAATATTATAATTATATTAAGTTACACATACACTTCTACTAACACTATTTGATGAGATATTAATATCCATGGACATACTTGGGTCGATTGTGGGACCCCATGGAGCCACATGGGAGTGTTAATGACGCTTTATATTAATTAATTTAATGGAGAGACAAGAAAGACATAAACATATATCTTTTAGTAATATTTTTTTATATGGGGTTATATAAGTGATATCTTCGACTATAAATATTCAATTTAAATATAAAAAAATATTTACTATATCATGGTATTTTATTTATAAATTTTATACATTAAATAAATAAATTTAATTATGACACAATGGCGATGCAGAAATTATTTCATTAATAAAAGATTCAAATAAATGATATTATGAATCATAAAATAAAATTATTTCGAAACTTATTATGCGATATACTAATTATAGAGATAATAATGACTTGTTATATTTGAAGTAATGAATGTTTTTTGAAATAATTGAGTTGTTATTGATTTGTTTAAATATCTTGATATGAATAATTTATAAATTGACATAAATGTGTTTTTAAAACAATTAAAAAAATTTTAAATGATAAAATAATCCTAAAAATATAATATTCCGAAAAATTTCATAATTAATGTTAAAAATGTCATAAATTATACATTTTAGGTCTCTTGTCATTTTTTATTAAATATATTAACCATATAGTATGAATATATAAGAGGACATGGTAAACGTTAAATAAGTTATCAAAGGGTTAAATAAAAAAGATATGGATTAAAAAATATCCAAAAGCTATCAAATTCTTATTGGATGATTTTATTTTGACTTATATGTAACTTATATTTGAATGAAATAAAGTTTGGATATTTTGAAACCGAAAATCATTTTATAATAACATAATACTTTCAAACATTCCTAAAGAGCCCCTCCCCCTCATATAAAAATCCACCAACTATAACCCATTACTCGCACCTCTCAATCCCCTTTAATAGTAATAAAATATACTCCAATAAGCTACCAACACCCATATATTCCACCTAAAATCCTTACCTCAGTAAGAAGGAACTTCTAGAAATACTTTTGGTTCAAACAAAAGGGAGTTACTCGATTTAAAGGTAACATATTCTCTCAAGTTCCCTTCTTTAATTTTAATTACTAAATCCGTATGATCTTTTTATTATTTTTTTACATTAACAAAAAAGTATCATAACATAATAGGTTTCTTTTATGAGAAGTATTCTAAATACACTTCCACACACCTCCATTTAATGGATACAAACATACTATTTCTGTGGACGGCAAACTACTATCTCACAAAACGATGATTGATCAATCTTATCCTACCACCTCTTATGGTGGCCATTACGGTGGAAAAATATTTATATATGATATATATGATATTTATATTTTCTCTATACTTCTTTAGTTTTCATTTATATTATAAATTTATGGTTTCCATAATGGGTAAATGCGATAATTTCAGTTGAGGAAGTGCGGACTATCGCCCCCTCAAAGTGATATGACTCGTTCATGCCATTTGTGGGACCTATAAAGGATGAAGTTAATAAAAATATATATGATATTATACTAGAATTATAATATAAAAATGTACAATTATGTGTTAATTCCATTAAAAATGAAATATAAATGAAAGTAGCGTTCATGCCTACGTACGGCTTACCGTCTCCATGAACTGTGTATTTCATTTCTCATCTACAAATGTTATGTACTATTATAAATATATATATATACTGAATATATATAATATATATGGTATATAAATTATGAATATCATTCTGGATATAATATACTTTTGACCACATAGACAACTTGTAATTATAAGAAGTTCATTTTTGACTCAAGTACCAAATATTGAAAATACAACCGTTATTAACTGAAATAATTTTTTAATATTTATAACGTGGTAATAACTGATATAAAAGGAATAATAAACTTGAAAAAGGTTCTTAATAAAGTTTAAGTTTTCTTTATTTTATTATTCCTAGGCAAAAAGGAACAAATGAGTCAAGTCGGCCATGAGGTAAGGGAACCCCGTAACCCAATTTCCATTCCTTAGGTTAAAATTCAACTTCTTGATTATGTCGTGCTATGAATATGTGTGAATGAACTATGGTTGTTTTACACATAATATTCACTTATATTGGGTGTATTTATATTTTTCACACATAATTATATAATTGATTTATCCTTAATCTAATGATAAAATGATTGTAAGGGACTATGTCTCAATCTCCTTTCATTGAAACATATCTTGATATTGTGCACCTTTACTATCGTATAAGGGGTATATGATACCCTTGGACATATTATATCATCAATATACATATTCTCATGATATTATAATCTTTTTTTGATGTTATTCAATATGTATTTTTATTCAAGTGCTTCTCGAGTTTTATGAGACTCTTTCCATAAAACATCGTTTTAAAAGTTTTGATGATTTATTTTTCTAAATCCTTCACATTAATGTCCATGATTTTAAAATGTTTTTAAAGATTTCAAATATGTACATTAATGATTTAAAATGCTAATTAATTTAAATGTTTCAAAGTGGTATGAGAATTTTTGATTTAAAAATATATTTATTAAATAATTGAAATGGTATTGAAAATTGTTTTGAGAAAGCATTGATTATATCAATATATTGATATGATATACTGTGATTGCAATTAGGAAATTTTATATTTCCTTTATGCTTGTTTTATGTTTAATGATCATGTTATGGTTCTTGGGTTTTTTTATGCATATGGGTGGTTCTGTGATAAACCTAGGGCGGGTGAACCTGAGATAACTCTCTAATGCATTGGGTAACATGGTAGAGGTAGACATTAATGTTTCTCCTAAGAGATTTAGGGAATATACTACAGTGGGTATTCTAAATTTAACTCTATATATAGCTGTGAAAACTATAATTTAAATATTTTAGGTATTCCATAAGATACCTTTATGATTTAGGATTTCTGTGTGTTATTCACAAATCTTATGATTTCATGAGGTATGTTAAAGAGTTTATGTTTTTTATATATTGAAGGAATAATGTTATTATTCATTATTTTATAACCCTTACTATGATTTTTATGCTCATCCAATGTTTTTAAATGTTTTCCACAAGACTTAAATAATAATAGGGCCAAGGATGGGATCAAGAAAAGTAATGCTGTCTAAAACATGGGACTAGACAGGTTTTTTGAGAGTATTTATTTTATGGAAAAATGGAAAATGAGTTGAAGTGTCTGCTTTGTATTTTTTGACATGTAATGTAATAGTTATTTACTATTTCTCTAAAACTCTTATCAGAAAATATCCTCAATTTTAATTCTTGACTTAACTCAAGATTATGTAATGTTTAAAGCTGGGGCCTTATTATTGGTATTAAAGGTCAGTTTAGACAACTTTTGGGATTAAGATTTTTTTGTTAAACACATGGCTAGTCCCTTTGTATATTATTTTAGTTAAATACTTGTTTTATAACTTTTTCAGGTCAAGGAATGTTGGTTACAAATGGAAGGAGGAGGATATCAGAAAACATTCCTATCTCTTTCATATGAGATGCTTGAAATAATTATTACAGAGTCATGTTCAGATGATTGTGAAACTTTTTCTAGCATTCAACTCACTTGCATGCAATTGTCTGAGATATAAAACACCTCCACTATACCTCAATATCATCATAGATCATGGGTTGTATTTAATCAACTCATATTTTCACAATATTCTCATATTTTTAGGAAAGTTAAATATTACCAAGGCATTTTCAAACATTTTACCTTATCAAAAGATTTTGAAGCATATTATGATTTTGAAAATGGTGATGAAGAAGGAGACCCTAGCACAACCTATTTATATTTTATTTTAAAATATAGTCTCCTAGCACATACTTATGTTATTTTAAAAGGACCATTGATTTAATGTTTCAACTCAAACTCAGTCTAACTATTTTATACAAATCATGTTTTATCAGATGTTTTGAAATTATTTGTCATACATGATTATTTTCCAATACTATTGTTTTTGCGAACACCTATATGACCAATATTGTAAAATTTGTATTTGGATAAATTTAATTATTTTTAAGGACCTCTAAATCATTGCAACAATGCATGGAACTTCTACATATGTGAACAAGATGATGATTAAACCATACAAACTCCCTGATCAAGGTATTATGTTCTTTCTTTTGGGAATAGTATTATTTTTACATATGGAGGTGAAAACAAATTACAATATATAAGATTTTGAGGTCTTAATGTTTTGGGATGAAAATTAAAGGTATAATATAACCTTTGAGGTTAAAACATTTTAGGGTTATTTTTGAGTTTTATAAAAAGGACAAACCATAAGATGGGTGACAACCTATTTCATCCGGCAAGGACGAATAAATCAAACCCACAACTGAAGGGTGATAAGGGTGCATCGCCTACCATTGGCCAACGTGATGTCCCTGGTTAGTATGACATATTATATTTTAGTTATATGATTTTATGGATCAATAATAAGTTTTTTTGGGAACTTATGTTTTATAAAATGTATATCCTTAGTATAGGAAAATGATTTTGTACTTAAGAGATAATGGTTATTTTGGAAGATGTTCTATTTTTTTGGGGAACATTATCTTCTGAAAGGAAATAGAATAATATGGGATATAATTCGTGGAGTAATGTTTAAATTTTATTTTGGAATAATCTATGTTTTTATTTTTTACATATGGTGATTTTGGTTATTTATGGAAATGATTAACCTATTATAGAGAATATGTGATTTGGTTAATCACACTTTAGTACGAGACGTTAAGAGTAATTGATGTTATTTGGAGATAAATGTTAAAATATATCGTGGAAGACTGTGTGATCAAATTCTTCTATGTTTTGTCTCTTAATATTAGTTTGGATTATATTGAATAATTTTTACGAAATTGTGTATTGAATGGTGTTTGTTGAAATTTGGGTACTATTTTTTGAATTTTGGAGATTAAGAGTAGTATTTATTTTTATAAAGGATTATCCTTTTTGGAGATTATTTGATCGTGTACTAACCATTTTGGTTTTGGTTGATGTCTGAAGGTAGGGGAAATATATTCTTCATCTTATACGGATTATGTGATTCTCTAGAAGTTGATTCTAGTTATTTAGGTGTGATTAAGTCATCTTGAATACACATCATTTGGAGAAAATATGAGTTTTTGGTATGATCTTTTTAAAGGATGAAACTCTACTTGAAGAGTAAGTATATTTTCTTATGTTCTTATTCAATATCATAAATAAATTATCCATATTTACAAAAGGAAACATAAATAAAAAAATGTTGTCTTTTTTACTTTTTCTACTGGTGAATCAAATACCATTTAACCTATATCAAGTTTGTGGTTTTCTTTTGATAACTTCCTCCTAGTTATGTTTTTTATCACTCTCTCTCGGAAATTGACACTTAGTATGTCCTCAAAATCCATGTTTTCATACATGGAATCCTGGTATGTGTTATCTCAGGTGACTTTGTACTTCTCTTTATTTCTTTTAAATTGATAGTTTTATTGACTATTTTTCATATGTGGGCCTTTTAATGTTGTTTCCGAGCATAATTTTAAAATTATGAGGACACAATTCCCAAAGGGGGAAGGATGTAAAATACTAGGTAAATAAAGAATATGATATTTTCATATTTATTAATATTTTTGATTTAAATATTAATTTTACTTTAAAGGGGATTCTATGTGCGATGGTGTACCTGACACGTGACAATGAGTTTCTATGAAATCTCATGTTGCATAAAAGACTGAGTCATACTCAAAAATAAATATGTAATATTATTTTAAATGGTAGTTAATGCCTAGCCATTATATTGATTGGAATGAAAGGAACTAACTAAAATATTATTACACATGTTGATAAACGTTTTAACATTTATCCAATAAAATTTAGAGGCTTAAAATGAGAATGAATCCAATTTTAAGCATAAATACTCTACTAGTTTTAAATGGCTATTTTACCACCTTTTTATGGAGAACCTCCTTTCAATATAGTTTTTGTTAATTTTATATGTTACATTTGAAAAAATAAACTTATTCCTTATATGAGGGACATAAAATTTTACTTTTGTTAAATTTTTGGTATTTTCTTGATAAAGTTGATTTTTTATGAATAGTGAATGAACTGCATTTTAATTCAAAAATTCCTTTTAATATAATTTTTTTATAGATTTATATTGTTATTTTTATTGGTTTTAAAGTGTAATTGGATTATAGTTTTACCATATAATCCAATTTTGGTCATTGGAAGAAATTTCACTTTGATATTGAACATAAACAAGTGTCAATTATTTGATAGTTATTATTTCTTAAAAACATGTTTTTTTTGTTTTGAAAACGAGAATTAATTTTAAATTAATTTCAGAAACTCCTATGTTTTGAATTTGTAAAAAAGGATTCCATATTTTCAATCATAAGGTCCAAAATTTTGTAAATAGGTATATTTTTTTAGACACTATGAATATTTACCTCAATAAATATATTATTTACCATGGTTAAAGCGTAATTCTGGTAAATTAGGGGGAAAATATTATTATAATAATATTAAATTTCGCTACAATTTTTCCTAACACTATTCGATGAGATATTTAAGGACAATGGTATAATTGGGTAGATATTGGGACCCCATGGAGCCACATGGGTGTGATAATGATACTTTATATTAATTAATTTAAAGTAAAGACAAAAATGACACAAACATATATCCTTTAGTAAAAAAATATTCTATAGGGTTATATAAGTGATCTATTCGACTATTAATATTTATTTTAAAGATAAAAAATGATTTCCTATATCATGGTATTTTATTTATAATTTTTCAGTATTAAATAAATAAATTTAATTATGATAAAATGGTGATTAAGTAATTGTTTCATTAATAAAAGATTTAAATAAATTATTTTATAAATATTAAAATAAATTTATTTTGAAATTTTTTATTCCATAAAATTTTTTTCGGGATATTAATGAATTTTTAAATTTTAATTAATGTAGTTTTTTTGAAATAATCATGTTTTATAGGTTTTTTTAAAATCCTTGATATGAATAATGTATAAATTGACATAAATGAGTTTTTAAAAAAATTAATATTTAATTAAACGGAAAAATAATCCTAAAAAAATAATATTCATCCAAATGAAATAAATAATGTTAAAAATTACATAAATGATCTATTTTGGGTCTCTTGTCATTTTATTGTCAATAGATTAACCATATAGTATGAATATATAAGAGGACATAGTTAGATTTAAGTAAGTTAACAAAGGGTTAAATAAAAAAGACAAGGATTAACAAATATAAAAAACTATAATATTATTACTGGATGATTTTATTTCGACTTATAGGTACCTTAAATTATAATTAAATAAGATTGTGACCTTTTCAAACTGAAAATAATTTTATTATAAAATAATACTTTCAATCTTTCTTAAAGAGCCCCTCCTCCCCCTTATAAAAAGCCACCAACTCTAACCCATTAATCACACCTCTCAAGCCCCTTGTCTCATCCAACCACTTCTCCAATAGTCTACCAACCTCACTATATTCCATAGAAAATCCTTAAATTAGGAAAAAGGCACTTCAAAAATCATTTTTGTTCAAACCAAAGGGAGTTACCCTAATTAAAGGCAACGTCTTTCCTCAAGTTCTCTTCTTTTATTTTCCTTCTTCACTCCCTATTCTATTATTATTATTTGTTTAAATAAAAAATAGTATCCTAATTATATTAGGTTTTTTATTAGAATTATTCCAACTATACTTCCACACACCTCTATTTAATTGATACGAACATCCTGTTTCTGTGGACAGTGAACTACTGCCTCACAATATGATGACTGTTCAATCTTCTTTTACCACATCTTATGGTGGAAATTATGATTAAACTATATTTATATGTGATATAAATTATATTTATATTGTCTATAAATTTATTAATTTTTCATTTATATCATATAATTATGGCTTCCATAACAGGTAAATGCAATAATTTTATTTGGGGAAGTGCTGACTACCATCCCCTCAAAGTTATATGACTCGTTCATGCCATATGTGTAACCTATAAAGGATGGAGTTAATGAAATTATATATGATATTATTATTTAAATATTATATAAATATGTATAAGTATGTTTTTATTCCATTAAATATGAAATATAAATGAAAGCATCATTCATGCGTACGTACAGCTTACCTTCTCCATGAACGGTGCATTGCATTTCTTATCTCCAAATGCTATGTACTATTATAAATATGTATATATATATATATACTAGATATATATAATATATATAATATCTGAATAAAAAATATCAATATGGGGATAATTTACTTTTGACCACAAAGACAACTTGTAATTATAAGAAGTACATTTATGACCGAAGTACCAAATATCGAAAAAACAACAGTTATTGACTTAAATGATTTTGTAATGTTTATAACTTGGTAATACGTGATATAAAAGTAATAATAAACTTGAAAAAGGTTATTTAGAAGGTAGAGATTAAAATTAGTTTATTATTCAGGAAGAATAAGGAACAAAGAAGTCAAGTCAGGCATGAGGTAAGGGAACTCCGTAACCCAATTCTCATTATTTGGGTTAAAATTATACTTCTTTATTATGTCATGCTATGACTATGTGTGAATGACCTATGATCGTTTTAAAATTAATATAAACTTATATTATGTATATTTATATTTTTCAAGCATTATTATGTTATTTATTTATCCTTAATCTAATGATACAATCTCTGTAAGAGACAGTCTCAATCTCCTTCCGTTGAGGCATATATTGATATTGTGCACTTTTATTATCCTATAAGGTGTATATATTACCCTTTGACATATTATATCATGAATATAATTATTATCGTGTTATTATAAGCGTTTTTATGGTATTCAGTAAGTATTTTTATTAAATAGTTTCTCATGTTTTACAAGACTCTTTCAGTAAAACACTATTTTAAAAGTTTTGAAGATTTATTTTTCAAAATCATTCACATTAATGCACAAGTTTTTAAAATGGGTTTATGTATTTACTTATATGGTAATTAAGGATTTAAAATTTTAATTACTTTTAATTTTTTAAAGTGATATGGGACAATTTGATTCAAAAATCACTTTATTAAATGTTTCAAATGGCATAAAAAATGGTTTTGAGAGACCATTGATTATGTCAATATCATGATATGATATACTCTGATTGCAATATGGAAATTTTATATTTCATTTATTATTGTTTTATGTGTTATGATCCTGTTATTGTGCTTGGTGTTTTTTACTCATGCAGGTGATTCCGTGGTAAACCTAGGGCAGGTGATCCTGAGATAGCTCTCCAATGCATTGGTTAACATGACATAGGTAAACGTTAATGTTTCTATAAAGAGATTTAAAGAATATACTATGATGGGAATTAAAAATATAACTCCCTATATAGCTATGAATATATAATGTATGTATATTATGTATTCCATAAGTTACCTTTATGATTTATGATTTCGGAGCGTTAATCACGAATCTTATGATTTCATAAGGCATGTTAAAGAGCTTATGTTTTGTATGTATTGATAGATTAATGTTTTATTTCTTTATTTTATAACCCTTACTAAGATTTTTATTCTCATACCATGTTTTGAAATATTTTTCATAGGACTTAAGGATGAATTGGGTCAAGGATGGGATCTAGAAGAAGTCATGCTGTCTAAAACATGGAACTAGACATGTTTTTAAGAGTTTTTATATTATGAAAAAATGGAAACTGAGTAGGAGTGTCTACTTTTTAATTTTTTAAATGTAATTTAATAGGTATGGACTAATTCTATAAAACACTAAACCTAAAAATATCCTCAATCTAAAATCTTGACTTAACTCAAAATTATTTAATGATTAAGCCTGTGGCCTTATAAATGAGGCGTTTTCTTATGAAACATAAATTTTTATCTACAGTTTTTAATTAAAATAAACATTTAAAACTAAAATTAGTTTCATTAAATTTCTTAATAAATTAATTTTTTTATTATAATTATAAGATAATTTTATGTGATCATAATTAATTTCTCAAAGTGTCTTAAAAATGTTTAAAATATTAGAATATTTATTTTTCAAATAAATGATGATTTTAATTTAAAATGTAATTTCTCATACATATAAAAATATTTTCAGTAAATAAATTTAATTTTCAAAAACAACACATAGAAAAAATATTTGGGAGAATTTAGGTATTTTTATAAAATAGTTGAATTTTTCTTTAATAGTGAAAACAATGTTTTTCAATATTTTAAAAATATATGAATTATTGAGCCCTGACTAATATATGGATATTTTAAGCACCATTATCTCAAAATATAATTAATTATTTAATGTTTTTAGAAATAAATATCAAAACTATTGATATTCCTAATCCAGAATATTAAACTAGTGAATATAATGATAAAAAAACCATCTCCTCATATATAAATACCACCCCTCACCACCTCTTCTCCTCAAACATTTTAGGACTTGTGGAATTTATAAATTCTGAAAAATGTATTTCAAAATAATCTTCCCCGCTCCAAATAGATGATGGTCTCAACAAAATACCAAACCTAAGTGCCTTAAGGAGGTTCTCAAGATAACGATATTCAAGTGGTAAAATCCCCCACCTATATCTTTTAAATTCATCCATTCTATAACATAATCATTTATTACACTATCCAAAGTGACACAATAACTATAGTATCATACATATAATTTAATTTTATTATATTAATGGAATATATATAATTAAACATATTCCATTATCCTTTTATCATAATGATTAAAACATTGTCTTTGATATTTCTATTCACTGCACGTAACAAATACATGAATTATTGAGTCAAGTATGATGCATGTCTGATGTAGGAACCATTATATATAAATATATATATATATATTTAATTTATTTAGTGATCACTATCAACACTATTGATAGTATTGATCCAAAATAATAAACTAATGAATATAATAATAAAAAACACCATTATCCTCCCCTATAAATACTACCCCTCACCACCCCTTTTATCAAACATTATAAGACTTATTTATTGTATAAAATTTTCCAAATTCACTTCCTAAGTCTCTTTACCATGTCAAAGATACTATATTCTCATGAAAATATCAATCCCAAGTGCATGGAAGAGGTTCTAAAGGAGACACTAATCAAGAGGTAAGATCCTCTTCCCTTCACTTTTATTTTTTTTCTTGTACCTCATATTTCTACCACTATCTGAAGTGACATTATAACTCCAGTATAATATATATAATATAATGTTATTATGTTAATTTTATATACATCATAAAATGGCTTCCCTTTCACTTTTATCCTATAAATTAAAACACCATCTATTATATGTCGTTTCAATACCTTCATGGATGTCAGTTTTTCATTTTCTGTTACAACTTTCAAACATAGACATAAAAACATTATAAAGTTTTATTTTTAAAAAAATTTATACTATAATTTTTTTCATGTTCTGGAACTAATATATATAAATTATGTTAATTATTAAAACAGAACTATTTTGTGATAATTGAAAACAACGAAAAAATAAACTATACATTTTTAATTAACAATTAATAAAAAAATAATCCTCATACCAAAGGAAAAAATGATATATGGAACACTTTTCACATTTTAATTTTCATTAGCACCATATAATTCCCCTTATGTAGGTTTTCATCTATTTTACAAGAACTCCCATTATTATAATGAAGGTCAACGACCATAAAACTACAAAATGAGCGTTTCTAGAGTAATGAAATTAAACATCAAAACTCATCAAAATTACCATTAATGAACTTAGTAAAATTGTAATAAAATTAAATTTATGTTCAATTGGTTCAAAATTAAATTATTAATGAATATAATTTTATTTTCGAGGAAATTATATGAATTTGAAGAACACATTCATACATAAGGTATGGGAGTCTTCTAAAACCACAATTTTTTCCTTCAGGTTATGATGTCTCTCTATTTACCCCAATATAATTCTTAATTATTATTATTTACTAATCATATATTACATTTTAATTTTCAAACAATATGTTACTGGATAAATTAATATTTATTTTTTGGGGAAATACATGTTTTATATAGTTCCCTAATCAATACCAACTGATTAGTGAGCCCGATTAAAGAGATCATGTTCATTTATTACCCATTTCCTTGTACAATGAATTTTTTTTGAGACACTAACATTTTTATAAAATTACACATTTTATCATGAAGAACTATATTAGGTATTTTATTGTTTTATGTAAATAAATATTCCTATATTCTTTTTAAAAACTCTTAATTCTTTTCCTTAAACCATTTAAAAGTTCTACATTTATAATGATACCTAACCATTATTTCTACATGTTTTCATTTCAGTTGGACATCATTTGTCGTGATATATGCCTATTTTACCATATAAATGTTAATGTATTATTTAAATATATTCATTCATGGAAAAAATTATGATATTACCATTCGTAATGCCTTATTCCAGGACTACAATACCTAATGTTTTCCATTCATAACCCTTATGTTTATTCCTTATGCTTGAATTTTTATGTGGCACACATATTTACAAAAATATTATAATGGGTGAATACCAATAATTCTCTAATTAACTGGGTAATTTTTAGTCTTAGGAGACTTTAAATATGGTATTAGTGAGTAAAACAAATACGCAATGGGAGTTTGACCACCATGTGATATAGTTTTGGTAGTTATAATTGACTCATGTTTGTGTCTTGTTATATGTTTATACCAAACTCATATGTTTTTATGATCTCATTATTATATGTTCAACATGTTATAATTCTATATGTTTATTCATTATTCATTCCTTTTATGATATCATGTTATGCCTTTTAACTCATGTCTTATGCATTATTCCCACATTTATTCCCTTACTAAGATTTTCATCTCATCCCTTTCATCCATTATTTTCAAGGTTATCCCATACAGTTGTTGGAGTTAAAATTATGTTTGTAAATCATTATGGAAGATTAATTATATTTTTTATTCCAATTCCCTACTTTTAATTTAATGAACCTAATATTCCAAATAAACTAGATTATACATTCTTTGGTTTGAAATTGATGAATAATTGTGCTTAAAATAGTGTAATAATATGTGTATAAGGATATGGTTCTAAATACATGATATCCCTAATTAATATTTCCTTTATGTTTCGATTTTAATTATACACTTATGAGACTTTATCTCTCCAAATATTGTGATATATTTCCTTTGGGAATTTCAAATAGTAATAGGATTAAGAAGAATTAAATTAAGTCTACTATGAAACAATAAAAACATTTTCATATAAAAATGATGATACATTTTTTATATACACCCCATCATTAAATATAATACAACTTTTTGTCTAGGGTTGTGTATTTTTTAAATTAAGATGGTTTATATAGAAAATTGTTAAGAATAAATAATTATGAGTCATGGTTCATCATAGTGTTCATTAGAGTAATAGATAGTAATTTTTTGTTATAATGATGTAAAATATATATTGGAATTAAATAAAACAACCTAGGTTGAATGTAAGATTCATGAATTAAATTAGAAATTTTATTTAAGTATATTATATACATTATTAAATTATTTATATAATTGTATTTATTTAGAATATATATACTCATTTTCTATGTAACAATCCTTATTATTTATAATTGATGGAAACATGTGTGTTTTATAAAACAAATACGTGGTGGTTAGTGTACATATTTTCTATAAGTGATGCTAAACATGATGGGAGTCAAAGGTAAATGTGTTATATATATATGATAAACCAATAAGACTCGAATTATTAAAAATTAATTAAATAATATAGATTTACAACTTCTTTAAGAAAGAGTAACTATTTATAGATTACTTTATATATAAATGACAAAAAATATTTAGTGGAACCTTAAATACATTAGTGGAAGATAAATAGATCCATCCATCTAAGAAAATATTTTATGTACTCAAATTATTTTACCATGAATTGGAAATCATTCATATCTACCCTCAAGATATAAAATTTGATCAACCATTGGAACTGAATAATAACAACAAAATGAATGTTTAGAAATACATTTATTGAATAAAACAATTTTTTTATTAGAATAAAATTACATAATTATGATAATGATATTTGATTTGATGAAGTCTAACAACATAATTAAACACTAAAAAATTAAAATCATTTGGGAAGGAACCTAGAGAAGAATATCTAAAAATAGTAGTGGATTAATATAATTTATAACTGAAACTATCCACAACCTTTCATCCCAAAGACCAAGTATGTTGGATCACTTGTTTTTGATTAAGAAGGATTTTTATTCCATATTAATCTATGCATTGTAAAAACAATATATTCTGGTTTCTTGCAATAATTTAATGATAGAAGATATGTCATATTCAACCATTTATAATTGAACATTCATATATCTACATATATAAATACCACTATGTAAGGCCTTTTATTCTTCTTGAAAAAGGTTGCCATCATTAGGAAACACATTATAGGACAAAATTAAAAATACATGGTTGTCCAAAACAATTCAATAAAAATTCACAATCCGCTCATGTAAACATTTGATAATAAATATTTTTTTCACACTCATTACCTTAAAAAAGAAATTTGGTTCCTTGAACTCAAGTAAGATGAAGACTGATCAATTGGGTCCATTGAGTGAAATTTCATATGACATGAATGTTATTTATCTCGCTTTTCTATTGAAAATGAAAAAAAGAATTATTGTTTCTCTTATGGAATAAAACAATTTCATTGAATTGTCATTAATATTTTAATATATTTGTTACCAGGATGAAATAGGTAGATGTATTTAAATTGTTAAACTAGTGATTTGGTAATCTCAATGGTCATGGGTACATATATATAATAAATTGAAATGTTGATTTATTCTATAGAGTTTAATGATATGGGATATAGATAAATAAAGACATAGTATATGAAATTCAAAAAATGGTAGAATAATTATTTTTTGATGAAAAATATGTGATTGAAAAATGTTTTCTATATTAAAATTGTTATAACAAATCTCAAAATTATCAAATGGATGTGAAAAGGTCTCTTAATATTATGGATGAATCGATGGTTCCCCTATATTAATGGATAACCCCTTTAATTTTTATTTAATATACATGGATGAATACAATTATGAGTGTTAATGTCATAAATAATGTGTCCTTGAGGATAATCGTTGTATGAAACCTCTAAATTGATGATATAAAAGACAATTTATGCAATCCCCACAAGTTTATTGAATCAAAAAACAATTTTCCAATAAGTAAACTCATTACCCCTTCAATAATGGTAAATGTTTTATTTGAATCCCGTTAAATGAATTGTTTTATATCATATAGTACATAAAATATATTCAGTTATCCACAGTAGACATAATAGATTATTTATCAATTAAATTATAAATAAATGTAATAAAAAATCTAAAATATATAAATCCTACCGAAAATAATGATTTCTGGATGAGTAATCAAACAAATCAAGTACATATTTTTTTGGACTTCAATACTCTATTGGGAGTTGATATGTTTTCCTTAAACAAGACCAATATCAACTACTAGGAGATGGAAATTTCATTCCGCATTCCAATCCATTTATTATATATATAAAATTAAACAATTTTTTTTTATTTTTGGATATTTATTTGTAGGATTACACATTATTATTTAATAACTATGTATTCATGGGTTACATGGTTGAAATAGAGGAGAATATTTACCTTGATTGAATGATTATTGTAATGCAATATATTAATGTCCTCTTGAAAGGGTTTTATTGTCATCCTCCTGATAGTGAGGCATATATTTTAATTGAACTTATCATTAGTGAAAAACTAAATCTAAAAGCCATAATAGAATGAACTCGGTATAATTAAAAGTTAAAAAGTTAAAAAATAACAACATATATTTAAAAAATTGAATCACCATGAGGTGTTCTAACACCGTTAATCATGAAGAAGTATAAATAAACGTATATTTACACTGATTATTGGGAGATTAACATGATAATGATAATTAAAACATATCAAATACCAAAGATATGTTAATTTTCCAAACAACACTATGGGGAGAAATAGTTTTTAATTGATAATTTATGATAGAAATATAATCTTATAATAGTGAAAAAATTATGATATTCAAATTAATGTATTTCACAAAATCTATGAACACTCCAATTTCAAAATAATGCCATTTTGTTCTATTAATTATCTAAATACATTCACATATGTGATTATTAAGTATCCATATATGATAGATAAATATTTGGTAGTTTTTATAAATTATATTCTCATTTACTAAAAAAATAAAGAATAACATTAATATTTGAGGATTTCATTTAATAAATTTATTAAGGGTATGTTATGTACAATATAACAATTGTATGACATGAATAGAGAATGTTATATTTACGATGAATGTATTATATTTACGATTCATTTCTGTGTTGACCTATATGGATGAGAAGTTTTGGTCATGGACTAGTCCCACATAGCATCTTTAAAAACAAGTTAAGATCATTCACTATTATGATGACAATGATGTAACCATTTCTATGAATGAAAGGAAACATGGTTGACTAAACACACTAAATATATTATTGCCTAGTCTAGGCCTCCCTCAAATATTTGATACATTCTGATGAATATTTTACCAATTCCATTATTATAGAAATTAGTTAATTACATCACATCACATGCTTCTATATTTGTTTCATGGAATTTTATCATATATTTTGACTCTGTTTGGTGTGATAGATGCTAATTTTACAAATATCATGATAGATCTTAAGGTATTCCTATATCCATAACATAAGAAAATGATGTTTTTGTAGTTTTGATCCAGGATTCAAAGCTACTATGAATTAATAATGTCAGGAAATGATGGAATTGTATGCTAATCACATAAGGAATCATAGTCTCATCACATGAAAGAATATGACATTTCTTATTCTCATCATAAAAGGTATCATATGATTTTTATTTAAGATATAATTTTATTTTCACAAAAGTAGTCCAATTATCATCACATATAATTATATTATTATTCTTATTCATATCACATAAGGAATCAAATTCTCACCACACTGGGAATAATGGGTCATCTTAACCTTATCATATAAGGAAAACTATTTTCATCATATAATGAATGATGGGTATTCTTAATCTATTGCAATAATGAACCAAATATTCTATACATAAGGAATGATTGGTGATTATATTCTCATTACACAAGTTGTTATTTTGTTATCACTTAGGAAAAGATGTGTCATATTTTTATCATCACATAAGGTATCTTATTCTTGTCACATGAAGAAAAATGTACCTTTTATGCTCATCACATAAGGCATATTATGCTTTACACATAAGTAATTTTTGTTTTTTGTGTTGAAATACTATCATAATGGTGACTTTAGTTCATATTACACTAGGGATGATCAGGTCTTAAATTCTAGTGGGTATTAAACTTGTAAAAATTATAGTGGTATTTCTATAGGAGGCCAAAACCATTCATGGAATGCGCCTATATTTATAGGATACCACATCTCAAGGAAAAGATGGTAACAATAATTATGTTGTGATTATATCATTGAGAGGAACCTTACATATCCTATTTGAAAATTAATTAAAACCTCCATATAGAAAATAGGTTATCCTAACTATATTCCCACCATGGAACACATATCATATATTGAATTCAATAATGTAAAAATAGAAGAACCATATAGATAAGAGGTTATCCCACACCACTTTACCATTCATTTTCCGGTCTCACACCCCAACATCATATGTGATGGGACTCCCATATATTTCATATAACCCTACTCAATGATACCTAGTAAAAAATGAAGCATCTCTACCATGGTCATAACCATAATAACAGGGTGTCCTGAACAAGAAGTACATCAACCTAATTCCATCCACCTACTATGCACAACCCCCACTGTGAACCATCTTATCATCCAATGAAACATCATCACTAATTCACTTTTATCTTATACTCATCACTGCTGATTCATATCAAGATCATGTTGAAGAGAGAGTGAGGAATATATGGTATCTAACTATCTATCCTCTCCATATTTAGGTTGTATAAAATACCCCCCGAAACACATTGGTGTTAATGATGGTTTTGGGCGTAATGTAAACATGTTTGGGATAGACCCAACTTTGATTTTTACCAGGATCGATGATTATTCTGCTATCAATATAAAGATGAACTCTAGTATCAACGGAATATAATCAATGATTTAGATAAAGAATAAAGAGGCCCGAAACCTTTAGAGAGGATCTTGCACATCATATTTATAATTATTTAATTTAATTTCATAAAGAAAAATAATTCCTAGATCTTTGTTATTTTTCTTCATTGATGATATTGATCGTCCAAAATGGCCCATCCGGATTTTCTCGTTGTACTTGTAAGGATCCAAACTAGAATCCCTCTAGTGGTGATCCACACATGCTCTGATGGCCTTTGATCGACACCGCTCGTTTTCTGAGTTCTAGCACGACGAAGCGAGTGTCTTGTGTCACTCTTTCCTGATCTCTTGTTGTTCAGTCTTGAATAACATCACTCTTTCCTGAGAGGAGAGAGAAGAGGATTCGAGGGAGAAATAGTTTGACTCAATAATTCTCAATTCACCAGGAGTGTGGTGTAGTATATGGTACAATAGGTATAATTGCCTACTTATATATATGGAATTTCAGTTACAATATTTACTTTCATGAGAAAAGTTTAACACATTCAGGAACTTAGAGAAATCCCATGCTTTTAAAAATAATACCGCGTTTTTATTTATGGTGTACCAACCTACACAAAATGGAATTATAAATAAAATTACACATCACAAAATAATAGCAGCGTTATTTTAATTTGTTCCAACTAGTTAAATAATTATTTACCTCCTTACAAATAATTATTTTACTACTGGACTGACCATGGTCCGCTCAAACTCCACTTCCATTTATTGAACACCGAAATAAATATAGAAATAATTTATTCTAATAAATGAATATTTTATTTAGAAACTAGTAAATAAATATTTATTAAATGTTAAATAAGATAAATAAATATATTTAATTTAATTAATGCAATCAATTTAACATGGATAAAATTCTTCCACAACCTCGAGAATCATATTTATTAATTAAATTCAAATAGAATTTATCTGAGACCACCAAAAAGACTTAGTGTGTGACCCTCTAGGATTATTTCTCATTGGCATTTGGCGAGTTTTCCTAAATTCCAAGAGTACTGTCTAGAAACGGGTCAAGGCACCCAAGAGAAAGAACACGAAGTCGCAACAACGACATCCACATACGAATGCTCAATATGAAATATAATTCCTTTGTAACAATATCAAATAAAGTAGTTTTCATAATTGTGTCATCAAATTTTATGCTTGATACATCGTTCTTTGACTACCTGAAATAAACTCCTCATTACACCATGACCATGGAATTTCGCACGACAGTTCTATTTCAATAAAAGGACGGGATATCAACTTCCATAAATGGAAGGGATAAATCTTTCCTTGACTTATCCATTAATAACATGTCACTTGTGACGCACCCAACATACCCTACTTCCCACCAACTGTCTTTGTGATGGTTTTTGTCAATAAATCAAAGTGCGCGAGTAGTGACACATATTAATGATAATCTCAAAGTCTAAGGATCATTACCCACGCTCGCAGATAGAAATATCTGATGACACCAAAACATGTCTAATTCCTACTAGCAGGTCAGTCCTCATAATCTCCTATCATAGAGATTTCCATGTGCGAAATTCATGAGAGGAAGTCTCATCTTATTATGAGTACTCACACCAGACGATCTGCATGCTATGTGTCCCATCATAACCTGCCATCCAACCAAAAAAATATATTTTAGAATATTGTTATAGCATTTAGAGGTTCTCATCATAGCGGGGAACTGCCATGACATTATCAATGTAACAAATAATCTATGAAATTATTATATCATGGAATTGCAGAACAATTAACAATATGTAATAATAGATTAAATATCCATGTAATCAAAGTAAAACCAGTTGGTTCTAGGACACCAACTATTAAAAACTCCCACTTAGACTAGAGCTAACTGCTAATGACTTTCAGTCCGCTAAAAAGCATATGATGGTCATGTTTCTGCTAATTCAAGGCTTTAGTCAAGGGTTCCACAACATTGTCTTCCATGGAAATACTACTCACTACAAATTCACATCTCTGAAAAAAATCTCCCAAGAGATGATACTTCCAAAGTATGTGCATCGTCCACTGATGTAACCTTGGCTATTTTGTGAGAGCCACCACTGCTGTATTATCACAGTATAGTGTGATGGGATCTTTACTGCTAGGTATCACATATAGCTCTTATACAAAGCTTCACATCCAAACTTATTCTTTATCTGCCTTATAAGCTGCGATATACTCGGACTCTGCTGTACAATATGTTGCCACACTTTCCTTTGAGCTCTTCCACCTCACTACACCTCCATTAAAAGTAAATATGTATCCCTTTAGTCACTTTATGTCATCTTTATCAGTCTGTAAACTAGAATCTACATATCATATGATGACCAGTTCCTCATCTCCTCTTTAAACCAGGAAAATATCCTTAGTACGCCTCAGATACTTTAGGATAGACTTGACTTTCATCCAATGGCGGTCGCCTAGGTCAGCTTAATATTATCCTACCACACTCAATATATAGGCGAAATCCAGCCTAGTACATAGTATGGCATACACGAATGACCCAATCACTGATGCATATGTAGTCCATGTCATTATCTTTCTTTCCTCATGTGTCTGAGGACACATTTTCAAGGAAAGATGAATACCATGTGATGATGGAAACAATCCCCTCTTGGATTGTTCCATACTAAATATCTTCAATATCTTATCAATGTATGTACTTTGACATTGACCCACCAATCTATTGAATCTATCATGATGGATCTTGATCCCAAGAATATATACTTCTTCGCCCAAGTCTTTCATGGAGAAATATTGATTCAACCATGCCTGGACAGACTGTAAGACTGGTATCTCATTTCCAATGAGTAATATGTCATCATCACATACTATTAGTAAAACGACTGCACTCCCACTAAACCATTTTTAGACACAAGGCTCACATTCATTTTTGATAAAACCAAATTCCTTTATTGATTCATAAAAACCAATGTTCCTTGACATGGATGCTTTCTTTAATCCATAAATGGATTTCTGCAACTTGCATACCTTATTGGCATCCATTGTAGTCATAAACCCTTCAGTTTGTGTCATGTATACATCTTCTTGAAAGTTCCTGTTAAGGAATGCAGTTTTGACATTCATTTTCCAAATCTCATAGTCATGGTAAGCCAAAATAGCAAGTATAATTCTGATGGATTTCATCATTGCAACTGGTGATAAGGTTTCATCATAGTCAATTCCTTGACGCTGTTTAAAACCTTTTGCAACCAGTTTTTCCTTATAGGTACTGACTTGTCCTTCGATTTCTGGTTTATTCATGAATACCCATTTGCAACCAACATGATTTACATTAGCTAGAGGATCTACCAAAATGCAAACTTGTTTTTGGTACATGAAATCCATTTTATAATTCATGGCTTCTTTCCACTTGGTAACATCTGTGCCACTTACTTCTTTCTTTTAAGTTAGAGGATCATTATTATCAACTAATAAGGAGTCACCCTCCTCAGTAACTAGAAAACCATACCATTCTGGTTCTCAAACCACTCTTTTACTCTTACTAAATACTTGTGTCTCTGAAACAGATTCTTATTCCACGGGGCTTTGTGGAATATGTTCCTATACCAAATCTTGTGTACCTTGATCCTCGACTTCATCAAAGTCTATCTAACTCCCATTATCTCTTTTTAAAGATATGACCACTCTCAAGGAATATGGAATGTATTGACACTATAACCTTTTTTTTAAAGGGGTTGTATTTGTAATATCCCCTTGTTTCTTTGTGGTATCCTATAAAGGTACACTATGTGCCTCGGTGTGCGAGTTTTTTACCAGATGAGACCTTAACAAACGCTTCACTACCCCACACATGTAAATTTGATAAAATGGATTTTCTTCCAATACAAAACTCGTATGGAATACCAATTATCTATTTAGTTGGTACTTGGTTTAGTATGTGTGATGCTGTTTGTAATGCATATCCCCAAAAGGATAATGGAAGACTCGCATGAATCCTCATTGATCTCACCATGTCCAACAAGGTGCAGTTCCTCCTTTCGCTCACACCAATCCACTGGGGAATGATTGGAGGAGTGAGTTGGGATAGGATCCCAAACTCCCATAAGTAATCAATGAAGACTTGATTAAGATATTATCCACCTCGGTCTGAGCAGAGTTTCTTAATATTCTTACGAAGGTGGTTATCAACTTCATTCTTGTATTCTTTGAACTTATCAAAAGAATCTTACACAAACATCCTTATGTATATATATCCATATCTACTAAAATCATTAGTAAAATTTATGAATTATGATTACCATCCCCTTGATTCAACTAGAAATTGACCACACACATCGGTATGAACAAATTCAAGAAGTTATTTAGCCCTTTCACCTTTCCCACTAAATGGGGATTTGGTCATTTTTCCTTGTAAACATGCATGACATACGCCAAGTGGTTTTAGTTCGAAAGAATCTAAATATCCATTATCAATCCTTTATCGTTTACATGACCTAGCCGGTGATGCCGAAGTTGGGTGTGGTATGAGTCATGTGAAGTATCTTTGTTATCGATTTCCATTACTTGGTTTGTGTAATCCAACATGTAAATTCTGTTGTATAAATGTTCCCTACCATAACAAATTCTATCTTTGTGAAAGAAGAAACATTCATTTCCAAGAATGAAAAAAATCCATATGTATCTATTCTGGATAAATAAATAACGTTTTTAGTAACAAAAGATACATAATAACAACCCTTTAACACCAAGATCATCCCAGTTGGCAACGTGTGGTGGTAGTCCCCGACAACTATAACAAAAAATATGGATTCTTTGTCTTCTCGTAGATCTACCTCCCATCGATCAATCTGCCTGAATCAACTTGGTTCCTCTATTTGGATACATATGTGAGCACCACGAGCTATATATAATACTGAATTTGTAGAAACAGATAGATTTCATTCGATAAGAAATGCACTTGAAGCTTCCCCTTGCTTCTTATGATGGGTGCAATTCTTCTTCCATTGGCCCTTCTTGCCACATGAGAAAGAAACAACCTCTTGTTCCCTTGCGTCCCCTTTGATCTTTATTTTCATGGAAGGACGTGAAGAATATTTGGGCATAAATATATTTTCCTTCCCTTTCCTCTTTTTCACCATAAGGATATAAGTCTTTTCTTGCTTCATATCTTTTTCCACATGGCGAATGAGGGTAAGAATATTAGATTGAGGCCTCTCAATATTGTTCATATTGAAATTTACAAAGAAGTTAGAGAAGCTCTAAGGGAGTGATGCGAGAATCATATCGGTGCCCAATTATTTAGGGAGTTTAAACATTAGAACCTACAAGAACTCATTGTAGCCAATGAGCCTGACTACATGAAGCCCAGATAGAGAACCTTCCCCAAGATTACTCTGAAATTGTGATTTAGAGATCTCAAACCTTTCCTGTCTCACTCTCTCCTTGTAAATAACATAGAGGTGCTTGATCATGCTATAAGCATCCATGTTTCCATGAGACTTAATGAGCTCACTAGACATTGATGATAACATCAAAAATTGAACATAGACCGCTTCGTTCATATGTTTCTCATAGACCAGGAAATCCTCAACACTTGCCTTTTTTCCAGGCGAAATAGGTAATGCTAACACTAGCACATAAGACTTCTGTTCATGGCGCAGGATAACCTGAAGGCATCTGAACCATTCCTGGAAGTTACTTCCGGTTAGGATGTTTTCTTTATCCAGAATTGATCGTATGGATAGTGTGGTTGATGAGTTTTTCATTTTTATTCTATAATTAAAAGAGGATACCATTATTACTTTCTTGATTACATTTTATGAGAAATAATGAATTTCTATTAGTCTCCAACTATTTTATCATGTCCCAATGGACCACACCACTGGACTCAGAATGTCCTGTTTCCATGACATTCTAGTGGAAAGGATATATATTCCCCTTAGAATAACCCCTACAAGGGTTGGTCAAGCTATTATAAGGTATTTATGTAGGCAGGTCTCTGCCAACCGCGGGCTTGGAGTTCCTTGATCTGTTGAGTGGAATCCACAATCCAGAAATCATGAATTTGGATTTATTCAACTCTGGCCTCCAATATTACACAAATTATAGCAAGGGATAATCATATTGATGTAATATGGTTAAGTAAACCCGAAACATTTCATAAGGGATTCCTTTATAAAATTATTTCTCCCAACAAGGGTTGGTCAGGCACATAGTTTTATTGAGTTTTTCCATTAATAAAACAACATAAGGTTTGTTATGACTTAGTATTTTATTTGAGGGATTATTATCTATTATACGGGAATTTATTATTATCATCATCACACACTTGTTTATTTTTGGTGGAACTTACTTAAGTGATTAACCATGTCTTGATAATATTTATGCATAATTCTGGTTTATTTTAGTTCCGTCTTGCATGCTTGTTTAATTCAGTAATAATGTGATCGTGAAACCACATCCATAATGATAAACCATGCAACTGACAGAAATAAAATAATGTAAATCCCATGATCACAATGTTTTCTAATGGTTATTTTATCTAGTGGTTGATAAACTAACCCTGAATTAGGGGTGAAACACCTTGAACCTTTTGAGTTCATGTTTACAGCTTCCACATGTCCACCTCTGTATCTCTTGTGATTAGATTTTTCTCGGCTCCAGCTTGAACCACCTCCACTATCTTCGAAGTTCCAACCATTACATATTCACTTTTTTAACTCTCATGCAGATGTGGTGTAAAAAGGGCTTTTACATAAAATAAACCTTGGGCACATAGGCCCTACATATTAATGAGGAGAAGGATCACATGTCAACAAATATAATTTAAATAAATAAATTAAAAGAAACCATCCAAATACAAAAGGTCTTGGTCTAACTCATGATCATCCACACATGCAATGATATTTATGCACAAATAAAACTAACATTCAATTATATAATCACTTTTGTTTATGAAATCACTCTCGAATCAATTAATTATCATCCTTAATTAATCAATCCTTTAATATTAAATTCTTTACTTAATTTCCTTGAGATTATCATCCATCATAATTTTAAATAAATTCATCTAAAATTATCTTTGAACATAACTTTTACGTTGGAGGAAACTTGGTGAATTCTCATTCATTACTACCCAATCAGTAGAAATGATCATTACACAGATGTTAAATTAAACACATATATAAATGACACCTATCATGTGTTGTGCCTCAGCTTTACGCCTGCACTATGGTACATGTCTCAAGGGTTTGTATAATATAAATAATAAATTTTAATAAATCTGTATAATTTGGATGAGTACAAAACGTGTAGTTCCAACTAAACGGCGTGTACTTTTATTCACCGTCCATCAGTAGTACACGCCCAGGGACATGGTGTGTACATTTACTTCCGAAATTTTCGGAGTACACAACATGTTCAGTGGGACACAAACCATGTAGTTTCCACGTTATATGGTTTCCATTCGGGCAAGCCGTGTAAGGTGTACATGGTCCAACCCTAACCCGAAGGGACTACACACTGTGATTAGTGGACCACACAACCAATAACTTGGAAACCATGTGCCACCTGTTCCTAGTCAACACACAATGTCATTTATGACTTACGTAGAATCCATTTACATGACCTGATTTGGCAGACCAGTCCAATGCATTGAACATAGACTACACAGTGTGTACTTCCAAACATACACTGTGTATTCCAGTGTTGTATGACCTGGAATGTTTGGAACCTCTTGATGAAATCCTCTATTTTATTTTAATTAAAATTAAATGAATTTTTTTCTATAAGGTGAACGTGAAACAAAAGAGGAGGAATTGATCTCAATATTCAGATTTACAGAATGATTATCTTTAATTGAAACAACTTAATTAATAAATGTGTAAGTCATCAATGAAATATTTAAATAATTATAAACTATGATGTAATCTCACTCTGATACCACTTGAATGTTTGGGGTGTAGCAGAAGCGCGGTTGGAAAGGGAACCAACATTGATTTTTACCATGATCAATGATTATTCTGTGATCAATGCAATGATGAACATAAGTCTCCAAAAAATATAATCAAAGATTAAGATAAAGAAGAAAGAGGCCTGAAACCTTTAGAGAGGATATTGCACATCATGTTTATAATTAATTTAATTTATTTCATAAAGAAAAATAATACTTGGATCTTCTGTACTTTTCTTTGTTGATGATGTTGATCATCCGAAATGACCCTTCCAGATTATCTCGTTGAGCTTGTAAGGATCCAAACTAGAATCTCTCTAGCGGTGATCCACATGTGCTCTGATGGCCTTCAATCTACACCGCTCATTCTATGGGTGATAATGCGGAGAAATGAGTGTCTTGTGTCAGCTGTTATTTATCTCTTATTATTCGGTCTTGAGGAATGCATCTTTTTCTTGAGATGAGAGAGAATAAGATTCGAGAGAGAAAATTCTTGGCTCAAAAATTCTCATTTCACCAGGAGTGTGGTGTAGTATATGACACAATAGTTATACTTTCTTATATATATATGTATAATTTCAGTTATAATATTTAATTGCATTGCAACAATTAAATACATTCATGAACTTAGAGAAATCCCATGGATTTAATAATAATACCGCATCATTATTTATAGTGCGCCAACCTGCACAAAATGGAATTATAAATAAAATTCTGTATCACAAAATAATAGCAGTGTTATTTTAATTTTTGCCAACTAGTTAAATAATTATTTACCATCGTTCAAATAATTATTTTAATACTGGACCGACCTTGGTCCGCTCTAACTCACTTCCATTTATTTAACACCCGAATAAATAATTAAATAATTTATTCTCTTATATAAATATTTTATTTACAAACCAGTAAATAAATAATTATTAAATGTTCAATAAAATAAATAAATATATTTTATTTAATTTATGTGATCATTTTAACTTGAATAAAATTATTCCATGGTCTTGAGAATAATATTTATTAATTAAATTCAAATATAATTTCTCTGACACCACCAAAAACACTCAGTGTGTGACCGTATAGGATTTTTTCTTATAGGCATTAGGAGAGCTTGCCTAAAGTCCAAGAGTAATATCTAGCAATGGGTCAAGGCACCCAAGAGAATGAACGTAAAGTCACAACAATGAAATCCACAAACGAATGCTCACTATGTAATATAATCCCTTTGTCGCAATATACCATCAAGTAGGTTTCATGAGTGTGTCGTCAACTTTTATTCTTGATACGTCGTTCTTTGACTACCTCAAATAAAGTTGTCTTTACACTATGACTATGGAATTTCTTCACAATGATTCTATTTAAATCAAAGGTCTGAGATATCAATTTCCATAAATTTAAGGGAGAAATCCTTCCTCGACTTATCTATTAATAACACGTCACTCGTGATGCACCCAACGTACCATACTTCCCGCCAACTGTCTGCGTGATGGTTTTCGTCAAATTTTAAAAGTGTGAAAGTCATGACACATATTAATGATAATATTATAGTCTAAGGATCATTACACACACTCACAGTTATAAATATCCAATAATACGAAAACATTCAGAATTTCTACTAGCAGGTCTGTTCTCAAAATCACTTATCTTGGAGATTACCAACTGCGAACTTCATGAGAGGAAATATCATCTTCTTACAAGTACTTTCACCTGACGGTCTGCATGCTATGTGTCCTATTATAGCATGTCTTCTAACCAAAAAACTATATTTAAGAGTATTGTTATAATATTTAAAGGTTCTCATCATAGAGGGGAACTACCCTGACATTATCAATGTAACAAATTCTCTTGGACATTATTATATCATAGTCATATAGAACAATGAAAAATATGTAATAATACATTAAATATCCATGTAATAAAAGTAAAAGCAATTGGTTATAGAACAAAAACTCTTACAGTTTACACATGGTTTTCTATGCATTTGGGGTGAGTATTGAATTAATAATGAAAATAATATTTATATATAGAAGTTATACACATAAGAAAAACCTATGGGTTAACATCAAGAGTACCATACTAACTCAAAAAACCAACGAGAAAGCCTCAAAACCACCAACACTTTCTCTCACATATAAAAATTCTCAAAAGCACACAATCAAGCCACAATATAGTACACATTACACCCTTATTTTTCATGTTAATACAATTCTTGGATGTTTCCTTGAAAAAATAATTTAATTTATCTATCCCATTAATTTCACATTAGATAATAACCATATTAACTATACTTCCAATTTTCTAAAAGTTTTTATTATCCATTACAACCCATTATCGATTCCATCCCCTTAGATATTATTGTTCATCATTATTAATTATTTCCATTAGTACCAGGAAACTAGAACAACACATCACAACCCACCAATTATCCTCCCCAGAAAAAATAGCCCCATATTTCTTATAATTAACATCACAAACAATTCATCATCATAACCATCGCAACAAAATCCTTTACCATTAAAACCAACACATACCGCAACCTCAAAAAAAACTTGTCACATCTTATTAATTATTCAAATTTAACTAAAAAGGATTCCCTCACATTTACTTTTTTATTTGAAGATAGTAATCATATAAACTTTATTTTATATGGGAAACAAATTTATTATTAATATATAAGTTTTTATCCACTTATTCAAGGTGATATAAAATATTCACACAGAAATGGGTTCTATAAACACGCAAATTCCAAAACAAACACGTCTCCCAACCTATGTGATTTTAAGTGATGAATCATGCATGTACACCAAATATTTATCCAAAAAATGTAAAAGTAATGTTTCTTATCACTCCCATTTAAATTGTAATTTACCAATTGGTTATCATTATTTATCCATTGCATACTATCTTACCCAAGGAAAGAAAATTCCATATTATTGCACACTTATAACTATATGCGGAATAAAGAAGGATTCACTACTAAAATAGAAGTTTTTTGAACTGAAAAATAATTTTGGAACAAGGGGAAGTCGAATTTTTAGATCCAAAATGAAATGGAACACCTTTATCAACCTAGAACATATAATTACACATCAATATCTTGTTAAAGAATTAATAAAACTAGTGGTTTGCTATACAAGAACCTTCTCTAGATGAATAATAATGACAAAATATGGAGATTAAAATATTAGGAAATCAACTAAAACCACCAATGATAAATCCCCCAATGTCGAGGTCAAGAAAAAATTAAAGGGGATGAATGATCTCTTTGGGATAAACTTTGGGTTCCAATGAATTGAGCGAAAATATAGATGAATAACTGTGTTCAAGGGTGATTTATATATTAATAGGAATAATAGAATACATAAAAAAATGATGAAAATTATCTTACTACAATGCATAATTTCTAAAAAAGGAAAAGTCTATTGAAAAAGTTAATGGAACATTTCAAAAAGAAGTAGGTCAATGTTTTACTTGAGGATGATGGTGTGGTTCATGATCTTGATCTAAAAAACCAGGGAATAAATCATGATATAGGAGGAAATACCATACTCTTGGACTCAACTACCAAGGAAAGGCCCATTAAATTGTGATTATCTATTGGAAAACTACCCCCAAAAAATATCCACAAAATCCACCCCTTTGAGACTACATTTTGTAGCTAGGAGACCATGCTATAGAAATTCAAAAAACAAAAGAACCACTAAAAGTTTTCATACATGACTCCACATTAAGGACATTAACTATGTCATAGAAATAAAATACAATGAAAAACTAATTAATAAAAAACATACAGGCTTTACACCATAGATGATTTCTCTATTCCACATACATTAAAAAAATTATAAAACAAAAAACATCCTCCTATAATACCCTACTCTATATCTAGACTATCCATTCCACTACATAATTCTCACCTAAATTTCTTAGCTTCAACTCAACCTCTCCCCCACAACTCCCTCGTAAATTTCCCCAAAAACCTACATCACTAGATTTATCAAAATGTAATGTGATGAAAGGTCTAGTTTGTTGCATTAGTTTTGAATAAAAATATTCTCTTCAAGAAGAATGAAAATGAACCTCGAGCATATAATGGAAAGCAGGGTATAGAAAACCATTCCATGAAATGTATCTCAATGATATCATTAAAAATTAAATACTACCACTAACAAAACAAACCATTAAAATCTATGAGCATTCTCAGAAAATCCCACACCACCACATTACCACAACATTTTATTACACTTTTAATCCATGAAAATTTCATAGAACCACTGCACTGCTATTACAACCTCCACATGGGCCAATACAATAACTAAAACAATCATTACACAACAAGGATTAAAAAAACCATGAGTTCCCCCCTTGATCATCAATATATTATCTATATTTTGTGGAACTGACTCACTGAAATGTTTTTAATTTGTGTGTTACAAATCCTATTGAATTGGAAATATATTTACCAGCCTCACATGCTTGTGTTTAAAACACACATCATATGAAGAAAAATGAAAATTTAATAAACTTAAAAGATCCAAACATCAAAAATTATTGTAAAATAGAATTGGGAAAATATAATTATAGGTAATAGTAACACATATGCATCTCATTCTCCCAAGTAATATCCTTCGAAAGAACATTCCTATAGAACACATGATCCAAGGGAATGGTAAATACACACCATAACATATGCTGATGATCCTAGATCTCTTCCTGACACTCTATGAATATCAAGTTGTCCTCGATATCCAACTCTACCTAGTAAATGTCATGGGAGTTATCATGAAGATAATGATAGTGCATAGAGAAATGGAAGACTATAGCGATCCTATCTATTTATAGTAGATTCAAATTTCGACACCCCACCATTCCAACATGTTCAAACATCTCAAAGGGTCCCATGAATTTCGGATAAATATTAATACACTCACTAAACCTCCACTTCCCAAGAAGAGGATACAAAACATTGAACACTTTTCCCTGACCTAAAACTCCATGGGACCCCCTTACAAAATCAAAAAATAGATTTATCCCAAGCCTACTCCACCCTCATCCTCTCATGAAGCACCTAAACCTTCTCTATCATTCTTTACATCACATCGAGAATGATAATTAATGTTTCCCCAAACCAAGACCAACACAATGGAGAATGACATGAATGCCAATACAAATCCCTAAATGGAGATATTCCAATGTTTGAGTGGTATATATTTTTTTTATAAAAAACAAAAAATGGTAATTTATTTTTCCAAGATATACTTATTTTCATGGTACATTCCCAAAAAATATCTTTTAGTTTTTGGGATGGCTCGGTTCGTTTATCACTTCGTCTGAGGGTGGAAAAAGGTTCTGAGGAATAATCAAGTGATAAAAGTGTTTTTGAATCCTCCATTGTCTCATATGGGAAAATAAGAATACTAATCTAAGATAATATACCTCATAACTACATTAAACCGCATAAACTCATCCACATACATCCATTACTATAAATCCATTGTGCCTGACTCCATGATTTATATGATGTGATCCAAATTTATCAATTGATTCATGATAGACTAGATGACATCAAAAACACCTTGATGTTGGAGTAATCCAGGGAATAATCCCATCAATATGTTCTCTAATTTAAACATGGGTTTGTTTAAGGGATATAACAAACCACTAGAATAATGGTTTTCATCTATCAACAGCTGATAGAAAAAAAACTTCACTACAAACACTACAACTACCCATTTAGTCCCAATCCACCAAAACATCATCCTTAAAACTTAGTAAATCTTATATAATCTTGTATATTACACCAAGGGTGAGTTATATAAAACATGAAGGAGCCCTCTATGGATTTCCACCAGAATGAAAAAGTTCCACTAAAAAAATATTATTCTAACCATCCTCCGACCATCCCTCAAGAGTATCACATTGGTTAATAAGGATTTACATCACCTCTACCTACGAGTATCCCCAGTGAGGTTCCTATAAAAACCACATCTGGGAAGAGTAAACTATCATATAAAATAAGAAACCTCTACCATTATCCACCCATACATCTATGTGCAGGGAACCAACTCCTCCATAAAACTCCATAAATATATATATTCTTTAAAAACACACCTTCTAGACATCGTTCGTAACTATTTTCCATGAAATTAAAATTCTTTAATGTTTAATAGATCAAAAATTATTAATCATAGAGAATCTACATCAATATCCACTATTTCCAGTTTATGTCATATTGGGAAAGTATATACCCCAAGATCATGTGACCAGTGAAGACAAAAAAAGGTCTATAATTATGTAATGCCACCTCATATTACTTATAAAAATAACCAATTATATATTTTAATCATGTTTGGAATAATTACATTAATGAGGACATAACTTCCCAAAACTATAAGATACAACTAATTTATGTTGCATCAAAATGTTTAAAAATGCCAAAAAGAAATCATTGTAGAACACCACAAACATCATCCCTTCGTCTAGAAACATAATCACGATAGTAGTAATAAATTTACCCTTTATGTAGTATAAAAATACTACAAATTGATCAGTCCATATAAATTCATGGTCCTTCCTAGTAAGTGATGAAAATTGGGCCTCAATCCATGAGAAATCATACATGATACTCCAGTAATAACTTTTGGGATGAAAGAAACTATGATCCTATGCCACATTAATTGGTTCAACCCAAGAAACAACTTCCCTGAGCTTTGATGGGTCAATAGACACACCCATTTGAGACATCACACGACTATTATAGTTCCCTTATAGTGTCCAAAAATTACACTTTGAAAACATTATATATAGATGGTGGTGTTGAAGGACATGTAGAATGTATCTAGGATAATTAAAATTATCATAATACAAATTAGAGTATATCAATATGTAATCGATAAACATGACTAGGAGAAGGTAAAATATGTCATGTAAACTTGAGTTCATGTGCCCCATGATGACAATTGGTTCATTCATGAAACTGAAAAAAATAAACACAAACTCGAGGTTCACATACCTATAATGGAAGAAAATATTTGGTATATCATTATACTTAAACTAAAGCTGTGATATATTAACCCTAAATTGATATTATAAAGCCATGTAGCTCATCTCAAATAGTTGAAAGGATATTCAATACTTAGAATATGGTAAAAATTCTTGATCGTCACCCAATTAAACATTTGGTTGTATATTCACATCCTTGATTCCCCTATGCATTCTTGGTGAATAAATGTGGATCACCCCACAATGATAAATTGCACCAGATGAAACTATTATTCATCAGATTATCTATCTGAATAATCAACTACCATAACTTATAAGGTTCTATCTGATATGGATCCATCAAAATTGGAGAACTATAGGGCTATAGATCTATCCTGAATCTAGTATCACATCGTGGGGGTAGATTCATACCTCCATAAAAAAGCAATTCAAAAACTAAATGATGACCCTAAGAACATACACATAACAAATGTCTTTTGATTCCACGTACTACTCATCCCTCCCATAAAAAGGGGTTTTATGCATCTACTTACCAATCGAAAAACCTGCTTTCCAACAAAATCCACACATTGACTATCCTCATTTGAGATGATGACATTCATTTGAAAGTAGTTAATAACAAAATAAACATAATAAAACCAATTTATGTTGAGGATGACATATTATATGTATATATAATATAAAAATAAATCTTTACATGACGAATTTTTCACTATATTTAATCTATACCCATAACAGACATCAAACATGTTTTTCTAGACTCGAAATAGAAAAATCAATGCAAGGAGATCATGAATCCTCTATATCTATAGCTCTGGAGATCAAACTAGTGTGGGTGAAACAAGTAAGTGAGAATCTCTTGAATCCAAAAAGACACAAACAAGGGTATATGAAAGGCAGATCAAACATACTGATATCTATGTTCCCTCTATTGATGGAACCGCCATTCCATGAAACTATCCACATCAAAATCCACTGACTTACTATTGATACACACATCTATGGATATGATTAGGACATGGTCCCTAATGAAGAGGTTCATCTTGCAGTCATACTCTCTTTTCCCCATATCCTCTCAGTGAGGATTAAGTATGTTGAAACTTCTATTCAAATGTCCTCAATACTGGATACTAATGAAGCTTATGCTGGTCTAGACAATCATTTTCATAGTGAGCTCTATAAACTATGGGACCTTGGTTTTGATGAAAAATGTATCCCTCATATATAAATAACACTGAAAAATACACTATAAAAGAATGTAATCCACTTGTCCTAGAAGGACAAAAATAAAGATGATGAGCTAAAATCCCCCCAGGTTAAAACCTTGAAGGCCCATAATGTTGAGATCTAGCACTGAAAACTATAATCCTCAAAGAAACCTATAGTTTCCCCTATAATGGTAAAACTAGTTATGAGTGCATAAAACTGACCATATCTATGTTTTTTATTACTTCTATATATGTTAGAAATGTAAAATGATAAACATGATACTATATAGATTGGTGGAGTAGCACCTCAAGACACTTTACACAAGACTCCTCATTAGGGAAATGGTTGGGGGATAACAGAAAATACCCTCAAACATGATCCCAATCTCTCATAAATACATGCTCCCCTACTAGAGATATGGAAAATCCAGCCTCTTCATAGCCTTAATGTTCAATGATAGGAACTATGATCCTAAATATTTTGGAAATAATACCAATGAAACATCCTTATCCTTCCACTCACAAAGATAAAACATCAACCACTGATGTGTTACACCCCTTATCTGTATGACTTCTGGTGGAAACCAACACCTTGTATATGCCCAGATAAAACTGAAGGAGATATCCAACTTCTACATCCAGTGATCCATATTTATATTAGAAATTATACCCCCATAAATCATCATAGTTTTCCTTAGAAATTAACTCAACATTCTCATCCACCAATACTGCTACTCAATGGGTTGACCCTCCAATGGTCAACCGTGTCAACCAAATGAACCTCACCATCCAAAACCACATTTGGATGCTATCTTGTATCCATAAATAAAAGATAAAACAATTATTCCATACTCACTATAGAATTTAATTTTTTTATTACTTGTTTAATTAATTTTAACATCCTAGAACGAAAAAAGTAAGATAAGAATACCAAGAATCATGATTCATGTACCTCCCCTAGGTCTCTACCCTGAAAATGGAATCACCTCACAATCTTGTTCAGTATGTTGAGAGTACTTTTATCGAATCATTGGGGGTCATAAAATCTTAATTCCAAACTAGTCCTACTTGGCCTATTTCATTATCAAATATAAATGAACATCACTTCCATATGAACCCATGAAATCCTATCTATACATAACTGCAAAATAAAATTTATATCTAAACCAAACTCTATAATACAAAATTTTTACAATACTTTCCATCCATGGGAATCCCTCTGAGGCTAGAAATTATGGAAGAGAGATAAGTAACCCAATACCTACCTCTAGTAGGCCCTTTGGTGGAAACTAACTCCAAAGGTAAAAAAATATAACATATAGAAAAAATTATCCTCAAGGATGATGTATAATCATAAAATAGGATATAAACCATCAAAAAATATCATGAAGAAATAAAAAAACAAAAACCATCCCATAATACTTGTGAAAAATTAATTAAAAAAATCCTCCAAATACAAACGAAAATGAATTCTATAAGAGATACAATAACACCTCCAAAGTATGAGATAGTAATCCCTATCATGATTCATGAAGAAATAAAGTAAACATAAAAATATTGTTTATGTATGTGGGGTAATAAAAAAATGTATACTTATTAGGATTATATAGAAATTATCTCATGCACATGAGAAAAGATAATACTAATGTACCATTGAGAAAACACCACAAACCCACAAAAACTAAGAAGATCAACTGACTAACTCTATACTCTTTGTATATTGATCTAAAAAATAGTGAATCAAATTATACTAACATAATAATAATCATACCAATAAAATTAAACCCCACACCACTTTCCCACTAATCTATGTATGTCACATCCTAACATCCTACATCCAAGAGATACCATCTCTTTTGTATAGTCTTTGCCAAAGACACCTAGTCCATAATTTCACATCTCTACCACAAACAGAAATATAATAATAGTGTATCGTTAACATAATGAATAAAAAACTCATTACCTCCTCCTAACATGCATGATAACTACTATAAAACACCTCATCATCTCATCAAACATCCATACTATTTAACTTTTTAATTTTTAACATAAAAAACTATGCATATCATACCTTCATAGAAGAGAGAGAATGGAGAAATGGTAGCAAACAAACCATCCTCACCATCTAGATTTTTGGAAGAAACTACCCAAATAATTTTTATAAATAGATACATAGTGTATGATTTGGGTGGGTTCATAAAGTAAACATAATGAAAATAAAATTTATATATAATTTCCAGACACACAATCTAATCCTATGGGTAGAAAATAATTTTATTATACTAACTCACAACATATTTATAAATCCTAAAAACCCCATCCATATTTTATACCACCTATAAATTCACAAAACCCATCATGAATGCCAGACCACAATAAAAATTCCATCATTCATTTCATATTAATCCAATTTAAAAAAAAATTGCTAAGAAATTTCATTTTTCCTACCCATTCATGTCAGTATAAACAAAAACCTATTTAGCCACACATCCCATGTTATACATGTCGTTCATTCTCCTTTCCAACACATTATCTATTCTATCCCATCAGTCATTCTTTTTAATTATTATCAACTATTTCAATTAATATTGAAAAGCTATCACAACACAGGACAACACATTGACTCATCTACCACATGCCGGCATGCCCTACAATACACCATTTCATATAACACCCACTTTTTCATCACAACCTCCACATCAAAATCAATTACCATTATAATGACTAAATATCAATGTCTTACAACAAAAAAACTTGTCATAACTTATTTTAGTTCAATTTAACCAAAATTGCTTTCATTACATTCACTTATTTATTTCAATGAAATTATCTGAAAAACCATAATTTTATAAGGGAAACCAATTAATTAGTTAGATATAAGTTGTCAAAAATTTATTGAAGGTTATATAAAAAATAACACAATCACGGTTTCCCAAAAATATTTATTCGAAGATAATAAGACCTCAAATCATAATAGATTTTTAGTGATTTATCAACCATGTATAATAAAAATATCATCAAATTCAATAAAAATGAAATTCTATTCCCTTCCCATTAAATTTCAATTACAAAATTGATTATAATTTTTTAGTCAGTGCATACCATAATCCCCTAGGAATTAAAATAATTATAATTCTACATGTAAAATAAATAGGAAATTTGAAGGATCCCCTACATTAAAAAAGATTTCAGAACCCATGTGTAAGGGTTGAACAATGGGTGTTAACTAACAAACACCATAGTGAAAGGTAATACATTGATAAACCTAGAACACAACATCCCAGATCAAACAAATACAAAGACATCACCCAAGATAGTGGTTCACATTATAGTGGCCTTATCTATATAAATGATAGGGAGGAAATATAGGGAAAAAGATGTGGGAATTAACACAAAACCACTAAATATAAATCTCTAAACACAAGGGTTAATAGCCCATGAAAAGGGAATGAAATACCACATAGTGACATGATTGTGTTTCCTAACAATAGATAGAAAACCCAACATAAGGAGAGTATTTGTGGGGCTTCTGGATTTTATAGAAACATTGGAAAACATAACCCCACAACATAGTATACCTCACCAAAGTACAAATTTTTTGAAAAATTGGAATCCCATAATGAAAGGGATAAGAATAATATACAGTTAGGAAGGTCATATAAATTATTGTGAAAGATAGAGAGGTCTATGATATAGATTTAAAACCGGGGAAGATAACATGATTTTAGAAGAACCACTATACCATATAATTCAAATTCAATGTAAAGTCCCATGATACAACCCTATTCCACATTGCAGTTACCTCAAGAACAACATAGCCAAAAAATTCTTCCCTCTAGGAATCTATTACTGAACCAGGAGACCAAAATATTGCCACAATGAATATGGAGGAAACATTGAAATAATCTTTTACCACTCCACTATGTATTATTTATCAACATATTAGATATGTGAAAAGTGGAAGAAGAATCAATACTCCACCTCAGAGCTTCACAACATATCCAGTATCTCCAAACCTCATCCATGTTGAAAAAATATCCAAAACAAACAATCCATTATTCTATTCCATAAAAAACTTATCCACACTATAGATTACTTATTATATAAACCATTCATCCAATACTCTACATTTTTCCCTTAAACTTCCACAAATCTTATCTCAAACAACTCTATCACCAAAATTATCCTAATGTAATGATCCAAAAGGTCTTACCCATTACACATTAGGTAACCCTAATATATTATATTCCATAATCCATTATAGTATTTTTTATAAGTTTTTTGGTTGTATGATAAACCTTATCATGTAAAAATTATTCCATATAATATATTATTTAAAGTCTTTTGTAAGAGATGTTTCAAATGAGAGTAAGGTACATTGTTTTAGGATACACGTGAATTTATCAATAATGTTACTATGGTTTTATGTTGCATACATAAATAGATTAATTGATGAGGTTTTATATGAAAACAAATTCTTATATGTAATGGGAGTAAGTCGAATAGATAAGGAATTTTAAAACACCACCTCATCCAATAGCTCTCACTTTTTCCACCTTTTCCTCTTTAGGTATCAAAAATTCATGTTGAGAAGGAGAATCAAATATTTATGATTTGTGATTATAGAACAAAAACAATATTCACGAGGGAGGGGATAATATTTAAATTGATCACTGGTGATCACAATCATTCCAAAAATAGTGAAGTAGTAGTGGCTTTGGTTAAGTCTATACTAAATAAGGTTTCTTCATTTCTAATACATCTAATTTCATTCGTCTGGATTTATGATATTGTATTTGGTTTTATTTCTGCTTCTACTACATCTTTAGAGTGGGACATGATATAGTAGATTTGGTATCGTATCCAAATATTTTATTAGACTATTGAAATAATGTTTAATAAATAAAAACTTTCAATATCCCGTAGCATATCTTATTCAAATTTTAGAAAAGTATTAAATATTATTTTCTAGTTAGTTTAGCCATTGATTTAAATATAGGATATTGTAAGATATCACTTAGATAAAATCCAATGTATTTATTATATTCATAGTTTATTAGTCTTGAAATTCATATTAAATGATATTCTCACACTAGGTTTACAAAACATAGTATAGTATCAGAAATACAATATGAATATGATTTATAAAGTAATATATGTGATATAATTAGTGAAAAATAGGATAATAAATATAACATAAGACTAATAAAAAAATTATTATTCTTTCAATCATAGATTATATTTTCATTTGGGTTATAATAAAAGTTCGGAACTATAGTCTATGATTCATATTGGATCGCAAAATATTATTGGAAATGAAATTTATTTTTATTGATAACTAATTATAGAATCCGATTTTAATATATATATATATATATGTGTGTGTGTGTGTGTTTATGAAAATCTATATAATGTATGTTTATTATTTTTATACATTTTTAATATTTTTATAGATTTTCTACTTATGAAGAGTTTATAAATGACCAATAAGTCTTTATGAAACCTTTATTAACAAATATTCCTCAATATTAATTATAAATAATAAATATATATTTAACTTTTTAGAAATCCTAATCATTTGAAAATATTTTTTTCATTAATAAATCACATGGTCTATTTATATAGTCCCTCTATATTTAATAAATATATATACAACCGTTTAAATATTTTAGTTATTAATTGTTATCATTTACCAATTTCAATTGTTCAAGTTGAAAGGTTTATTTAATATATTATTTAGACCTCAAAAAATTGATATGACGATGGATTTGATACAGGTATGAATAAAATTCTTTATTTGACATTTATATTAAGTAAAATTTTCACATAGTAGAAATTTAAATATAAAATTTTTATATGTTATGCAATATCATATATTTTAATTTTTATGTAATGCATAATTTGGAAGGTGGCCATGTTCTGAAATGAATACAAAGAGTTTATTTTCATTAGTATGCTTATTCAAAGGGAATATTTAAAATTTTAATGTTCTTATAAATAGATTTTATTTAGCCATTGTTTATAAATATTTATCTCATGTTAAAAATTATGAACTGTCCATTAAGATAATAGCTATTATCTTTTTTATAACTCATAGTAATATTTTTTCATTTAATTAATATGTGTATTATTTTGTTTAATAATTTTTAAACAATGTCTAAATATTATTTTTGATAATTCATAAGAGTTACATTATTGAAATTATAATGGATTTGGGTTACATATTCCTACAATTTTTTTTGTAATTAATGTTATATTTTGTTTTTTATTTTTGAATATTGTTTATACATATTAAGTGATTCAATTATAGAAAAGTAATATATTTCATTAGTAAATTCTACATGTTGGGGTTGACTTTTGGTTATACTTTTCATTATCCAAGAGGCTTACGTATTAATCTAGAATGAAGGGGATCAAATATCTATCATTACATCCTTACTCATTAGGAGATTAACATTATCATATAATTATAAAATATTATATGAAATATCTACGTACCTTATTCATGTAAAATTTTTGGATATGTGTAGATATGTTTGGATTAAGTTTTTGTGTGAGTAACATAAGATGAGATTTTTATAAAGTGTTTCAGATTATTGTGTTTTCAATATATTGATATGATAGAATGCATATGGTTTTAAACTAATTAACTAGAATAATGATTACATAAATGGAATAATATTATACAATATGGTGATATTAAATCCCCTTTTAAATAATAAGTGTTAGTTTCATTCCAATATTTCACATTTCAAGTCCTCTATTATTCAGTAAGGGTGATTCTTAATATTAGATGCCCATTAATTGTCTTTTGTAAGGAAATAAAGTAATGGGAGGATCCCGACCGATAGGGTCTTTCTTTTTGGAATGCCTATACCAATGGAATAGAGTTCTGTTTATATACCTATAATTGATTTAGAATTATTATTATCAGCACAACTATCCAAGAGATACACATGATATGACTTAAAATAGTTTTCAACTATATATTGTCATTGATAATTTTCATGATACCCAATTTATTTGATAATGAAATATGGATCTTTTCCGCAAAACTTATATGATATTATTAAAGGGTTCATTATTTTAGTGGGATAAAAGTTAATAAAATTCATTATTAAATTTTAGTTATATAGGATAAACATATGATAAAAGATTATATTGTATATAATTTAATTATCATAATTATTAAATATAACTTTGAGATAAAACTTATATAAATGGGAATCTTAATGTTAGAAACTTCTAATACTTATAAAAAGGAATTTTTTATTATGATAAATTCTATAAGTAAGAGGAATAAATTCATGAGTAACAACATGTAGATGTTGTTAAATAGGTGAATCTAGTTTCATGTGAGAATAATTTAATGAATCACATATTTTTTAAAGGTTATTATATGAAAAATGATCTTAGAAAATTTTATGTCATTTATATTCAATATGATTATGTATGTCAATGATACTCATTATGATTGAGTAAGAAAATGAAATTAGGAGAATGGAGCATCCTTAATGCATATTCATGTTTTGTAATTAATTATATTTTCATTGAAGTAAATTTCATGATAATCTGAATGAGTTCAAGAAATATTCTACATGATATTAAAATGTGTTTATAAAAAATGAACTAATAATGTGTTGTCTATGTTTTGGTGAAATATGTTTAGTACATGTGTGGAAATTTTCATACAGGTAGAAGAAATATTATTTGGTGAGTCCAATAATTTTTATTATAGTAGTCATTTTAGTTCATTAAAAACTGATCATAAAATTATAAAAGGATAAATTGATGTATCCAATATAGGTAATATCAAGGATACTTACAGGGTTATAGAAACTAAATTAAATTACAATGATATGTTTTAGTGTTATATAAATCAACTAATTGTTTTTAAAGGAATTATATATAGAAGGTATATTTTATATCTTTTGTAAATATATAGTTGTTCAGAATCTAGAGAAGAATTTCTATATCATGTAGTTTTAAATATTTTGATGAAGAAAATAGATGTAACATGAAATATTTGAATGTTAAGGAATTTTTCCAGAACTGATAAATATAAAAAAAAATTGTATCTTCATCTCATTTGTTTTATATGGAAAGATAAGTTATTCAATAACAAAGAGTTTTGAATAAAATGATATGATTAATTTTATACACATTATTTATGATTCAACAGATTATGTTAAATGTTTTGAAAAAGATAGAATGAATTGTCTTTAGACAAGATAATTTTTTAAAAGAATAAAGTGATAAAATAATATCAAAGATGTTTCTACCACAAATCAGTAAAATATTAAAATGAATAATTCTTTTTTTATTGGAAAATGATAAAAACACCTAAATTATATATATGATATGGGTATAATAGTATATTTGTTAAATATTATAAGTAAAACAAAATAAGTGTCATTTACCTATAGAAAAATGTTATTATATCATAGCACAATATTATGAGAATAATATAGTTTTAAGATGATTGGGGGAGTAAATTTAGACTTTGAGATTTAAAAAGAGTAGAAATGATTGACTACACTAAAAATTAAAATAATGATAGTTTAAATTAAAATTCTAACAAATTAAGAAAATTTGAAAGTATAAAAAAGGAAAAAGTTACATTTACTTACCATGAAAAATACTTATAACTATTTCATAAGTTTTTATAAAAGTCAAAATAAAATTTTTATCAAAATATTGTAAATTAGTTTATGGATGTAGAGGTAAAAATAAATTTAAAGGGTTATATGTTAGTATCATAATAATGTAAATAGTTATATTAATTACCCAAAGATATCAAATGAAAATGATTATGGAAATGGTTATGGGGAAAATGATGTAAACACAAAGAAAAAAGTCTAATTATATAATAGAAAGTTTAATCAAAATATCTGATGGTATGAAGTTAATAAGTCTAGTTATGTTCTAAGAGTTAAAAATCAGGAATGTGATACATATACCTCACCTTTAGTCAAGATTTTAATTCTCATAGATACTAATCGCTACAAATAGTTTTAAAAGATATTATTAGGGGTTAAAAAATATATATTATATTAAATATATAAATTTTTAATTAGTTAAAATATCCAGAGAGATTACAGTAAAAATATGGAGACTCTGGAAGTCTTTCATATATACAATGATATGCATGTTCTTTTTTATTATTTTATTAAGAGATTAAATAATATTTAATATATAATTCAAAACGAAAGCGATTCATTAACAATCTATCATGTTAGTTATATATATATATAGTGATATAAATTTCATTATGTGTAATGAAAATTTACCCCTCAAAGAATATAATTGATTTATCCCATACTGATGATTATCAATAAGTCTTATTTATTATAGTGTAATTTTATGGTTGGTTTTAGTAGGATACTTTTATGTGATATTTAATATTCTCACAAGGTAAAAATGAGTTTTTTTCATTGGACTTACCACTATGTATACCATGTATATGTTCTTACACAATGTATTTTTTATACTAGGGGTGTACAGATCAAAATTTTAGTCCGTCTTACTAGAAGGTGGTGAGGTAACTATCATGGGAACCATCATAATTTTAATCCTTTCTTATGTAACACTTTATGAATATTTAATTTGTTTATGTTAGGTTATGTTATTAATTATGAAGTTTATTTAAGCTAAACGAATATTGTATTTGTCCACAGATATATTGATTTCGGAATCTAGTCCCTTGATTACGATATACCTAGGAGTGTGTTGATACACATATTGAGTACATATGATTTGAATATATATTCATATTAGGGGAATATGATATTTTAATCTATAATGGTAAATGATATGTGATATCTTCATTGACATGAACTTTCGATTCTTGTTGAGTCAATAACATCTGAGTTTTTTCTTGAGATTGACATACTACATGGACAACTATCACATGTGGTCTTGGAAAAAGGTAATGTATGAGAAGAACACTAGCCTATGATGTGACTAGTAGAAATATGTATATATATACATGAGTTATATTGAGATCACACTAGATTCTTTTAAACTTTTATAGAATTGTATAATTTCGTAGGTTTATTGTTTGATAATATTTAATGATAAAAAAATTCAAATTTTTATTCAACACTTTAAAATCCCTTTGGGCCACATGTCCTTGACTGAATGGGGATTGGTTTTGACATAGCGAAATTCTCAAAATAAATTTTAGAGTTAATATAAAATCTCTTTTTTTGTGTTTTAAAAATTATTTTCATATAGTAATACACATGGAAGAGTTAGTGATATCTTTCTAAACATGTTTTTAAATATATCAAAAAGTGTTATGGATATAATTTCCATGTTATAATATTTTAAATTACATATGGTTTGGTGAAAAAAAATATTTTTATGATTTAATTCATGGGGGAGATTTAAATATAAATTCCACAATGGAATATTTACACTTGATTCAATTAATGAAATTTATAATTAATGATTAAGACATTTAATCCTGGCTTCAAATAATATTATTTCCACTTATTTATTTAGTCATAATGTAAAATTTAATGTGTATCCAAATGATTTATTTAGAAAAATAAACAGATATGACTTCCATATGGTATGGAATATTCCACGTTGCAGTTTTTGATATGTTGGGAAATAGCAGTATAATTGTTTTCATCTGGTAAGTCCTAGAAAAAAATATATAATTAAAATAACACTTAATGCTAAATAAATAATGGTTTCGTATAAATTCATTAAAGATATGAATGATGTAGATGATGAATTTATTCATTTTTTATAAATCATATTTAAAGTCATGAACAACCAAGGAGTATCTTCTAAGTATTATTAAAGGGTTACTTCCAAGTCATGGGATAAAGATAAATCGCCAAAGCCTCAACCAAATATTTTTTTATACAATACCACTATATTATTCCATGTTATCATAGTAAGTCACTATTAAACTGTTGAGGGTAGGAAAATTATATTCATATAATTAGTGATTCAGAAACATCCTAGGGATACATCATGAGTAGAAGAATCATTTGGTTTTTCCTCGATTATTTTCATTAAGTACAAACGAAGGAAACACTAGAAGATTCTTTAAAAGGTACATGTTTTACAATATCATAATTTATAGTACATGTGACCTATTTTATCTTATATGTAGCTCATCAATTTTATTTTTTATTACTTTTAATGCATCTCATTTTTGACACTTTATTCAATGTATAATAATAATAACACTATCTCATTAAAGACATGGGTCACACAAGGAATTTTTATCTTTCTTAGTCTGTGAAATTTATGGAACATGGAGATGCAAATAAACATGTCACAACGTTAAAGATACATAATGTTTTATCTGTTAGATAATATTCATACGATTATCGCATGTATTAGTCTATGGTGCACTGATAATATTTCATGAGGAGAACAATTCATGGTTATGTGAGTTAAAATTCATGGAAATATTGAAAATATCTAAAATACCTTTGTTTAGATGAGGTGAATTTATAGGCCTCAAATTCCACATAGCTGGGTTCCCACAAAAGGGTTTTTCACCCATGAAACACAATCATTGTGTGGAGCCTCAATATATTGAATCACGTGGAATTTTAGTTATATGAGACTTTAGAAAAGTCATATGATTTATTTTACCCTTTTCATAAATCCACATTGATTCGCAATGTATTTTGTTTTGGAAATCATCAATTGTTCCCCCATAAATTGTTTCTAAGGGTAATAGGGGGATCAAATTATGAGTAAAAAATGAAGGGTGACTCCTTTTATTAACAATTTACATTAGGGTTCATGGTGAGGAGCTAAAATATTTTGGGAAAATTGAATAAAATATCTTAATAGTACACACATATTTCATGATATTCCTATAATAATTTCTAGGGATTTATTGTAATTTATATTTTTATAACAAAGAGAATTTCATGAAAAATTATCTAAACTCAATTGTAAATAGGTCTTCAAGAATTGTACTGAGAAAAATGATTCCTAACGTAGACATTAATCATGTAGAGGCTTTATTCAATACCTGAATTTTAAATAGTGGAAATTTAACTATAAAAAACATCTGAAATTAATACTCTAATTTCTTAGGATTCAAATGTATAAAAGGAATAAATGGTGGATAATATCAATATTGTATCAATTGAGAGAGGTATTCTACTATACCTAATGATGGAAAACCTACTCAAGCTTGACCAGATTGAATATCATTTCTCCTATAAGGATATTTTATATGGTTATAACCTAATGTATGATTTTAAAATACTTAAGGTTGACTTTGACATCCCATTTCAATGGTTCATGAGCTCTTTATAAATTTTTAGGTGGACTGTCATAGCCACCATCCATGATCTCTTAAACCAAAACTCGATATCAAAATATATTTTTTGAAATCCCCTATATATGGTGAAAACCAAGTGTATACTACTACGATGTCTCCTTCATATTACTCTATTATATCATAACTCAACGTTATATCCATCCTGGTAAGAGATACTAAAGGGTAGGTCATATTATTATTTTTATTGATTTTCTAGTTTAGTAGGAATTAGAATACTATGTCTATATTAATTGTAAATAGTTCTGATAGCTACAACATGAGATCAAGATGTATAATTAAGAATGGATATCAAAATTCTCTACCTATCTCCACGAAAACATTATGTTTGAAATTTTGAGTAGGAAGCCACTAAATAAGAAAACATTCTACCCAAATTATCATGAGTTCAGATGTATCCTATTTGGTATCCAAAATATTAGATGGATCCCCATCCTAAAAAATATGCACGATGAATTCATGCTAGTTTTAAACACGTGAGAAGAAGATGAGAAACCCATGTTACTATTTTTGTTTTTCAGTAGGCATAGAGGATGCCTCAGTAGATAGATCCCTGAATTTATCTGGACATCCAAATTAGTATATGGATTAGGATATTTTTATGCCTACCTAATAGATGAATGGTTGTGATGCTAAATTTTTCACATTGATTTTGGAATGAGGGAAAACTAGGTTGTTTGAGTTATTTTTTACAGGGTCCAATACATAGATTTTAGCTTCCATAGGAATCCATAGGATACCATATAGATGAGGCTTTCTATTTTGTTGGTTTAATTATTAATGGGAATGCTACTTCCAGCAGAGGATATACACATGCAGGTGAGATTGATAACCTTTATCATAGTTATATGTCAGGTAAGTATACATCATATGAAACTCACTATACCATTCAAGGAAAATCTATATGACCTACCAGGGTATATCAGTGAGAATGATATTATAATTATTAGTTTGTGTCCCATTTGAATTCCATTATGGGTTGTATACAAAAAATTATATGGGGTATGAATTATTTAATAAAATTTGTACCTTCTATGGAAATGTATGGAAAATATAGCCAAACTTCATATGTGTGCACCACTTGTAAATTATTAGGATGGGGTATGCTACCTAGTTATATTGGCACGAGAATATTAATTTCTATCTACTTACCACTATAACATGGGTGATTATGGATACAGGTCACACAAAAATCAATGAGAGTTCATAATTGATAATATTAAAAAAGGGGGTGTTGGATACACGCATTAGGCATAATATCATCTATGATATTTACCCCTTATTGAAATTCATAGTCTAATTTCATTACCATTCGACACTAATGGTATGAATATATACAATAGTATTCAATGACCACTACCCACTAAATATCTAGAAACATATTTGGATTATTTTCTATGGGGTTATAATTGATATGATGAGAGTTATAATGGCTAGGACACTAATCAGACTACTCAATTACTGAATAATATATTATATGAGCACATATTTTTTAAAAATACTAAATGATCCAATGAATTTGATAAAAGTACCAAAAAAACCATGGTGTTGTTTGGTTTAGGATTATAACTTCCTTTGAAGCTCATCAGCCAATGTTAAGGGATTTTTTAAAGGCTTCATCGACTGGACGTGATCCATAAAAGGCCATTTTGGTAGGTGTAACAACTTATCAAATGAACCATATAAAGAGAGTTCAACATCATGGTGAATTATCTAGGTCCTCTCAGTACTCTCCCATAATTGTTCTTGGGAATTTAGGGACATTTGGATTTCTCTGGTCACAATCATAGTTTTATATTTGAAATTGATAAATTACATCATTATTCTATATGGGTTGGTCTACTCTTATGATTGGTTGGGAATATTCACTATGTGGATGGTGTTGATGCTTGATGGGATTCCTGGTGGAGTTTTTGAAAAGGTCAATCCCTCTAGAGGCATGGCATAGATAGAGTGTGATGATTGAGACTCCAAGGGAAGTGATTCTGACTAAGTATATGTTTCTGAGGAGGGATGAGAGACTACATCAATCAATGAGTTAGGATAAATTTTAGTGTACCATGTAACAAAAAATCATAAACTACGACATCATCTATTTTTTACCTTAAGAACTAAAATATCCTATTGTCTAACTTTTATAGGAATCCATGTGAATGGATACTCCAGATTAGCATATAGATTATTCTTATAATAGGGTAAATGATGTACCTCCATGTGGATACTAAATAGGGGTAGTATCTTCTTATTCCTTATAAATTCAAGTAATTCAGAGAGCACTAAAACTAAATACAATTGAGGCACCAATGACAACAAACATTGTTTAACATTCAATGGAACTGACTACATGAATATATTAGGGATAAAAAGGTGAACTCAAACAGTTTTATCTCAATTAAATATTTTTTGGACACTTTTATCTAAATATTAATTTTCACTTTATACCCAAATTTAAAATCTCATAGTTTAATTATAATGATCTCTCAGCCACCAACTGATGCTAAGGGGTCACTGGTAGTGGTGTACAAATATAGTTCTTGGAGCCTCAATATATTGGATGGTGGGACCATTAAATAGTTCTGGGAATCCAAGACCTGCATTTTCATTCATAAATAGGGAATATTCTATCTTTTTTTATGCATGTAATTATATAATTAAAAACATAATGTTTTATTTTACTTAATTGTGGCACAACATAAAATAAATTTTAACTTCTTATGGTAGTATTTAACCCCCTTTAGAAGGTAATATTTTAGGAAACAATAGTCTATGAGGATTCCCACACTAACCTAGTGGTTGATGAGGTGGATTGACCACCTTGAGAACTTATTAATCATGGTGGAATGACTTCCAAAAAATTAGTGCTAGAGAAGGAATTCAAGGATTCAATCATTTAGCTGGGGACCGTGATTTTCCTAAAAATTATGTCACAAATGGTGGTGGAGACACCAAATGATCTAGGTTTCCATTCAGTATTGGATTTATACTAGAAGGATCTTGCATTTTACTATCCACAACCATGTTTCGATAAGTTAGTTAATTATAATTATGATTTATAATTAGAGATATTTTGGGGTTTAGAAATGACTATGAAAAATTATGTGATCAAGAGAATGGTTTGGTGAAATACCAATTTCTTCATCATCAGTTCACAACTAGGTCATATGGGTATCCATATGGGTTATCTTCAACATTGGATAATGGAATTCAAGTCTGTAAAGGTCAATTACAACATCCAATACGACGTAAATTGCAATAGCCTAGTTGAGTGTGAGTGAGTGGAGGTACAATAGTTCAAATCATCATGGTACACATCTATGTCCCATGTTATAGTATCTATAAGAGTGATTCAGTTAGAGATCTATGATGAGTGACATTTATTCATATATTTTTCTTCTATATAATCACAATTTAAGTCATTGAATTAAAAAAACATATTTTTAAGAGGTTTTTGGGAAAAAATATTTTTTAGATATATTAAAATAATGGATAAGTTTTAATATAGTTCATTATTTTTGTGGAAATTATAAATATAATTATATAAACTAAAAAATTCCCATTTAAGGAAATTAATTGGTAATGGGGATTAAATTCATCCAACTAGATAGAACAATGGATCCATAAAAAGATCCTTTATATAAATTTGATTAAAAATAACCTACTACTACCTTGATAGGGGTTTCCCATATATGGGTAAGGTTAAGTTAGTGATAAGATATTTATTCAACCATTTTCTTCTTCTTCACACTCATGTTATTATAAATCCCTTATATAGGGATTTTGTTGTCTAAATCCATAGAAATTTTCAAGAATTTTATGAATGGTAATTGTAACAACCTGATATTTTATGAGATATATTATTTTTAATTTCTTTTATGTGTTCTATTATACACTAAACCAGGATTATCTTGTACTATATGCAACACCGTATTAGCTTGCAGTACATGTAACACTATTTTTGTATCATGTTACACACAATTTTGATAGTAGTTATTCTACGAAACATTGAGTGTATATATATATATATATATTTATATATTCAATGTAGAATTGAAATATGGTTGGATTCTATTATACAAAATAGTAGAGGAGTCTTGCACAACACACAACCCTGGCTTGGCTTTCATTACACGCAATCGTGACCTTCCTCGATAGCGTGTGTTGTACGCAATATCAGGTTTCACTAAACAACGATATATGGTTATAATATTATTATGAACTAGCCGTTATGAATAGTATAAACTACATTTTTAATTGTATAACAATATTATTCATCTTACACGTTTTCTAGAACATGGTATGAGAACGAAATCAATTTTTCGAGTAAAATAAGTATTTTTCAAAAAATGCAGATTTGCCGCCTTTTGATGGCACACCCACTTTAAATCTGGTTTTTGACATTTTTATAAGTTCAATTTGACAAAATAAAATTCTTCATTGGAATCAGGATATAAAAATTTATTTTGGATAAGTTTTTCATATTATTCTGATAACTTTCATATTTTTATGAATAGTAAAAACACGATATATTTTAATAAAAAATAACTTTTTTCATCGCAATAATTTATATGGTTAGATTATATTTTTAATTGGTTTTAAAGTCTAATTAGAATATATTTTAACCATTTAATCAAATTTTGGTCATTGGAATTTATTTCACTTTGAAATTGGACATAAACAAGTATCAATCTTTTGATAGTTATTGTTACTTAAAAACACACTATTTGTTTTGATAACGGGAATTAATTTTAAAATTAATTAATTCCACTTCTATGTTTTGAATTTGGAAAAATAGAAATAATTTTTGAATTTGGAATATCAAATATATCTTAGGCTGATTGTTTCGTATTTTTCTAAAAAACTTCATTTTTTTATGAATAGTGAAAACACTGAGTTTTTGGTTAAAACCGAATTTTTATTTAAATAATAATTTATTTGATTTAAATTTATTTTATTTCAAAATATATACATAATTCTTATATATGTTCAGTGAAATTAATTGGAATCATTTTATAATAATTTTAGATTTATAAAAATTGAATTTAACTTTTCACCGTCTTTTACCCACCTCATAGGAGCTTTTGGAATTGTTCATAAAACCTAATTTTACCGCTTCTATGAGTTGAATTACAAAAAAAAATGAGAGACACGGTTAATATCAAGGAGTAAAATTTGGTTCAATTAGATAAAAATAATTTTTGGTGAATAGTAATTTTTTCTTTTATTTACCACGGTTAAAAGTAAATAGGGTAATTCAAGGTTAAAAGAATATTATAATAATTCAAAATTACCTTAACAATTGTCCAAACCTTATTGGATGAGTAATGGCTGACCATGGGCATCCTTGGGTCGATTATGGGACCCCATGGAGCCACTTAGGAAAGATAATGACACATTAGATTAATTAATTTAATGTATAGACAAAATTGGCATTAACAAAAATCTTTTTGTAATTAATTTTTATAAGTGGCTATATAAATTATATTTTTGACTATAAATATTCATTGGAAATATAAAATGATTTTCTACATGTTGGTAGTTTTTTTTATAATTTTTATACATCAAATAAAATAAATTATTTATGACACAATAATGATGCAGTATTTACCTCATTAATAAACGATTTAAATAAATAAGATTATAATGATTAAAATATTATCCAAAACCTGTCCAATTCGTATTGTATGATTTTATTTCTAATATGAGTCATCTTATCTTTGAAATTAATGTATTTTGGACCTCTTGAAACCAAAGATAAGTATATAATAAAATAATGTTTTCACACTTTCCTAAAGAGCCCCTCCTCTCCATTAAAAAAGGAGACCACTTCTATGCAATTCCTCACACCTCTCAAGCCTTTTGGATCATCCAAACTCGGTCCAACTAATCTCCCTAAATCCATATCCTCCCCCTAGAAGCATTACATTAGGCAGAAGGCAGTCCAAGAAGTCCTTTTGGTTCAATCCAAAGGAAGTTACCCAAATTAAAGGTAACAGTTTCTCTGAAGTTGTTTTCTTTTATTCTACTTCTCCTATCGCCTCTCATGGTAGCCATTATGATGGCACTATATTTTTATGTGATATATATTATGTTTATGATTTACTTATGATTCTTTACATCCCAATTATATCAATCAATTATGGTTTCCATAGTGGGTAAATACGATGATCTCATTTGAGGAAGTGTGGACTACCGCCCCCTCAAAGTGATGTGATTCGTTAATGCCATATGTGGGATGTATAAAGGATGGAGTTAATGATATTATATATGATATTATACTGGAATTATAATTAACTTATTCCATTAAAATAATAAATATAAATGAAAGTAGCGTTCACGCGTACGTATGGCTTACCGTCTCTACGAACGGTGCATTTCATTTCATACCTCTATATGTTATGTACTATTATAAATACATGTATATGCTGGATATATAATGAATATATATGATATATAAATCCTGATTTACATTCTAGAAGTATTTAAATAATGATATAAGTAATAATAACATCAAGAACAACAAGTCCAAACACATACGATAAATAAGATGATTTTACCCAAAACGTTGCTTCAACATGGGATTTACAAAAGAACGGGTAATATAAAGTCATAAGTAAACCATATATGATATCATAATAATGAATATTATTCTTCAATATGTAAATGAAATTATTTAAATTATTATACAGGAGGTTCGGATACGTACGAAGCATATCAGACCTAAGGTAAGGGATAACTTTTCCAATCCCATTTTTATCTAAGATTGTTTATTCATAAGTATTTACTGGGGTTATATTTATCTTCTACGTACCTATTTTCTAAAAATGATTTCATTTATTTTAAAAGTCCTTTTTACCCATTTTTACTTTTACTACATGATATGTAAATAATCTTTTTTTACAAAGTACTTTTTGACTTTTCTAGAAAAATTACGAGAAGAATGTTTTTTTAACTTATACGACATGAAAAGATTTTTACGGTTTTATAAAACCTTATTTTCATGAAGCCTCCTCCAAAGGATTTCATGACTATTTTCAACAAAATACTTTTCTATTAAAAATTCATGACATTTTGTGAAAAGAAAATGATTTTAAAGAAGAAAGGATATTTTCCTCAAGAATTCATTTCATGTGTTTTATCAAAACCATTTTCCATCTAAAATGAAATTATTTCATATGTGTATGTTTCATGTATAATATCTCTATAATTTACATGGTTTAAATTTTCTTATGATGAAATGATATACATTTTATATATATGGATTATTTCATGATGGGACGATGTTTATGAATCCCATTTTTATTCTTTGGGTTATGATGAATGGTTTATGTTTATTTTGTGGAACAAGTTAGAATGGTTTCATTATGAGATTTGTGGGACCTATATAGACCTCCAATGCATTGGGTAAAGTTTTATATCTCATGAGATATACATGGCTGGAATGGAATGTAAATCCTGTTCAGTAATACAGGGCTGAAATGACAAGTAAACCTGGTTCAGTAAGGGACTTTCTCCACTAAGATGGTCTTGACAGCAATGCCTTGGCTACTATGGAAATAATATCACATGCTTAATGTTTTTCCACAATTACATGTTTTATTCCCATTCTATTTTATCAGGATTAATGTTTCTTTATGATCTATGCCTTACGTATTTCCATGTTTTATGTCATTGCTCAAGATCTTGATGTTTAAACATTTTGTTCATGTTTTTGAGTTCAAATGTATATGGTTTGTTTTATTTTCACCATGCTTACCCTTACTAAGCATTTGATCTCACCCTTTATATGTTTTCTTTTCCCCAGGATATAAAGAAAGGTATTTAGGAAAGAAAGAAAAAAGGGGAAGATCTATATGGGAGATGTTGAAGATCTTTCACCATGATTAGAATATTATGTTCAGAGTTTCCAAAGACACTAAACTATTATGGTCCTTGTGTGTCTATTTTTGTTATGTATTAAGTATTCCGCAAAAGTAATATAATGTCCATATACGTCAAGATTCGGGCCTCTATAGTTGGTATCAGAGGAAATTTTTATTTAACCTTTGAAAACTGGGATGCGAAAACTTTAGCGAGATCCCTAGAGATATTTCTATGGTATGTCTAGGGATGTCCCTAAGGTTAATTATAAGTATAGTTTATAGTCCTAGAATTATGGAAATTATATTAGAATTAAACCTAAGATTTTAGATATCGAAGGTTACTCCCCCTTTATTATGTTGTTTTACCTAGCATTATTTTTTCCTACTAGACTATTCTTTTTGGGTTTTAGAAAATGGCTGGAAACATGAAGATTCACGATAATGGAGAATATGATGGAAAATGGAATGATATTCTTCATCATCAAGAAAATGAAATGGGATTTGGAAGGCAAAAAATCATTATTATGCATAATCAAAAATCTTATAATATGTTCAATAATCTCAGCTTTGCTAAGTTTCCTGACTCAGCTAATAAGAGAAAGATGGAGTTTAATGATGATCAAAGAGGAAAGAAAGTTCATTTTCCTTCATGTATGTCTTGTGGGAAGATGCATCAAGGAGAATGTTTCAAAGGAACTGGAAGATGGTTTGGGTGTGTAAAAGAAGGACACAATGATAGTAATTTTAAAGGAAAAGGTTCAGTTAACACCATGGACAAGGATAATGGTATTGCTAAGACATCAACAATGGTTAAGTGTTTTAAATGTGGAATGTATGTGCATTATGCAAACCAATTCCCTAAGGTAAAATATCATAAAGAGAATCAGCATGGTCATATGGGTAGTATTTATGTGGATGATGATGAAGAGACTACAAATGATATATTACATGAAAGAAATGATGAAGCTTAGTCAGTGGTTTAAGAAGGTAGTGTAATGATTGTATGTTTATCCAAAATAATGTATGGTACTATGGAATAAAGAAAAATCTAAGGATTGTTACACTGTTGACTTTTCTTGAGTTTTGAAAGTATATGATGAATGGTACCGGTAACACTGAATGGTTATTCAGTTATTTTTGGAAAATAGATGATATGTGCATAAAGAAGGGATAATGAGAAAATGAAATGTTTGACAGTATTCATGAGCTCATGAGTAATATAAGGACAATGTGATATCATGGTTTGAGTATATAAAAATTTTGTGATTTTGGTATGTGGAATGAGTTAACTTTTGACAGTATTCATGTTTTCACTATGGTTAAATGGGTATTCATTTTTCAAAAAAATACATGATTAAGGTATTCACATGTGTGGAATGTGACCAACAAGATATATTTTATATGGGGGATAAATGATGGTATTCACATGCTTGGTTGATGATATTTCTAGTAATCATTTTACTTATACTATAAGATTGGATAGAAGTATTTTTGATAAGCATAAAGGTTGGAATGGATTAAGTTGGACATCTGATAGAACTATTTATGTCTAGATCTTTTTTCGATATTATTTATGGAATGTTATAATAATGTAGTTTTAGAAAAATGGAAAACCTGTAGGAAGGGCAAAAACCCGTCGCGTCGGACAAGACTGTGGGAATCAAACCCACAACCAATGTGAGAGAAGCCTTTATCACCAACCACATTCCTGCAGGAAGTCACTGGTTAATAGAAACTGGTTTTATTTTATGAAGTGATATGATAGATGAAGTATAAGTTAATTTTTGGATTCGTATACGATTAACCTCACCACAGATGGACTTATGTATGTTTGATAACTTTTTCTAACCTTTTGTTTGAAATATATGGAATGAACCGTCATTCTATCACGTGATTTGCTAACACCTCACGAATAACAAATTCAACTTCATTTCTTTAATAGATAAAGTGGAAATTGTTCAAGGCACGAACAACAGTGAGATGGTACCAAAATCATGTAAGTATTTATTTTAATTCATAAACATTAGGGAAATGATCTTGAAAACCAAAAAAATTTGTCCTAGTTCCCTCATATCCGATGAATTTGATGGTCCCTTAGATCATCACAAATTTATGGCTTTGTGATTATTGGCTTTTTCATAGCCATGTTCTCTACCACTCTCCATCAGAATTTAATGGTTAGATTTCTCTTCCATATCCATATTTTCACCTATGTTTTTTATATGGAAACCCTATGATTAGTTAATTTGGGTAACCATTACATTTCATAATTTAGTTTTTAATGTTCAGTTTTGGTATTCCTTTTTACGATGTGGGTTTCTAGGAATGAAACTTTCATGTAGTAAACCATTTATAACCCCGACGAATTTTGAGGGCGAAAATCATTTTAAGGGGGGGTAGAATGTGACAACCCGAGATTTATTGAGATATACTATTTTTAATTCATTTGATATGTTCTATTATACACTACACCAGGATTATCTTGTACTATATGCAACACCATATTAGCTTGCAGTATACGCAACGCTATTTCTGGATCATGTTACACAAAATTTTGATAGTAGTTATTCTACGAATCATTGAGTTTATATATATATATATATTCAATGTATAAATGAAATATGGTTGGATTCCTTTATATGGAACAATAGAAGAGTATTTCACAACACTCAACCCTAACATTGGTTGCATTAGACGTAATCACGACCTTCCTCAATAACGTGTGTTGTACGCAATACCAGGTATCACTAAACAATGATATATGGTTATAATATTATTATGAACTAGCCGTTATGAATAGTATCAACAACATTTTTAATTTTATAACATTATTATTCATCTTAAAAATTTTCTAGAACATGGTATAAGAACAAAATCAATTTTTTGAGTAAAATAAGTATTTTTCAAAAAATGCAGTTTTGCCACATTTTGATGGCGCACCCACATTAAATCTATTTTTTCACATGTTTATAAGTTAAATTTGACAAAATATAAATCTTACTTGGAATCAGGATATAAAAGTTTAATTTGGATAAACTTTTCATATTATTCTGATAACTTTCATACTTTGATGAATAGGAAAAACACGCTATATTTTAGTTAAAAACAAATTTTTTCAACACAATAATTTATATGGTTAGATTATCTTTTTAATTTGTTTTAAAGTGTAATTATAATATATTTTTACCATTTAATCCAATTTTGGTCATTGGAATTAATTTTACTTTGAAATTGGACATAAACAAGTATCAATCTTTTGATAGTTATTGTTTCTTAAAAACTCACTATTCATTTTGATAAAGAGAATTAATTTTAAAATTAATTAATGCCACTTCTATGTTTTGAATTTGGAAAAATAGACATCATTTTTTAATTTGGAATATCAAATATAGCTTAGGCTGGATTTTTCGTATTTTTCTGAAAAACTTCAATTTTTGATGAATAGTGAAAACACTGAGTTTTTGGTTAAAATTGAATTTTTATTTAAATAATCATTTATTTGATTTAAATTTATTATAGATCAAAATTGAAACATAATACTTACATAAGTTCAATGAAATTCATTGGAATCATTTTATAATAATTTTAGAATTATAACAATTGTATTGAACTTTTCACCGTCTTTTACCCACCTCCTAGGAGCTTTTGCAATTGTTCATAAAACTTAATTTACCACTTCTGTGAGTTGAATTTCCAAAATCCGAGAGACTCTGTTCATATCAAGGAGTAAAATGTGGTTCAATTAGATAAAAATAATTTATGGTGAATAGTAACTCTTTACATTTATTTACCACGGTTAAAAGTAAATAGGGTAATTCAAAGTTAAAAGAATATTATAATAATTCAAAATTACCTTAAAACTTGTCTAAACCTTATTGGATGAGTAATGGAAAACCATAGAAATCCTTGGGTCGATTTAGGGACACCATGGATCCACTTATGAAAGACAATGACACATTAGATTAATTAATTTAATGTAAAGACAAAATTGGTATTAACAAAATTCTTTAAGTATTTAATTTTTATAGGGGGCTATATAAATTATCTTTTTTACTATAAATATTCATTGGGAATCTAAAAATATTTTCTAAATGTTCGTATTTTGTTTATAATTTTTAGACATCAAATAAATTAAATTATTTATGACACACTAATGATGCAGTATTTACCTCATTAATAAATGATTTAAATAAATAAGATTATAATTATTAAAATATTATCCAGAACCTGTCCAATTCCTATTGAATTATTTTATTTCGAATATGAGTCATCTTATCTTTGAAATTAATGTGTTTTGGAACTCTTGAAACCGAAGATAAGTTTTTAATAAAATAACGTTTTCACACTTTCCTAAAGATCCCCTCCTCTCCGTTATAAAAGGAGACCACTTCTGTGCAATTCCTCAATCCTCTCAAGCATTTTGTCTCAATCAAACTCTTCCCATCTAAGATCCCTACATCCCTCTCCTCCCCCTAGTAGCCTTACATTAGGCATAAGGCACTCCAAGAATTATTTTTGGTTCAATCCAAAAGAAGTTACCCAAATTAAAGGTAACGATTTCTCTTAAGTTGTTTTCTTTTGTTATACTTCTCCTACCGCCTCTCATGGTGGCCATTGTGATGGCACTGTATTTATATATGATATATATTTTGTTTATTATTTCCTTATGCTTCTTTAATTCCCAATTATATCAAGCCTTTATGTTCTCCATAGTGGGTAAATACGATGATCTCATTTGAGGAAGTGCGGACTACCGCCCCCATAAAGTGATGTGATTCGTTAATGCCTTATGTGGGATGTATAAATGATGGAGTTATTGATATTATATATGATATTATGCTATAATTATAATATACCTATTCCATTAAAATAATAAATAGAAATGAAAGTAGCGTTCATGCGTATGTATGGCTTACCGTCTCCATGAACGTTGCATTTCATTTATTACCTTCATATGTTATGTACTATTATAAATACATGTATATGCAGGATTTATAATGAATATATATGATTTATAAATCATGATTTAAATTCATTAAGTAATTAAATCATGATATAAGTAATAATAACATCAATAACAACAAGTCCAAACACATACGATAAATAAGATGATTTTACCCAAAATGATGCTTTAACATGGGATTTACAAAAGAATGGGTAATATAAAGACATATGTAAAAAATATATGATATCATAAAAATGAATATGATTATTTAATAATTCAATGAAAATTTTTAAATAATTATACAGGAGTTTCAGATATGTATGAAGCATATCAGACCTATGGTAAGGGATAACTTTTCAAATCTCATTTTTATCCGTGGTGGTTTATTCTTAAGTATTTACTGGGGATATATTTATCATCCACGTCCCTATTTTCTAAAAATGATTTCATGTATGTTTAAAGTCATTTTCCCATTTTTAATTTTACTACATGGTATGTAAAGAATCTTTTTTTTACAAGGTACTTTTTCACTTTTCCGGCAAAAATACAAGAAGAATGTTTTTTAACTTATATGGCATGAAAGGATTTTTACGGTTTTATAAAGCCTTATTTTAATGAATCTTCATAAAAAAGAATTCATGACTATTAAAAAAATCCATTTATTTTAAATATTCATGACATTTTGTGAAATGAAAATGATTTCAAAAAAGAAAAGATATTTTCCTCAAGAATTCATTTCAAGTGTTTTATCAAAACAATTTTATATCTAAAATGACATTATTTAATATGTGTACGTTTCAAGTATAATATCTCTATAATTTACATGGTTTCAATTTTCTTATAATGAAATGATATCCATTTGTTTTATATGGATTATGTTATGATGGGATGATGTTTATGAAACCCATTTTTATTCTTTGGTTTATGATGAATGATTTATGTTTATTTTGTGGCAGAAGTAAGAATAGTTTCATTATGGGATGGGTGGGAACTATATCTCCCTCCGATGCATTGGGTAAAGATTTATATCTCATGAGATATACATGGATGGAACAACAAGTAAATCTGGTTCAGTAATACAGGGTTGGAACGGTAAGTAAACCCGGTTCAGTAAATGACTTCGTCCACTAAGATGGTCTTGGAAGCAATGCCTTGGCCACTCTGGAAATCATATCATGTGCTTAATATTTTTCCACAATTACATGTTTTATTCCAATGCTATTTTATTAGTATTAATGTTTCTTTATGATCTATTCCTTACGTATTTCAATGTTTTATGTCATTTCTCAAGATCTTGATGATTAAACATTGTGTTCATGATTTTAAGTTCAAATGTATATGGTTTGTTTTATTTTCTCCATGCATACCCTTACTAAGAATTTGAGCTCACCCTTTATATGTTTTCTTTTCCCCAGGATATAAAGAAAGGTTTTATGTAAGAAAAAAAGGGAAGATATTTATTGGAGATGTTGATGATCTTTCACCATGATTAGAAGATTATGTTCCAGGTTTCCAAAGACACTGAACTATTACAGTTCTTGTGCATCTGTTTTTGTTTTTTATTAAGTATTCCACAAAAGTAATGTCATATCCATGTACATGAAGATTCTGGTCTCTATAGTAATTGAATTTATATGATTTTTCTCAAATTTACTTCAATTATACCTCCTTTTTATTTGTTTTTTCTGCTGCAATTTTATATGAATGATAGGAATAGAAAGTATTCTATATTCATGAAGGAAAAAAATGATGTGATTATTTGAGTAATTTCATTTTCCTCTATCCATTATCACTCTTGATTATTATTTTTTATTATATCATTTGGTAAATTGTAAAAAACATGAACTCATGAGAAGACATGTTATTTTAATGATAAAACATTAAATATAAAACCAAATATGGTTACCACATCACCCTTTAAGGGATAATTTATTTTGTTAGGATATTTTATTGTGAATGATTATATTCATTTTGAGTGGGAAATATTTATCAATATCAATGATAGATAAAATAATAGGAGTTAAACTAGTAAAAAACGACAAATACTACTAGTTTAGGTGAGTATAAATCAATTAATATACAATATTTCTCTTATCCTTAGAGGGAGATGATTATTCAAAATAATGGGATAGTTACCAGGGTTATTAATGATATCTCTAAAAATAGTATTTTAATTAATTATTTTTATTTTCAAATTATAAAAACCTCAACTTATTAATCCATTTTTTAATTTAAAAAAACATTAGTAATTAACTAATCCTTTACTTCCTTTAAAAATTACTTAGGCCATCCTACACATAATACCATGTAAAATTAAAATCATATTTTACATTTCTAAAACTTTGATCCAAATGTGGGTGTTTTTATAAGTTTAAAAGTGGGTTTATATTTTTAATACCTTTTAAATTATTACTCCTCATTTTTTCAATTTTCTCATTCTTTAGTCGATGATTAATATTCTTCTTGGGTTGGGTAAACCAACTTGATCTAAAGTTTTCAAATTGAGGTAAAAATGGTATAAATTATTTAATAGAACTACAAATAAACTAACTCTAGGTGCCTAATATTAAATTTTTTAATGTAGATTGTTTTTTTTTTCACTTTTTGGGGATTGATTTACTTTTTTAACTTATTTAATTCTGCTTATTTTATTCCTTTTAATTGTTTTCTTCTTCTTTTTCAGACATTTTATTTTCTTGGTTTATATTTTAATTATAGAATAATAAAATAATTAATCAGTATTATTTGGTTTTCATTATAATTTTCTTGACCAATTCATCTAAAGGTATGTATGAAATAGATCATTGACTAGAAAAAATGATTTAAAAAAAAATTGGGCATCAATAATAGTGAAATAAAAAAAATTTAATAAATAATTTTAAAATAACCTTAATAAGTTCAAAATCAAACCAATATAGAACTTAATAAACAAATAGAAATATTGGAATTTAAAAATATAATATTTATACTATTGACTACCCGAACTGTGGCGTACCAACTTGGGTATATCTAATATCTACAAGAGCATACAATCATTAAAACTAAGTATTATTATATATATATCTTATATAAATTTCATGGTCTTCCTAGTGAGGGAATTCATAAACATATAATAATGTTCGAAATTGTGTTCTCTACCATGATACAAATGGGTTTCTCTAAGGACCTTATTAAAAATAATTCCTTCAACTTCTCACTTTATAATACAGGAAAAGACATGTTAAATTACCTACATACCCCAACTGGTGGTTGGCATGACCATAAAGGATTTTTCACAAGGGGGTTATCCCCTAAACCCTATACTACATCTATTATGAATAAAATAAATACAAATAGGAAGTAATTATGGGATACACTCTATGAATATTGGGAGATATTTGAAACATTATGGGAATGTACCTCTCAACTCTATATTAATGGGATAATTTAAATCCAATACTATTGTTAGGGAATTTTTAACATATATATTGGAACTATAGATTCTATAATTGGTGGTTCTTAGATTGAAAAAACTCTCACTACTACTAAATATCCATTAACTGTCATGTATCAAAATTTACAATAATTCATGTCTAGAGTGACAACGCACACTAAAGTTGTTCATGAGGTAAAAGTTTATACACTGGAAAAATGTGGACGCTATATATGATGAAATACAAACTATTTTTGGAAAATAGCCCATAATCACAGAAATTATAAATCATCATCAATTCCAATACATTATTCTATTTTTGGCGATAATAATTATTTCTTTGATCAATGTGCCCAATATATAGATTAATATATTTCTTGTGCATGAAATATATATGAAAAACCCCTTAACCCAGATGGAAAGGAAGATAATAATTCCCATAAGGGTAACTAATGAAACACTAATCACTATTTTTTCTACCATGTCCAAGTTAAAAATCCACATCCTCCGCTGCCTATAAAATCACCTCCACCTCCAAATTAGTTTTTTCATTTAAAAAAACATCTTTTATAGTGGATTGGGAATGTTAGAAATTCCAACATACAAAATTAAACTAAGAGAAAACAAATTCAAATTCAACAAACACATTCAAAATAAAAAAACCATTTCATAATCTGAACACATCATCATCATCCCTGAATGCAGGACACCTCAAGCCGAACACCATATGAACTAGTCACTGCCATCATCGTCCATACCCCAACACAAGAGAGGACCCAGAAAACGATGAATAGAATCACTTTTTTGAGCCACGAACATACTGAAATGAATCCATAAACACTACTGTGAATGAAAAAACCACCATTGGAGAACCCCTTCATTAGGAGTCACCAACAGTAGGAATCAACCATCGAAGCAAAATTTCATAACCCCAATAACCTAAGAACCACCACCAACCAGCCATTGAAATAATCCAAGAACAAAACATTTGTTAAAATCTCCAAAAAATAAAAAAATAGGGAAAATGAGACTACAATTATCATTAAGGATGATACTCCTTGAATCCTAAAATTCGAATGAAAATGAACTTAAAAAATAAAGCACCATAATAAATACAAAAAAGAATTAGATGAAGGTTGCGACACAAGGATTCCAGAGATTTCGTAAAGAGAACCTCCCAACACCTTTGAAAGGACCAACATAACAAACTAAATAGAGTAGGAATGATTGATAAGGAATAAAGAGCAGAGTTCGAGGTGGGTTAGGTCCCCAACATTCAATCAAAACCTAATCCATGAACCAAAATCACCACCATAGATAATTAACAAAGAATTAAAAAGATATCCATGGGTTATGATCCTGGGAAACCAACAATTTCTTAACCAACAAAACCCAAACCACCCTATGGGAACCAGTGCACCTAAAAATAAGGGGTTGGAAGTGTGGTAATCAGGGAATAAGAGAAAAGAGAGAACCATTGAGGGCATCAACAGAGAGTATACCAATGTATCAATCCAAAATTAAGACACAAAAAATTTATCTAAATCAAATGAAACCAATGATGTAAGTCCTAATAAGAGAGGAATTGGGAGGGGAGATAGAAGAGTGGGGAGATGGATGTGGTAATCACATATAACTCCCCCTTAGAATCACCACTGAAGAAGAAACCCTATCCCGGGAGGGGGGGGAGAGATTCCACTCGTAGGATCTATAAATTCACCTCCACTACCTACTAGGTCTGAAAAATGAGTCAATTATGTGGTTAGGTAAATGGAATTATAAAAGTTAATGTTCAATATACCATTATGTCAAAAAATCTAGACATGAGGTCCCTAGTGGTATAAATCACAACACTATTGGTTAGATAATGATATTAGGTATTAAAAGACTTTCTTCCCAACCACGTTTGAAACCCAATGATAAAGAAAATGCATTTTCAATTTAAATCTATGGTGGTAGAGATCAATCCACTCTAAAATTTTCTTGTGATGAGAAATCAAACCTTATGAAAGACAATATATTAAAATTTATCATTTTAATTATTTAAAATAATAAAATGAAAATATTATAAATGAAAATGGTTAAGGAGTTTTCAATAATCCCTTTATGAATCCAAATTCACCACTTTTAGTTTATAATATAATCAAGCCATATAATAAATATATTTTAAATGAACTTTATAATTAAATTATTGATTCATTTAAAATTTTCAATTTGACATTAATTATCTTGATGCGGTGAAAAAAAATTATATAATATATGTGGATTATTATATAAAATTCTACCCACCACAAAAATATTGATGGGTTAGGAGAGTAATTATATAGAAATATTTTACTATACTAATTAGAAAAACATTACTGACATTTTTTATGAATCAATAACATTCTTAATTCTATATACCATATGGGAGTGTTATTCCCATAAAACTAATCTTCATTTCGGTGCTTCTTTTAATATGTAACATCATTTTTTTATTATTTTACTTGTTATAGAATTTAATCCATTAATAATTTTATTTTAATTGGGGAAATAAATAACATTATTCCCAAATTATTAATTCGAGTATTTGAATTCAAGAATGAAAGATTTTTTCTTCCTTATATACTTATATTTATATAAAATAGGGGATTATAATATTCACAGACACACTACTCAGATTCATGGATGGAAATTTCATTAAACCAAAAAATATTAATCAGTGTAAATAATGGCACCCTATCCAGGGAATTTTTGTTGAAGCTGGTTAATTTTGTATAATAGATATTGTGAAATACACCCTAAATGACCACTGCACTTTTTGAGTTAATAATATTGTTTTTCCCCTATGATTATAGAATTATAAATTTATTTTTTGATCACCAATATTAGTATTTATGAACTTAATATAGTTTGGGTGAGTAATCATTAGTACTTTGAAACAATGCTGGTAAAAAAGTACATACATGTAATTATATTGATGAATTCTCACATATTGAGAGTTTTGAATCCATCGAAGATTCTATAATGACATTTGATATTGATATTACCATATAAGAGAGAAATATTGAGTTGATAGATGGTAGAAATGATATTCTTTCCACAAAATCAATTCCATTTATCCTCACCAAACATTCTTTTGAATTTGAAACAATTTCTTCTAACATGAAATATAAATTCCTTAAGTGATTTGAACAAATACCTATCACTATTTACAGCAACCTATCTCTAGATCCTAAAACACAATTGGGTTTCCTTTTAAGAGAGTGTAAAAATGAAATTAGATTCACATTGGAAAATATCTTTGGTGTTGTAACCTATATATTCAAACAATTAATTATCATTCTATATATATGGATAAAACATTAAGGAAACCACAGTATTAACTAAACCAGACCCTCCTTAACATTTTTGAAAATGAGGTAAGAAACCTATTAATTTCTTATATGATATATTATATCTCTATAATTAAATTGGATAGTGTAAACCAATTTATCCTAAATATATCAGTCTTATTGTTGTATATAATTATCATAATTAAATTGGTCTATCTAGAGAATAAAATAGCTTGTGAGTCTGTATAAACTACTTCAAAATTAAACATTTCACTAAAAAGGTCCTTTTTCATTGATTGATTGTTGAATAAATATTATATATTTCAGTGGAAATGACTCATTACTAATTCATTGTTTTCTTCTTTGGACACCTAAATATAAATATTAAACCCTAGGATTTTGAAAATACCATATTAGCATACCCTTTTGGTACAATTTCATATATGAGGATTCCGTTCAAAATATGTAATGATTTAGGAACTTTCCGTTTTATAATGGTAAGTATTTTATTGTATTAATAATTATAACGAACTTTTTTCGATATATATTTTATGACTCCTTAATGCATTAAAGATAATTATTTTCTAGTTATAAAAAATATTATTTCACGAAGGAATGTTGAATAGTTGTGGGTCAAGTATTTTTAAAGAGGGTATCTATAATGATAAGTAAAAAATTTATGTTATTTATTTTTTACATAATTAAAGTTTTTTTTGGGTTGTGCACTCATTTTTTATACATACAAGTTATTATCATTGTATAGATAAATTTTTATGTAAAACTACAATCTTTGTTTTACAAAAATTTACAAAAAATGTGAGAATATATTTTTGAGGAAAATTGTGAAGTGGAATTTGATTCTTTAGAAATTTAACTCACCTGACCACAAATAATCCACCAACCAAAGAGGAATTAGAGGCAACCTAGACATTGTATCCCAAGTTTAGTGCTAAATACTTTTCAATCTATATTTTATACAATGCGAGATAAAACATTATAAACATTCTTATATTCTAAATTATTTCCATAATTTAAACATTACATCTCTAAAATAATCTTGAAAGAAAAGAAGTAAAAGGTTTAATTCCTTTGGATATTATCTAAATAATATTTTGATTTTTCATAATTACTTAAACATATATTATATGGAATCCCTATAGGATACCTGCATTTAAAAAAATTATTAATGTAATCCATTTGGGAAAAGGGAAACAATAGAATGGGTGAGATCAAATGATCAAGAAGAGGAAAACGTATCAAAGGGTCATAAAAAGTTTAGATCATAAAAAATGGATAAAATATGGGAATGTGGGAAATAAATAATAAATTGGAATATGGAACAAGAATATTTTTCCATGTTTCTAAATAAAATAAAATGTAACCTGAAATGATCTAATATACATCATGAAATATGAGTGTAGAAACATGAGAAAATAATGATAAAACGTAGACTATAATTTAGCCATATAAAAATGAAAAATTAGAATAAAAAAGAATATAAATTATATAATAGTGAATTTAACTACACATTTTATTTCACATAGTGGATCAGACGTCACAACTTGTTTTACATAGTGGTTCAATCTTGATAACTTTTTTCCCATAGTGGATTGAGCATCAAAACTCATTTCCCAACGTTATATCATGATATATAAAGCATCAACTTATGAATTTTTGTTTTATATTGTTCCCAACAATCAAATAATGATTATACATTCACATTATTTCACATTAGATGGTTCAAAAATCATATAATGGAAAAAAAATGAATGATAATAGATTATATATATCTTTTCTAATGGAAGCGCATAACATAAATACACGAGTTAGATCAAGTGATACTAAAATTAAAACATCTAAAAACAATATATTATTAATGAATTGGGAGTGTTATTCAATAAATATAACCCCAATGAATATAGATCTTCTATACACAGAGAGGAAAACGTAATACAACCCATGAAAAAGTGATTTTTAAAATAATTCATTCAATTTTTTTAAAAAGATGAATATATGTTCCACAATTAAAAAATCATTTAAAAGAAGGTAACATGAGAGACATATTAAACTATCCAATTTAAAAAAGTCTAAAAAAATGGATCTTTTAATAAAAATAATTGTTGTGTAAATAAATATGTAGTGAAAGATAAAATATATGACCATGAATGGAAAACCAATTTTATAATAAAAATTAAAATAATTAAATCTACATATTTTTAATGGATATTAAAATATTAATTTGAAAACATTAAAAAATAATTATAAACACCAAAATAGATGTTACATATAAGTCCCCATCCTTAAACCTTACTTAATCTTGAGTTAATACAAGATTACACATTGAGGATCTTTTCAGGTTTAGAGTTTTAGAGAATTAGATCATAAAACTTGGATTACATTCCACATTTAAACAAAGTGGTTACATAAAAGATAGGATTCATTCTTCCCATCAATGGAAACATATTTAAAATAAAATTTGGATTCTTTCTTGAAACATCCTTGAAACTATCATCACATCACGTACCTTTCCCTTGACCTGTGAAAAACATTTCAAAAACGTGGGATGAGCATAAAAAGCTCAGTAAGGGATATAAAAATATGGAAAGGAAACATGAGTACATGTATACATAAGAATAAAATCATACTTTACCCATAAAACATAAGCACATTAACATACCTCATAAAATCATGAATAAATCATAGAAATCATAAGACATAAAAGGTAACTTGAGACATTCATAACATTCTTACGTAGGGAGTAACCCTCTTGGTTATGTTTTGGAATACCCATCACAGTATATTCCCAAAATCTCTTCGGATAAACCGTAACATTTCACTCATTCACATTACCCAATGAATTGGAGAGCTATATCGGGCTCACCCGCCCTTAGTTTATCACGGAACCACCCGCCTTCATAATAATGCCCATAAACCTCAATATAACCGTATCACATAAAACATGCATAAAGGAAACATAACATTTCCACCTTTCAATCACAAGATATCAATGCAACACATTGATATAAAAACATTATGGAAACCATTTTCAATACAAAAATAAAAGAAAAGTAAAACATGGTATTTATTTCTCTTTTTAAAAAAAGTTATGGATTGTAGATGAAGCCGAAACTAAAATTATGGTCACGGTGGCGGAGAAGTCGTTGTCGCTGCATACATACGAAAAAAACATTCCCGTTTGTCGTCTAGTAAATGCTTCTTATAAAAAATATTCCTTCTGAATAAACGTAAAAGTGAAAGGGGTTTATACACCATATAAAAGAAGGGTGGGTATAAAACAAAATATGCCTCAATGAAAGGAGATTGAGACGAAGTCCCTTACAAAGACGATATCCTTGGTTTAAGGATAAATCAATTACATAATTATGTGTGACAAATGAATACACAAAATATAAGTGGATATTAAGTGTAAAATAATCAAAGGTCATTTACAAATATTCAAAGGATGACATATTCAATAACTACATGTTGAACCCAAAGAAATCGAAATTGGGTTAAGAAGTTCCCTTGACAGCCTAACGACGTCACATCAAAAAATGGGTATCTCATCACTTGGACATAAAATTTACATCAATAAGGATATATGAGAACATATCCCAACATAACAATATGTAAATTAAAAGACCCAACAAAAGAAGTCTTTTAAAAAGAGGAGGGTGAAAGGTTCCCTTACCGACATGGGTATCTTTCGAAACATACACCCCGTGAAAGAAGGACAATACAACATTGATGTAAATACTCATAAATGAAATAATATTACACAATGTGTAAAATAATGGTCAGTACATACACCACTCAAAGGAAATTATGGCAAATGTAGCATAAATCTCACATGAATAAAAGTGAGATGAAAAATCCCTTATGAAAACTCGGCAGCCTAACAGCGCCACTTAAAACTTCCAAAAATGGATTGATGATATCAAATAGGTTATCTCATCACATTACAATAAAATGTACATCAAGAGGAATATAAAATAACATCCCCATCATAAAAAATAGGAGCTTAAAAGAAGTGACATAAAGGAGAGTACTTAAAGAGAAAGAGAGAGGTTAGATCTCTTACGAAAATTCGGCAGCCTAACGGCGCCACTCAAAACGTTCAAAATGGATTGATGAGGGGAAATATGGTCTCTCATCATATGAACATAATAGGTAAATTAGGAGTAATATAAAAGAACATCCCAATCATAAGAAAGATGAGCGTAAAGGAATGACATAAAAGAGTGTACTTAAAAAGAAAGAGAGGTGTAGGATCCCTTACCTCAAGTCCAACTTGTCTTGTTCGTTTCTTTATATTCCTAAATAATAAACTTTGGACAATTAATAATTTCCTAATTACCTCCTTTAGATATTATTATTCAGTTCATATCACATATTATAATTTTATAATAATTGTTTAATAATTTTAGTTCATATCAGACGTTTTTGCCGATGTTTGGTACATGAGTCAAAAATGAACTTGTTTGAAAAAAGATTGCCCATGTGGTTATAAGTAAATAATTTCCATAATAGTATTAATGATTAAAATATCATATATATATATCCAGTAAATATTCATTTTATACTATTCCATATCATTTGTAGATAAAAAACGAAAAGCACCGTTCATGGAGATGGTAGGCCGTACGTACGCATGAACGCTACTTTCATTTTTTTGTCATATTAATGGAATTAAAAAAATGAGTAAAATATATATATGTTATAATTCCAGAATGATATCCATAATTTAGATGTAATATATTACATATATATCCATTATATATATGTACTTATAATATTACATAACATTTCAAGATAAGAAATGAAATGTACCGTTCATGGAGATGGTAAGCCGTACGTACGCATGAATGCTACTTCCACTTATATTTCATATTTAATGGAATTAAAACATAATGATACATAATATTATTTTAATTCCAGTATGGTATCATATATAATATCATTAAATATATCCTTTATATGTACCACAGATGGTATTAACAAATCAAATCACTTTGAGGGGGCGGTAGTCCGCACTTTCTTAAATGAAGATATCATGTTTACCCATAATGGAAACCATAAAGGTATTCCATAAATGAAAAATACATAAGCTTAAGTAAAACATAAAAATATTATATATCATATATAAATATAGTGTCATCTTAATGGCCACCTTTGAAGGTGTTATAAGAATGTTGAACAATCATCGTTTTGGGAGGAAGAAATTCGCCATCCACGGAATCAGTATGTTCATAACCATTAGATGTAGGTGTGTGTAAGTGTATCCAGAATAATTCTTATAATATCATCCTATTATATTGAAGATACTGGATGTTTTACAAAATAAATGAAAAAAAAGAGTTTAGGGGGGCTGGTGAAGCAAAATAAAACAAAAGGACACAAGTGAATACATTACCTTAAAATCGGGTAACTCCCTTTGGTTTGAGCTCAAAGGCTTCCTTGGGAAGACTTCTGCCCAAAGTGAGGCTTCAAGGAGTAATATAGGGAAGTGGAGAGACAAAATGGGCAGGGGTTGCCCGAGCCAAAGGCTTTGAGAGTGTGGGTAAGGAGGTAGAGGTGGGGAACTTTTATAAGAGGAGAGGAGGGGCACTCTTGTAAAGTTACAAAATGTTACTTTATTTTCAAAAGAGTTTCGGATTTTAAAGATCCCACATTGATGTATATCGAGGATAAGGTGATAAGGGTTCTAAATCCACTCATCCAATAGGTTTTGGACATGTGTAGGGCTTAGATATTACATTATCTTTCCATTTTATTTAAATCGTTAAATAATGAGGTCATCGCTGCATCATCATGATGTCATAAATAATTTATTTTATTTAATGTCTAAAAATTATAAAACAAATAATATGATGTAGTAAATATTTTTATCTTTCCAATGATTATTTATAGTCAAAAATATGACTTGTATAACCCCAGGTAAAAATTGTTTTAGTAAAACATCTCATGTTTGTGTCATTTTTACTTTAACATTAAATAAAAAGATATTAATGTCATTTCCCAACCATAGTGGATCCATGGGGTCCCCAAGTTGACCCATGGATTGTCTTGGTCGGCCATGACACATCCAATGAGGGTAGGACACGTGTCTAGGTCATTTCATTTTATTAAAACATTATTCTTACCATAAACTACACTAACTACCTCTAATCGCGATTAAAAACATAATAAGTTACTATTCACCAAAAAATTATTTTTATACCATTGAACCACATTTTACTTCTTAATGACAACCATGTATGTCGAATTTTTGAAATTAAAAACTCAAATATGGCAAAATTCCATTTAAACAGAAAAAACAGTTTTTATAAGTACCACATAGTGGTTTCAGTATTCATCAAAAATTGAAGTTTTTCAGAAAAATCCCAAAAATTCACCCTAAGCTATATTTGATATTCCGAATTCAAAAATGAAATCTATTTTAAAAAAATTCAAAAAATATAAGTCACCCTAATTAATTTAATAATTAATTCCCGCTGTCAGAGCAAATAGCGTGTTTTTATGAAACAATAAGTATCAGAAGTTTGACACTAGTTTAAGTCTGATTTCAAAGTGATATTAATTCCAACGACCACTATTAGATTTAATGGTAAAAATATATTCTAATTTCACTTTAATACCAATTCAAAATATAATCTAATCATATAAATAAATTAGATTCAAAATAGGTTTTGAATTAAAATACAACATTTGACACTATTCATTAAAAAATGAACTTTATCGGAAAGATACCAAAAATTTACACAAAGTAAAATTTGATGTCCCAATTCTTAAGAAGAGTTTTATTTGGTCCAATAGAATGTATAAGAGTGAAAAAAACTATATTTAATGATGGTTCGCCATCAAAAGGCGATAAGTGAACCTTCAGTGAAAACTAGGACATATACGCCTAAAATTGAATTCTTTCCGTATTTTAAGCCTTTATCTTTTATTGGATAAATGTAAAAACATTTAAAAACATATATAATAATATTTTAGTTATTTATATCCATTCCCTCCAATACAATGGCTACATGTTAACTACCATTTAAAATAATATTATTTTATAATTAGAGTGCAACGTAAGATTCCTAAGAAACTCGTTGTTGCGTGTTGGGTACGCCATCAAGCATAGCGTCCCCTTTAAAGTCATATTAATATTTTATTCACAAATATGGATAAATATAAAAATTTCATATTCTTTATGTACCTGGGGTGTTACATCCTTCCCCCCTTTTGGGAATTGCATCCTCACAATTTTTAAAATTGAGCATGGAAACATCCTTGAAAGTCCCACTTCGGAACAAGAGTCGGTAAAACAATCACTTTAAAATAAAGAATGATAAGTACAAAGGTCACCCGAGTTAACCCATACTAGGATTCCATGTAGAATAACATGGACATGGATGAAAAAGAAAAGGGTCATGCTCTTTAGGGGGAGTGATAGTAAACATGTTTAGAAGAAAGATAACAATAAGAAAATCACAAACTTGTGATGGGTTAAACGGTATTCGATTCCCCAGTTGGAAACGTTAATAGACAACATTTTTTGTTTTATGTTACTTTTTATTGAGGAATTTATTCATAAGGAAACATAATCACTTATCATGTTGACTTTCAACTTTTATTATATTCCTTACACAAACTCATATTTTCTCCAAAAGACAAGTATTTAGGAAGACTAGGTCACATTAATAGTACTATAATCAACTTCTAGAGAATCACCTAATAAAAAAAAGAGAACTATATACTTCCCATGTATTTAGACTTTAACCAAAACCAAAACCAAAAAGGTTAGTACAAGATCAGATAATCTAGAAAAGGATAACCCTTTATAAAAGGAAAATCTATTCTTAATCTCCAAAATTTGTCCAACAAAACCCAATGTTCAACGAGGACCATTCTATAATAAATTTGTCCATAAAATTCTTCAAAGTAATCCAAACTAAGATTGATACCCAAATACTTGAAGGATTTAGTCACAGAGTCTACCATGTTAAATCGTATCATTTATCACCAAACCACATCAGTTGCTCTTAATGTCTCGTATTGAAAATTAATTAACCTAATCAAATATCCTCCATGATAGGTTAATATATTTCCATAGATAACCCAAAAACAAATTACTCTTAATTCATAAAATCATCTAACTAAAAAGAAGAAGTCAAAATAACCAGGGACTTCACGTAGTCCAGTGGTAGGCGATAAATACCAGTTTCACTTTGGTTGTGGGTTCGATTCCCGCAGCTTTGTCCGATGTGACGGGTTGTCACACGGTCTGCATGTTGTCCTTTTTACAAAACTATATAATTCTCAAATCATTCCCCAAAAAGAGATAAAATCATAAAAAATAACCATAACATAATTTAACCTCAATTTTATCTCATTCCTTTCACTTCCATCATAACATATAGTAACCCATAATTACCTTAAAATTAGGGATCATATAAACCCAATTGGTTCTTTATCACTATGTCCACAAAAGAAAATATAACTATTCCTTGAATAAAATTTGCATATATTAAACATCAGGGTTACACATAATATAAAAATTATTCTAATGTAACCCCATCATCATAAGAGACTTAATACTCTTAAGAATTTCACCATAACTCTTGAATCCCTTATATGTTGACATCTTACTCATTCAAAATTCTTCATGATCCACTAACCATTCCTTTCCAACTTATTCCGAAATACCTCTTTCCTACAAACAAAATCATGAATCATATCCTAAGATTCCAAAATAGGAAAACAATAGTCATGAAATAATACATACCTTTGATTGGTCATTGTCAGTTTCTTCATCCTCAATCAGAAAGGAATTAGGTATTGGTAAATGAACATTTGTACGCTCTTGGTGATCCCATTCATGAAACTTCTTCATAGGACATGTGTTTGCATAATGACCATGCACACCACATTTAAAACATTCAATTGATCCCTCAGAAAGAACTTCTTTCCCTTTCCTCGAGTCAACTAGATGCTTCCTTTTTCCATGGTAGGTTCTTGCTTTATGACCTTCATTTCCACATCTATAGCATATTTCTGTCCCTTTGAAACATTTTCCTAGGTGTTTCTTTCCACATGTTTGACACATAGGGTTTTGAACACACTTAACTTTATGATTATTACCTATACTTCCGTAGGGATTTGTTTCTCGCATATATGATGCCTTAGAGAAATCACCAAGGTTTAGGTGGTCAATCATGACTCCAGATAGTTGGTTGAGGATAATCACAAGAGTTCTCATTACAGCTCCCATATCATTCAGTTTCTTGCTCAAAAAACTGTCACAGTTTCCTTCACATCCACTGTTACTTTGGTGCCTGCTAGATCCAGCCATTTACTAAAACCAAAAAGGTTAGTGTGAGTATATGAACAAAACCATAATGTACTAATGAGGAAGATAAACACTAAGATATACTTACTCATTCACTTTTTCTAAAACTATGACTCTTTCCGAAATCATAACCATTATGGTAATGTCACTTATGCTTAAAGAATAACCTAACCCCTAAAGTTATCTAAACCGACCTCTGATACCAACTATAAGGCCCCAGCCTTAAACCTTACTTAATCTTGAGTTAATAAAATATTACACATTGAAGATCTTTTCAGGTTTAGAGTTTTAGAGAATTAGATCATAAAACTTGCATTACATTCCACATTTAAACAAAGTGGTTACATAAAAGACAAGATTCATTCTTCCCATCAATGGAAACATATTTAAAATAAAACTTGGATTCTTTCTTGACACATCCTTGAAAATATCATCACATCACGTACCTTTCCATTGACCTGTGAAAAACATTTCAAAAAACATGGGATGAGCATAAAAATCTCAGTAAGGGATATAAAAATATGGAAAGGAAACATGAGTACATGTATACACAAGAATGAAATCATATTTTACCCATAAAACATAAGCACATTAACATACCTCATAAAATCATGAATAAATCATAGAAATCATAAGACATAAAAGGTAACATGAGGCATTCATAACATTCTTACGTAGGGAGTAACCATCTTGGTTATGTTTTGGAATATCCATCACAGTATATTCCCTAAATCTCTTCAGAGAAACCCTAACTTTTCACTCCTTCGTGTTAACCAATGCATTGGAGAGCTATATCGGGCTCACCCGCCATTAGTTTATCACGGAAGCACCCGTCTTCATAATAATGCCCAAGAACCTCAAAATAATCGTATCACATAAAACATGCATAAAGGAAACATAACATTTCGACCTTTCAATCACAAGATATCAATACAACACATTGATATAAAAACATTATGGAAACCATTTTCAATACCAAAATAAAAGAAAAGTAAAACATGGTATTTATTTTTCTTTTAAAAAAAGTTATGGCTTATAGAGGAAGCCGAAACTCAAATAATGGGCACGATGGCGAAGAAGTCGTTGTCACCGCATATGTACGAAAAAAACATTCCCTTTTTTCGTCTAGTAAACGCTTCGTATAAAAAATATTCGTTCTGAATAAACGTAAAAGTTAAAGGGGGTTTATACACCGTATAAAAGAAGGTTGTGTATAAAACAAAATATGCCTCAATGAAAGGAGATTGAGACGAAGTCCCTTACAAGGACGGTATCCTTGGTTTAAGGATAAATCAATTACAAAATTATGTGTGAAAAACGAATACACCAAATATAAGTGGATATTAAGTGTAAAATAATCAAAGGTCATTCACACATATTCAAAGGATGACATATTGAATAACTACATGTTGATCCCAAAGAAATCGAAATTGGGTTAAGAAGTTCCCTTAATAGCCTAAAGGCGTCACATCAAAAAAAGGGTATCTCATCACTTGGATATAAAATTTACATCAATAAGGATATATTAGAACATATCCCAGCATAACAATATGTAAATTAAAATACCCAACAAAAGAAGTCTTTTAAAAAGAGGAGGGTGAAAGGTTCCCTTACCAAAATGAGTATCTTTCGAAACATATGCCCCGTGAAAGAAGGACAATACAACATTGATGTAAATACTCATAAATGAAAGAATATTACACAATGAGTAAAATAATGGTCAGTACATACCCCAGTAAAAGGAAACTGTGGCAAATGTAGCATAAATCTCACAGGAATAAAAGTGAGATGAAAAATCCCTTACGAAAACTCGGCAGCCTAATGACTCCACTTAAAACTTCCAAAAATGGATTGATGAGATCAAATAGGGTATCTCATCACATTACAATAAAATTTAAAGCAAGAGGAATATAAAAGAACATCCCCCATCATAAAAAAGTGGAGCTTAAAAGAAGTGACATAACGGAGATTACTTAAAGAGAAAGGGAGAGGTTAGATCTCTTACGAAAATTCGGCAGCCTAATGGTGCCACTCAAAACTTCCAAAATGGATTGATGAGAGAAAATAGGTTCTCTCATCATATGAACATAATAATTACAGTAGGATTAATATAAAAGAACATACCAATCATAAGAAATATGAGCTTAAAAGGAATGACATGAAAGAGTGTACTTAAAAAGAAAGAGAGGTGTAGGATCCCTTACCTCAAGTCCAACTTGTCTTTTTCGTTTCTTTATATTCCTGAATAATAAACTTTGGTCAATTAATAATTGCATAAGTAAATCCTTTAGAGATTATTATTCAGTTCATATCACATATTATAATGTTATAATAATTGTTTAATAATGTTAGTTCATATCAGACGTTTTTTCCGATGTTTGGTACATGAGTCAAAAATGAACTTGTTTGAAAAAAGATTGCCCATGTGGTTATAAGTAAATAATTTCCAGAATAGTATTAATGATTAAAATATCATATATATCCAGTTAATATTGATTTTATACTATTCCATATAATTTGGAGATAAAAAAAATGAAAAGCACCGTTCATGGAGACGGTAGGCCGTACGTACGCATTAACACTACTTTCATTTTTTGTCATATTAATGGAATTAAAACAAAATGAGAGAGATATATATATGTTATAATTCCAAAATTATATCCATAATTTAGATGTAATATATTACATATATATCCATTATATATATGTACTTATAATATTACATAACATTTTGAGATAAGAAATGAAATGTACCGTTCATGGAGACGGTAAGCCGTACGTACGCATGTACGCTACTTCCATTTCTATTTCATATTTAATGGAACTAAAACATAATTATACATAATAGTATTTTAATTCCAGTATGGTATCATATATAATATCATTAAATATATCCTTTATATGTACCACATATGGTATTAACGAATCAAATCACTTTGAGGGGGCGGTAGTCCGCACTTCCATAAATGAAGATATCGCATTTACCCATAATGGAAACCATAAAGGTATGCCATAAATGAAAAATACATAATATTAGGTAAAACATAAACATATTATATATCATATATAAATATAGTGTCATCTTAATGGCCACCTTTGAAGGTGTTAGAAGAATGTTGAACAATCATCGTTTCAGGAGGCAGAAATTCGCCATCCACGGAAACAGTATGTTCATAACCATTAGATGTAGGTGTGTGTAAGTGTAGCTCGAATACTTCTTATAACAACATCATAGTATATTTAAGATTCTGGATCTGTTAAAAAATAAATGAATAAAAATAGTTTAGGGGGTTTGGATAAGAAAAAGAAAACAAAAGGACATAAGTGAAGACATTACATTAAAATCGGGTTACTCCCTCTGGTTTGAGCTCAAAGGCTTCCTTGGGAAGACTTCTGCTCAAATTGAGGCTTCAAGGAGTAATATAGGTATTTGGAGAGACAAAATGGGTAGGGGTTGGCCGAGACAATGGCTTTGGGAGTGTGGTTAAGGAGGTAGAGGTGGGGGCCTTTTATAAGAGTAGAGGAGGGGCACTCTTGTAAAGTTACAAAATGTTACTTTATTTCCAAAAGAGTTTCAGATTTTAAAGGTCCCACATTGATGTATTTAGAGGATAAGTTTATAAGGGTTCTAAATCCACTCATCCAATAGGTTTTGGACATGTTTAGGGCTTAGATATTACATTATCATTCCATTTTATTTAAATCGTTAAATAATGAGGTCATCGCTGCCTCATCATGATGTCATAAATAATTTATTTTATTTAATGTCTAAAAATTATAAAACAATAATATGATTTAGGAAATCTTTTTATCTTTCCAATGACTATTTATAGTCAAAAATATGACTTGTATAACCCCATGTAAAAATTGTTTTAGTAAAACATATCAAGTTTGTGTCCTTTTTACTTTAACATTAAATAAAAAGATATTTATGTCATTTCCAAACCAAAGTGGCTCCATGGGGTCCCCAAGTTGACCCATGTATTTTATTGGTCGTCCATGACACATACAATGAGGGTAGGACATGTGTCTAGGTCATTTCATTTTATGAAAACATTATTCTTACCGTAAACTACACTAATTACCTCTAATCGCGATTAAAAACTTAATAAGTTACTATTCACCAAAAAATTATTTTTATCCCATTGAACCACATTTTACTTCATAATGAAAACAATGTATGTCGGATTTTTGAAATTTAAAACACAAAGATGGAAAAATTACATTTAAACAGAAAAATCAGTTTTTATAAGTACCACTTAGTGGTTTCACTATTCATCAAAAATTGAAGTTTTTCAGAAAAATCCCAAAAATTCACCCTAAGCTATATTTAATATTTCGAATTCAAAAATGAAATCTATTTTACAAAATTCAAATCATATAAGTCACATTGATTAATTTAATAATTAATTCCCACTGTCAGAGCAAATAGCGTGTTTTTATGAAACAATAAGTATCAAAAGATTGACACTAGTTTAAGTCTGATTTCAAAGTGAAATTAATTCCAACGACCACTATTGGATTTAATGGTAAAAATATATTCTAATTTCAATTTAAAAACAATTCAAAAGATAATATAATCATATAAATAAATTAGACTAAAAAGAGGTTTTGAATTAAAATACAACATTTTACACTATTCATTAAAAAATGAACTTTATCGGAAAGATACAAAAAATTTACACAAAGTAAATTTTGATGTCCCAATTCATAAGAAGAGTTTTATTTTGACCAATAGAATGTATAATAGTGAACAGAACTATATTTAACGACGGTTCGCCATCAAAAGGTGATAAGTGAACCTCTAGTGAAAACTAGGGCATATACGCCTAAAATTGAATTCTTTCTGTATTTTAAGCCTTTATCTTTTATTGGATAAATTTAAAAACATTTAAAAACATATATAATCATATTTTAGTTATTTCTATCCATTCTGGCCAATACAACGGCTACATGTTAACTACCATTTAAAATAATATTATTTTATTATTAGAGTGCAACGTAAGATTCCCAAGAAACTCGTTGTTGCGTGTTGGGTACGCCATCGAGCATAGCGTCCCATTAAAAGTCATATTAATATATTATTCACAAATATGGATAAATATGAAGATTTCATATTCTTTATTTACCTGGGGTGTTACATCCTTCCCCCCTTCTATGAATTGCGTCCTCGCAATTTTTAAAATTGAGATTGGAAACATCCTTGAAAGTCCCACATCAGAACAAGAGTCGGTAAAACAATCACTTTAAAATAAAGAAGGATAGGTACAAAGGTCACCCGAGTTAACCCATACGAGGATTCCATGTAGAAAAACATGGACATGGATGAAAAAGAAAAGGTTTATGTTCTTGAGGGAGAGTGATAGTAAACATGTTTAGGAGAAAGTTAACCATAAGAAAATCACAAACTTGTGTTGGGTTAAACTGTATTCGATTCCCCAGTAGGAAAAGTTAAAAGAATTTTTTTTTGTTTTAAGTTACTTTTTATTGAGGAATTTATTCATAAGGAAACATAATCACTTATCATGTTGACTTTCAACTTTTATTAGATTCCTTACACAAACTCATATTTTCTCCAAAAGACAAGTATTTAGGAAGACTTGTTCACATTAAGAGTACTATAATCAACATCTAGAGAATCACCTAATCCACAAAAGGGAACTATATACTTCCCATGTATTTAGACTTTAACCAAAACCAAAACCAAAAAGGTTAGTTCAAGATCAGATAATCCAGAAAAGGATAATCCTTTATAAAAGAAAAATCTATTCTTAATCTCCAAAATTTTTCCAACAAAACCCAAAGTTCAACGAGGACCCTTCTATAATAAATTGGTCCATAAAATTCTTCAATGAAAACCAAACTAAAATTGAAACCCAAATATTTGAAGGATTTAGTCACATAGTCTACCAAGTTGAATTGTATCATTTATCACAAAACCACATCAGTTTCTCTTAATGTCTCGTATTGAAAAGTAATTAACCTAATCAAATATCCTCCATGATAGGTTAATATATTTCCATAGATAACCCAAAATCAAATTAATATTAATTCATGAAATCATCTAACTAAAAATAATCAGTCAAACTAACCAGGGACTTCACGTAGTCTAGTGGTAGGCGATAAATACTAGTTGCACTTTGGTTGTGGGTTCGATTCCCGCAGCTTTGTCTGACGCGATGGGTTGTCACACGGTCTGCGTGTTGTCCTTTTTACAAAAATATATAATTCTCAAATCATTCCCCAAAAAGAGATAAAATCATAAAAAATAACCATAACATAATTTAACCTCAATTTTATCTCATGACTTTCACTTCCATCATAACATATAGTAACCCATAATTACCTTAAATGTAAGGATCATATAAACCCAAATGGTTCTTTATAACTATGTCCACAAAAGAAAAGATAACTATTACTTGAATAAAATTTTCATATATTAAACATCAGGGTTACACATAATATAAAAATTCTTTTAATGTAACCCCATCATCAAAAGAGACTTAATACTCTTAAGAATTTCACCATAACTCTTGAAGCCCTTATATGTTGACATCATACTCATTCAACATTCTTCATGATCCATTAACCATTCCTTTCCATCTTATTCCAAAATACCTCTTTCTTACAAACAAAATCATGAATCATATCCTAAGATTCTAAAATAGGAAAATAATAGTCATGAAATAATACATACCTTCGATTGGTCATTGTCAGTTTCTTCATCCTCAATCGGAATGGCATTAGGTATTGGTAAATGAACATTTGTACGCCCTTGGTGATCCAATTCACAAAACTTCTTCATAGGACATGTGTTTGCATAATGACCATGCACACGACATTTAAAACATTCAATTGATCCCTCAGAAATAACTTCTTTCCCTTTCCTCGAGTCAACTGGATGCTTCCATTTTCCATGGAAGGTTCTTGCTTTATGACCTTCATTTCCACATCTATAGCATATTTCTGTCCCTTTGAAACATTTTCCTAGGTGTTTCTTTCCACATCATTGACACATAGGTTTTTTAACACACTTACCTTTATGATTATTACCTATAATTCCGTAGGGATTTGTTGCTCGCACATATGATTCCTTAGATAAATCACCAAGGTTTAGGTGGTCAATCATGACTCCAGATAGTTGGTTGAGGATAATCACAAGAGTTCTCATTGCAACTCCCATATCATTCAGTTGCTTGCTCAAAAAACTGTCACAGTTTCCTTCACATCCACTGTTACTTTGGTGCCTGCTAGATCCAGCCATTTACTAAAACCAAAAAGGTCAGTGTGATTATATCCACAAAACCATCATGTACTAATGAGGAAGATAAAAACTAAGATATACTTACTCATTCACTTTATCTAAAACTAGTACTCTTTCTGAATCCTTAACCATTATGGTAATGTCACTTTTGCTTAAAGAATACCCTAACCTGTAAAGTTATCTAAACCGACCTCTGATACCAACTATAAGGCTCAGCCTTAAAACATACTTAATCTTGAGTTAATACAAGATTACACATTGAGGATCTTTTTAGGTTTAGAGTTTTAGAGAATTAGATCATAAAACTTGCATTACATTCCACATTTAAACAAAGTGGTTACATAAAAGACAGGATTCATTCTTCCCATCAACAGAAACATATTTAAAATAAAACTTGGATTCTTTCTTGACACATCCTTGAAAATATCATCACATCACATACCTTTCCCTTGACCTGTGAAAAACATTTCAAAAAACTTGGGATGAGCATAATAATCTCAGTAAGGGATATAAAAATATGGAAAGGAAACATGAGTACATGTATACATAAGAATGAAATCATACATTAACCATAAAACATAAGCACTTTAACATAAATCATAAAATCATGAATAAATCGTAGATATCATAAGACATAAAAGGTAACTTGAGGCATTCATAACATTCTTACGTAGGGAGTAACCCTCTTGGTTACGTTTTGGAATACCCATCAAAGTATATTCCCTAAATATCTATGGAGAAACCGTAAAATTTCAATCCTTCGCGTTACCCAATGCATTGGAGAGTTATATCGGGCTCACCCGCCCTTAGTTTATCACGGAACCACCCATCTTCATAATAATTCCCAAGAACCTCAACATAATCGTATCACATAAAACATGCATAAAGGAAACATAACATTTCCACCTTTCAATCAAAATATAACAATACAACACATTGATATAAAAACATTATGGAAACCATTTTCAATACCAAAATAAAAGAAAATTAAAACATGGTATTTATTTTTCTTTTAAAAAAAGTAATGGCTTGTAGTGGAAGCCGAAACTCTAATAATGGTCACGGCGGCGGAGAAGTCGTTGTCACCGCATACATATGAAGAAAACATTCCATTTTTTTGTCTACTAAATGCTTCGTATAAAAAATATTCCTTCTAAATAAGCGTAAAAGTCAGAGGGGTTTATACACCGTATAAAAGAAGGTTGTGTATAAAACAAAATATTCCTCAATGAAAGGAGATTGAGACGAAGTCCCTTACAAAGACGATATACTTGGTTTAAGGATAAATCAATTACATAATTATGTGTGAAAAAATAATACACAAAATATAAGTGGATATTAAGTGTAAAATAATAAAAGGTCATTCACACATATTCAAAGGATGCCATATTCAATAACTACATGTTGAACCCAAAGAAATCGAAATTGGGTTAAGAAGTTCCCTTGACAGCCTAATGGTGTCACATCAAAAAAAGGGTATCTCATCACTTGGACATAAAATTTATATCAATAAGGATATATTAGAACATATCCCAACATAACAATATGTAAATTAAAATACCCAACAAAAGATGTATTTTAAAAAGAGGAGGGTGAAAGGTTCCCTTACCGACATGGGTATCTTTCGAAACATACACCCCGTGAAAGAAGGACAATACAACATTGATGTAAATACTCATAAATGAAATAATATTACACAATGAGTAAAATAATGGTCAGTACATACACCACTCAAAGGAAATTGTGGCAAATGTAGCATAAATCTCACAGGAATAAAAGTGAGATGAAAAATCCCTTACGAAAACTCGGCAGCCTAACGGCGCCGCTTAAAACTTCCTAAAATGGAATGATGAGATAAAATAGGGCATCTCATCACATTACAATAAAATGTACAGAAAGAGGAATGTAAAAGAACATCCCCCATCATAAAAAAGAGAGTCTTAAAAGAAGTGACATAATTGAGAGTACTTAAAGAGAAAGAGAGAGGTTAGATCTCTTACGAAAATTCGGCAGCCTAACAGCGCCACTCAAAACATACAAAATGGATTGCTGAGAGGAAATAGGGTATCTCATCATATGAACATAATAAGTAAAGTCGGAGTAATATAAAAGAACATCCCAATAATAAGAAAGATGAGCATAAAAGGAATGGCATAAAAGAGTGTACTTAAAAAGAAAGAGAGGTGTATGATCCCTTACCTCAAGTCCAACTTGTCATGTTCGTTTCTTTATATTCCTGAATAATAAACTTTGATCAATTAATAATTGCCTAAGTAACTCCTTTAGAGATTATTATTCAGTTCATATCACATATTATAATTTTATAATAATGGTTTAATAATGTTAGTTCATATCAGACGTTTTTGCCGATGTTTGGTACATGAGTCAAAAATGAACTTGTTTGAAAAAAGATTGCCCATGTGGTTATAAGTAAATAATTTCCAGAATAGTATTAATGATTAAATTATCATATATATCCAGTGAATATTTATTTTATACTATTCCATATCATTTGGAGATAAAAAAACGAAAAGCACCGTTCATGGGGATGGTAGGCCGTACGTACGCATGAACGCTACTTTCATTTTTTGTCATATTAATGGAATTAAAACAAAAGGGGAGATATATATATATGTTATAATTACAGAATGATATCCATAATTTAGATGTAATATATTACATATATATCCATTATATATATGTACTTATAATATTACATAACATTTTGAGATAAGAAATGAAATGTACCGTTCATGGAGACGGTAAGCCGTACGTACGCATGAACGCTACTTCCATTTCTATTTCATATTTAATGGAATTAAAACATAATGATACATAATAGTATTTTAATTCCAGTATGGTATCATATATAATATCATTAAATATATCCTTTATACATACCACATATGGTATTAACGAATCAAATCACTATGAGGGGGCGGTAGTCTGCACTTCCTTAAATGAAGATATCACGTTTACCCATAATGGAAACCATAAAGGTACGCCATAAATGAAAAATACAAAAGCTTAAGTAAAATATAAACATATTAGATATCATATATAAATATAGTGTCATCTTAATGGCCACCTTTGAAGGTGTTAGAAGAATGTTGAAGAATCATCGTTTCGGGAGGCAGAAATTCGCTATCCACGGAAACAGTATGTTCTTAACCATTAGATGTAGGTGTGTGTAACTGTAGCTCGAATAATTCTTATAGAAACATCCTAGTATATTGAAGATAATATATTTTTTACAAAATAAATGAATAAAAAGAGTTTATGGGGGTTGGAGAATCAAAATAAAACAAAAGGACACAAGTGAAGACATTACCTTATAATCGGGTAACTCCCTTTGGTTTGAGCTCAAAGGATTCCATGGGAAGACTTCTGCCCAAATTGAGGCTTCAAGGAGTAAGAGAGGGAATTGGAGAGACAAAATGGCCAGGTTTTGGCCGAGCCAAAGGCTTTGGGAGTGTGGGTAAGGAGGTAGAGGTGGGGGCCTTTTATAAGAGGAGAGGAGGGGCACTCTTGTAATGTTACAAAATGTTACTTTATTTTCAAAAGAGTATCGGATTTCAAAGGTCCCACATTGATTTATTTCGAGTATAAGGTGATAAGGGTTCCAAATCCACTCATCCAATAGGTTTTGGACATGTTTAGGTCTTAGATATTACATTATATTTCCATTTTATTTAAATAGTTAAATGATGAGGTCATCGCTGCATCACCATGATGTCATAAATAATTTATTTTATTTAATGTCTAAAAATACAAAAAAAAAATTCCTATGATGTAGAAAATATTTTTATCTTTCCAATGACTATTTATAGTCAAAAATAGGACTTGTATTACCCCATGTAAAAATTGTTTTAGTAAAACATCTCATGTTTGTGTCATTTTTACTTTAACATTAAATAAAAAGATATTCATGTCATTTCCCAACCAAAGTGGCTCCATGGGGTCCCCAAGTTGACCCATGGATTGTCTTGGTCGGCCATGACACATCCAATGAGGGTAGGACATGTGTCTAGGTCATTTCATTTTATTAAAACATTATTCTTACCATAAACTACACTAATTACCTCTAACCACGATTAAAAACTTAATAAGTTACTATTCACCAAAAAATTATTTTTATCCCATTGAACCACATTTTACTTCTTAATGACAACCATGTATGTCGGATTTTTGATATTCAAAACACAAAGATGGAAAAATTTCATTTAAACGAAAAAATCAGTTTTTATAAGTACCCCTTAGTGGTTTCACTATTCATCAAAAATTGATGTTTTTCAGAAAAATCACAAAAATTCACCCTAACCTATATTTTATTTTACTAATTCAAAAATGAAATCTATTTTACAAAATTCAAAAAATATAAGTCACATTAATTAATTTAATAATTAATTCCCACTGTTAGAGCAAATATCGTGTTTTTATGAAATTATAAGTATCAAAAGATTGACACTAGTTTAAGTCTGATTTCAAAGTGAAATTAATTCCAACGACCAATATTGGATTTAATGGTAAAAATATATTCTAATTTCACTTTCAAAACAATTCAAAATATAATCTAATCATATAAATAAATTATATTAAAAAGTGGTTTTGAATTAAAATACAACATTTTACACTATTCATTAAAAAATGAACTTTATCGGAAAGATACCAAAAATTTACACAAAGTAAATTTTGATGTCCCAATTCTTAAGAAGCGTTTTATTTGGTCCAATAGAATGTATAAGAGTGAAAAAAACTATATTTAATTACGGTTCTCCATCAAAAGTTGATAAGTGAACCTTTAGTGAAAACTAGGGCATATACGCCTAAAATTGAATTCTTTCCTTACTTTAAGCCTTTATCTTTTATTGGATAAATGAAAAAACATTTAAAAACATATATAATCATATTTTAGTTATTTATATCCATTCCCGCCAATAAAATGGCTACATGTTAACTACCATTTAAAATAATATTATTTTATTATTTGGGTGCAACGTAAGATTCCCAAGAAACTCGTTGTTGCGTGTTGGGTACGCCATCGAGCATAGCGTCCCCTTTAAAGTCATATTAATATTTTATTCACAAATATGGATAAATATGAAAATGACATATTCTTTATCTACCTGGGGTGTTACATTACATATTTGAATTTAAATATAATTAATTAAAATAATGATAGAGTAAAAGCGTATATTCATTGAAGAGAAAGAATCATTATAAAATATTTGAATTATTCTTAAGAATATTATACTTATATTGAAAAAAATCACCATGAAAAAATATTTTAATTCAAAAAAAATGTCCCAAATATTGGAATAGAAACTATAATATAATAATTTTTTGAGGAAGAAACCAATAATAGAGAAAATAATATTAATAAGAAACATTAAAACCTAAAGAAAACATATTTTAGTTAAAAAATTATTTATTAATTTAGAAAAATTTGAACAAAAAACATTGAAAAAGAAATCATTTGATCAATTTTAAAATCTAATTAATTTCTTGAAATTTATGATTAAAATAATACATATAGGTGTTTATACACAACCCCAAATAAAAATAGTGAAGAATAAAATATTTTTTTCAATGAAAAAAAATGTTATGGGCATTATATTACTAATGAAAAAAGTCATTAGAATATTATATTTTTAGAAATAAAGGTAGATCCCTAAAAAAATACAGACTTAAAATATAACTATAAGACCCTTCCATAAACATTACTTAATCCTAAGATAAGTCAATAATATAACATTAACTCACATCGAGGATATTTTTAGGTTTATAGATTTAGAGAATTAATTCATAAATCAAACAGAACAACTTAAATATAACAAGTAGACAGTTCTACTCACTAACAATTATTTTCATAAATCAAACACACTTTAAAAAGAAACATGGTATCGTTTCATGTTTTAGAAAAATAACTTTTCCAAGATCCCATCCTTGAAACAATGATTCTTTAACCCCTGTGAAACAAATTTCAATGCTTAAGATGAGTATAAACATCTCAGTAAGGGATACACAAATAAGGAAATCTGTTAGTCTGGGGAAAACATGAAAACCATGAATACATTATCCTAATGTAATACATTTCACCTTTAAAAAGTAGTAAATATACTTCAATGAATATAAGATCACTAGTTAAATTTTTTTAACCAAAATATTTACATAAATCACATAGAAAGAATCATATAATATTTTAATGGTATCTTGGGATAGAAACATACTTAAATAGAATAACCCAATGTCTGACATCTACACATATCACTAAATGTAATAGTCATACGAACGACTTCCATACCCAATTTATTAGAGGTTATGACACAACCAATCATACTTGGTTTATCTTGAAACCACCCATATTTGGTTTATTAGGTAACCACCATCTTTGGTTTATCGCGTAACCAGTACTCAAATGTCCAAGTACCATTATATAATTATCACACATAAAAGATTTAAATTATCAACATTTTTCTCATTAAATTTTGTTTCCAAACACGAGATATTATTTCATGTTATTGAAATAGTAAATCCAATTTCAAAATCATTTTCAATATGAATAAACTTGAAAAGGGAATAAGGTATTTTATTTCCTCTTAGAAATAATATGTCTTATAAGGGAATCCCAATATCAAATAATGGTTACAAAAGTAGAGGAGTTATTGTCACCGCATACGTTAAAAACATTCCTTTTTCTCATTTAGTAAAATTACTTATAGAAAAAATGTTACCTTTGGATGAACATAAAATACAAATGGGTTTATTATACACGATAAAAAATTAGGTGGTGTACAAAAACAAAATATTCCTCAATGAAAGGAGATTGAGACAAAATCCCTTACCTTGAGTCTGACTCCTCATGTATAATCATTATGTTACTAAATAATAGAAATAGGATAATTTCTATATTCATGAGATCCTTTTTCCATTTTATTATTCCCTTTATATCAATTATTACCTTGTTATAAAAATGACATAATTATTGACGCTCATATCGGGGATTTTGTAGATATTTGATACTTGAGTCAAAAATGAACTAGTTTTGATATAAATTGTCCATGAAATCGATAATATATCATATCCAAAATATTATTCATGATTTTAATACTGTAGATATCCTATATATATACATTTATAATATCCATAATAGTTGTAGATAAGAAATTAAATACATCGTTCATGGAGACGGTAGGTTGTACGTGCGCACGAACTGTACTTTAATTTCATTTTCATATTAAAACAATACTAATAAAATGATATAAAATTATATTTAAATAAAATTATTATATTCATGTCATGTATATATCATATTTTTAATAAAATCATCTTTTATACGTTCCATGTACAGTGTAAATGAGTCAAATCGCTTTGAGGGGGTGGTGGTCCACTCTTCCTCAAATGAAATTATAATATTTACACAACATGGAAATCATCAAGGTATTTTATAAATAATAATTGAAGAAGTATAGAGACAAAAAAAATATAATATATATAATATATAAATATATTTCCATCATAATGGACACCATGAGAAGTTTAGAATAAAATTGAACAATCATCGTTTCGTGAGGCCATAGTTCACCTCACATAGAAACAATATGTTCTTATCAATTAGATAGAGGTGTGTTTAATTTTTTTTATAATAATTATCATAAAAATATCCTAGTTTATTTAGGACACTTTTTTTGTCATAAAATAACATAATAAGTAGAGTTTAGGGGGTTGGAGAAGGAAAATAAATGAAAGGATATTGAGAGAAGACACTCCCTCTAAATAAGGTAACTCCTTTTTGTTTGAGTGAAAATGCTTTCATGAATTTCCTTAAACCCAATTTAAGGGTTATATGAGAAAGTGAGGGATGTTTGGAGGTTATTTTAGTAGAATTTGAATGAGACAAGGTGCTTGAGAGGTGTGAGTAAGTGGGTAGAGGTGGTGGCCTTTCATTAGAGGGATGATGGGAGCTTTAGGAATGTCTTGAAATTTTATTTTACTAAAAAATTGATTATAGAATTATAATAGTTAAAAAGTGATATATTTCTATGATAAGATTAATATGGATATAAATACTCTAAACCAATAGTTTTTAGACAATCCTAGGTCATAAAATGAACATTATCTATTAGATTTAAACCATAGTTAAAAACATTAACTCTTACCTTGTGTTCTTGATTTTTCATAATATACGATTACAATAGTCACTATAAAATTCCAAGAGAACCAAAAGTGGATATGTAATGAAATTTTTAAAATTATATAAGTCATTTTCCTGAATCTTGGATTTTTTGGACTTTTATATCATTTAATAAAATTTTATTTTTTTTAAAGGACTAATTTATGTCAATTTTGACACTATTTAATAACTGATATTTTGAAGTCATAACTACTTGATTCATTCAAAACAAATATATTAGGTCATAACTAACATGTTAATGTCATACAATTTTATTTTTATTCCATAAAAATGTTCAAATTACATTTATCTTAATATTTATAATATCATTTATTTAAATATTTCATTAATAATGTAATCAGTACATCATCATTGTGTAATAAATAATGTTATTTATTTAATGTATAAAACTTATAAATAAAATACCTTGATGTATGAAATCTTTTTATATTTATAATTAATATTTATACTCAAAGATTTCAGTTATATAAACCAATATTAATATTGTTTTCGTAAAAATATGCATGTTTATGTTATATATCTCTTTACATTATATTAATTATAATAATATGTCATTATCACACCCATGTTTATTCACGAGGTCCTAAAATAAACCCAAGTATTATAATGGTTTGAAATATCTCATTAAATAGGATTAGGACCAATTTTAGGATAGTTCTATATTATTATAATGTTATTTTTTACCCTTATTTACCCGATTTACCTTTTAACCAGGGTAAATAAAAATAATTATAGAAGTTACTATTGAAAATGTCAAAAGATAAAAGTTACCAATTTACAAAAATTTGACCTTGTGATTATAAATATCTATCCATTTTTCCAAATTCAAGAAATGGAATTTTGGGAAATGAAATTAAAATTAATTCTCGTTGTCAAAATAGGAAATAGTGTTTTTAAGAAGTAAAAAATATCAAAAGATTGCCATGTGTTTAGGTCTAATTTTGGTGGGAAATTACTTCAAATGACCTAAATTGGATAAAATTATAAAAAAAAATCCAATTTTACTTTAAAACCATTTAAAATAAAAATATTACTATAAAATAAGTGAGAAAAAAATGCATTTTTGAATTAAAATGCAGTATTTTTCACTATTCATTAAAATACAAATTTTATTAGAAAAATACCAAAATTTAAACCAAAGTAAATCTAAATGTCCATATTCTGATGAATAAGTTTATTTTTTTAAATATAACATACAAAAGTAAAAAATCAAGATTTAAAAAAGGGTTATCCATCAAAAGGTGGTAAAATGCCCTTTTTAAAATCTTAGAGTATTTTATGATTAAAATTGGATTCATTCTCATTTTAATACTCTAAAATTTATTAGATATGTGCAATTTTTTTTAAAAAATTACAGTAATATTTTAGTTCGTTCTAGTCATTCTTGCCAATATAATGGCTAGGGGTTAACTACCACTCAAATAAATTATATTATTTTTTGTATAACTCTATGTTGTGTGAAACATAAGATTTCAGAGAAACATGTTGTTGTATGTTGAGTACGCTATCGAAAAAAGAATCCACTTTAACATAAAACTGATATCATATTCAAAAAAATTAATTGATACTAAAATATATTATTCTATATATACCTTGGATGTTACATCCTTCCCCCTTTGGAAATTATGTTCCCACAATTTTATTTACTTATCAAATTTGTGGGGGTATTTATCCCTCATAGCGTTTTCAGATTCCACACATTAACTCTTCATCTATATGCTTTTTCCACAAAAGATTTACCTAATAAAGAAACTTATTCCTCAACACTTACTCTCTATGGTCATGAATCTGTACTGGTTATTCCTCATAAGAAATATTCTCTTCCAAATGAACTAACTTTGGACGAAAAACATTAGTTGGATCTTGCATACATTTTCTCAATATTGAAACATGAAAAACAATACGTAACTAGGATAAACATTGAGGTAAATCCACCTTGTAGGTAACCGATCCAACTCTTTACAGGGTTTAATAGGGTCTAATGAACCACAGACTATACTTTCCCTTCTTACCAAAACACATCACCATTTTCCATTGAGAAAATTTGTGAATGACACAATCACCTACCTCAAAAAAACGATACTTCATCTGGTTATCCGCATAACTTTTCTTCTTGCTCTGAGATATCTGTATTTTAATTTGAATCAATTGACATTTTTTCTATCATCACATATACCAATTTCCGTCCCTTTAACTTCCTTTCACATTCATCATCCAAAAAAGCTGTAGTTCAACACTTCTTTCATTATAATTCCTATAATGGCGCATATGTATACTAGAATGAAAGCTATTATCATAAGATAACTAAACAAAAGAAATATGTGGATCCCAACTTCCTTGTTAATCCCTTGAACTAGTACATAGCATATAATCTATGCTCTGAATTGTTCATTCTGAATGACCATCTGATTGAGGATGAGAAGCGGTACTGAAATTTAATTAAATTCCAAATGAATTTTGAAGGCCTTTCCAAAAAATATAAGTGACAATAGGATCATGATCAGATATAATATAGATTGGAAATCAATGCGATAAGAATATCTCATTTATATACAATCGAGAAACATGATATAGAGACATACTATCTCGAATAGGAAAAAAGCGAACAGATTTAGTCAATAAATCAACAGTAACCCAGATTGCATTATTACCTCTAGAAGTCATTGGTAATCCCACTATGAAATCCATGGATATATTTTTCCATTTCCACTATGGCTCTAGTAAAGGCTGAATTATCCCTTTTGGTAACTTCAATTCCACATTAACCTATTGACAAGTCAAAAACATCATAGTAATGTTATGAATATCTATTTTCATTCCATCCCACTAGTAATACTCTTGAATATATTTGTACATCAAGTATAACCAGGATAAACTCAAAATAGAGAACTATGAGCTACAAATAACAACAATTTCTTTAATTGTAAATCATAAGGTAGACATAATATCATTCCAAACCTCAAAAAAAAATATTTATTACTGTTAAATTCAGGTAACTTACCCTTATGAACCAATTTTACCTTTATCTACAACTCATTGTATTATTTATGAGCTTGCATAATTTTTTCTGATAGAGATGATTTCTTAGCCACCTGAAAAAAATAGAGGAATTCACTACACCTACAACTTCTAATCCAAAATTCTTCAAATCAATAACCAAAGGACTCATTCTAAATGTGGCATGGTTAATTGAGAAATTCTGTTCCGACTCAAAGTGTCTGCCACTTAATTCTCATTTCATTGATTGTAATTAATAGTAAAATAAAAATCCTCAATTAATTCCAAACATATCATTTTTCTCATGTTTAATTCCTTCTGAGTGTATAAATAATTCAAACTATTTTGATCAGTATATATTTAAAACTTTACGCCATTAAAATGATGCCTACAAATTTTGAATGCAATAACAACCTCAGCTAATTCAAAATCAGGTGTTGTGTAATTTAACTCATGAATATTCAATTGACATGAGACATAAGCAATTACCCAGACATTCTACATTTTAACACAACCATGTCCCTTCAATGATTCATCCCTGTAGATAAATTATTTACAATTCCTAGAAGGTAGGGCCAAAACTGGATCATTTACTTATCTTCTTTTCAGTTCATGAAAACAATCATCACATTCTTTTATCAAGATGAACTTAACTCCCTTATGTGTTAGATTAGTTAGTAGGATATATAATTGAGAAACGTTTTCAACAAACCTTCGATATGAAACTGATAATCCAGCAAAACTAAAAATATATGTGAAATTGGTAGGTCTTGGACACTCTTCAATATCTTTTTTTAGAAGGGTCAACAACAATTCCATCATTAAAAACAATATGACCAAGGAAAAAAATATTGAAACCAAAATTAACTCTTAAAAAACATTCCATATAGTTTTCTTTCTTTTATATTTTGAAAAATAATCCTTAAGATACTTTCATGTTCCTCCAAGATTTCAGAATATCCCAAAATATCATCTATAAAAACAATAAAAAATGATCTGAAACCTGAAGAAAGACTCCATTAATGATATTTATAAATAAAGAAGGTGAGTTAGATAACCAAAATGGTATAACTACTAACTCATAATGCCCATATCTCATTTAAAAAGCTATCTCAAGAATGTCATCCTTCATCACCTTCAGCTGATAGTACCTAGAACTCAAATCAATATTCGAAAAATAATGAGACCCCTAGAGCTAATAAAAAAAATAATCGATATGAGTAAACAAATACTTGTTCTTAATAGTGATGTTATTAAAGTTTCTATTATCAATTCATAGTCTCATAGAACCATTATTCATTTTCACAAATAAAACTGGAGCACCCCGTGGTGAAGTTCTAGGTAGAATGAAATATTTTTCAAGTAATTAGCGCAGTTTTTTTAATTCAACTAGTTATACTTTAGATATTTTATACGGGGGTCTAGAAATAGTTTTAGCATCATGAACTAAGTAAATAGTAAATTCAGCCTCCTAATTTTGAAAAATACAATTAAATTCATCAGGAGAAAAATATGTGAATTCATTCACCACTGGATTCTCAGCAAACAAAAATGAATCTTTATTTTCAATGACATGTGATAGATAACTTTTAATTCCATCTTTAGTCAATATTTTAGCTTCTTTTTATGTTATCAAAGGTATGAAATCATTTAATAAAACATTCTTGACATTAAAATCTATTTTAGCATGATAAACTGAAAGACAATCCACACCCAAAATGATATCAAAATCTACATTTAGATGTTCAACAATATTTGTCAGAAAGACTATCCCACTAATTATAATATAAAGATTCATATAAATATTGGTTGATTTAATAATTGAACTTGGAGTCTTTAAAAAAATTTCTATATCACATTCATGAGGTGTTATTTCAAAATTACATTCAATGCTCTTGGAAATGAACGAATATGATGATCCAGAGTAAAATAGAGTATTGGAATATTTTGAAAAAATATATAACATACCTATAACCACATAATTTTACGGTCCCACATCAACCGTAGTAGTAGAAAATTATTTTTCTATTTCCTTATTGATTTGATCTTGTTGGTTTCCACCATGGGTAGTAAAAGATGGACACACATTGGGATAATGTCCTAACTCATTGCAACTAAAACATCTTACTGTTGGTTCTTCATTGCCTGCCTAATCATCTTCCTTAAAGAGATGAGCAATATGACCAGTAAAACCACATCAAAATCACTTCCCAGACATTGAGAGGCACTCTCTAGGATCCTTTTTACGATACATCTCACAAGTTGGAAATTTAGTTTTCTTACAACCAAACTTATTTTCTAATTCATTATTATTACCTTACAAATGGATCACTTCTATTATTTTGTCTCATGAAACAAATGATCATTAGAAAACTCCATTTATACCTTCTCAACACATCAGACAAGTTTCTCATAGATTTTGATCTCATGAGAAGCTAACACCCATTGATATTTCGGCTTCAAAACCAAGTAAAACTGATTTATCTTACAATCAATATAAAAAATAAAATTTGAGATATACCTTGAGAAATGGGTGAAATTTTCTTCACCTACAGCCATATAATCTTCAACCTTTTTCACAATTTGAAAAATTTATTTTCTATCCAAAGTCGAATAGCCATAGGAAAATATTTCTCATGGAAGATATTTTTAAATTCATCCCATTACATGGAATCAATATCTTCACTTCCTCTGATATTTTAAATTATTGACCACAACTTATCGGCTTCACCTTCAAAACGATAAAAATTAAGACTTAACTTTTGATTTTATAGAAATATTATTACATCAAAAATCTTTAACAGTGCTTTAATACACTCTTAATATTGCATAGGGCCAGATGATCCTATAAATGATGGGGGACATTGCCCCATGAAATGCTCTACGATCGACATATTCCTCTGTGATGGGTCTGTTTGATCTCATATATGAACACCAACACTATTTAGCACCTGATTCGACTAAGCCATCACTACATCAAACTATTGAGTTATGATTCTAACCATCTCAAGATATTTATTTGGAAGGTCATTTCTCATTGTATACCTTCCCAGCACAACTTCCCAGTTTCCTCTATGTAAAACCATTTTTAAAAAACATATATTAGAAAAAGAAACATGGTGATATTCAAATTCTATATCATTTTTACCATAACAAAAAAATATTTTATGGATATTCTATTATAAATATTATAACTCTTAAAGTTATATAAACTGACCTTCGATACCAACTATATGGCCCCACACATAAATATTACTTAATATTGAGATAAGTCAATAATTTGACATTTATTAACATCTAGGATCTTTTCAAGTATAATGATTTATAAAATTAGGCCATATCTCATACATAAAAACATAAATATTAGATTTAGAGACTTCTATAAAGTATTTATTTTTTCATAAAACTAAAACTCTTTTAAAAGAAACATGGTATCATTTCTTATTTTAATAACATAACTTTTCCTTTATCCCATACTTGAATCTATTATTCCTTACGTCATGTTAAAAACATTTCAAAATATAGTATTATCATAAAAATATTAGTAAAGTATACACAAAGAATGAAAATTTTTATTCTTGGAAAGACATGCAAACCATGAATACTTTATCAGAATGTAATACTTTTCACTTTTAAGAAGTAGTAAATATACTTCACTAAATATAAGCTCATTACATAACCATTTTGTGATGAAAAAATTACCATAAATCCTATATGTAGAAAAATATTACATATAACGGTAACTTGGGACATAAACATACATAAATGGAAGAACCATATGTTGCACTTCCATACATATCACTAAATGGAATAACCATACGATCAACTTCTATACCCAATTCATTGGAGGTTATAATGTAACCACCCATACATGGTTTATCACAGAACCACCCACTTTTTTTTTCATGTAACCAACAGTCTTTGGTTTATCACAAAACAACCCGCCAAATGTCCAAGTACCATTATATAATCTTAACACAAAAAAGATTACAATTATCAACATTTTACTCATTAAATTTCATTAGCAAACACAAGAGATCATTTCAAGATATTGAAATAGTAAATCTAGTTTAATTGTTTTCAATAACAAAACAAATTAATTGGGAATAAGGTATTTATTTTCCTTTTAAAAACAATAAGGCTTATATAGGAAGTCTAATATTAAATGATGGTTACAACGACATAGGATTCTTTGTCACTGCATACGTTTTTAAAATTAATGCTTTTCATTTAGTAAACTTTTTTGTAGAAAAAATATTTCCTTTGAATGAAATTAAAATTAAAAGGGGATTATTATACACTATATAAAATAAGGTGTTGTGAAATATAAAAATATGATTAAATGGAAGGATTTTGAGAGGAATTCCCTTACATTGGTTCCGAATCGTCACGTACAATAGTTATGTTCCTAAATAATAAAGATAGGTTAATTTATAGTTGTTTGAAAACCCATTTAATGTTTATTAATCCTTCTATATCACATATAATCATTTTATAAAAATTAGATAATTATTTAATTTCATATTGGTCATTTTGTCGATATTCGGTACTTGAGTCGAAAATAAACTGGTTTTGATGTAAATTTTCCATGTAGCGAAATATGAATCCTCTCTAAAATTTTATTCATTATTTAAATCTAAAAGATGTATTTTATATATGTATTTAAAATAACCATTATATTTAGAGATAAGATATGAAATTCACTATTCATGGAGATGGTAGGTCGTACTTACGCAGGAATGCTACATTTATTTCTTTTTCATATTAGAATAATATTAATCAAACAAAAAAATTATATTTAAATTCAATTATAATATTTATGTAATTTATGTCTCATTGGATTAATAAATCCATCCATTATACTTTCTATGTATAGCGGAAACGAGTCAAATCGCTTTGAGCGGAGGTAGTCTACACTTCCTCAAATGAAATTATCATATTTACAAAACATAGAAATCATAAAGGTACGTAATAAATAAAAATTACTGAGTAATAGTGACAATATAAGTATAATATATATCATATATAAAAATTGTTCCATATTAATTACCACCATGAGAGGTGGTAGGATAAAATTGAACAATCACTGTTTCGTGAGGAAGTATTTGACTGTATACTGAATTAGTATGTTCGTATCAATTAGATAGGGGTGACCATAAGTGAAGTTAAAATATTTCTCATAAAAAATTGTAATATATTTATTGCACTTATTTTTTTAAAAGAATCTAATAATGAGAGGTTTTGTGGTTGGAGAAAGAAAATAAATTAATTGAGTTTGAGAGAAGACAATACGTATAAATTGGGTAACTCCTTTTTATTTGGGCCAAAATGATTCCCTTAATTTACTTATTATGAAGGTATGGATTCTATGAGGAATTAAGGTATGTTTGGAGTTTTTATATTATAATTTGATCTATCCAAGGGGATTTAGAGGTGTGATTATGTTGGTAGCGGTGGTGGCCTTTTATAAGTGGGAGGAGGGGCACTTTAGGAAAGTCTTGAAATATTATTTTATTAAAACATTGATTTTCGAATTTAAACCATTAAAAAGTGAAATATTTCAATAATAAGATGAGTATGGATATATTTCCTCTCAAGCAATAGGTTTTAGACATGTTTAGGTCACAAAATTTTACATATCCTTTAGCTTTAACCCTTAGTTAAAAACAGTAACTCTTACCAGGTCTTCTTGTATTTTCATAATAAATGGTTACTATAGTTACTATAAAATTCCAAGCGAACCAAAATAATATCATTAATAACATTTTTAACGTTATATAAGTCATTTTGGCGAACATTGTATTTTTAAAACTATTAGTACATTTAATAAAATAGTAATTTTGTTTAAAAAAATCATTTATGTCAATTTGGACACTATTTAGTAATTTTTTTTGTTAAAGTCATAAAAACGTGATTTCTTCAAAAAATTGCATTAAATAATCTCTATCATGATAATTTCTTCCAAAAAATTCGTTTATGGAAAAAAAATGTTCAGATTAAATTTATTTTAATATTTATGATATCATTTCTATTAATATTCCATTAATAAGGTATTTAGAGTATCATCATTGTGTCATAAATAAAGTTATCTTTTTAATGACGAAAAATTACAAATAAAATTATATGATGTAGGAAATTTTTATTATCTTTATAAAGAATATTTATAGTCATATATATCATTTATATAACCCTATTTGAAAATTGTTTTAGTAAAATGATTAATGTTTATGTTATATTTTTTTACTTTATATTAATTATTATAACATGGCATTATCACACCCAAGTTGCTCCATTGATACCTAATACCATCCCAAGGATGCTCATGGTTGTAGATATCCAATTAAAATTATTAAGACATTTTCTAGTATAGTTTCATATTATTATAATATTATAATTTACCCTTATTTACCTGAATTACCCTTTAACCATTGTAAATAAAAATAATTTCTCGTGTTACTATTAACAATGTCAAAAAATAAAAGGTACATATTTACATAATTTAAACATTGGAATTAAAAATATGGAATCAATTTTTCCAAATACACAACAAATAATTAATATAAATCAATTGAAAATTAATTCTCATTGTCAAAACCAGAAAACATGTTTTTAAAAAATAAACACTATCCATAGTTTGACAAGTGTTTATATCCAATTTCAATGTAAAATTATTTAAAATGACAAAAATTGGAATAAATTATAAAAAAATTAATCCATTTAAAATTTCAAAATAATTAAATGTACAATATAACTATATAAATAAATGATATGAAAAAGAATCTTTGAATTAAAATATATTATTTTTCACTATTTATTAAAATATGAATGTTAAATAAAAAATACTACGAAAGTAAATTTTTATGTCCATATTATAAATAATAATTTTATTTTCTCAAATATAACATATAAAGGTGGCAAAAACTAGATTTAAAAATGGATATCAAACAAAAGGAGGTAAAACAACCTTTTAAAAATATTAAAGTATTTTATGCTTAAAATTGGATTCATTATAATTTCAAGCCACTTAAATTTATTGGATAAATTTTAAAACATTTAAAAAAATGCATAATAATATTTTAGTTAGTTATGTTCATTATCTATAATACAACTATAAGGCACTAAATATAATTTAAAATAATTATATTGTTTTTTGTTATAACTCTATGTTGTGTGCAATGTAAAATTTCAGAAAAAACCATGTTGTTGCGTGTTGAGTATGCTATTGAACAAAGCATCCCCTTTAACATAAAATTAATTTCTTATTCATAAATTATAATAGACATGAAAATATATTATTCTATAAATATCTAGTATTTTATAATAACTTAAACATAAGGTATTAAAACACAATGTATAAGAATAAAGTTATTGACTAGTGATAAAATATCAATAAATCAAAATTAGTGTAACAAAAGAAATTATGGATTTGGTTATATTTGAATAAAAAGAATAATTAATATAATTTCATTACAATAATTGAAAATTCCAATAGATAAACATTTTTTATAAAAATAATAATAATATAATTCATAGGGGGATTAAATACACCGTATAAAATAAGAACATGTTAAAAACCTGAAAACATTCCCCAATAGAGAAAAATTTGGATGAAAAACCATTCAAAAATTATACTTTTGTATTAAAATTATCATGAAAAGGATTTTATTTGAAATTAATGTAAATAATGATGAAAATATGATCATGTACAATATAAATATTTTTTTGGGTTAATTTATCCGACATATAGAAATAATGTTCAAGAATAAGAATTGTTGTTAAAAAATTGAAATTGAGTTTAGAAAAAACATTATCCAGGATTCCTACTTGATTAAACATGAACTAAAATCATGTATAATAATAATAAACATATTAATCACTTTTCTAAGTCATTTTTCAAATATATAAAAAAATTTATTGTATAAATAATAACATATATTATACATTTTTTGGTTGTTTATTGTTTTTTCCACTAATAGATGTTAGTAATTACATTCGATTAATACATGATTCATAGGAATGTTGTTCGTTTTTGTTTACTAATACAAAATTCTGCATTCAATGATTATAATTTTTTTTAGAATAGGAATTTTGTAATGATTTATAATGCGGGAATATAACTCCAGGACATTTTTAGTTTAGATTCATGAAAATGAAATCGATGATGAGATTCTTTCAGTTAATTTTATTGAATGGAAAGTGGTATCTTAATAACATATTAACTATTAAAATTACCATTCCACTATAAAATAAAGAATCAATAATAATTATTATTATAAATATTACAATCAATTATGTTTACATATCCATACATTATATTAATTTATAACATCGCTCATTAATGTGATCAAGCCAGCCCAGATAAACATGATACAATCATTTGATGTGTATCATTATTAATTGGTCATAACAAAATAATTCCAAACAAGACATAATTTTATATTCATATTTAAAATGTGATAAATATGAATTTAAAAGAGTTGAATGCTGAGGGTAAGATAAGAAGCGATTAGTTATAAAGAAAAAATATTTTTTTCATCTTGATATGATTATTTCATGAGGTTTAATTTACAATGATCACTTAATATTAATATTATGAAAAAATTATAAATTTACCTTTTAATAATTTTAATCATTTAATAAATATAATTTTCATCTATTAAACAAATTATTTCAACTTTTTATGTAATGTGCTGATGAAAAATTGAATACGTCGTTTATAGAGATGGTAGTCAGCACATAGCGTAAGTGATGTTTCCATTTCCCATTGGATGAGAAAGAGATAAATAATGTTTATTAAATTAATATAAAAGCTGTTAAGTTTAATTACTATTATGATGAAAGTATATTATTAGAATTGGAAAAGGATTAGAGGTGGGTGGATGAGAAATGAGAGAATATAATGTTAGGGAGTGGATAATACTCACGTTGGGAGTTTAAATCTTCTCTTGAAGGATACTACTGAAGTTGGAGACATTGGTTACATTATTGTAACCATGGGCGTCCAAATATGGAAGGGGCTTGTAGGAGAGAAAATATGGGTTAGTTGTCAAGTGTTTCTTGGAAGAAAATTGTTTCTTGAAGTGGGCTGAATTGGGATTCTTTTACAGGTGAAAAAGAGGGATATTCCATTGTTTTTGAAAGTTAGGTTAGGGAAGAAGATATAATAATATGAGAGTTATGTGATATAGGTGAGGAAATATTATTGGGGCAAGTGCTTAAGACATTCCAACCTAAAATGTGTCTTATAGAAGGCTTATGTGTCATGTTATTTTTGTAAAAACTAATCCAAATTTTGTTACTCCTTATTTAATAATAATATAATTTAACCCTTCATAACATATTTGAACATTTTAATTATGAATTTGGATTAAATTTAATCTATTTATATATTTTCATATAATAGAATTAAAATTTAAATTAAAAATAATAAATAAAAAGACTATATTTTAATAAAAAAGAATATTTCTATAAGATATTAGTATTTATTCCTATTTCATATAGATTAGTAATCAAATGAGGGTAAATATATTTGTTTTACCAACTAAAAATTATTTTAAATTTTTCCATAAATAGTTTGAATGATTTTTTTTGATAAATATTGCACAACATTAAAAAAATAAACATTTTAAGAATTATTATTTTACATTGGAAACTAATACTTTCATTGGTAAATTAATTTTTAAGTATAAATTGAATATAAGATTATTCTATAATTTGGAAATATGAAATGATAAAAATATTATTATAATCAGCATATATACATGATATAATATATTTTTTAATTTATGTTCATTTACCATGATAAATAGTTTTCAGAAAAAAATTTATTTTTTAGAATAAAAAGTATTTATTTATATTATATGAAAAGACAAATTATGTAGTTGAAAGTTATTTTATCTATTTATATATATTATTAGTATATTTCAAATTATTTAATATGGGTTAATTGGTTTAAATTAACAAAAGATATTGAAAAATAAAATTATTTTAGAAATTTTTTATTAATAAATCCCTTTATTTCAAATTTTTTAAGATTACATAATTTTTAAATAAGAATTAGTTTAAAATTATAAATAATTTTACTCAAAAAATATTCATTAAATTTTATATATAAGCGAAATTGTTATTTTAAAACACCACAATTATATTAAATTATATAACACACACACACATATATATAATAATAAGTATTTATGAAAAATTATAATGTTGTTTTATTATGTAATTATATTATTTTGAATTTGTTACAAATATTTACACAGGTTTAGTATTCCTATTGGATATATGTGTACCCAACAACCATATATCCCACATCTATAATTCCAATGACCAAAAATATAACAGATATATATCATTCAAATATATTACCTAAAATCATTGCTAAAATTTTCATATTGTTCCACACATTTATTATATTTTCAATTATCTCATTTACTTCTATTGTTTTAGACGGGGTGATGATCTTCATGTAGAACCATGTGGATAATGATTAAAAATTTATGGTATTTTTATTTACCTATGATTTTATACCTCATACAATTATCGTAAGAATTCATAATTTTTAGTTCACATGTTGAAATAATGTTTGTATTTTTTTTAATATATTTATCTGAATAAAATAAACCATGGATTATTTGACTTATTATTTTAATGTGAAATAAACCTTTTGAAATAGTATTTATTTATAAAGAAACTAATATTAGAAAATCAAGGTGCTGCATTCCCCAACCCATAAATAAATTTCATCCACTCTATTATATTTATTAGTCACTAATGAAAAAAATAAGGGTATTCATTCCATTGAATTTCTGTAAGAGATAACATATAATGATATATTAACATCACTATAATTTAAAATATTTGAAAATTAACATGTTCCTTTATTATAACCACATATTTAGATTAATAACTATATTTTATAAATATGGTTCTATAGTTACCTATAAGAATCATGTGATTTTAAAGGCATACTTTTAACCACATCATTTTCATGATCATATATCAAACCAAATACTTATTTTTATTTAAAATACCTAATAAAATCATTTTACATCATTATAAGAATATTAAAAATTAATCCTAGGACTCATTATCCTATAATAAAATCATTTCAACCTATGATAAATTATGTTCGACGATGATATTTTTGGATGAATTTATAACTCTTTATATTTAACCAATGTTTTATTGAGTATTTTTTCTATTAGGTCATCTGACATGAATAATTATATATTACATCATCAAATTAAATTTAAATACATTATAATGGTTCATAAATAGAATTTAAATAAACCAAATTATTTGCTATAAAAATATCAAACAAGGTGTACAATAAGACCCAATTATTATTTTTTCACAGAGTAAAGACTGATAAAATACTAAAATGAAATTTTTTAGAATTATTAACCTTTGATGAATCTATTATAGATATATGTTATTATTTGTACACATATAGGTATTACAATGACACGAAACCATAATGTCTATAATTTATCAAAATTTGATGATTTTTCCCACATTAGGATTATTCCAATGGTCCTTACTAATATTTTCTCAACTTAAACCCATAAATCAATTAAAATAAATCCCAAAAATAACTATACATTAATATTATATAGAAATAAGGTTCCATAGATCAATACACCTAGGTTTGGTGGTAAAAACACTCACATTACACACCCATGTAATTTAACCCAATAAAAACATGTGTATATGTCACATTATTTTCATAATTAATTTATTAAATCTCATGAGTATTATAAAACCCCAGAAATGTAAGATTAAATGTATTTGGATCCTAGTTTTATAAAAATATTATTTGATATAATTAATTTATCATCTCCCTGAAATTAGCTTTATATAATGCTTCTTTATAAATATATTCCTCTATAAAATACAATGTGAAAATGGAAATAATGAAATGGGTGAGATGAAATACTCAATAAGATAAACACCGTATTAATGATTCAAAAAGAAGTTAGATTAAAAAAATGTGTGAAATCATGAGATAGAAGGAATATCTGATAATTTTTTTGATTATTAATATTTATCTGTAAGAAATGATATTAGAATAACTAAACATAAATGGTCAAATATATTCTATGAAATAAGAGTGTAAAAACATTTTATATTAATCATAATCCCAAGATAGTAAAATATTAATATAATAAAGGAATGTGGTATGAACATAAGTGTAGAAATAATAACATACTGGGTCATGAATATATACATATTTTTATTAGATGATCCAGCATCAAAACATACGCCCAGAGTGTATTGAGTATCACAACTCATTTTCCACCATGGACCAAGCATGACAACCTATTTTTCATAGTTATATTATGAGGTATAAACTACTAAAAAACCAATTATCGGGTTATATGGGACACACCAATCATATAATGAAAATAAATACACTTTTTTTGAAATGAAATAATTCATAAATCATATTATAAAAAATATAAGAAAATAAAATTGGGTGTTATCACTTTTACAATGGTGTTAGAGAACCCAAATACATGAGTAATAATAGCTGAAAAAAATTCAATAACTTAAAAAAATATATCATATTGGAATTTAGAGATTTATTCATAAATCCAAAATCTATAAAAGAATGATATTTTGATTAAAATGTGGAAAATGGATGTAAAATAATTAAAAAACACTTTCCAAAAACATTTCTTGAAATTATTATAAAAAATATATATTATAATCCATTTTCAATTTTTTTTATAGAATGTAACATGAGATATGTTGTGTAAAATAACTATAAATTACATCCAAAAAAATGTCATAGTGGAAATTATGGTTATGTTTGTAAATTTGGGGTGGAAGATAAAATTATGATCATGAATTGAGAACATGTTTGACATTAAAATAAAAAATAATGAAACCAACATCATTAAATGGGATAAATAAATTATTTTTAATAATAGATATATTTAACTATGAAGATAAAAAATTTCATTACATATTTTTATCTCAACATAAGAATGATAAAAATTAGTGAAAATAATGAATATGAATATGGAAGATAATGATCTATTGGAAAAGATAGGAATTAATCTCAATAATGCTATAATTTTATGAAAAATAAATTATTTCAGAAATTATTATCGAAATTAATAATTCATTTTAACTATAAAATAAGATAAAGTTCTACATAATGAGATATTATTTAAGAAGAAACCAAGATTAAATAAATGATGTTCAAGAAGAAACATTATATCTTAAAAAATGATACTTTATTTAAAAACATTCCTTAAGGTTTTAGTAACACATGAATAAAATACCCATGAAAAAAGAACCTGTGATGGATTTTTCAATACATTGAGTTTTTTGAATTTTAATGTATAATAAAAACATAGGGATTCATTTAGACTAAAAAATTTATCTATTAGATAACTTGGCATATCTATTAAATTAAGAATTCTGCGATGAGAAAAACCATCGCTAACCTCATATATTAGTATTAAGATTCTTTTGAATATGATTTCATAAGAAATAAATACAATAAAAAAGTAACATAAGACTATTTAAATTATAATTAAATAATATTTTTAATCTTCTCCAAAATATAATAATAATAATTAATAAGAATGATCATGAAACAATAAACACAAATTGAGTTATCAATAAATCAGTTGATTTTTGTAATAATTTAATCAAAATAATATCAAGAAGGGATTTTTGAATAAACATTAAAATATAATTATTTAAAAATTAATAATAATAATATAATTGTTTAGGTAATTATTTAAACCATTTAATAGATTAATATGGGAAAAATATGAAGACTTGCCTCAATGAAGGAATGTAGAGACAAAACCCCTTAAAACATCATATTGTTTTTATAATATAAATTTTAAAAGGATATGACATTAATGAAACATAAATCCCTAAAATAATAATATTAATTAAAATATAATTCATTCAAATGGTATAAAATATGAAAATTATAGAATTAATGTTCATGATTAATGGTCACAGCATAATGAACAAAACTTCAGTAAAAAAACACTTACCCTGGAATCATGTTGATTGAATTCACTCTTACATCTTCTGTACCAAACATAAATATATTATAAAAAAATATATAACCATATTTAGATCTATTAACCTATTTTTATATTTAATTATAGTCATTTAAAATAAATTTCATAGATTTTTTTTTATTTTCCTCATCAAATGTTAGTAATTTCATTAACATTAAACAAGTATCATAATAGTGATGTTAGATCATATTTGTTGATAAAAATTTCATACGTACAATATTGTTAATTTTATTATAATATAAGTAAAATAATGATTTATAATGGTCAACTATTATTCTACGATAGTTTTAGTTATGATTAATGAAAATGAAACTGATGATGAGCTTGTTTTGATAAATTTTAACGAATAAAAGTTGGTTTTTTAATAATGAGATAATTATTAAAATTAAAATCCCAGAATAATATTACGTATTTTTTTAATTATTACCATTAATTATTTTTCAAAATCTATCAATGCTAAAAATGTATAGTATCATTCATGTATTTGGTAACCCAAACCCGTACAAGAACATTTTATTATCAATAAACGTGTATAACTATGAAATAATTATAAAATCATCAATACAGAAGAATAATGGTAGTATTTATATGTTAATAAATATGTAAATAAAAATTTAAAGGAGTTATTAGAATATGAAAACATAATAATGTATTAGTTACGAAGAAGACTAATTTTTTCCTCTCGGTTCAACATTATATGTGGTTAAAATTTGAATGATCTTATTGTTAATAAGATTTATGGAATAAAAAATTTATCATTAAATAATAAGAATACAATCATAATTTTTTTTAAAATTAAATACCTTACAATAATTATACATTTAATGTGGTGGTGAAACATAAAACATGATGTTCCTGGAGGTGGTAGTCTTCCAATACCACAAGTGATGTTTTCATTTCAAAAAGGATGCGAAGACGATACATAATGGTTGTTATATAAATATAATAACAATTACTTATTATAATTATACATTTTTAATTACATTAGTATGGATATAATTGCATTAAATGGTGGACGATGAGAAATAAGGGAAGATAAATTTTGGGAGCAAGGGAATAATCACAAGGAGAGTTAGAATTATCTCTTAAAGGATTGATTGAAAATGGGGATTTCAATGTAATTATTGTAACAAAGGAATGAAAGTGTAAAATTTGGTTATTTTATGGGTACAATGTGAATTTTTTATATGTGAATTTTTAATTATAAATTATTTTTGATGTTGGTATAAGAGATCTTATTTTATAGGTGAAAAAGGGAATTCTCAAAGGAATTGAAATTTATTGGACATTTAAAGATGGATTAAAATGAGATATTAAGGGCCACATAAGGAATAGTTTTTGATATATATGGATTTGAATTTAATTCATTAATTATTTCTTTTAAAAGATATATATTTCATGTTAATTTTGAATATTTTGAGCTTATTTACGTTAGCCATGTTTTACCTTTAGTCACCTCGATTAATTTTTTCTCAATTGTAACTATTATTTTGATAAACTTATAATATAAAAACTCATACCAAATATGTAAGTGATTATTCAAAATTTTTAATTCATTTAATCTAATTAAATTTATAAATATTATAGTTTATAATTTCAAATAATAATTTTAGGTGTTGAAAAAAAATCATGTACAATTTTTTTACATTAAAGGTTTTGATTCGTATTTCCATTCAATTCAAAATTGTATAAGGGTTCTCATATTTATATATAGGTTAAAAAATATGATTTAATTAATCAAAAAGAAATCAATAAAATTCATTAGGTAAAGAATACACAAATTTTAAAAAAAATCATGGAAAAATAATTTCCTTACCATGGTAATTAATATTTACATTGCTAAGTTATTTTAATGTAATTAAATAAAATGAATATACTAATAATATTTTATATTATCATTTAAAATAACATTAGAAGACAAACTTTTAAGAGTTTCTAAAAATTATCTTTAATAATTGTGCTCGTAGTCCATAACATTATGTTTTTTAAAATCATTTTTTTAAAAATAAATGGAATTTATTCATATTCCATGAAAAGTGAAAATTTTTTGATGAAGATTAATTGATTTATTTTTCATTAAATTAATATATTAGGATTTATCCAACAGTGATCAATGGGTTTAAATATAGATAATATATAAGAAATTATAAATAATTTGAGAAAAATTATTATGTAAAAAATGATTTTATTTATAACTCTATAATGATGATTACATGTTTAAAAAAGTTGAATTTTTTATAATACATTGGTAATGAAATTTTTTTTATAAATTAATAAATTAGTTCATATTAAAATAATATTGTTAATACATAACACATAAATATATATTTTCCATAATAAAATATATTTATTAAATATTATATTTCTATTTCAATATATTCATATAATTTTAAAAGAATAAATATACTTATTAGATATATTCACACAAAAATACTATATGTCCTTTGACTAAATTTCTAATGACTATATAAATAATGACCAGATTTCAATCCAATATATGAAATAAATAATTCATACTATTTTATTATCTCTCCACTGGTAAATTATATTTAAAATTTTCCTCCTTACATATATTATTTCATTCATGGTGATGATATTCATAAAGAACATTAAATACAATGATTTTAAGTTAGCTTAATTTTTCTTTATTCTGGGTTTTATTCACCTAAAAAAATTTAGAATTATATTTTATTTTGAATTATCATAATACCTTGATATTTTTCGTGCAATGTGATATTTTTATCCAAATAAAATGATTCATGTTTATTTTTGGTTTCAAGTAGTGTGAGAAAAAAATCAAAAAAGTATTATTTGAAGGTAAATTAATATTAAAATTTTGAGGGGCTACAAGATCGACCATTTATAAAAACATATGATTACTCCCACTATACTATTGGGGTGGTAAATTCACAATACATAGATCAAACCTATTTATTCATTATATATTTTTATCATAGTCTATAACCTAAAAAGTAATATAAAGCACAATGAGAATAGAATTATTTTCCATAGTGTTATATTTAAAAAACTTTTTTTAATATCAGATCTGATCTAATGTGGAGGGATTCTCAAAAAATTATGCAATTAAATATCCTTTAAAGAAATCCTCAAACTAATCAATGAATTATTAGATAATTTATAATACTTCAAGGATTTTATATCAATATTTTGGAAAAAGTGGAGAATAAAATTTTGTTTCTTACCATAAGATCATCATCACAATTCACCTCAACATATGATCATTGGAGAAGTAATTTTTTTAAACCTTCCCCAATGATCTCTTTTACATTTTCCAAGACACTATCTCGTTGTTTTCTATGTTAGTGAAATTTTTTCATCCTTATTGGAATAATATAAATTTAATTAACAACAACTATATGGTATATATATCATGAAGTAAAATATTATGAATTTCATTCATTGAGAGTTTAGTTATTATTATCTATGGTATTTTTTCATTGATATTATCCATAGATACACTTAATGATCAATTTATATATTTAATTCCAGTTTTTCAGTTATTTATCTTATATAATTATTATTCGTTAGCTAATAACGATAGCTTCCAATGAACATAACACTTAATGAACATTATTTTACCCCTTATTTTTACTCTCCTTAGGATATGAATAATAATTCTTTGAATGAGGTCAAATATGTAGAAGGTTTTCAATTATAATATTTTTTATTTTATCCTCAATGTAAAATGAGTGGCATTTATGTATCTTGTTCTCTACGACTAAAAAAATTAGTTATTCAGGATTTAAACCCTAAGTATTCACACTGATGTAATATAGTAGAAATTAACTATTGATTACTAATGTTAGGGTTCTTATAGTTGGTATTAGAGTATGTTTAGTGAAAATATTGGGGACTATATTTAATAAAAAATATATTAGAGAACATAACTCTATAATAAATATTAAGGACATGTCAAATTTTTGAATAATAACCTAAATTTTTGGTAAGGTGGATATTATATTATTTTTCCTAGTAATATTTTCTATCTAGATATTAAAAGTGGCCATGGTTCTGGATATGTTTTACCTAGGTTTGATAACTCTTAATAAGGTGCATTGGTATTTCAATGGATTGTCACATGGTGGATGATAATGGTCCCTACTGTGCACAGGGATTGACACTCTCAAGTGATTTGGATAAGGTAATTCAAATTTTATTCAAAAACCATTAAAAAAATTTGAAAATATTTTTAGTGTTTAGATATATTCTCAATGTAACCATGTTTATGATTACATGATTAATGATGCATAATTTTTGAGTAATGTAATGTTTTACACCATATTATAAATTATAAATTATAATTCACATTGAATGTGTAATTAGATAATCTAGTATATGTCATCGTTTAGAAAATGTTCCTGGAAGAAATAACTGTATCAATAATGATGGTCAATATCGAAATTTATCTACTATGAAAGCCATTATATATAATATTTTATCTAAGAATATGATATCTATTTTTTAGGAAAACTATTCCCATTATAACAAATAAATATAAAAAAATGGAGCCAAAATTTGTTCCACAATGTGATTATACAATGTTAGAAAATTTCACCAGATATAATCCCCATATTATTTATTGGGACTACTAATCCTGTGGTAGATTAAATATGGATTATGTCCCTTCAATAGATATTCCTATAAATTCGATATGATTAATAGGAAATTTTTATACTATAATTATAATGCCTCAAGCACGATGTGGATAAATAATGGACATTTATAAACAATACTATGGTGAAAAGGAAATAATACACATAGAATTGAGATATTTTAAAGAAAATTTTGTTGAAAAATATTCCCTATATGAGAAACAAATTCAAATTAATAGAAAGTTCCTGATCTTAATTAAGAAGGAAAAACAAACTATTTTGGTGTACGATGCCTCTTTTTTATGATATTCCATGAGTTCTATGGAATAAATATTCCCTATGGAATAAAAGAACAACCATTTCTTGAAGGTATGAAGACATTTCTTATAAGGGAATATATTTCTCAATAATTTACATCATATGATGAAATAGTTTTATGTAGCCTCAAAATAAAGATTTATTTTATTGAACCTTTATATTCATAGGTAATAAATAGACTTATTAGTCTTATTTGGACTATAAAAATGGGAATACATTCAATAATGTTAAAAAAAAGATTTAATTTCCATCATGTGAAAATAATGGGAAGAAATATCCTAGAAAATGTTTCAAGGGAATTAGAGTTTTTTATATGTGATAAAATATGGTTTATCTCGCTAATGAAATAATGTGGAAGAAAAAAGTAAATTATTTCCATTGATTCAACTATAATTAAATGGGGATTTATTCACACAGTTTCATAAGTGATAAGGGAACATACCAATGATGATTCAAAGGGGATAAGGTGAAATTTATGTGGTCACTATATCTAATGTGTATGTACTAAATGATGGGATAACAGATATATTAGTCATAACCTCATATTTTTCCAATGAGTTATTTTAGTTTGGATCATCGAAGTCTTTTATAACATCATTGTTTTCCCAAAAAATAGATATTTTACCATAAACATAATAACATATCATTCAATCAATTAACATTGTGGAAATCTCACTATATTAAGGATGTAAAAGATAGTTCCCATTATGACAGAGAAACATGCTGTATTTTCTATCTTTATAATCGTACATATTGTATAATTTGATATAATCCTTGGTATAGACCAGATTTCATAATTTTATTCAAAACGTTATTACACAGATAAATAAATTTTGATTCATTATGAATAGTTTGAATTCCATATATTTAGACCATATATCTTATCATCATGTTCATGTCAAGATTCACCCGTATTTTCTCTTCTAAAAATACCCAACCTAGATCACTGTAATCACTAAGAGTGGGGGGGATAAATCAATGATAATTTTTTTCATTTATGTTATCTTTCCCAGATAATAACCTCCACCTCTTGTTAAGGATTTATCACATTAATGAAAAAAACATTCAAACATCTATAGGAACACTAGTATTTACAAGGTTGATTCATATCTCAATAATAGTAGTTGGTACATGTTGTGGATTGGGAATAATTTATTACAAAAAAAATCACTATAAAAAACACTTTTTGAGGATTCAATAATTAGGAAATACCTTTAAACTTGTGTATAACTATAATAAATATAATAGTTTATATTCATATTGTGGCATGAAATATGAAAATAAGAGGTTGTAAATAGTTTAGAAACCTCACCCATAGGTTCATAACATGTCACTATAATACTTCAACAAATATCACATTTTTCATTATTCAAAAACAATTTTTTAACTTACCTTTCCAGTAGAAGAAAGTGATAAATTATGTGGATGACATATAAAAATAAGTTTAATCCCCCGATATGATTCCCTATTATGATTCATCAATTCACAAAGAAGTCAGACTAGTCTTTCTATAGAAAATAAGAACCCCTACTCTTTCCTTCTTGTTTATCTTTTAGAAATTGTTAGTCCGACTACTTGGTCTGATCTGATTAAGCCTAGTCAACACCTCCCTGAACACATATTATGTAAAACAAATTCCTTAAGATATTATTTTTAGATACTAATTACAAAACAAAACCCCATTTCTCTTCCTCTCACACATTTGAATAGTTTCATCATATGTTGTTCTATATCCCCTTTATTTAGGTGCACCAAAAACTAAAATGGAAAGAACATGAAATTGTTTCCTCCCTAATGAAATTCACATATTATAATTAATTTTAAAATTAAATATTCATTTGACCATATCTCAAGGATTATGGACTCTTATATATTATTATCTAATCTTCTTGAATTCACCATAATATCTTTCTTCACAATCAATTTTGAACAAGAACTTATCCTGTGACTAGTCCATAATTTGATTGTCTAAAACATTATAAACTGAAGATATCTCTCTTGTCACAATTAAGAACTATTAAAAAAATTATTTCTTACATTTATGATCCAAACCAACTTATATCTTTTCATAAACATCATTGAACCTTTTAAATACCTTAAAACCCTTCAATAATAGTCTGGTGGAAACTTCAATATGTTTCCCATTTTCATCATTTTCTAAAAATCCCCTTTGATCAATGAAATTTCATTTGATGAAACTCAGAATATGATTGATTTTCAATTTCATTGAATTTTTATAGAATATTGAACCAATAGAAACTATTCCAAAAAATTATTTTAGAAAAAAAATTTAATTATCACTCTAATGATTCTAGAAGAAGGCAAATGGTTGACAATATTGTATCATTTTGTATAATTTATCGATCTCTAGTGAAAATTCTATGGATTATCCTCTAGATCTCTCCTTATTTATTGGTGTCGGAAACTATTCTCATTCCCAATAAAAAAACTAGTTCATCTGAAACAATGTGTGTAGTCTAATGCTATTCCTTTGATGGAACTCTACATCTAATTCCTTATTACAAAAAAAACACTCATTTGAAAAATTAGGGGATGCAACATTTTAGATGAATTGGTTAATTAAATAGACTTTTCCATAAAATGGATCAACTGATCAAAAATTTATAAAAAAGTATTACTTTATTAAATTCAAACACCCATTATTAAAATAACTTCTATATCCAATACAACCCAAACTGATCACTTGTATCCTATAAATTATCAACTTTCTTGAATCATGTTAAAATAAAATTTCTATTTTCATCCACAAAATATTTATTATATCAAGAAATCATCAGGATATCTTAAAACATAAATATAAAGATATCATTGTTATATTTATTTTCCCCGAACTTATTGGTGAGAAACCTTATATTCCAAAAAACATGTTCTACCCTTTATTTCACAAATATTGAGTAACAATATTATAATAAACATATGATGTTGTTAACTTTTATCATAAAAAAATCATCACAGAATTTAATTTTTCAGACATCTTTCATAACATTATGAATTTGGTACATCTTCCTACTCTATTCTAAAAAACATCATTCCCGAAATATGTGACTGAAAAAATAATCTCCCAGAAAACCTCTCTAGAATAGAAAACTTCACATGACGGAATTTAAAAATAATTATTCATAGAATCTTCTAATTATGATACTCCCTTTATCCAATTACCAAAAGTTAAAATGTATTGTGATTTGTCATAAAAAATAGAAAACATTCAAATCAAATCTTCTTCCAGGATCTAAAAACCATCTCCAAAGAACTTAGTCCCATCAATCTCCCCCTTTGGATTTTTTTTCACCCAAGATTCATAAATCATCGAAAAAATGTATACTCAAGATATAGATCACTAATGAACATGTTAAATCCTACAATAGAGATGTCATTATTGGAAACATGAATCATTGAAAAACAAAACCATGCGATCTAAAAGCAATGACATAAAAATATTCTTCATGAACATAAAAATTTATATATCTTCACAACATGTCAACATTATTTTTTCCCAACATATAAAAATTTATATAAACAATTTTCCAATAATAACAACAAAGAAATACAAAAAATGAAAACATATTAACACATTGATCTGAAAATTTACAACTTTTATCCCCACCCCCTCAATACTTGATTCCTTAAAAGGTTAAGTACATACCGATGGATAGATTTATGAAACATCATTTTTATACCCATTGAAAACACTAAGAGTGGGAATAGAAGCACATAACACAAACTTGAATTGAAATAGGTTGGACTCCCACATTCCGACATAGTTTTTAAAATTTTTCCTTCGATTACGATTTTATGAAAGTATCATAAAATTTTTCCACTGTAGAAATATATTCCAAATTTTGTTCATTATGATACAATTTCTCATTGACGAAGTGATATTTGTCATCAGTATAATTTTAATGATAATGTTTCGCTAGATTTATATTGTGATTTATATCTCTTTTATTATTACTAACTATGATTAGGGAAAACATACTTCCACTAGAAAAGCATCCAATCAAGTATTTATCCACATAAGTTGTATCACAACTTGAGTTGCAGTATCATATCTAGTATCAACCAATCTAAATTTATAGAATTATGATTTTTGGTATTCAAACTCAAAAAATCTTCCACTTTAAAGAAAAATACATAATAAATATCTACTATCATCGATCAATACTGCCCAATAAACATCTGTATAACCAAACAAATCAATAATTCCTGATCTATCACATTTGATACTGAATTACATCTTACCTATGATGTATATGAGAATTAAGTTTCCTTATAAGTGGTGATATTACATTATATGACTTTGGAATCATTCACAGAGGATAAAAATATATACAATATTTGTTCTTGAATATTTCAAATATACCAAGCATCCAATCAGATTTTTGACTTCTTTAGAATCACTTTCCTTTCCTTACACATATTTTGATAATTTAGACCCCACTGAAATTGGTGTTGAAACTCGTTTCTAAGTTTCCTCGAAATATTTCATAAGAAGTTTCTTAGTATACTTTTCTAGAGATAGAAATATAAAATTATTATTTTTTTTTGTGATTTCTAATCCAAGAAAATATTTCATTTCACCAGTCATGTACATTTCAATAAACATATTCACATATTTATCAAACTTTTAATATGTTATTTCATAATTACAAGAAAATATAATGTCATCAACAATCATAATTAAAAGGAGATAAATCAGTTAATTTTCTTTAATGTAGAGAATACTCTTAACTCATCCTTTCTAAAAGTTAAAAATTATTATAAAGGAATTCAATTTAAAATACCAAGCTCTTGTGGCTAGGTGTAACCCATAAAAATATATCTTCAACTTAAACACATAACTTTTTATTGCCTAATAAAAAGCCACACATTTATTCACTAAAAACATATTCATTATGATTTGAAAAAAGATGAGTTAACCTAACATCCATCTAAAAAATTGACTTAATTTTTCAGTAATTTAAAGATATATTCAGATTGTTTCGAATAATGAAAACAATATAAAAATTGTCATAAAAATAATATCTTGAATTTTTGAGTAACCATTATGGAAAATACAAGTATTTGTATGTATCACTTCACCTTCTTCATTCAACTTGTTTCAAAAAACCCGGTTTATACTAATAAATTTTTTCTTATTTGGTTTGGTTATAGGTTTACATGTATCATTCATCTGAATCTAATATAACTCATTATTCATATCATGAAGCCTTTCCTGATGCTCAAATTCTTCATCAATATCATTTTTCTAAAAAATTCAACAAACATAAGTGTGTGTAACAAACATTGATGTTCTTCCTTTTCGAATATTTTTTTATTGATCACCAATGATGTTTTTTTCTTCAACCTATTTCTCCAGGAAAAGATGAGATGTATAATTTTATATGTCATCACCATAAGTAGCTGATTCCAATAATTCCTTTTTTATAGAATCCCCATTTCTAAATTTATTATCATGTTTCTCAGCAAAAAATATTTCATCTTACACATATTCCTTATATTCATATTTTTTTTAAAATTATTATTTCGTATTTTCAAGAAATTTGACATCAAAAGAGTATAATAGATTATTTTTTTTTCGAAAAAAATCTATACCCTCTACCATTAGTAGCATAGCCAAAAAGATATCGATCATCACCTCTTTGATCAAATTATAAAAACCCCATTAAGAGTTTCAAACATGGAATTTAATAGTAAAAAACATCATATGGAGGGATATCAAAACATGGTCTATAGAAGCACTGAAACTGAATATAAGTTGTTGTACTCATTACCTACCTCTATAATTAGTGTGAAATAACATTTTCAATTAATATAGTATATTCAATATCTACTAGATTTCTATTTTTTCATATTGATAAAACATTCTACTATTGTTTTTTTCTATTTAATTAAATTCATAAAAAATTACATGTTTTTCAAGATAACTTATTAATTATTTATTTTTTTATTCAGTTCCATTAACGGTTTGTAACTTCTTTGTAGAATATTAAAATTTCTTTTCCTCTACTCTCTTGCAACTCAATATTTTTTAGAGATTCCAATTTATGTTAAAAAATTCGTAATACATGTTATCTGAGTAAAACCATTAACTAATTAAATGAATTCATTATATATTAATGTTGATTGGTTACTCTTATGCCAAAAAATATCACAATTATTTAGTTATAGGGGATGATTTGAATGAATTTAAACATTATTGTGCATAGAGTTTCTATTATTCCATTTCTAAAAGACTGAACAATGCCAATCTCTTCCCCTTAAAATTTAAGGAATATCACAGACACTATATATATTTATTAACCTGGTAATATTTCTATGATATATATGTCCCAAACATTTATTATATAATTTATTGACTTCCATTATACTTAGAAAACAAGAATTTTGGACATCCACAAATTAAAAAATGTTTCATGTTGTATGTTTTCCTCTTGCAAAATTTTTTCCATATCCCAATATTTTCACAATATAACAATATTTTGGGAAAATAAAATTATTAAATTCACTACAATGTTTTGAAACACTTAATATATTTTTTCAACCCAACAACAAAAAATTTCCGTTTTAGATTTTAGTTTTTATTCCATAGTATTTGAAAATTAAACATATTTGATACTGAGTTATTGATCATTTCAAAACATCACTATGGATTCATTAAAATAATTAAAATTCCTAAAAGTTTAAAATATCGTATCATATATGAAGAGAAACCACTATCTAAAATATATCCACATTCCATTTTTTATCATTAATAGATGTTTCTATAACTAGGTATTTATATTTCCCTTTATCTTACAGAATATATGGCTTTTGTGAGTTGTTATAATAAAGTTGTTGTGTTTGGAAAAAACAAGAAATACTTGTGAAATATTTCTATACTATTCAAATATTTCACAAATAGTTTCCAGCAATTGGAAACTATTTTTAACATTCGAAATAGCTTTCTAAAATTTTCATATTTATTATGATTGAAAACCCTCAAAAATGTCTTTCTGTTTCACGTGGGATAATTGTATTATTGTTGATTGAAAAAAATATATTTTATAAATGGAAAAATCTACCATAATACCATTAGTATCTATAGAAATAATATTTTCCAATATAACTTTAATATATCATGGAGTTATAAAGTTATCTTATAAAACTTTATTACCTTCCACATATGAACATTATTGAGCCAAAAACATTCTGTCATCACTTGTAATATGCTTATTTAATTCATATTTCTTCCCAAAATTAATGGAATCATTTTTGGTGGAAACATTTCATCCAAACATATAACTTTTATATACTTCTAAATTTTAATTTTCTTTTATTTTGGATACATAAAAAATTTTCTCAACTTTATTCTTCTTAGGGACTTAATTATTAATATTATCAACCATTAATGATTAAATTTATTGATATTTCTCCAGTCCCCACATATCAAAACATTCACCAATTTTAGAGATGTATTTTTTTGAAACACGTACCCCCTTACTCATATTTATAGAAATGTTTTTGATTTATTTCTAAATCTTCATTCATCAGATATATCTTTATTTCAATCTATTCTGTATGATTCATTTCTTTTTGAAGATATTTCATGAAATAGTAAATCTATTTGAGTACCATAGATTTCTATTTGTGAAAATAATCTTGAAAATTTTATGTTGACATTTTTTTTCATCTTCTTGATATCTCTTTCATGCATAACGAACATTCAAATACATTCATTAAACTCATTTTTTAGAGAAAATTCTTACTATTTCATATCTTTGTTATAAACCCAAGTTTGATGACCATAAAATTATTAATCATTTAATTTTTCAATAAATATGTTTTCTATAAAACCTTTAATGACATTTTAGCTTCAAATTCACAATCACTATCTTTATCATCTATAGGAAAAAAACATATCATTTTGAATTTGGAGCAATTTTTTTATTTTACATTGTAATATGATATTGATTTTCAATAATTTTCTTCTATGATACTCTTGAATTTATATTATCTTCATCACATTCTTCTTAATATTATATTTGTGGGAACTTTTTATCAATATTCCAAATAGTTCTATAGCTAAAACATCTTAGTTGTAGATTAACATTGTACTTTCATGTACCTCTTTTCAAAATTCAGAAAATAAGGTCAAGAATTCATCCAAACTGTTAATAACCTCATCTTCAGTGTCAGTGTCAATAAATTCTTCATATTTTATAATCTTCTTCTATTTTCCTTGCATGGAATATTTGAAGGGAAGTTCTCTAACAAATGTTTCATTCCTTTTCATAACATTGTGACATCTCATTTCATATATAATTATATGGAATTAATTGTCATCCAAATGTATAGTGATCATCGTAGGACATTTAGGTAGGTGGTTTGTGCCTTTTATTGATTTTATTTGGATTATATTTTCTTAAAGTGAAGAATACTCATTTTTAGGGTGTTGTGTGTTTTGAGATTTAACCCTATATAATACCTGCTATGGTTGATTGATTGATAAAGGGTTACTGCTTATCCATGAGTTTTTATACCTTGATTATGGGTGTGTTTCCCTTGTTTGATTAATTATGTGCACGTAGTCTAGAATTCCTGTTAGGATTTCTTGATTTCCATTCCATTATTTTTAATATGGAGATGATGTTTATCTAAGATGTATGTGATTTGCATTGTGAATGTTTGGAAAAGGGGAATTTGACTTCGAGAGCTTCCTGAAGTTGGCTCATTTATGTATAAATTGTTTTTATGTTGACCAAGATATATTGACTGTGATATCTATCGGGTTGTCATAGACCAAAGGGGTTAGACCGGAAGAGACACCTAGAGGATGGTTATTGGATGAATGTTGGACACTACGGAATTGAATGTGAGAGCTGTGAGGTGGTAATTATAGATAATTGTTGCTATGCAGACTAAGGGGGTATTGACCATGAGAGCTTCCCAAGTGGTTGTTCGTAAAGAATTACCACTATGTGGTACCAAAGTGGTTATACAGTGTGAAAATTCCCATAGGGTCATTATTTATTGAATTGATGATATGTCAACCCTGATGGGTTACACTGTGAGAACTATCCTAGAGTGTGATTTTAAATGATTGAATAATTATGATATGTCTACTAAGACAAAGCACAAGATCGGACTCAGTTTTACTAGATTTTTTAGATAGTGTTATTATACATCTATTTACTATTACAAATAGGATATAGAGCTTAGTCTAATTTACCTGGATTTCATTATTCAATGCTTTGAATAATTAATAAATGTAAATTAATGTAATTGAAAACTATAGGATTGTTTACTGTTGAGTACATCCTAGTATATCGCTAATTTTCTATATATTACCTACTATATATATTCATGGGATGTAAGGTAAAGACCATTTGGTTTTTACCTACTGGGACTCATATCACACCCTGTTTGGGTCATTCTTTTCTTAAAAAATAGATTATACAGTTGTAGGTATAGACATGGGTAGTCACCCATCTTCATCAGTAACTTGATTTCTGTTATAGTTGGAGAGCATGTTTCCAAGATGAGGCCTAAGAAGCTATTGAATTTTACTTTTGTTATATAATTTGGTTTCATTATTATATTTCTTGCATTGTGACTTGTTTGGATGCAATTATGTACACATGTGACATGCATCATTTATATGGGCTGAAGTTGTTATATTATTATCAGTCTTCCGCTGTTTACTTTTGTGATATGGTATTACTGCTTATGCTATAATTTTTTATTTATATTGCACTATTTGTACGCTTCCAAAGAGTTAATACTTTCTCCATTATCACACCTTGAACATTGTTGTTAGTCGGAAGCCTCCAGAGTTTGGGGAAACACACTTGAGGTCATGTGACCAACTGGGTTCAGGGAACCCTTAGGAGGAAACTATAATTGGGACTATAAAAATTGGTATCAAAGGGGTTATTTTTCTAATTTTACTTAATATTTTGATCCTATAGATAGGGATAGTAATAAATAAGTAGTTGTTAATAAGTTTTGTCCAGGAGTAGCTAAACCGTGTATAGGGAAAATCCAAGTTACCTCGAATATTGAAATTTCCTTTTGGGTTTTTGAATTGTTACAGATGATTTGATTTCACAGTTGTGTGATACACATGTATTGTTATGTTATGACTTATTTCATTTAGGTTCTATTTCTATTGAAACCTAATGAGAGAAGGGTATGCTATCTCATGCATCATATAAGCACTTTCTAGAGATCACATGTCATGCATTTTTGTCATGCCATTTAGGGTTTATTTCTGATTGCATGTTGTTTTGATAGAAGTTGTGCTGGATTTGTAGGATATTGTGATAAAATACCTTCTATTTTGATATGGTATTGGATATGTAATGTTTTATTTGGATGGATTCTAATCATTGGTCCCTGAGGTGTTATGGTCCCTCTTAGATAAGAATTTGGTGGATCATGTTTGAACTTTAATGAAAGTTTTTCATGTTATTGTGTGAAATAAGATTCCAAACTTTTATTCACAGGGTGTATGGGCCCCCAAAGATCAAAATTTGTCATGCATTGGAATTTGATTTATTCTCTTCAGGGCGTTAGTAATGTTTCAAAGTCATACTATCCAGAAACCCAGACAACATGGCATGTGATGTTATAAACACACGCCTTATGTTCTTCTGTTCTAGAAGAATCAACTTTTCATAAGTACACACCATTTACCATATGTACATGCTGTGTAATCTTTAACCATGTGACATGAATATATGAGTAGATTCATGGGGTTGGGATATATTTAAGTTTTAAAAACTGTGTCTCTTTTATGTATGTCGTGTAGTTATCAATCATGTATCCAAACGTGTGACCAACAACACAGGTGGATGGTACATAATTGGTACACGTCATATATGGGGTGAAAACTCTATGCATTTTTACCCAAGAGTGTCCAATGTTGTCTTAGCTATTTAAAAGGACATATATATGAGGGAAAATTCAAGTACACACCCTTTCATAGGATGAACATCCCATGTGTTTGGGGTATTACATGACCTGGTTGGTAGATGTAGACACCCATGTTAAAACTTAATGGAGACATACTATGTTGTAGTTATACATTCCATGTAACTCTGTTTTGTAATTCATGAATTATTTCCTTCTCTTGTTCCATTCTTGCACTTCTACCTATTAGTCCTTAATAATCTTGACCTGAGGTGTGCTCTTGACCTTGCAGAGTCATGCCGCAGAGACATCCTCTGGTTGTACGCCAGGTATAGGGCGATGATCAGACACTAAAAATTGTAGATCATGGACTACAAGAAGATCCCACCATCATTCCAATATTGGATCCATATTTTATAATGAAATAAGGATATGATACATAGTTTTGTGAAGGCTTTTTGAGGATGTTACAGACCTTTCAGGGAGCACCTCATCCTACCCCATCTCTAGGAGATCTGACATCGGTGTTCCAGCAGTACCATCCTCATAATTGTTTTCGGGATTGGGGACCAAAAACTAAAGAGTCATGGTTGGAGACCATGATTATAATCTTTGAGCACCTGGAGAAGAATCTGGAGAGGAGGGTGAGTCTTACGATGTACATGATACCTGATTACGCCATGATATGGTGGGATGTAATCTCACAGTTAGGATGCCATTGGGGTATGGCGTGGGAAGAGTTTCAGAGGACCCTCTATGACTACTTCTACCCCAAGTCATTGAGGGCTAATTGAGCCTGAGAGTTCATGCATTTGTAGTAGGGCACTCTTTCAGTGATGGATTACTCTTCTCCTTTTATAGAGCTTTGGTGCTTCACACCTATTTTGGGAGGTGACGAGCTATCACTGGGTAGGTGGTTTGAGGCTGGTATTAGGCATGAAATTTCATCATAGGTGAATTTTTTTAGGCTGACTTTGGTGACAACTATAGTACACCAACCGCTGATTGCTGAATGCAATATGGGCGAGTTAGGAGCTACGAGCTAGGGCGGTTCAGCATTCAAGGCTAGTAATCCTTTTAAACAAACCAGGATGTGCTGCAAGAATCTTTCACATGATGCTTCTTCAGGTAGCTAGGTGGAATGCTAAAAGTGATGGAGGTGTGGGAATATGAGGCCACATTTCACGAATGACCCAGTCGAGTGTCATTCCTGCGGTAATATGGGCTATCTTCAGTGTTTTTTCCAGTTTTTCTTACCAAAAAATAGTGAAAGGGTTTTTTTATGAATCCATATTTCATAGAAGAACAACCAATTTCTCAACAGTCGAGAACTAGGGTTCATCGAGCTATGCCGGCTGAGAAGGTAATCATGGTCATGGTAGTCAGGATATAGGTTTCTAGAATTAGTAGGGTGGATCAGCTCAGGGTAGTCAGGACGTGTCATAGGCCCGTGGTACAGGTCATAAATTTCCAGTGTAGTAGACCAAGCAGTAGCAGGATCCTGGAAAATCTATTGTTAGAGGTACAATTCTAGTTGCCTCAGTTTTAGCTTCTGATATTTTCTATACATGGACTTCCCATAGTTTTATATATTTTTTCATTGTGGAGATCCTTTTGGTCTACATATTTACTTCTGATGTTATCGTTATGCTAGAAACTCCGTTGGTGGTTAGGATGAATACTTTACGTTAGCTTAAATAGTTCCCTCTTGATGTAGGTTGGTGTCATTTATTATGGGACCTATATGTCTTAGATATAACAGGATTTTATTTCATTATAAGAATTTAAAGGTTTGTGTCCTTTTTGGCCTTTATTGACAGCTATCATGAAAGGGTGAGTTTCATGTCACCATATTGAGGGTATTTTCTACACAAGGGAAAATGGGATGTTCAAGTGAGAAAAGTGGAGATCGAGCATCATGGGTTAGGGGGAATTACAACCCAGATTTCTAGTTTATATCTAGATTACTAGGGGACATCTCAGATAGATTTTCATCTAGTAGTGGATCATTTCGGAGATGTCTTTGTAGAATAATTTTTAGGGTTACTTCTGGAGTGTGTGGTTGATTTTTCAATTGAGCTTATGTTAGGAGTGACACCAGTGTACATTACTCCTTATAGGATGGCTACACCAGAGTTATAGGAGCTCTAGAAGTAGTTAGAGGAGTTTCAGGAAAAGGTTTCATCTGACCCAGTACTTATCCTTGGTGGTTGCATGTCATTTTCACGATGAATGTGGATGGTACCCTCATACTTTTTGTGGATTATCAGAAGCTGTACCAGTTGATGATCAAGAATCGATATCCCTTACCAAGGATCAATGATCTCATTGGTCATATTTGAGGATCCTGGGTTTTTTCAATGATTGACTTGTGACCAGGTTATCCTCATTTTTACATTTTACCATCCTATATACCTCTTATAGCTTTTGAGAGAAGGTATGGTCTATATGATTATTTGGATTTGTCTTTCAGTCTCACAAATGTGCCAGCAATTTTTAGGGCACTAATGAACCAAGTATTATATCCTTACTTGAATTATTTTTTGGTAGTCTTTGTCGATGATATCCTGGTGTACTCTCACACTCAATACGATAATGCCACCCATCTTGAGATATCATTGAGTACACTACAAGAGCATTAGTTATATTTCAAGCTCTCAAAGAACCAATTTTGGATGGACTAGGTTTACTTCTTAGGCTATTTATCTCTGAGATAAGAGCACTAGTAGAACCATATAATGTGAGAGTATTAGTTTCTTAGGAGAATTCGAAGAACATCATTGAGTTACATATATATCAAGGGATGGTGGGTTACTACGAGCATTTTATACATGATTTTTCATGCTTAGAAGTGCCACAAACGGGCCTGAATAAGAAGGGTGAAATGTACTTGTGGATAGATTATTGTGATTCAGCCTTTCAAGAGATAATAGGGAGATTGACTTCATCACAGACACTGGTTTTTCCAAATTCAGGTAAGAGCTACTCTATCTACTATGATGCATCAGGTATCTGGCTGAGAGTAGTGTATATGTAGAGGTAATAAGTCATTGCATACAGGTCTCAAAAGTGGATGCCACATGAAAGGAATTACCCTACACACAATATCATGTTTTCTACAGTTGTGCATGCTTTGTTTTTTGAAGACATTGTCTTTTGGGGAAGCATTTTGTGGTGTACAATGACCAAAAAATCCTCAAGTATATCTTTAATGAGCATGATTTGAATTTGATACATCGAAGGTTGGTTGTGCAGCTTCAGTATTTTAAATTTGAACTTTCCTACATCACTAAAAAAAATGAATTGGATGATGAGTTTAGTAGGAGGGCTCAGATATAGGTAGTTTAGGAGGCCAATAGTGGTTATAAGATTATGGTTATGTTATCTAAGATGCATTTAGTGGTTTATGGTAGACATGGGTAGATGTTTTTTTCTTCTATATCTATTACCTCTACTCTTATGGATTGAGTGCGAATGGGATAACTATCATATTATGAAGGCCTTCTATTATGAGATAGTGTTTTAGGAGAGGACCCTACTCCTGGAAGAACCATTGGTGAGGATGAAGTTTTTCATTTTCACGGATTCGTATGGGTTTCAGAAGACATACATGAGTAGTTAATGTGATTTTTTCATTCCTTAGTTTAGGAAGTTCATCCTAGTGTCACCAAGATGCATCGATATCTAAATCGTCAGAATTGGTGGACAGGTATGAAGAGAGATGTATCTAGTTTTGTTATGAATTGTTCCACCTATTAGTAGGTGAAGGTAGATCATTAGTGACAATAGGGTCATTTATATAAGTTACACATTCCCATGTAAAAGTGTAATGATGACGCAATGCATTTCTTGATGGTTTTAGAAAGGTCACCTTGAGGTAATGATATGGGCTGTGTTATTGTTGATAGAATCACGAAGGTTGCAAATTTATTGACGATCAAGGAATCCATCAGTGTTGATGAGCTTGGAATGTTGTACATCTAAGAGATTGTATGACTGTATGGGGCTCCTCAATCTATCGTTTCATACTAGGAAACCTAGTTTACATCTTGGGTCTAGAAGGGACTATAGAGGGCATTGGGTACACATATAATTATGAGTATAGCTTACCATTCCAAGACGAATGGCCAGTCCGAACACAGAATTTAGGTTTTGGAGAACATGCTTCGAGCATGCATAATCGATTTGAGGTGATCATAGGAGAAACACATGCCCTTAGTGGATTTTTCCTACAATAGAGGGATTTGTACAATAGGCCATGTCGATGACCAATATGTTGGATGAAGGTAGGATATGCAGCTATGATGGGACTATTTCTTATCATGGAGACCACTGAGCATGAGGAGTTGATTCTGAAGAGGATGGTTACTGAACTATCTTGAAAAAAATATTATGTTGATCGATGGAGATGAACTCTAAAGTTTGAGGTCGATGAGCAGGTTTTCTTATGTGTCACATTGAGTTTGGGACACGAGATGAATAAGTGATAGGGGAAGCTTTCACCAAGATATGTTGGTCTGTTTGAGGTTTTGGAGAGAGTTGGGTTTATTTCCAATCAGTTGCAGCTACCTCATAGGTACTGGGATATAGATGAAGTCTTTTGTGCTTCATATCTATGCCGTTACCTTCCAGACCCATCTCATGTTTTTTCACCTGATGAGGTTGATTTATAGGTGGATGTATCTTTCAAGGATCACCCTATTAGTATTTTCGATCGTACTATAAAGGTTATCCATGTCCAGTCTGTTCCTCTATAATGGGTGCTATAGAACCACATGCGAGTACAAGACGAGACTTGAGAGAGGGATGAAGATGTACAAATATAGTGGTAACAATTGTTTCATGTTTCTTTTTCACCACCATTAGAAGGGAAATTCTAGGATGAATTTATTTAAGGGGGATATTTTATGAACCTAGTTCATCATTTCTTGTATGGATCTGGATTTTAGCTATTTTGGGGAGAAATGACGAAATTGAAATTTTATAAGTACACGCCATGTACTTTTATATATACTCTGCGTACCCGGTTTTGGCATAAAGATAGTGTAACAATATATTCTCCTAGTTTGGGTCATTCATTCCCTAAAAAAATAGGGACAAAAATATTATTCAATGAATTTAAATTCTTCATTCTCAGAGATGGATCTTTCAAAAGGAAAATATGTTATGATACCGATTATTGTTCCCAAATAGGATCGAGACCATTGGGATTGGGGGGGGGGGGGTTAATTACTCGTTCCATTTACTTTTATAAGAATGTTTCATAACTCCTTAATAATAACTTTATTATCCTTTGAATGTATATTATGTTAAAATTCATGAAAATGTAACTTAAAAACTCACCATTTGTATACAAAAAATATAACAATGGAGAAACACATCATATTCACACGGTTTGGTACAAAGGATTATTCATTTTCATGTTTTATATTCCCAGAATAATGGATTCTTTCACTAAATCCTTTCCAAAATACAAAGTCACAAGTAATTAAAAAAATAAAAATCCAGTAGAAATTTCCCTTCTATAGTTAGTTATACACCAACCTATCCTTTTCATTATCAAATTCCCATAAACACTCCTTTTATGAAACTATTAAGTATCCAAAATCACACGCTTTAATTGTTTTCTTATCTTCTAATCCACTTCATAAAGTGTTTAAATCCTCCACAAGTAAGATGAATAAAATATTACATGCATTTAATCTTAAAGAACATCAATTATCACATTAAATAACTTGTTGGTCTTGAAGATTATTATAGAAACATTGTCTTGAAAACCTCCCCAATAATGTTAGTTAGATCTTATTCATCTTGGTAACCTTTGTCTGATGATCTCCATATTATTGGACTTGTTCTGAGTATCCGCATTCTCTACCTTCATGAATTAATTTGGAACAAAATTTGAAGATTTCAATTCCCCCATATGATAGAACATGGTTCGATGAAACTTTCTTTGATGGTTGTCACTTCTACAAGATTACTCCAATGGATTTAATCTGATGAATCCATGTATGTCAGACCTTTCTTTGATGATCGGATTGAATCTCACTACGACAGAATCATTCCTATGTAACATTATTAGAATCAAACCAAACAAAACGGTGATTGGAAACCCAATACCTAAAAAATTTCAGAGATCTGGAAGCATGCTAACAATTAAATATTTTTCTTTATTTAAAAATGTTATGTGCTCTACTTTAAAAGGAAACCCATAATGACAATGGTGGGAAAAACCAATTTCACTTCAATATAAACAAAAATTTAAAATATATAATTTATCACTCCTTTAGCTATTCACATTTTAGTTCCTCAAATCTTAATAAAAGTTATGGGAGTTTCTCGAATCTTTTCAAAACATCAAACTTCCTCATGTGTACAAACAATATTCAATATTTATCTTCAAGACGATTCTACATTACAATTATTCATTATTATAAATTCATACAAGATATTTTTCGTTACACTTCCCTATATAAAATTATCAAATATGGAAACCAGATGACATCCCATTATGATTCCATACTAGTGAAGGCTCATCATAATGGTTTATTGTAAACACCGAAATTATTCTCCTATGAATGCTCCAAAAAAACTAATAAATGTAAGGCATTGAAAACCATTTTAAATATATTAAAAGTATTTATACATTTCATTGATTCCTCATACTAATGATCCCACATCTGATAAATTTTTCTATGTAAGCCTGCACCTAATGGATTAGTCCTTACTTTACCCAGATGAACATTGTTAGCACCATTCCAACAGGCTTTCACCTATTAATGAAAAAATAAATAATTTTTTTCTTTTTTCCTTGACCCAATTGTAATAGAACAAAGAATAACTTATTGTTTTTATTAACCTATTTTAAATAAATTTCAAACTTTCTCAAACCATTCTTCCTCCAATGTTAATATATATCTGATGTCTTAAAGATTCCAATAATTAATAAAAAAATATGTGTTAGAATCCATTACAATGGATTAGTGGCATACCATGTATAAAAGACCAGGGTCAACAGTGACTTATTTACTTTAAAAATATCTATCATTTAGCATTCTAATATAGTCACACCAATGTTTCTCGTATTGACGGTCTTCTCCTTCTTTGTCTAGTGTTCCTCACACAGATGAGAAGCCTCAAGAATACTTCACATCATATTCATCCATCATCCACAAACTCCAGATTATATCATGACTTGCTCATGACATTGAATACATTTAATATCTGAATAACATCATCAATAATATAATGGAATGTATTATATATTTCCATCCTTCCAACTACATCATTATTTCAACCAATACTCAATATATCGGGTAGCATCCGCTCCCCCTTTCCATCATAAGATTTGAATCACAATATTCTCAGTCAACTTCTGACAATTGTGAATACAAGAACTAAAAAGAATCATCAGGTTTACATTTTATTTGTAGAGATTCGTATTAACTTCATAAATATGATCAAAGTATTTATTCTAGGCTCAATATGATTGTCAGTATCTTCTGACATTCAATAAAAACCCTTATATAAATAATTGAACTCTATGAATCATGTAGATGGTATGATCCCAATCGGTGTTTCCAATTGTCAACATTGAAAATAAAATTATTTCATCCTTATTTCCATGTATTTATAAGTTAATAACAAATACAAACAATAAAATTTTTGGACAAAAAATCCATAGTCAATGGATAGATTGTGGCATAGGATAGCAAACCTATGGGGTTTGTAGGGAATAATTATGATTAATCTATGTAGAAGATTTTAATTAGGAGATCCCTCATTCTCCCACTATATTTTTACTCCAGTTCCAATAACCATATCACATGTCCCTCCTTCTATTTCCATTCATGAATGGAAATTATTATAAGCTTTTGATAGTGATAAAAAGTGAGTTCATTCATATTTATCTTATTCATAGACCATCTTTATATAACAACTATCATCCTTTCATTTATTTGAGTATTTTGGAGATGATTCCCCTACTGCATGGTAGAGATGAGGTGCCTCACCCCTTTACTCCCATATATGGTGATGATAATACTTAATATATTCACACTAACATTGATACACATATATAATTATAAGATAATATAATAGTATAAACTAAAGGAAATATTTATGTTTAAATATTAAGATAGATTTCATTAATACATAAACAGTAGAAATCACATACTTTGTATAAAAATTAAATTCTTCAAACTATATAAAAAACTAAATAATCAATATCATGAAATTAACATCCCCCTGAAATCCTTTGTATATGATACTGTTATTGACAAATTTAATGTATTACTTTTATTTATAACCATAGGAAATGGAAACATAAGAAAGGTGAGATGTTAGATTCCATGTAAATGTAGAAATTAATGATTACTATAAATATTCAAAACCGAGAATTAGATGAGCGTATAGTTGAAATTTGGATACATATGAATGTTATAGATGAAAAAATATATAATATAAATAATTTCATTTGTCTTGGAATAAGATAATTCATCATTGATTAAATCATGATCCAATAAATACGGTCTATGAGAGAATTAGGTAGACATGAGAATAAGTATCAAATTTCAAAATATTTCTAATATTTCATCAAAACCAGTTTATAAAAATGTCACTTTCATGAGTCACAGAATTTCAACCATGATTTTAAGAATACATAAATATTCTTCTGTATACCTTACTTTTTTCAGTCAAATACATATATCGATTCTTGAGGACAATGTAATTGTTCTCATGTCAATATATCACATCATATTTAAACATTTAACCATTGCATTAAAGGATAATATTGGGCCCCACACATCATTCATCCCTACTTATTTGTGCCGCCAAAAATCCATCACTCAAAATGTTACAAAGAACCCTTATAAATTAAATGGTATTCATTCATAATGTCATAAAATCCTATAGAATGAAATTTGTTTTCAAACCCTTTTCAAATTTAATCACGTAATGAAATCATTAATAATTCCATCAATAATCATAACTTTATAAACCCTAAAAAAGACATGAAAATATAAAAACATAATGAAACATTATATGTAAATACCCATAAATAAAGACTTTAAAGAACATGGTATTTAAAACTACTAGATTAATGGTATACAATTATGTCAAATAATTTGCAAAATCAATTAGTAAATAGAGTTAAGGTGGAACACTTCAATCAAATAAAGGAAATATAAATAACATTTTGGGGAAAAAATTGGAAGGAAAATAAACGTTATACACCAATAATGATTAGGAAAGGTAAAGGATGTGATGGATCATTCCACCAAATTATAAGGATACTATTAAATGAAACCCATTCTAAGAGTATTAGAAAAAATCACCATGTAAATAAGAAGAATCCATATTATTATTAGATATATTTATATAAATATTTTTTTATAAATCATGTGAAATAATATATGATTTTATAAAACCTTTTAAAATTATAATGTATGATTCATAAAAAATGAATAATATGGTTGAAGGGAATGTTCACATGAAAAACATTAAAATAGATTCATTAGAAAAATTTATTGAAACATCCCGCACATAAAATGATAAAAATATTCTTTATTTCTTTAAAAAAATTAATATAGTAGAAAATAATATAAAAAAATTATTGACTAAATAATACTTTTTTTTTCAAAAGCATCCAATGATTATAGACTTGGAAAATGGGACGTTCCCGACAGAGAAGAAGAGACTGTTTTATTTTACCTTAAAATGAACCCTTCAAGTAAAACATTAGTCAATGGGAAATGTAATTATAAATAAAAATTTAAAATATATTTAATTATTAAATTAATTTATTAATATCTTTCAAAAAGAATCATAAGATAAACAATATTGATTTTGAATAAAAGATTGAAAACTAGACCCCAACCATTTGTGGTATTTTTATATCAAAACACTTAAAAAATAAATTGTTTTAAATTTTATTTAAAATTCCATGAATTGAAGATCACTAATGATATCATATTTCAAATAGTCAATATATAGACCACAGAAATGTATAACTGTGAATAATAAGAATATTTTCTTAAGAATTTGAGATTATGTCTAAGAGACCATTAAAAGCATCATAATCTAGCAGGTATGAATCATTAGACAATGAGTTTATAAGGAAGAAGTTGAAAATCCCTGAAAAGAAGGTGTAAATAAATTATAAAAAATTTATTATATATAAAAAATCAAAAATGGAAAATAGAGATAAATATTAATGTTTGTAACTTAATGGAAGAAAATTCAGTTTGGAGAAAACCTTACAACTATTTTTCCAATTGAATGTAAGAAAAAATTATAATAAACATTATATGGATATAAAAACTCCAATAATTACATGAATATGTTCATATATATTCATTATGGAGTAACCAAACCATATATAATATTTTATGATGAATAATATGAAATTTATCTTAGGAAATTTATCTTATTTTGAGAACATCATACATTATCCCTGATTTGTGCTATGTATTCCCTTAAATTCATGTATATAATTGTTTTAAATTCTTTTCATGATCCAGTTCATATATATTACATATTATAATGTTTAAATATTATCATTATAATTTTTTTACTATATTTCTTTCACTAATGTCATTTAGTTTTGTTTGTTCAGTCAATTTTTCCAGAAAAATTTCTGTATTATAAAAATGGTCAAATGTTTTTTAATAATGGTTCATAATACCCATGTTTATATAGTTTTATTTCCATTATTATTAAATTATTAAATTATTTATATAACTCCATGGGTTTCCTAAATAGACTCCATGTATGAAAGGCAACATAAAATTTTCTTTTTTGGAGTTAAATATTACTACATAATTTTATTATTAATATAACATATAAATTTCCACTTATTATTCTTATATAACATTAACAATAATCAATATTTATTTATTATTATCTAATACAGCCATTAATTATGCTTCCATAGTAACTCATAATATAAATTTATAGCATCATTTTTTTAGTTGTTAAATTTACCAAAAATGAACATGTTATAATTTATAGATAAGTATGATTACGCTGTAATTTATTTATAATATCATTATTTAACACTATATATTAATAATTATTATTTTATTAAGATGGTGAACTCAGTTTGAAATTTTTCTATAAATAAAAAAATACTATATGTAAAAAATGAAACCAGTCACTTTCTTGGATGCCGTTGTCCCCTCTTATACACATATGAGGTTTTAATTTTATTCATAGAATAAGAGGTAGGATGAGAATGGAATATAATTTACGAATATTATGAATGATTAAAATATCAATTTATTTCTATAATAACACATTTATGACCATTGTTTTTAGGTGGTTAATAAAAATAAATCATATCATCCAGTGAGGCGTTAATTCCCACATAGGCATGACGCCATTTTAATTCTTCAATAAATTGGAAAATAGAATATAAATTTTAATTAGTTATTTATGAATAATAAATATATTTTATGTGCCATATTTTTTCCTTAATTAAATTATTAAATCATTCAATGAGATCATATTATGGAAATTGAAAGGTGTTGATTTGTAGAACAGGTTTTCCGTACATACACATTATGGACAATACTTAGCTTTTCTTAGTATAGGGAACTGATTAAATAAGGGTTGTTAATTTAACATTATATCATAGTTAAATAATAACTATGAAAATTTTACTATATTTAGGTTGTTAGAAGTTGTTTTGAAGTTAAATATTATGAAGAAATGATTATGAAATAGGTAAAAATTACATCAAGCGATTGTGTTTTCTCATATCAACATCATTGTAAATAGAGGCCTTAAGATAACTATTGATTATGAATGAATCAATTATGTCAGATAGTGTTATAGTAGGAACAAAATTTAACAGTTATTAAGAAGAAATTTATAGGTAAATTTGTAACATGAATTGGTGGAATGATCTTTTATTATAAGTGATGATGAGGATAATTTTGATTAATTGTTCAATTTCTTCAATAAATTAAAGGTACTATTAAAACGAAAATCACTCAAAAAGGGAACTTAGATAATTTGGGTGTTTTTTAGTGGATCCACTACTTATCCTTAAATTTGGGAGCATGTGTGTTACATGTTTTGGGTCATTTATTATTATTAAATCATTCTTTTATTATTTTTTAATTTTACCATAGTAATTAATTCTTAAACATTAGTAAACAATTTCAATAGAAAAAAATAATAATTTATCATTCAAAAAAATGCGATCATTATTATATAATATTTAAAATAATTTTTCGAAATTATATTTTCAACTATTTGAAATGTTAATATAAAAATACATGTACATGTCAGGAAAAAATATTTTTATGAAATAGTGTGATCTAAAGATGATTATTTTTCAAATCCATATTTATAATAATGTTCAATTATCATGTAATAAAAAGATTTATTTAAAAAAAATAAAATGTAGATTTTAATGAATAAAAAAACCTGATTTACATATTAAAATACTTAATTAAAAGAACACATTAATTTTTTAGAGAATTGAAATATTAAATTTATTTTATAAGGAGAAACATAGATTTTGTAATTTTTTAAAATATATCTTTTAAATTATTAACATTATTCTTGAAATTCATATTCTACCAATTGAGAGGTTTTATAAAATAATATTTCCTACATATATACATACGTAGTAATAAAACTATCTATTTTGCAAGAAATTTCTTTTTTACTCATCATCAAAAAACCCCTTTTAATAAAATAAAATAAAAATTTATGTAATAATTAAATTTTGATATGAGGAATTCAAAAATGAATTTTATTTTAAAAATATAAATTTTAATTTTTATAAATCTAATTTTTTATAAATTTTAATTTTTAATGAAACATTTATATATAATAAAAGATAATTTTTTAGGAAATTCCATTAAAAATATTAATTATCTTGATTATATTTCATATTAATTTATAATTTATTATATATTTTTTAATATAGAAATTAATATTCATATATTTTGTAAATAATATTTATTTAATTATTCATTTCTCGTTTTACATCATTTTTATGGGAAGAAGGTTATCATCATAATGTAAATTTAAATGGAAAAGATTGTATAGTAAAATTATGGGTGCTTCAATTCTCCCACCACTAAATAAATTTCTTCTTCAAAGTTTCTATTATTACACACAATTGAAAATTGATAAGGGTATATAAAAGATATAAGTAAATCCATATTTTTTTCTTATGTGGTGTCATACTTACTATAATGTAAAGACCTGGAATTTCTGTGGAAATTTTTTTTCTAAATACATGGGAATTTTACGAGTCTTCAAAAATTTACGGTGCTTGATTCTGAGGCCCGGAATTTCTAGGGGTGCGGGCAGCGTGCCAGCGGGGCGTGGGAAGCACGTCGGGGGCATGGGCAGCGCGCTCTGGCACTGTGGGTAGGCGGGTCGGGTGCCGTTTGGATGAAGATGTTTGGTCGGGAGCACCGGTGTGCCGCAGGGGCAGCATGGTTCGTGGAGGCCGCATGTAGCGTGACCTAATCATTGCTGCCTTCATTGCCTTGCCGTAGAATTCCACAAGAGATAAGAATCGAAGGAGAATTTTGGGCCATTTTAGGTCGTCCCGAATCCTCTGCGTTTAAGGCAATAACAATCGGCTCGCTAGTGTGAAGCACAACTACCACCATTATTCATTTTGAGAGAAATGAAGAACATGGGGAAAAGTTCATAATTTAAATAAAATCAAACTCCTACCTTTGATTCACCGGTAGACGTTCTTTGACGTCGTGGAAGGATGGACGTCAATCCATGGTAGATATTCACGTCCCATGTCGAAGGGGTCTGAAAAATAATATCAGAGAAGAAGATCGTCGCCAGTGTTGTTCGCGTTCTTCGCTTTCTTCGATGGGAGAACGGTTATTTTTAGGGAGAACGATTATTCATTAGGATATTTTTCTCCTAAGATTTCCTTTCCCCCATTCCACCAATATTATATGTGGAAATTAAAATAATAGGTTAGTTATCTTATTATTCTGTTGGCATAGAAATAGAATTGGTGATTTAATAATGAGGCTCCCCCAAATTAGTTCACGAAAGTTGGCACGAACTAATTGGGGGGGGGGGGTTGGCCCATTAACGTGGGGGAAAGGTGGAGAGGATATCCCTCATTATTGAGGGAGAGTTGAGAGGATAAGGTCTTCTCCCATTAATGAGTTGTTGGGTGGCCTCATGTGGTCTCCACCATATTTAACCACACGTGGGAGGTTGGGTTCAAGTGGGCCCCACCACCATAACCTATCATGGGAGGTAAGGGTGTGGTGGTCCCACCACCAACTCCCAAGTGGAGGTTCCAACTACCTGCACTCACATAATGACTGTGATATAATAAAGTGTGGCTAAAATTTATTTTATTATTTTTTTTAAAATCCAAAAACTAACTTTTATTCCCGACCATACACCATTGAGGTGAAAGTCTTCTTAAGCAAAAAATGGCGCTGTGAGTCCAAAGGTGCCCCCAGATTTTCGTTTCGAGTACTGGTTCAAAAGATATAAAATCCTGCTCATACGTTAACTGAACGTACCTGAAAAAATATTCAGAAAGTGATTCCAGATATACCAGGCCTCAGAATTGAGCACCGTAAATTTTCACAGACTCGCAGTACTCAACAGGAGGAGTACCTCTGCAATCTATTAGGGGGAGTGCCCGGTATTTGGTGGCAGACCCACAATGGACGGAGCACCTGATAATTGGTAGAAGACCCGCGGTAATTGAGAGGAGGAGTACCTCAACAGTCCATGGTTAGTGAGAAGTGCCTCAGTGTCATGACGAGCCCACTGTACTCGAAAGAGGAGGAGTTCTCCAATAGTTGTCGTTTCGATAATGAAAATCCTGGTTTGGTCTTAGTCAATGACCTTTGTGTTTTCCTCATGATTGAGATGAGTTACTTGATAGCTTAGGTATATGCATGGGCATATACCTAAGTAATGGCTATCTGTTGATTTCATAATTTTTGGTTTATCCTTGATAGATTTTGTGAGAACATGGGGGTATTGAGGTTCCTACTGAGTATCGTTATACTCACCCCAGCACTGGCTATGTCCGCACCTCATTGTGTTGGATGTTGACGACAAACAGCGCTGACGGAGGCCGAGAACGCCAGGATTGGACGGTACCCGGAGGATGACAATACGACGTATCAGTACACAGTGGATTTTGATAGATGTGGAGTGACGTGGAGGCCATCTATACCTACCCTTTAGGTAGGAACCCCAGAGGATGATCCAGGAGCTGCTTTCACCTTTCATCTATTTGTCCCCTTTTTAGTTGTACTTGCTTTTAGTTGTATTTGTACTTTACAATTGGGCTTGTATTCTGGCCCCCCTTTACTTCCAGTATAATTGTTATAAAACTTTTACTTAGTGTTTTCTTCCACATGTACATCAGTTGTGTGTGTTTATGATTTATAAAGGCAATTCCTTCCTAGTATTAGGGAATTCCTCCTTTGGTGCTAGTCACCAGCCCCTGGCCTATGGAAGGTGGGTTTGGGGTAGTCACGATACGAGCCCCGGGGGACAGGTCGTGACAATAACTATATGATGAATAACTCAACCTCAATATATTTCACTCTCTAAAACTATTATATTATCTATTAGTTTAAGATAAGTCTTTCATAGAACAATATATGATTATTTAGTCTGGGATATCTCATACTTTATAACCTAATTAAATAAAATATAAAGTAATTTTTATAGGTTGTAATGTGAATTTGATTGATGAATGAATAAAACTTTGTAATTTTTATGTTGTTTTGAATTATCCAACCCACTAATCATACACCAGAGTGAATATTGACTTGATGCTATAACATTATTTTATTGGGTGGTTTTTCCTTTTAACATTTTTTCCATAGATGCATCAAATTTATTGTATCTAGGTAGGGATATAATTTCTACTAAAACCATGTACTCACTACATCTCCAAGTCATTAGGATTTGGGCTTATATTTATACTTATACTAAGAATGATCCTTGGGTTTACCTAATTATCCCTCATCATAATCCCAAAAAAAATTCAATATAAATAACTATAAGGATTATCAATACCTTTCAAATAATGAAAAATATTAACCTATCGAACATTGGTGACCTTTAAAACTTCAAATTTTCTATTCAATAGATAACATACTCTCCAATAAATTTATATAAATCCAAGTGTAATACCAAATTAGGTGACAACAAACCAAAATCTCAGATCTAGTTATGAAAAAACAAAACTTTTATACATTTAATTTGATACTGAACCCTAATTACATAATAATTTAATATCTAAAAGGTTGTTTTTAGCATTAATGATTTTTTGGGTTTGGAAAGATATTTTTCTATTTGAAACCATGTTATTTATAATAAAATGAATTTTTTATATATTATTAGAAACTAATTAATAAATAATAATAAATAAAAATCTCCCGCATATACTCATCAAAATATATTTCCTAGACAAATCATTTCTTTTAATTATCCACATAAAATAGATAAATGGAAACAAAATATTAGGGAGTTATTAAAAGCATAGTAAGGGTTAAACTAAATGATAAAAATTAAATATCACAGTTTATCATAAGATGAGAATATTTTTATAATCAAGACACATAATAATATTATATCAAAAAAATGAAGAGATAAAAAATATGGGAATAATTCATGGCATAAAAAAATCAATGAATAAAAAGGGTGTGGAAACATGAGATTATAAAAATGATAAATGAGACCATAACATAGTCATAATTATTTCCATAAAACTATAATGACTTCATAATATGGCATGAGAACTACTATAAGGACATATTACTTTAATTCTCATACACTTACCATAATGATATTAATAAAACACAATTTTACTTGTGTATATACCTCATTCAATAGAAAAACACTTATATCCACATTTTAGAATAAATAAATTGTCCCCACTTAAGAATATATCATGAAATTTCAACCTTTTACCAATCCATTAAGGGAGATATAATACCCCACACATTATTCATCCTTATTTGTAGGTGTCAGATGAAATTAATTACACACGATTTAAAAAATAATCCATATAATTAAAATGGGTTCATTTCATCACATTTAAAAGAGTTGTAGAAATAAAATGGGTTTCACATCATTTTAAAATGAAATCCCATAATGAAATCTTTAATAATCCATCAATAATAATATCATGATAAAACCATGCATAATAAAATGGAATCTAATAATAGAAAGTAACATTCTAAGTAAATACTATTAAATTATGATAGTAAGGCATAATGTATTTAAAATGTATAGATAAAGGGTATATAATTAAGTAATTAATTTAATTATATCAATATATATAGAACATAGGGTAAACCCTAAAAATAAAGGGTTGAAATAAATATCTTTTAAAGAGGGAAAATTGGAAAAAAATTATTGATATACACCAAAGGTGATTGAGAATAAAAATTTATTGATGAATCATTACACCAAAATAGAAGAATATCAAATAATATTTATAGAGATATAATATGTATGTTTACATTTTTATAATATCCATGTTAAATATTATGGTATAATAAAGGATATATATTTGTATGAAAATCATTTTTTGGAATTACGAATTTTTTGTTGAAATAAGAAATATACATAAAACTTTTGAACACATTTATTTAGATATAAATAATTTATGAATAAAAAAGAATAAAATTATGAGTTTTAAAACCACTAAATCATTTAAAGGATGATTCATATTGAATAAAATGTAAGGTGGAAATGTGTGTTCACATGGAAAACATTAAAAAGATATTCATTTTACATTTTCATGGAAATAAACCATTTCAAAAACATTAAAAATTTATGTAATATATTTAAAATAATATCATGTTGTATCATATTACCATATTAAATTATATAGATAATGATATTGAAAATTTTAAAATAATAAAATCAATACAATCATGGAGAAATGGGTGTTAACAACCAAGAAAAAGATATATGGTTTGTCTCACTTACAATAAAACCTTCCGGTATAATACAAGTAATCAATATATAAAAATTTTAGGGCACATGTAAAAACATATGAAAGAATAATGGAAATTATTAGGGTTGTAGAAATATTACAAATTTCCTAAATGGATTATCTTTCAAGAACACCATTGACATTTAAATAAGAGTTGAAAGGAAACTATAATGGTCTAAGGAATATTTAAATCAAAAAACTTTTAAGGGGAAATGGTTGTAAATCAAACATCAAATAAAATCAATAAAACATAATAAAATATATAATATAAAAATTAGAAAATATATAGACTAAATAAATATAGTTTTATTGATAATAAAAATTATTTCCCATAACTAGGATTTTGGACCAAGAAAACATCTCAAAAAGAATAAATTATTAAGTATGGTTCATTTTATAATGAGGTAATAAAGAAGAATTTTGAAACCCCATAAAAAAGTAAGAAATAAATAATAATGTATTTATTAGGTAGAAGTAATAAAATTTGGAAAAATATAGTTCAATAAAGATTTTTGTGGCCCAATGAAAGGAAATTATGCTAACAAAAAACCCATAGGACCTTGGTATCCATTTTGTTAAAGAATACTTAAATATGGAACATGATATGTCTATAAGAATCGTAAAAATTAAATGAAAATGTCTATATAAAATAGATAGGAATTTATTATACCATATTATAGTTCACATAGTTCATAATAAGAAATCTACTTAAAAAATTAAACATGTGACAAAAACCACATTTGTTGGTTCTGATTCATTTTTCACATGCACTAAAGTTCCTAGATAATAAAAGCATGTTTTTTAAAAAAAATCTAAAAAAAATTATTCATCTATGTTTTTATTTTAAGGATTATTAATTATAATATATTATTTATTTATTATATAGTTTTTCACACGTCAGTTTGTAAAGGTTGTTTATTGAAATTTTTCATAACTTATTATTTATATTGAAAATGGTCAATGATGTTGAAAGAATTATTCAAAATATCAGTATTTATATTTCGTTAATTTATTATTCCATTGTTACAACATTAATATTGTTCCATAGGTTTCTAAAAATGGGGTCAATATATGAAAGGAAACATGAAATGTTCAATTTTCTCAGTTAAAGTTACTATGGTAGTTCATTATCTATATTACTTCTGTAATTTAAAATATTATATTTCAAAAATTAATAAAAAAATTTATTTAGAAATTATTAACCAATATAAATGGAAATCATATATCCATAGTTCGCTAGGTTATAAAATTATAACATCATTTATGTAGGTGGATAAACTGATAAAAACATGGCCATGCTATAATTAATGGATAAGTATGTTTATGGGGCGATATAGTGATAAAATTATTATAAAAATGTATAATAATTTTTTTTTAAATTTATAGATTTAAATTTTAAAATTGTTTGAAAACAAATACTATATGGAAACAAATACCTCACATTCCTAGAGGTGGAAGTCCCCACGTACACACGAATGCAGTTTTTTTTCTTTCAAGGAATGGGAGGAAGGTATGAAATGGATTATAATTTCATGAAAAATAAATTGAAATAATGATTATATTAGTTCATTAATTAAAACTTTTAGACCATACATGTTAGGTTCATAATTAAAATAAGTTACATTATTCATAGAGATGGTATTATACACCAATACATGATAATGATTGTATTTATAAAAAAATGAGGGATTGAACAGAAATATTATTTTTAAATTTAGGCATAAAAAATATTTCAAATCCGAAATATTTATCTATAAATTACATAATTATTACCTACCATCAGTAGAGTTTGTAGTCCAAACATGAGAACTATAAATGTTTTTTAGTTTTAATAATTTTTGGAAAGAAATAAATAAGGTTTATTCATGTAATATAATAAAATATTTAAATATTAATTATACTTATTAAGTCATATTAAGATGGATTTAAATTTTTTTAAAGAGTAATATTAATATTAAATGATTAAGAAGGATGTAATAGTTATTCCTAGATCTTGAGTTTTCTCTTTGAAATTTCCTAGGATTCAGGGTTTTTAAGATATATAATTGTGACTAGTGGATTAAGGGAGTTGGAAAGGGATCATGGAGAAACAAAATAGTAGGGTTTTAGGAATAAATTCGAAGGAAATTTTAAAACAAGAAGGTGGTGTAAGGGTACCCTTGTATAAATGAAGATAAAGGATATTTTTGAAGCACACTTATATTTTTAATAATGTAATATCAATATAAAATGGCAAAAGGATTAAAATTTGACAAATGATAAGGAATGTTAGTTTTGGTTAAAAAAACATTATTTATCCATTTTTAGACATGTTTTTAATTTTTTTGAGTCATTTCGTCCTATGTTTTTGCCTTATATTTTTATCTTATATTGAGGTAAATAATTTTTGAAATTATAACATAATTTTAAAACAAAATTAAAATTAAAATTTTAAAATAATTTGAAAAATATGATTTCAAATTTCAAAATTAATATTTTGATTTTTTTTTGAAAAAGTGTTAAATTTTGATAAAAAAATAAATGTATTTATAGCATAAGAATAGATTATAGAGAAAATAATGTTTTTTATAAAAAATATATTTGTAAAACACAGTTTTCATCCATATAAATTTAATGAGATAAAATGATTTACTATAAAAAACTATTTATTTTTCAAATCAATCAGAAACTGAAATGTTTTTTTAAAAATTAATTAAATTAAAACGTTTAGATTTTTTTACTAGAATCAAAAAATTTCATTAGTTTTATATGGAAAATTACAAATTTTATAAATTAAGAATTTTCTAAAAAATTGAAAAAATTATTCCTTAAAAACATATTTTTTAAACAGGTATCAGGGAAGCCCCTCTTTTTTTATTAAACCATCAAACTCTTATTTTTTCTAGGTAGTGGGATCCTATTACATAGACCATATGCCTAATTAAAATTAAATCCCATGAAATTATGGAATATGTCCCAAGTGAACTACCCAAAGACCCATTCCCAAAAGTTTTTACTTGATCCTCTTCAGGGTTTAGAGTCCCTTTCATCCAACTCAAATAATGGATGTCACCATATGTCATCACCCGCTATGTTTGGAAAGATCCAGTTGTCCTGCCACTAAGATCAACATAGATCCTCCCCACTATTAGATGATGGATGGGGATGTGCTCACCATCTACACCGTAGATGACTAATTAAGAACCATACATTTCCCACAACGACCCCCATCATAAGAAGGTTTTGATTTTTGGAATAAAAAATTGAATATTTTTTAAAAATTTCATATTCTAGACTCATTATATTTTATTTTTATGTGAAAATAAAATATATGAGGAAAAATGTTTTAGTTTAATAATTCTCTCTTAAAATAAAAATTATTCTTATTCTTTGTTATATATATTTTTTAATTATTAAAATATTTATTTGTAATAATGGTTCTATTATTCATTTATTTTATTATAAATATTTATATAATATTGCACGTCTCTTTTTAGTTTATTGTGTCTTAGGAAATAATCCATAGAAATAATGTTTGTTTAATCAGAAAAAATTTATATAAATATCATTGGTTATTATAGGAATCATAGTGGAATTTAGATTCTTTCATGATGCTTGTCTTGAGGATTTCCTATAACACCATGTGCACACCACTCTTCAGAGTTTAGATAAAGGAATGTTTCACAATGTTTTTCTAGTTGGTTTCTTCTCTGGGATTAAATTAATCTAGAGAGGTAAATGACGACAAGTGTTAGAGTTTTTTTTATCAATGTGGGATTTAGATTCTTCTAGGTATGGCCAATACCCTATTTCTCAAAGAATCAATTATCATTGGATTCCTTATGATTTAATTGGAAATATTCATATTTTGAAATTATTTTATTTAATTAGTTATATATTTTTCAATAGAGTCAATTATATTATTGGACATGATTTAGAAGCTCAAATAATGATACGGGTTCAAGGTGGTACTTTTAATAATCATGGTGGCCTTGGTATAGTTGTTTGATTTTGAAGAATAATTTTTGTTTTGGTTCCATATAACATGTGGGAGGTCCTAAGACAATCCCAATATTTGTTTTATACAGTTCTCTATATGCATTTGGATGAATCTGTTCACAAGTGAAGGCAGTTTGTTTTTTAATAATTAAACTACATCATTTAGTTTGAAATGATAAATTTAAATTGAAAACTCAAATTTTTTGAACAAATATTATAGGGTACTATTGAATTACTACATAGGATTGAAGCATTGGCCACCAATGGCTGACAGTGGGATCATATTAGTTTTCCATAGGCACATGGTTACCCTATGAGGCATGTGACTATACTGTGTATCAGATATTATATAAAAGTTATATATCCTTAAATACCTCCTTAGAGAGGTGTTGCTCAAATTAGATAGAATAAAAAATGTAGACTTATAGAACCATCTTGTTAGTTCCATGGTCCATCTCCTTGAGTAAAGTTATGAGTTGATTTACATTTTTCCCAATGGTCTATAGAATAACCCTTGAGGTAGATTTGATATGATATAATAATTGTTTTTGGTTATGAATATAGTGATCCTTTCTATTGAGACATATTTTACTATGTGGTTTGGCCATTAGAATGATCAATGAGTTGACTGAGTGGACCGACCAAGGAGACCATAGACCATGATATAGAAAATGAATGATCTTTCGTGACTATATCATGAATGTATTAACCTTGTGTATATGAGGATGTGATATTATTAGGATACTTTTTAGGAAAATGATGTCCTATGGCCATCTTGTTTTGATCCATGAACCCAGACAGTATCAAATGACCCCATGTATTGTGCCTACATTATATTGTGGCATGAAGGATCACAAAAGGATTAATTATGAATGACAGATCCTATGAGGATACATATTGTGACTATAAGTGAAGAATAATATGGTTACCTTATAACCATAGTCTCATGTAAGTCACAAAGATAATATTTTTAATGGTTGTAAAGGGTTACAGATGACAATATCTTATTAACAATTTCATATATTATAGGGCACACAATTATGATGTGTTTTTGATAATAATCATGTAGAGAATTCCAATGGTGTGGGGTTTTTTTATACATGAAAAAACGCATTGAATGTTTTTTTGATACAGAATAAAACTTCCCATGTAGGATAATTTATCACACTAGTGAATACAAACTTTTAGGGTGGTCGATCTTATTAATGAAAACACCCATGTAAGGATGTCGGTAACTACTGAATACACCCCATATAGGTTGGTTAGAGAAGAAAAAGAAAAAAAAAACCCTTATAGCATGGTCTATGATACTAAATAAACTAAGCTTTTTTGTGTAGTATATTTTACTAAAGAAAACACCAATTAAGGTTGGCTTGTGACCCTAAAAAAATATTTTAGGGTGGTCTTTGATAATAATATTGGGGATTCTATGGATTTAGAGCACAAGACCATTTGGAATACTGGGATAGAGAATTAACACGGATTTATTCCATGATAGAGCTTTCCCCAACTCGTTATATAGTATACTAGGGTGAAATACCCATGGGTTATTATTATGGTTGGCATAGTCATAATAGTATAGTGAGAGACACTTATACATTATCCAAATAATGAATGGTCAATTGAGGTCACATAACCCAAGAAAAATTGGGGGGGGGGGGTTATTTATTATTCTTTGAGTCTTATTTTATTTAGACAATGTTACATGTATATATCACTACATTTATAGTATGTATGGATCCATGTTGGTGGTTCCCTACTCTGTTTTGTAGTCCCACCCTACTCAGGGAGCCACTACATATTGGTATCCATGATGAATCTCACTATGTTACAGATAATGGTTGGGAAGAGTCCTAAAGATACAATTTTAACCTGGATATATCAAATGCATATACTTAAGTTTGCATTAATTATATATTTTTATTTATTTCGTCTATTCATTATATATTTGTGATCAACATAGTGGAATATTGAGTATGTATGATTTAATTTTATTATTTTTTATTTCATTATTGGTGGATATTTTTATTGGTTCTACATAGGCTATTTATTTTACTCATGACGATGTTTTTTTATTTACTTATCTACTTTTTCAATCCATAACATGAGGTTATAGTCTCCCCATGAATTCACTGTATACCATCACTACTATCCACCGAACTATTTCATATGGGTAGGTGAACCTTTTGTCATATATAACGACTAGTGTAGTTAAAATTCATATTGTTCTAGGTATATATGTTAGAGGATAGTTTACAAATTAAATATCAATTACTTTATCAGACCAATGGATATGGATTAATAGTGTTTAAAACCCTTTAATAACCAATTCAGCTATAAAAAAATTAATATCTTATTTAAAAAATAACAACATAATAAATCCAAAGTCATGAAATTAAGGTCATTAGCAACAAAATCCTCTGATGAATATTTAAAAAATTAAAAGAATACTAATAGAAAAAAATAAACTATTGGTAGGAAGATACTCAAAATGAAGAACCAATAGTATTATATCATTAAATGAAAAACAAAGAGCAGCATTAAAATCAAAAATTAAAAGAAAATAGAAATATGCATTTAAAATCATGGGGGTGAACCATAGAAAAAATAAGGTTAGATAAAGAAAAAACCTTTAAATATCTCAATTATTTAACAAATCATATTCAGTTTTTTGTAATCTATACATAGAGTAACATCAATTCCTATAATAATAGCAAGATCCATAAATTATGTCCATATTAAAATCACAAATCATTAGGTAGTGTGTTTACATAGTCAATGGATAGGTATAATGAACCATTCCATATAGTGATGTCATAGTATTCCCTACCCATGCTCTAGGGATCCAATGATCAACTAAAAGGGAGGTATATATATAAGGTAAATCAATCACGTAATATACCAAATAACCCATAAAACACCTATAACATCATTATTAAATGATATTTTTTAAAAATCATCTTCTTAATAAATAAACATCGCATTTTCTAATGACCTTAATATCAATTATCATGAAAAACATGAAAGAATTCACACACTTCAGTAATATTACAATCAGTACAACAATCCTTAAACAAATATTAATCTCTATAAATTCTATTATAAAAAATGAAAAAAAATCCAACCCTATGAAACAACCCCTAAAAACCAAAATGGATCTTTAATATATGATAATTATATCAAAAATAGTTAATAAAAAAACAAATATTATAATTCAACTATGTATCGTAATATTTTATCTAATGATTATAAATAACCAAATGAAAACCAAAAGACCACCAAACAAAATAATTACAAATACAATTTCAAAATATCACCTTTACATTGAAAAAATAGATTTATTAGGTTTTTTCCCATGGAAAATATTTTTCAATCATTGAATATTCTTAAAATGTTTTATTCAAATTATAATTTCTCAAAGAATTCATTGGGAAATTTAATTGAAGAACAATGGAATTTTAGAAAACACTTTTTAACTATACATTTCCTAAATGCATTTAGAATGTCAATAAAAACATTAAACAATATAGAGATAAAATATTTTAAATTCCTATAAAACATTAGTAAATTTGAACCATATGTTAAAAGAGATTATGAAAGAAATCAATGTTCCCATGTTTAATGAATTACGTTGATGATATTACATAAAAAACAAAACATATCATCTTTTTTGAATATATCTCAAATGAGTGAAAAAATTTAGATAGTTGATTCACTATAAATAAGAACCATGAGATGAAAAAAAAGAAACCTTTCTCTCTCCAACCATGGCCTCTAGAAAAATTGAAACCTATTCTATAATAATTTCTCTAACAAAGATGGTTAAAATAATCACTCAAAGATATTGAACACTAAATTTAATTTTATGAATTTTTTAAATCCATTATAAATCATGAAATATGTCAATTAAATAAGGCATTAATTCCATCAAATCATCATAGAAATCATTAAAATATATGTAAACACTCAATTCATTCCAATACACATTTAGAAAATTATTTTTGATACCACAATACTAAATTCTCACCATTTAAAACCACCATTAAAACCATTTCCCATTTTAAATTACATGATAATAATTTTTTAAAATGAACTGATTAGTTTCGTATTCAGTAATTTATTCCTATAATGAGTTTGAAATTCCCCCAATCCTTTATATATAGAATTTTGAGGTCATTATTTTTTAATGAGTTTTGAATAATTCTATAATACTCATTTATTTTACTCAAAACGAATCATTTTGTGTTTATGCTATTTTTTTTACCGAACTCCTAAAAAATTTGAACTAAATAACTTGAAAATTTATAAAAACACACCTTCATTCATAACAAGAGGTATCAATCATTACCAAAACAAACCATGGGTAAAAATGAATCATATAAAAAAAATTAAATGAGGCTCAATGACTATTAATAGTTTATCCAAAAATTTTGGAGGACCAGGAACCAAATATGAAGATTCTACTAAATAGACCTAATTTTAGTCTTACATATGAAATAAATAAAAAAATTGGTGTAATTGTACTTTTTTGGGAACTACATGTGATATCCTAAATCGATACCCAAGAAAAACCATGACACCTATATAATAATGTTTGTGATCCCCATAGAATGAAAACTAAACTATATAATCATTTAATCACACTTTTGAATGGTTTAAACAATGAATAATAATTATCACATTAAAAAATTATTTCCGAAAGCACAATATGACCTATCCAGAAGTTGGAGTTAAATTAAATATAAAATAAGTTTGTTAAAATTGAAGCTAATCGATATGGAATAACTGATGTAAATATCATAAATACATCATTATGAAAAATAAATGAAGAATGAGATTGAAAAGGAACTCATGATATACAAGAGATGAAATGGTTGAATATTTTAAGATAAGTAAAGAAAAAGGAGACTAAAATAAAAAAATAGAACATAAGTCTTTACATCACCCATTTCCATGATCAAACATAATATCCATGCTCACACTATGATTTAGTTTATGAGACAAATATGACATGATGATATGTCAAAAATATATAAACTGAAATAGAACTGAAATATTATGTAGGGATGGGAATAAATCAAAAAAGGTAAACTCCACAGAACTGATGAATAATATTTAATAATGTAACCATTTCAAGTAATGTTGAAATATATTTTTATGAAAATAAGTCTTTTTTAACATATATGGGAAACCAGGTCACATATTTAAATACCAACATTATATTTTGAAAAAAATCTACATTAAATAATAAAAACTACTGTGATCCAAAAACATTTTTGGGATCCTTTTCAGAGAAGGTACAAATTTTATCACATGAAAATCAATAGAAAAAATGATAGTATAAATACCATTATTTTAAACATAACCTAAAAAAAATTTAGGAATATTTTTTGAAATATATCATATTAATGAAGATAATAATATAGAATGTAGTTAATCGGAAATGATTTAACCCGAATCCAAGGGAAACTAAGAAAAAAATAAAAATTGAAACATCATCAACTAAAAAATGGAAGATACTAAATGTAAGAAGGGATATTAGTATATTATTAATGTAAAAACACAAATGTGTCATACTATCAAATATTAATGTAATAGTAACTATTGTAAAATAGATCATGGTATTTTCAATCAGATAAATTACTATCAAGAAAATAATAACCCGTGATTACCTCAATGATCAAATGAATCATAATTATATAAACACAATAAATAGTGATAGTAATATTTTTTCCCAACATAAGAGGAAACCATTTAAAGTTACTCCCAACTCATATAACAAAAAAATTTAGATAATCTTGTTGTGTTATCTCGGGGAAGTACAAGGCACCATTCCTAGTTGTACAATCCTTAATTTATCTTCCCAAGTTCACATCTTCAAATTAACAATTGATAAGGACCCAATTTCATAATCTATAATTAATGATAAAAAATAATAAGAATGTAGAATACACCCCTCACCTCCTCTACATTATTTTTTATAGATAATACCATTTTTTATTAAAACAGATCCCACTCAATAAAACCCTAAATCTATAACTTTATAAAAAATTAATATAAATCATTAATATTCCATAAAGATCTAATTGATAATGAAATCATAAATAAAGTGTATAAAATGTGAAATATCCCACTTTAAAACGAATCATAAATTTAGTTCTTTGAAAAAATCCTTATAAAAAAAGTAATTTAATTCTAACACAGACTCATCAAACACCCAGAATACAAAACTCATACATTATTTAAAATTCAACTACATATCATAAGATGGAAACCATTTAATACATAGAATAAAATGATAATAATAGTATATCTATTCTCAAAAATGATAAAACACTTTGAAAATTCTTTATATAATTTAAACAACTTATTATGATTATTTATTTACCCATTTAAACCTTTCAAAATCATTTAACATTCATAAACTTTCTTTTTAAAACATGATTTTTCTAATGAAATCATTTGTACATTTTATTAAGGTGATAATTGGGGGTTCTTGAATGATTTTTATCTATATATATATCCAAAATTTGATCAAAATATCATTTTTAAGGCATGATACCCATAGAAATGATATATAACTATACAATATAAAACAATTATAAAATTATAACAGTATGCTAAGTGAAATTTTTGATGTAATCAAGGTTACATTGTTTACTGATATACACATGGAGAAACCATCATCATATAAATATAAATGTTTTAAATTATAAAAACCATTATATAACATATATCATGACAATCTTGGAAGTAAATAGATATAAATAATCACATGATAAAATAAAATCCATGTTTGAGGGTGAATCACATGATAAACCAATATCCTTGAACTAGGGCTTGGCTATTATTATCACTAGGTTATAAAATAAGGATAAAAGAACAAGGAGAGAAAAGGGAGGGAGAGGTAATGAGGAAGAGTTCCATAACCTTGAAGAATCTATGAAGAATCAATGATTGATCCCTAAAATCAATGAAATAAGATATTAGGCGTTATCTTAGTGATCAACTCACCTATAACAAATGAAATGGGAGAATGAGATGGGGATTAAGTTATCAATTCGATGGGGGGGGTGTTATATCATGAATTTATTCCTTTTTATAACATGGATGTGTTTCATGGTTTTTCTATATGGTTTACCAAACCATGAATAAATTATGTTCCACATAATGGAATCACCTGTGATGTTTTGTGGGTATGTATCATAGTTAGGAAAAAACAAAAAATAACAATTAAAATATTATATAATATGAAATTATAATTTTTCTTTGGTCATAACTTGTGTAGAGACCCGAATCTTAACGTACATGGACATTACATTACTTTTGAGAAATACCTAGTACATAACAAAATCACACACACATGGTCCGTAATAGTTTAGTGTCTTTGGAAACTCGGAATTTAATCTTTTAATCGTGGTGAAAGATCTTCAACATCTCCCATAATGATCTTCCCTTTTTTTCTTACCTAAAATATTTCTTTATATCCTGGTGAAAAGATAACATAAAAGGGTGAACTCAAATGCTCAGTAAGGGTAAAAAAAATAATAATCAATCACATCATATTCATAAGAACATAACATTTTGGAGATCTTAACCTGCAAAAGAGATCATAATATCATAACATGGGATAAATCATAGTAGTGAAATGAAATCCCAATAATCATAACATAAAACATGAAACTTAGTGGCATACACACATATTCATAGAGAATCATTTCTTATTTGTCAAGACTCATTGCCAAGACTATCTTAGTGGATAAAGTCCCTTTCTGAACTGAGTTCACTCCTCGTTTCAGTCCTGTTTCACTGAACCGGTATAACCTACTTTTCCAGCCATGTCTGTCACATGAGATATAAAATATTTACCCAATGCATTGGAGGGAGATATAGGTCCCACCCATCTCATAATGATACCATTCTTATGTGTGCCACAAAATCAGAAACAATACATCATAGCATAACCCATGTAATAAAAATGGGATTCTTAAATAACATGAAATCATAAAACATTTCATAGAAGATAAAGGAATTCATAAAAATAATTCCATCACAACATAATCAAATCAATGTAATAATAGGGATAGAAACAAGACCCTATATTATCTTAGATGGGAAATAATTTTGATAAAACAATTGAATTCCATTCTTGATGAAAATATCCTTTCTACTTCAAAAACATTTTTCCTTTCTTAACATGTCATACAATTTTAAACTAAAAGAAGTCGATTAAAAATAATCTTGAAAACTTGTAAGGGACGATTCTTGGAAATAATGTTTTAAAAATCCATTCCTGCCATATAAGTTAAAAGAAAACATTCTTCTCGTACCTTTGTCGGAAAAGTTAAAAAGTACCTCGTAGGAAAAACGACAAAGGATTCCTTTCATATCTTTACCAAAAACTCATCGAAGGGTAAAATTTGATATAAACTATTGTAGAAGGATATAAATATTACATATTGAGGAAAAATGGATGTGGATGATAAAATACACCCCAGTAAATACCAAAGTATAAACAATCTTGGATAAAATGAGATTGTGATATTTTCCCTTACCTTAGGTCCGATTTTCTTCGTAAGTGTCCGAACCTCCTGTATAATGATTTAAATAATGTTATTGACTTATTACAGAATCATACTTATTGTTATGGTAACATATATGGTCATATTCTCAGCTTCTTATTAGTAATATTTCATTACTACTTGTTATTCAGGTGTTTATTACTTTTTGTTTTTATGCATGTTTTGTCGAATAAATTCTTATTCTTATCTTTAGGTTATAGATACCTCATTTACAGAATGGTATTAGTGTAATATATATCATATTAATTCATTCAATTCATTTATATAATCATTATGAAATGAAGATCATGTAGAATGAGTCCCATCACATTGTGGAGACGGTATTCCGTACGTACGCACGAGTGATGATATCGTTCCTATGATCGTGGAATTGTATTAGAGTGTATGTATAATATTTCAGAATCAATATCAATTTATAATATTCATATATAGTCATTATTTATACCATTATACCCATCCATGTACGGTGGTGGTGGAAAATAGATTACACCACGGCGTGGAGACGGTATTCCGTACATACGCACGCGCGGTGATTTCTTTTTCCGTAGGATGGATAGATAGTGAAATAGGGTTGTTTCATACTTATAATAACATATCAGTATATGAGTGATACTGATGTTATTAGTTCATAATGAAACAACTAAAGAATAATAAGTGGAAGAGAAAATATAGATAAAAGAATCGGTAACAAAAATTACCTCTTCTTTGAAGCGCCTATTTGAGACCTCCTCTTAGGGCACTAAAACTGGTCTTTGAGGAAGACCAGAACCTATAGGATGTTTCTAGGGAAGTGGAGAAGATAATTTGGCAGAGTTTTCCCGATATTGAAGGCTAAATGTGGTGTGAGGAAGAGAGGGAAGGCGGAGCCCTTTTATAAGGGAGGAGAGGGGCACCTTTGGAATAACTAAAAATATTATTTTATTATAAAGACAAATTCTGTTTTAAATAGATGCAAATTGATTTATTTCAATGCTAAGGTGGGGATGGGTCGAAATACTCTCATCCAATAGAATTTATCCAATTTTAGGTTCCTATTTAAACCTTATCATTTATATTTAACATTAAGTTAGATAATTTTACTTTTACCGTGTCTTCTTGTTTTCTTACACTATAAGGTTAATAAACTTACTATAACAAGACAAAAGAACCCCAAGTTGTTTATTATTTATATATATATCCTTATCTAAGTCATTTGGCCTAACCTTTGATTTTTAGGAATAAAATAACAATTAATAATATAATATTTGTTTTAAAAATTATTTTATGTCAATTTTGACACTATTTAGTAATTGATTTTTGGGAAAATCAGAACAGAATGATTAGTTCAAAAAAAGTTAATTAAATCAATACTAACATGTCATATTAACCTAGAAAATTATTGGAATTCATAAAAAGTTTTAAATTACATTTATTTGGGTATTTATAACATCAATTATGTCAATATTCCATTAATAAGACAATTACTGCATCATCTTTGTGTCATAATAATAAATGATAATTATTTAATCCCTAAAAAATCTAAATAAATTCTTATGATGTAGATAATTGTATTAGAGTTCTGGATACTATTCATGTTTTATGTTTCATGAAGTTTATCACTAAATTAAAATTATTATACTTATAAGATTTAAGAAAGTGACATGTTGTCACATTCTTTGGTTTTAATAAAAATTAAATTATTTTCATGGACAAAAGTCCATTAAATGAATATAATCAGACCCTTAGGTGATATGGGTCGACTTTTAGTCATCCAATAGGATTTTGACATGTTTTAGGTTAATTTTATAATATTATATTTACCCTTAATTACCCGATTATCTTTAACTATGGTAAATAAAATTTACAGTAGTTACTATTCATAATTCCCAAAAATAAAAAGTAGCTTATTAACATAATTTTGATCCACTGATTCCAAATATGGAATCCATTTTTCCAAATTCAATACACAAAAGTTGGAGAAATTAAATTAAAATTAATCCCGTTGTCGAAAGAAAACGGGTTTTTCTTTAAAACATTGCAAAAGATTGAATTGATTTATCCTACGAATTCAAGGTAGAATCAATGCTAATGAAATACATTATATTAAATGGTAAAAATATATTCTATTTATAATTTAATAACATTCAATATTTTAATTTAACCACATAAGATATTACAATGAAAAAAGTTGTTTTTAATTAAAATATAGCGTGTTTTTACTATTCATTAAAATATGAAAGTCATCAGAATAAAATGAAAAATTTATCCAAAGTAAATTTTTATTTCATGATTCCAAATAATAATTATATTTTGTCAAATGGAACTTATAAACATTTCAAAAACTAGATTTAATGTGGGTGCGCCATCAAAAGCCGGCAAAACTGTATTTTTTTAAAAATACTTATTTTACCCGAAAAATTTATTTTGTTCTTATAACATGTTCTAGAAAGTGTGTAAGATGAATAATAATGTTATAAAATTTAAAATTTAGTTAATACTATTCATAGCGTCTAGTTCATAATAATATTATAATAATATAACGTTGTTTAGTAACACCCGGTATTGCGTACAACACATGTTATCGAGGAAGGTCGCGATTGCATGTAATGCAAGCGAAGTCAGGATTGCGTGTTGTGAAAGAATCATTCGTTGTTTCGTATAACTGAATCCAACCATATTTCATTTATACATTGAATATATATATATATATATACTCAATGTTATATAGATTAACTATTATCAAAATTGTGTGTAACACGATCCAAGAATAGTGTTGCGTATACTGCAAGCTAATACGGTGTTGCGTATAGCGCAAGTTAATCTTGGTGTAGCATAAAACAGAAGACATTAATGAAATTAAAAGAATATTTTTCATAAAATCTTGGGGTGTTACAACTTGACTATAAATGAGTTTATTATTTAATATATATTTGGTCATTTAATTTGTTCATAGTTTTTTTCATGTGTTTTTTAATTATATTGGGTGTTTTTAGAGAGCTATAGTGGGGCACACAGTTTGTACATGATTAGGGGAAATCATGCACTGGCTTAGGGAAAACCATCTGGCCCATGATGTTGCACATTTTAGGCTGTACAGTTAGGTTTATAGCCATGGACTATCCTCTACTTCTCTTGTATCCCCAGAAAGAGGTGACCACACTATTGGTTCACATCCTATTACACCATGCCACAACATTGTATGACCTTCCAAGACATTAAAGAATTATTTAATCTTATTGTAAATATCAAAATTGATATTATTATTATTATTATTATTATTGATATTAATATTCATATCAATATTATTATTATTATGTATATTAGAAAACAAAAACAAATTGTGTTTTCTCCTTCCTCCCACCCCTCATATATATAAGACCCCCTATTTCTCTTCACCTATGATTAAGGGGGATCCCTCTGGCATCAACGCCTCCTATCCTACCCCTATTTGTGGCTATTTTTCTTCTGAATCTTTGGCAAAATTAAATCCAATAATCCTCTCTTATTCCCACTTTCATTTCTTCCTCTTTTATTTTTGGGTCTGCTTACTTTCGGTGTGATACCCACACCATGGGTGAACCCTGGCAAGAATTGGTTCTTTATTTCGGATTATTTTTGGACATTAGTAATCTTTGGTTTCATTTTGGCTATTTATATCAACCACCATCGAAGGAAGTTGGTTCTCTATGGGGTTTTGTCTAGTTTTGTTTTGTTCTTCATGTTAGAACAATTTTTATTATCTTAATTTTTATTTTTTATTTTTCTAATTTATTATTTGGGTTATCTTATGGGTCTTTGATGGATCCTTAAATTTATTATCATAGCTAAGAACATATAAATATCTATACAATCTGTGTACATATTACCCCTATGGATATGACAATATGTAAATTGGGTCATGTGATATACATATATGTTAATGTGTATATGTGTGTATGTGAAAAGTGGTTTCAAGTGGTCATCCTTAGAGGTAACAAGTTTCTATGTAAGTTCACTATACCAAACCCTTAATTGTTAATTCCATAATTTTATTGCAATTTTAAATTAATTTATTATTATATATAAATTATATTCATTGCAATGTGGCTTCTAATTCTTGGAAATAAATTACACACTCTCTTCACATATTTTACTTAAACATTCAACATGTGTATCTTTTTCTTAATCTTGTTTTTATGAATATTTGAAATTATAAAAATTATTAAATAATAATTTTATTTCCCAATTATTTTTAATGTTAAATTGGTTATTTTAATGATATTTTCTGTGTGGGTTTGAAAATGGGGTTTTTCATGGGTGTTGATGTTTCTATGGTTTCAGATTTTGATTATACAATATGGTAGTGGTTTAAAATGGAATGACAACTCATGATGGTTGGTTTATGATAGGAAGGGCAATTATTATGATTTTTAAAATTAGTGCACTAGGAAACCATGGGTACCTATGGAGGTTTCTATAGTCTAGTACAACGACTGAGTTGGCATGTTAATGACCTTTCCTCCCCAATGAATTTTATTCTACAACACTATCTAAATGAATGATGATGCATTAATGACCTCTAGAAAATTAGATATCTCTAATAAAGTTGATCATGTGTGAAAAAAACAATATTTTTTGATCATCATGGAATGGGGATCCTAGGGCCCTAATGACCCAGTTTTAAGGGATTTCACATAGTGTTAGCCCTCTAGTTCTCTTACTTTTCATGATACTATTTTAAATTCTCATTCATTGTTATATTTTCTTTTCTAATTTAATAAATTAAATGTCTTCGTGATCTACTATTATGAATCCCTAATGAAACACATTATTTTGAATTTTTTGGAAACTATTTTAAGAATAATATGGAAAATGTGTTTACTAATAGAATGGAAGAAATGTACATGTTTTTAAAACAATTAAAACCCTTATATTCAATATGTCACATTATCAAACTAGCATGATTATGATTCATAATTAAAGGTAAGGGATATATATTAGATTATTCGAATAATCCTAATAGGTTTTAATACTCACTCTAATATATTTATTCATTTTTAGCCTCTAGTGATACTTTTATCTTGTTCTTAGTCACCATAGAGTGACATTGATTCTATGGTTGGTGGTGAACTATAAGGTCACACAAATTTATGTACAGTTTTATTTCATTTGAACTTACAGTCTAGTATATTTTTTATGTAGTTGTCTTTTTATGGAGTGAATCATTCCCAACTAATTTTTATATGATTACGCACACTAGTTGAAAGCCTGAGAAGATACAGATATCCTCTCATGCCTTCATGTGGGTTGAATTAGGTGACTTATTTGGGGTTAACCTGGTATTTTTCAAGGAAAAACTTTATCATATAAATAAGGCCATAATATTTGGGGATGTACGGTAGAATAGAGAAATTATTCTTAGAATTCAAGTGGTCAGTCCTGGGTGGGTTATTGATCACCACATACTCATAAGGATGATTGAATTTCCTTGGGGGTTCTTGGATGGTTACACCATAAAATACAGTCTTGGATCATGTTTTATTTCTATATTTTGGTTTTTCTAGAGTGTTTTGTTTGGATTTTAAAATTGGTGGATTATTTTTAAAATCTCAATGTCTTGGACTAGTTGATTTGATAGAAACCAAAGCAGTGCATGTTTGGTATGCCTCGTATGAAAAATAATACACATACCATGAAACTACCTCTAATGGCCTCTAATTTGTTCACATAGTTGGTTCATATCCTATAAATAATTGAAGATAATCCAATTGTAGTAGTGGCCCTTTTGAATTTTTGAGAATTTTATTCATTGAGTATTTGGGGTGCTCTTATTTTTTCAAAGAATTTGTTTCAATTGAACATGGATTCATTCCACTAGGGTTTAAAAATGATGTTTGGTTTATCAAAAAAAATTGTACTTCCATAATTGAAAACGTGGTTTCCTTGAAAATGTAATGGTCTTATTGAAAATGGAATATTTTTGGTAAAACTTTTCTTAGTTTTGAAAGGGTTTTGTAAATAATTAATAAAAAACATAATGGTAACTATTTTGGATTTTGAATAATTTTGTGAATAATTCGGAATGTAATTGAGTATGTAATCTAAATGGGATTTTTTTCGGTAAAAACTTATGGATTGTAAAATTTTTGAGCATATTTTTAATATAGGTTTGGAAAGTGATGTTTTTATTATTTTATTTTACCTTGGTATTACTATGAATGCTAACTTGTAAAGACACATGTGTTTGGTAAATTGATTTTTATTGGTATATTTTTATTTTTTCTTCCACTATCATAATGATATATATATATATATATATATATATAATGCTTAATGAAATATGAAATAGTTTACCAAACGGGTATTTAAATGTTTTTAAAAGTGAATGGGTAGTTGTTTGGAGTTTTTTATGTATGTATTCTTCTATCATGTTATTTTTGTCTTAACATAATGAAAATGTTGTTATAATTGAATTTTTAGTGTGGGTATTTTATTTATTTTAAATGTTTTTAATTTTTGGTTTTGATGATTTTTTAATTTCCCATTTAAGGATTTGTCTTTGACGTGTTGGGGTGTGATTTAAAATAATTTTGTAGTTTGGTTTTTCGACTTATGATTGAGCTGGGTATATTTTATTTCTGATTAATGTTGATCTGGTTCCATGTTTCTTTTTTTAGTTATTCCTTATAAGAGTCTCAGTACAAATATTGGATGGTTGGTCTCCTTATTTATTTCCAGGGAGCACTAGGTTAAGGATGATTTCAAGAATCAATGTGAGTAATTAATTAGTGGTTTGATCATTTAAAAATGGAGGTGGTTGATTTCTTTTTTGGAACGTTTAAATAAGTGTTTTTCTTGGTATTCCCACTGATGAGTCTTCCCAAAACCAGAATCAAGTGGAGGAGTCAGAGCCCTCCCATACATTGGACCCATCCCAACTCTTCTTGTTTGGTCATTCACATTCTACTACAAGAAAGAGGATAATACCTCATAAATAATAGATTATGAGAATAATTTTTATTCAGTGTGGCCACTTCAGTCACATGAAGATGTGTTGTATGTGGCACTATAGAAAGGGTATGTTTTATTTGGAGGTTTTCATATCTTGACTCTAGGGAAACAAATGATTTAGGACCTCAGATCTCTAGGTAGAAGTCACTGAGTGAAGTTTTTCACATAGTATAGGAATTTTCAACTATGGTGGATGTACATGTAATATGAATACACTGAAATTTTAGTTGAAAATATATATTTTTTACTATACCTTGGATCTAAATTTTTTAAACTTCTTGGTTTTGGATCTTTATGGACCCATTTAAATTGTATTATTTGGTTATGCCTTGTGGATGTATGTTTTAAAAGGGTTATCCCTATTTTTGAGTGGGTTTGTTTTTGGGTGATTCTTGTTAGAGGATTCTCTAGAGTGGGGAATTATGAATCATAATATTGTTCAGTGACTGGTTTGAGTTTCATTATTTGGAAACCTTTTGTGTAGAAATTTTTCTATTGAGTGTTCCTCTTAGTCTAAGCACAATACTAGTTAGTTCAATAATTGTGGGGAGACCCCAATAGATCTAATTTATATCCTCTCATAAAATGGTCATGTACGACTCTAGAAATTAAGAGGTCACACTAATGTTAATGGGTTTTTCATGATTTCATAGTTGTTTGGCTTGAGAAGCATTTTTGCACTAATGTTAAAAAATGGTGGAGATACCACCATAGAAAGGTACTTTTGGTGAATTTGACCTTTATCATTAGACTAACTTATTTTCAAAAACCCACCTGACCCCATGGAATTTATTTGGAGTTTTCTATGTTAAGGGTTGTGGGGTTCCATGTTTGAGGTTGTATTTGGATATATGAAATTCATTCCCTATATGTTTTTCATTTTTCATTTTTTATTTCATTAGATCTCCTAAGTTATTTTCTTACTTTTTGGATCATTTTTAAGGATATAATAATTTCATATTTGGGGGAGATTAATGTTTTGGGAATTGATAGTGATTTGATTTTCCCTTTTTAGATTTTCAGGTGGCAGGGGTTTCATTTTGGAAGGAATTTCGTCCATGACTCAAGTCATGATCAAATGAGTCTTTTGAGACATTCAAGGGGCATAAAGTTCCAAGGGTGGGGGGAATTATCACTCCCCATGCAAACATGGATATTATATTATTAAAATTTTTCTAATTCCTTGTTTTTTAGTCATTTAAGATAGTTTTACTAAAAAATAATAGTTTTTCGAGAGCTTTATACTGGTGCATTGTTAGGAGAAACCTTTCACTAGCCTAGGTAAAAAATGTGAGGGACAGAAAGTATCTCTGTATTGGTTTCATGGCCACGTGCATAGTTATTCACCATCAACTGTTTCTTTTTCATCACTAGATAGAGGTGACCTCATGGTTGATGCATGATTTGGCATACAATGCAACCAAATAATCAAGTCTACCATATCCTTAAAAAATGATTTAATGTTATTATTAATATTATTAGTATAAATATATTTATCCTTAGTATAAAAAATTATTTTATTATTGTGGAAAAATAAAAAAAATCCCAAATAGTATTTATTGTTCACCGGACCCCCTATACACATGACCCCCCCCTCCCAAAGGTTTTCTTGACCCATGCCCAAATGGGATCCATCACATGTCCCCACCTCCTATCCTCCACTGATTCATGGAGGTTTTCCTCCCCATCTTAGGTGATATCAACTCATGTAAACATTTATACCTCTCCTATTCCATTTTCCTATTTTATGTTTGGGTTCCCTTCTCTTCGGTGCGGTGTTCATTTCATGGGTAAACCCTAACCTAAAATTGGTCTTTGTTTTCATTTTTTCTTGATGTTAAGGGTTCTTGAGTCTCATTTTATCATTTTTTCAATATCTATCTATGGATATTGGTTAAACTTTTTTTATGGATGTTTTACTTCATTTTTTAGTATCTCACAATTATTATTTCGGGTGTTTTTAAATTTTAGCATTCATTTTTATTATTTAGGGTATCATATAACTCTTTTGCAGTGAAATGAATTCATAGACATAGGTAAGAACATATGTATATATATCCTCCTCGTAAATATTCCCTCATGGTGAGGGGTAATATGTACATTGGGACAAGGGATATATATAAATAATTGATGGTGTATATGCATGTAACTACAATGTGGTTTTAGGTGGTCATCCTTAGTGGAATCCTGTTTTGACATATGTTTCTTATTCCTAACCATTTAATTTGAATTCCATAATTTTTTGATTATTGTTTTTTTAAAAAATTATATATATATATAAATTATATTCTAGTCAATGAAAAATTTCAATCATAGAAATAATGTTTTACACACTTCTATTATTTTACATAATCTTTCAACATCAGTTTCTTTTCTCAAGATTGTTTTCATGAATATTTCAAAATGAAAAGGTTCTTAAATGTTTAATTGTTTCACAATTATTTTAAATGTGAAATTTCGGATTTCGAAGATTATGTATGTGTGTTTTTGTGTCTGTGTAAATGGTTCATTCCCATTGGTACTTATGTGTGTATCGATTAAGAATCGGCTTATTCACTATATATGTGATTTGAAATTTCAGGATAGCTCATGAGGGTTAGTTTATGATAAAAATGTGGAATTCCTATGATTCGGAAAATTAGAGCTCATTATAACTTGGGGTAACTATAAGTGTTTCTATGGATGAGAATTCTGGCTGAGTCAATAGAGAAATTTCCTAGGACACCAAATTTTTTTTACACTACAACTCTAACAAATATAATGATGATGCTTTAGGGACTACTAGAAAAGTGGACCTATGCTATCTAGAGGATCATTCATGGGAATATAATTTATTTATTAATCACGAGGTATGATAATATTAGTGCCCTAAAGAGTAAGCTAATTAGATATTTTCAATCGTCCTTTCTGTCTTTTACTCATGTTTTTCATGGTCATATTTTAAATTCTCTTTTCATAGTTTTGGTGAATTTTCTAAAGTAATAAAAATATTTTTTTCTTTCTACACTTTTATAAATCCATAATGAAAAATGTATTTTATAATTTTTGGTTATCAATTTAATTTTTTTATTGAAAATAGTTTAACTAAATTAATGAAATATTGGTATTTGTTTTTAGAATAATTGATCACCTTACATTCAATAGGTCTTATTTTAAAACATGCATGTTTTATATTTCTCATTACATGTTAGGTGTAGGGAATAGTTTATTCAAGAATTAAAAACAAGTCCTAATACTCACACCTATATCTTAATAATTATTTTGCTTCTGGTGGGACTTGCTTCTCAGTTTCAGTCTCTATGAAGTGAAGTTGGTATAGAGGTTAGTGGTGGCTTTTATGTTTAGATAATGTTTTATACAGTTTTATATTATTTCTATTGTTAGTCAAGTATTATTTGTTTAGTTTTTATTTATTTAATATCATTTTTATTTTGGGATAAATAAATCCCAACTAAGCTTTATCTAACTCCCAACACTACTTTCAATCCTAGGGAGAAATGGAACACCTTTAGGACCTTGGTGTAGATTGGCTAGGGGGACTTTTCCATGGTTATCCTAGGTTGGATTGTGATATTTTATGTACAAAATTTAATTATTACTAAACATTATCTAATCATGAGACTAGTAATAAAACCAAAAATAATTGAAAATAAATCGGAATAAAACATGAAAATGAAGGACAATAATAAAAATGGATAAAAATAAAATTATAAGGATAATAGAGGTTGTGGTGTGATAAAAAATCTCTTTTTTATTATTTTAAATTATACTCTATATAATGTTATAGAAGACGCTATTTAATGACATAATATAAAAAGTCACAGACCCATGATAGATGGTAGTGTATTTAAATTAGATAAAATAATTGACTTGGACCTCCTTCCTCATAAGGGCTCATAAATATATACTACTATTTGTGAGAATGGAATGTGTGGCCCAAAAGAACATACCATATAGAATTTGGTGCTTTAGATAATATACATTTCTCACCTCAATTAAGGGGCTCAATTGAACATATTTTTTTAAAAAATAAATTAGTGTTAGTAAGAATGAACATCGAATTCTACACTATCACGAAAGAATATCTACCCAAGAAATAAATTTACCAAAAATCAAATAGAAAAGACTACATGGTGTTATAGAGAAGTTTTGGAGGATGATATATGATGTTTGAATGAATATAGAATGGGTTTACCCACTTATTTAATTGGATATATTAATAAACCATGGCAGGCATGAAGTGGAAAACTATATGGATATTATGGGATAATATTAGAATTTCTAGTTAATTCTATATATAATAACTTGAAAAACCTATAATATCAAATGTATTTTTATGTTAATATGATATAATAGAGAATCATTCTATTAATTATATTTTTTTAGATTACTTTTACAAATTATGGGACGCAAAATGTTAAAATTCACTAAACTTTTAATATTTTTTCTTTTATCCAAGATTGATATAAGAGATATATGTTAGAGGCCCCCAATCAAGGGGTAACCTATCCAAGAAATTCATTTATCACTTGGGAATTTTATATATTTCCTATGAAGAGATGTTGGGGTCTTTATTAATTTTCTTATATTATTCATTATGAATTTATATAAGGGTCACTCTATAATTCCTTATATAGATAACCATTTCATTCTAGTGTAGGTCAATGAAGGATATTTATTGATTTTTAAATGTGTTAACTGAATGAATCTATATTCAAGTTATGCGACACATATACTACTGAATTGGAAATTGTAACATCAATTTTCAAGAGATACCAAATGAATGGATAAGCACATCCTTCTTAATAGAATAATCACCCTAATTTTCATGATGACCATCTCGAAGTACCCCTTCACATGTGGCTGATGGAATTGAATCTGGAAATAATTTTTTTTAAAAATGAAGAGATAATGTAATTTAGACTCATTGTTGGTGCATCTCTAATAAATAGATAATGAATAAAAAATGTATTATATAGAGGTAGAGATAAGGATAATTCCATGATGAATACTATTGAGTTTTGGTTTATCCGTCCCATTAATATTTTATATTTTAGTGGAATTATTAATGTTTATCATCCATCATAATGACATATTTCACGGGTGGATAATTCCCATATAAAAATATTATGCATCATCCTTATTGATAGGGTGTGCGACAATAAAATTTTCAAATTATTATATCTAGACATCACTCTATGGAATGAATTTGTTTTTGAGTTACTTGAGAATCAGAACCCAGAATGATAATCCTCAAGTCAATATGAGATTATTAAGGATATAGACAAATATTTCAATGATGAAGATCAAATATATCTTGTTACGATGTAAATAATAAGGCAATTTATGGTCCAAAAATATCAAGGCTCAACATTTATCAATGAAAATAAAATATGTCACCTTAGTTTTGATCTTCATTGAATTGATGTAATAAAATTTATTTTCCATTGTAATTCCTCAAAGATACGATGGTGTCACATTATTTTTTCTGGGTAATTGCATAGAGGACCAATGGTTTTCCCTCGATAAGTGACATCAAAACTAAATGATGGAGTACATGTGACCTGAGGTCATACAACATGATTTATAATTATTATTCTCACTATTAGGTGGGTATATTGTTCCAAAACATTGGGAATTACTTACTCATTCTAACCATGTCAGAAATAATGATCTATATATTGGTCAGATAAACTTTAAATTATTTAAAATCTAACAAATTATGTTTATATGGAATTTCATGTGGTGATATGATCCTCTATAGTGCTATTTCAATTACTCTGTATTAGAAAATGAAGCCAATAAAAATCCCATTGTTTTTTAATAATGAATAATGAAATGTTTTAATGTTTAAACATATGAATAAAATCATGAAAAACATATTTAAATGATCATTGAGATGGTCCTAACTGTTGTTGAATTTTACCACCAAATTTTCGACAAACCCCTTCACAATCATTCCGAGAATGATATTAATGATGATTTGTATATTCCATTGGTATGTTTAAATCTGATTTTTGAAGACAAAAGGAATCACACAATAATAGTATGTTCTAAGGGTTTATTAAACATAGTGGTTTCATTATCATATGTGGTAATATATGTTTTTTTATATGAAGTAACCATCTATGAAATAGAGGGAATATTAGAGGAATGATCGGAAAATAAAAACCTGTATACCCAGGAAGGTGATTTTTTCCTTTTAGTATGGTTATTTTCAGACACAGAGTATCGATAATGGGTCTAATATACAAATTAATCCTCTTAAATTGGATAATGTTTTCTAGTAATATGGGATACCTGAAATCCCATAATTATTTAACTTTGATTAGATTCTCATCTTCATCTGCAATCATGGCACTATGTGACTAGTTAATTATTTTCAATGCCTACTCAAATCCACATTGGATGGTGGGAGGAAATAGATTGTGTATGGTGACGTAGGGATCAAACTAAGACATCTCCTTGTATTATTATGGGAATACATCCATTTTTAAGTAATAAAACTCACTAATATTGTTATTTTGAAGGCATGATGAAATTGAAAAATGTTGCTGTTTGGTCATCCTTGGAACAAAGGTTCACTAGTAACATGTAGTCAATGATGGTTAAAAGTCACTCTTAAATTGAAGGAGGGGGTTTATCCAAAACTTTTGGACAGAAAACATAATGGATAAAGGTGAAAATTTTCTAATTGGGAACATGTGGTTGCTTGGTGGTATTATCTTCTTTAATGTGGACATAACACTAACGGGTAATTGTTTAACCCAATTTGTTTACCTATACCATTTTAGTGGTTATTTTTTTCTCAAAACCCTTGTAATATTCAAATACATGTTCTACATTTGATTTCAAAACCATGACTCGATCAAATGCTATTTTTTTAAATTAATTACCGATATATTTAAATCAAAAATGAGTTGATGGGTACTTAGTTGACTATTTTTCATCTTCTCGATGACTAATAACAATAATTTAGGCTCACAAATCCATCATATAGATATTATTAAATCCATCAGTGCTACCTTTCTCAAATTTTTTTTGAAGAGTTGTCAGATATCTAGATGTGATGCCTATAAATGTTTTAATTTTAGTTGAAAACTAAAATTGATGTCATCTCGAGGACCATAAGAGGTGATTGTAAAATTTTTGGGATCATTTATGAGATTATATTTTGAACATGGTATGAATTCCTATAATTTTATAAATCCTAATGTCAATGTAATGGTCTTCACATGAGTTTATTGTGGAAGCACTATGATGGAGCAACCTACTTTACTGTTGAGTTTTTATTTGAGGCACTAATTTATTTACGAAGAGATCAATGCATGTAGGATGCGGTAAGGATACCCTAGTAAGGTGTTGAATCTGGGATCTTATGAGAGTCACATGAATACGGTATTGGATTATAAATTAATATATTGGTTCTTTAAAGGGATATTAATGAGTGATGTTTTTTACTCCAATGATAGCCTTGAATTATATTGTTATGTTAGTAGAAATAAACATATATGTATCCTAGTATACGTAGCATATTTTTTGGGAGAATATTGATCACATATCCATTATCCACAATTCATTAGTGATGGTCGTCACCATAGTGTTTTATGTATACAAATACCAGGGTTATATTATCATGTATGAATTGGACCACATTATCTATAGAAAAAGAGGTGATGTGTTGATGCACTTCATGATCACTTTCTTATAAAAAAAATATGTTTTATTAATTCCTATATAAGTATAAAAATCTAGAGGACTCTTTGGGGCCTCATTGAAGGACTCAAAAAGATACTATGAAAATAAGACTACATAATGGATTGAGATAAAGTTTGGGATACCAATTATGTTGTTGATCATGTTATACATCCAATTAACAAGAATTTTTCATATCTCAATGGTTAATTACCTAAATTGATTTTTGTACAAACTAATTAACCGAGGTAAAAAGAATTTGTTAAAACATATTCAATTATTTTGATGGAGGGATGTGTGAGTGATAGCTAGGCCATCAACCTATTGGATGTGTCAGGAATTCACAATGGAGGTCCTTAAAGATAATGGGTATTCAATTTTATACAATAGAAACACATTCCTTCTTTTATCATTATCATTGATTAAATTTCCAGAAATATCTCTACAGGAATTGTATATTATTTGCATATATATTCACCCGGATAGATATCATTAGTGAGAGGATATAGGAGGATCCAATGTGTGTTCCTCAACCCTAGGATCAGTATAGCGGTCTACCAATTTTATTATCATCGAAGAGGAAAACCAAAAATCCACATAATCATATTCTTATAAATCATATAGGGATATAGAGGTTCCTCCAAATATTGGTGTCTTGAAGTATATGAGATTACATAGAATGTTTAGCATTGATTAAGCTTCCTCATTGAAAATTTTACATAGTTAATGAATCCATTTATATCTAGAATGATACAATTCTATGGGTATCACCTAGAAAGACGTATTGGATATAGAGGGTAATGGATAATTCAGCCACACGTGAAATTTCCCATGGGTGTTAATAGTGTACATTCATTATATCTAATTATAAAACATCTATTCATCTTTACTCTATACCTATTTAGAATGTATATGACTTTAGGATCACGAAATTTCTATATTTTTTTATCTTCTATGATTCAAAGCCAATACTTCAAGATGAATAATTCATGGATAGTGTTTATAAGACACCTATGGCATGGGAAATAATAGAGTTAATTTTTCAACTCCTCATCTTGATGATTATTGATGTTGAGAAGAATGAACATGTTTTTATCAAAATAAACATATAAAATAATTCATAAATTTAATGTTCCCCTATAGAGTATACCCAATTATTTCAATTAAATGGATTATATTACTATCCCTTGAATGAGACCTTTTAAATATTCTTAGTTTGATCTTATCCGTTTTGAGTTTTTCTATTGGGTCCACCTAGAACTAGAATACTTGATTGACCAAATAATGAATCATAGTAACCATCTATGCACTTAATAGATATCATGTCGATGGGGGAGTTATATTATAAGATATTAGTTTTTCCACAACATGATCTTCATTTCAAATTATTCCATCACAATGAATATTAAGATTCAACTAGGATTGTTTTGGGAAACTAGAGTCTTGAGTATATTATCAAAGAAATTTTTCATTGACATCATGATAAGATACTCATATTGGTGTCTAATGTTCAAGGATTAATATAGTACCTTCCACCAAGTAATGAAACTAGAGATTCATTCATGATCATCCTTCTTACACATAGATTGGTTGTTGAATCTCATTTTGTGAAAGGTGGAACTATAATAGTAGTTGAATGATTGGTGGAGATTTAACTAATTTATGATAAACACTACTTTTATTTTGCTGTATAATATTTTTTTAGAATACTAATGGATAGTTTTGTATTTTTTGAAAATAAGGAATAGGGGATTAATGATAAATGATATGATCATCAAGATGATTCTTTTAGGATTATTAGTAATGGTTGTGATTTATTGATGATGGAAATTTAATCATAGCATTATTAATGTCATTATATTGTATTCATTATCAACATAAAGAGAAAATATTTCATAAAAAATCAGAAAGTGCAATGGTTTTCTACATGAAGCTTATATAATCAAGGGAAGGTATAATTTTATTCTAGAGTAATATTGGAGAACAATAGAGGAGGAACATATCATTGAAAATTGAATATTTTCATGTTATTATGATGTTTCCAAACATAGGAAAGACCAATACAAAGACATTGTGTGTCATGTAGTTGAAGATTGTGGAAGGTGCAACCATGGAATACCTTATGGCCATTGTAGAGAAAGATATTCACAAAATAGGGAAGCTAGAATAAGAAATGCTAATGGTGATCCCTATTGTGTGATTCTAGAGAAAAAATGGAACTTGATGAATGAAGGTTGACCAAACTATGTCATATTCCATAGTATGGGAAAGATGAGAAAATATTTTTTTCACCAATCTCTATAAGAGTGTCTGTGGTTGTGTTTTTTACTACATTGGGGTCCTAAATCTCAAATTAGTCAACACAATCAAGGGTTATGAACCACACCATGGTAATTTCTATGATATTTTATGAGTCTTCATGTGATTCAAGAGAAGGACTATTATAGTAATTTTGTGGGTTGGGGGAGAAATATTTCTTGAAGAGGGAAGCAATGGTTAATTTTACATCAGGGAGGTAAACAAAGAAATCATGTTGTGTAGCTGGTCATGTTGAAGGGAATTTTATCCTTGAAATAAAAGGAATATTCCACAAGTTTTTTTAACAACGATATATTTATGGGTATATCTATAAGTTAAATAAAAAATTAATGATATTTTACTTAGAAAATTCTTCAATGAATCATTAACTATTCATACATCATGTCTCCCCATTTTAGTGAATGATTCATGCTTGAATTGAATTTAATGCCATCATTTGTCAAATTTAATTAAATGGAGAGTTAATTAATTATATTGAAGAGAGGTAATTGAACCCAAAAATATGTTATTTTAGGAGTGTGGTTAAGGATATTTTTTTTGGAAATTCATGTGATTTATCAGTGAGGTTTAACAATGGTAATAATGATGACATGTATACAACCATTTGGTTTTTTATCTTTATTTCAAGAGTAATTAAAACTAGATTTTTTTGAGAGTTCCCATATAATATTATAGATCTATTTATCATATATGTATAATAATTCTATAGTAGTTAATAAATTTAAAAGAATAGGTTGGAACTTATTGTCTTCAATTATAATGGAATAAGGGATATGATTCTAAAGTGTAGTAAATGTGTACCTCTGGATTTTGTTCTAGAATATGTAATAAACGATTATTCATGAGTAGGTATTCATGGACAATGTATTTGAATCCCAACAAGAATACAACAGAGCATCTAATAATATATATTTTATGATGCAATCAATGAAAGTGATACTGTGGAAGGAACCCATTTGTCTATAAAATGAGTAATAGTGATCTATTCTGACATAGTGATAATAGGAATGAATTTTGGAGAGAGTGACCCTATATAATCATTACATTTCCCTATTTTTTTAAGAAATGTAGACCTTAGGATGTGGTTAGATTTATAGTTATTTTTTTCATGACACATTTCCCTTGTGTGATTATAAAATTCGCCATGTGAGGCTGAACAATGTAAATTCCAATGACACATTTAATTTATGAATGCATAATAAAAGTGGATAAAGTATTCATTAAGAATTTATGATAATAAAGGGATTATAAAGTGATTGAGTCATATCCACATCAAAGAAAAAAATCATAGAAATTTAACCTCATAGTTGAGAGGCAATAATACTTTTAGGCTAGTTACAATTAAAGAGAAATGGGATTAAATGTTATTGGACTATTGAAAATGTTACTTACCATATATTAGGATAGACTCAAATTAATACCCTCTTTAGGGAATTTTAGTTTTCTTTAAAATAATCGTTTTAATTTATTAGACATGATTTTTATATAACATGATCAGATGTTCTTTAAACCAACGAAATTGAATTTGTAGTGAAGGGTACCATTTTTGATTGAAATATATTTAGAGAATGTAAATGGAATTTATTTACCCTATTTAATATTTATATGTTGTTCCATGATATATTGTGGGGTAAGGAAATGTTTTTGAGCCAATACATTATTATCCCTAAAACAGATAATTAAAAAATTGAAAATGATGTCTCATTCAAAACAGAATAAATGATTTCTCTTGGAGAAAACATTTACAATAATATTTCACTTGGAAAGTTCTAAAAATATATATAAATGATATTATAATTGATATTTTGATTTGATAATGAAGAGTTACTTGTTTATAATGTCAATAAGAAGCAGAAGGGTCTCTAAAGGATGTATTTTATAAAAATAGTAAACAATTATAAATCAGTTCTCACTAGTTATTATAATACTAGTTTGGAGAATGTTTTTTAAATTCCAGACCATATTTTATAGATGAGTAAAATTTATGATGTATTAGTGGAAATAATATATTTCTTAAAATAACTGCGGAGTTCATCTAATGTAAAATAGGAGATTCGATCTCTACAAGAGAAGGTGGAATAATGTGAATTTATTCATGATGCTTATTATTTGATGATTGATGATTTTTACATGGAGTCAAAAAAATTAAAAACAAAGATGAATTGAAATTTTTCATTTAAAAAATATAATAAAAAATGAAAGGAAAAAGAGACCTGACTAAAGATCATTTCCATGAAATTGTTAAGGAAATACCTATAATGAAGGAATTTATGGAATGAATCTTTCTTTTTATAACTCAAAAAGATGAAAGAATAAACAAATGGATGGAGCATACCTTAAATATAGTGGTGATAATTTTAAAATTGAAATAAAATAATATGAATACAAGAGATCATTAAGAGATGAAAAATACCTCAAATGAGAGGATGAAAACCCCTCCAAAATAATCATCAATAAGAAGAGATATTCATGATATGAAAGATTGATAAAAATATTATATCCATGATAAATACTAATGAAGTGATCCATTATATAAACAGGAACCAATGTTATACTATTTTTGAATTATTTCAAAATTATGATCATGTTTATGGAATCCCTTAAGCCCAAGGATGAGAGTGGAAATCTAACAATTTAAATATCTCATTCTATGTTGTAAATTAACTCAATTAATACCAAAATATGACAAAACTATCATATAAGGTGAGATTATAGGGTTTTTATTCAATTATTAATTTTTTTTGATTGGGTTTAGATGAATTAGATAATAAATAAGTGGTTTATGCTAATGGATAAAGAGGAAGGGGGATGTCATTGATATTTAAAAGCCTTACATATGATTATATTGGTATGTAAATCCCATGAGGTATATCTCTTTTATGTTTAATACAAAAGGGGAAATTCATATTTACAAGAATTTTCCTCATTTGACTGAAGAGTATGTTTACTTTGTATTATTTTTCAATTAAGCGGGAGTATAAATCATTGAAATTAAATGTGTTTGATATTTTAAAAAATAAAATAGTGTAGATTGTTAGGAATAATAAGAGATTATGTTAGATTTTTTTACATTAATGAAGATAATGATCATATTAACGGATAAGGTGATCAATTTTTATATTAGGGGATTGTTAACAATTAACATTTTTATCGATTTTGTATTTTTTAATGGAAATTTAAAGTTTATTTGTGTTGGATTAATTTTAAAATCAAAGAATATAGTGTTCACAGACAATACAAAAATGGAAATGTTTTCAACAAGTATCCTTAATGGATAATAGAATGTATGAATGTATAATTAAGGCATATTAGAGAAAGGTAGAAGAGGACCATGTATAGAGACATAGGATTTCCATAAATAAATATTACATATTTTTAGATGAATATTAATAACATTAATTAACCAATCACCTCATATTTATAATTTTTTATAACCGTTTGCAACATGAAAAAAATAAACATATGGTTTATAAGAGTTCTATATAGTCTTTTACTTTGTTCGTCAAAACCTGAAATATTTTTTGACAAACCACATGTAATAACCATCATAATACCATAGGGAAATGAACCATAATAATGGGTGATACTAGATAATTAGAAATGGTATAGAAGGAGAATATGTAAACAATTTGAGAATAAGGGTATGAGAACATGATCTTAACAGATAAAAACAATACCCTACATACCAATGATCAAAATCATGAGTTATGGAATAATGATTTTATATTCATATGAAATGATTCATTAGGAAATAACAGAACAAGATCCATGAGTGAATATATTGAACAATATTCAAGGAAATTTAGAATATACATAATCATATAAAATCTTTTTTCAATACCACATACAAAAATATTAATAACATGTTAGGATTGGGCTATCTACATGTGTACCTGATTTAAGATTGGGATAACATCACTTGAACTCTCTTTTCAGGAATATGATAACACCCAACATACCCTCTATCCTCGTAGAACATTTTTCCTTAAGAAATTCATTTGAGGTTTATATAGGTCCAACCCATCACAGAACCCATACATTTTGGTGCCACAATATCATAAAACATTCATTATATATGAAACCATGAAATGAAAAGGATTTCAGATGCAATTCATCCTATTACAACCCATGGTAATGAAATGGGTTTCACAAAATAAATCATCACAAACATAAATTGTACAAATATATATAAATTATGGTATCATTTAATCTTATAACAATAAAGAATAATTTACATAAAATGTTTTCATATTATTTGGAAAATGATTTTGAAGTGATAGTAGGAATATCTCATGAGGAAAATAAAATTTGCTTGAAAATATATTTTTCTAACATAATAACCCTAAAATGATTTTGAAGTCCTTCAATTTTAAAATTAAATTGAATCTTATAAATTAATACATAAAATATTTTTACTTAAATAGGGTGAGAAATGTTTAACATGTTAACAAAATGACTCCATTCAATTTTTTTTTGGAAAAAGGGAAACATGCCTTGTTTTCAAATGAAATAAAAGATTAATTTTAAAATAATTTGTAAAAAAAATTAAAAAGGGAAAAAATTATTTAATCAACTCATGGTAATATTACAATATTTTGACAAAATTTTTAGAAAACATTGATATGAATGAAAAACGGTTTCCGACCGAACGGAGAAATTAACTATAATTTAATTAAAAACATTATTTTGGAATCCTGAGTATATTAATGGTATATAATGATGTGAAACCTGGTATTGTAAATAAATAACTATAGGATATGAAATTTCCAAATTTTTCTAAGAAATATTATACAAGAGTTCATCATCAAAATCTCAAACTTAAACAATCTAGATAAACGAATAAATTATATCAAAAAAACCCTTACCACTTTGAAAACATTGAACTATGATCCCCATGGAGGAATAAAATTAAATGAAACATAAAATATAATGAAAATAAATAAATAAATTACATTACTTTTTAAAGGTACTATATATACATGTTATAAAATAGGATAGGTTCATAACATAATTTATATCCCTAAGACGACAAATTAAGAGTAAAATGTCTTACCTTAAGTATCAAATTACATAATACACATTAAATAATCATGTATAATAAATATATAATAAATATAAATATATTAACAAACCATTAATATATATATCATACTATATATAATTTAATTATGACCTTTTCATACCTGGTTATTAATGATACCATTTTAAGATCACTTTTTGGGAAATAACTACATTGTATTTCAAGTATGTGTTGATTACTCATTTTTGGTTTATATTACACTGATCATTGTACCATATTTATTATAATATTAATAATTATTTAAATATAATATATATTTGGTATATATTTTTTAATATTAATACATAAACGATAGAGATAGAAACTAAAATACATTGTTCATGGAGATGATTCTCCATATGTACACATAAACAATGTTAAAATTTCAATACTAGATAATATTATTGAATGATAAATAATATATTAAATTTATATAATCATTTCTATGTAATATATATCACATATATTAATTAAATATAACAATTTTATCTTCCATGAAAAGTATAAGTGAAAAACGAATCACAACACTTCACAAGGTGGTTGTCCAACATACACACGAATGACATTATAGTATCCTCCATAAAATTTAATGTAAACATTATATGTGATATAATAATTCCATAATTATAACAATGATACATGAATAATATATATTCATTTAATATATCATTACTATAGTTCATGTATCACATCGATTTGTGAGGCGGTAGTCTTCTCCACATATGAGTGACATTATTGTTTTTCAAAGGGTTAGTATATAAGAAGGAATATGTGGTATATAAATTCTAGGGGTATTATAATATAATTAATATAATATAAAATAATTAAATCCATCATTATTTCTAGCTGTGGGAGGTGGTAATGGGAAAAAATAACATCAATTCGTGAGGTGGAAGTTTGCTGTACACATGGGTGACTGATTCATTCCCCATTAGATTGAATATGATAGAGATATAAGTTATTCCATTAAGAAAATATAATAAAATAAAAATGGAAATACTAGTGATATTATATTAGTATAATGGTAGAATATTTTAATGATTTAAAATAGGAAGTAAAATAAAAATGCCTAGTTTAAAACATTACATATTCCTTATAAATCCTCATTAGGTTTAACCAAAATCTAGCATACATTGGATTTGTTATTTCAAAATTTCCTTGAGGATGTGGTGAGGGATTTAAGGAATATTTTTGGGTCGGTACTTTTTGAACCAAATTCTTTTCAATATTTAAATATGTGAGGATAGGGGGTGGCTGTTTATAAATTTGGGAGAGGACACACAAGGAATTATTCGAAGGAATTAATTGTATCCATGTTTTTTACAGAAAAAAAAAACAAAAAGCAGGCCCAATATCTAACATTAGAGGTGATGAAGAGAAAATATGGATATAAAATTTTTGTTTTACAATTTTCTATGTCATTTTACCCATTATATTTCCATTTTAACACCATGGTAAATCCGTTTGATCCTTAAAAATAAAAATTTAATTTTCTATTTTTACTATTTATTATTGTAAATAATTATGTTTAGAAAAGTAGATAATAATAAATTTTTTATTCAAAATATGAAATCCAATTTTCCAAATTCAATTCAATAAATTGGATAAGTTTAATTAAAAATTAAATCCTAATACGAGATGAAAAAGATATTTTCTAATGATAAAACCATCTAAATTTTAAAACGTTATTTCTATAAAAATTCATTATAAAATTGATTAAATCGACCAAAATTAGATTAATAAATATATGATTGAACTAATTTTACTTTTAAAATCATATTAAAACATTAGTTATAAATTTAAGTGATTTCTAATGAATGATAATTCATAATAAAATACTTTATTTATCACTATTTATTAAAAAATATCTTATTTGAAAATTTTAAATCATTTACCATATGATAATTAATGACATTCTGATTTCAAAATGGAATTTCATTTTTTAACTTAATGTTCTGATGGATTTCAAAAACAATTTTGATAATAACTATGAAAAATGTGATAAATATTTTTTAGACAAATATTTTTTTTAAGAAAAATTGAAATTATTATTATCTCATAACTAAGAAACGTATAAGTTGAATTTTAACACATATTATTGAATTTATAATGTATAAATTCCATTAAAATAATTTAAAAAAAGTTATTTATTTATTTTATTGACATAAAATGCATATGTGGGCACAAATATTTATTTTAGAAAATGTTTTCTCTTATTTTAAAATGGTTTTATTATCATTTATAATTAATTTTTAACATAATAATTATATATATATATATGAAATAAAAGTATTCATAATTAAGTTAATACTTATGATACATATCATTACAATAGTTAAGTGATAATTATATTATCAAATATTGTTATAGTACATCACGTTTCAGTTAAACTCAATGTTTCTCATAACACTTTCTAAACTAAGTGAAGCATATAACTTAAGATATAATTAGTGTTCTTTATAGTATAATATAAACATGGTGTTGCGTGAAACAAAAACTGACGAGAAAAATTATATTAATTTCATAAACAATATTTCATAACATCTTAGTGTGAAACAATATACCCCTCATAAAATGAATTTTAACACTTAAATTGGTCACATTATTACAAAAAATAAGGATAATTTTGCTTCATTACATCCCCTGGTTCCCACATAGCTACACCAAGATGTTTTTTTTTTGAAAACACAGTAACCATGAGGGTGGATTTTTATATCACTTTCACATTATGATTCGGAATTTCCATCATTTGTTTCTAATAATAATGATCATGCTCTAGCATTATAACCTAAGATTTAGTTACATTTTAAGGATAAGGTATGTAATTCATCAGGACAGATACACATAACTCATAGTGGATGTGATACAGGTTTAATGGAATTTCAAATTGATAAAATATCAACCGAATATGATCATGAATTTTAAAGGTACCAATATATATAGTTGAAATGATATAGGTTTATTGATTAATTATTCATCCCAAAGACCTAAAATTATCATAATATCGATATTTCATTCCTATAGAGTCTAAATTTATACCAAATCTAAAATGGTGAGGCCAGGTTATCCAATAACATCCAATATTATCTTAGTCTATCCAGTGAATAGTTAACTTTACCGTTCCTCTATATATAAGGAAAATTTTAAAAAATATATTTAGATATGAGGTAATTAAACATTAAAAATCATCATAAAACTAATCAATTAAATACCATAATGTATCTATTAATGATAACAATCCAAATATGTGAATAACTTGGTGATATATTATACCGAATCTGGGTAATAACTAGAAGTCCATATAACCATAGTAAAAATATGCATGGATCCTCATTTTAAAAATTAAATGAAAGATTAGTGAATAGATTCCATAAATTTAAAATTATATAAAATCCATCAATGATAACATAATAAAATTTTTCTACAAATCAATAATATGTTTTGAGGACATCTATACTATCCAATTTACACTGTCTATATCAATCACCTCTTTATGAAATCTAAATTACATTTTTTCATCATTATAAAAATAGAAATGTTTTTTATTCTTTATAAAATTGTTTTTCATAATATATCACCTTTAAATCAATTCAATTTTCTATGATTTCAATACCATTAAGCATTTTCATTAAAATACTTATTGATATACTTCAATAGAACAATCAATATATATTTCACGATTCATTATTATTGAATTGGAATACATGACTACTTTTAGTCGTTCCAATTCATTCTGGAACTATTAATTAGGTTTCATAATCTCATTCCGTAATACCTCTTTCATATAATAATAATTTTTATTATTTTCTTTGGATTCATAAATAGTAATTTAATAATGGTTCTTATATTTTACATAAATAATATTATTGGAACATCCTATGCCTCTAATATTTCATTCACGATATCATCAATATCTGTAGTATAACCAAAAATCTTAACACATTATTTATTCAATTATTAGGCCTCCCACCTAGGGAATCAATTATTATAATTCCCATAATTTCAAAAATTAAAACAATAATACATTCACAATACTTCTGTGAGACTGATATTCCCTTCTATTATATTAATTGAACTTTTAATTAACTTAAGATTTCATTTTTTATAAAAAAATTACTTAATGAGTGCCATTCTTCTTCAAACATAAAAAATTCTTGTTCCATCAATAAATTCCATGGATTTATTCTTCCTTCATTCCAATATTATATAAAACTAACTCTTCTTCCCTCCATGGGATACACAACCTGAGCTCCTGGTGAACTTTATGATTCTCTCATTTTCTGATTCTAAGAGTGGGTAGAGGTTTAAATTATTAATCATATATTATGATAGATGATTACGAATAATCATAATTTCCATAAATCAAGTCAGCACCCCTTGTGGTTTCTCATCAACACATTTTATATCACATTCAATAGTATCCTAGTTCATTTTATTCTCCAACACAAAATAAAACCCAAATTAATAGATTGATCAACAATAGTAATATTGAGAAATCAAAAGTCATGAAAATCATTTATAGTTTTTTAAATCCCAACATCATCATTTAAATATAGGACACTATATGTTTCAACAAGTTCATCCATTATTATCATCTATTCCAATACATCATAATGGTTTATAATGAAGTTGAAAATTAACCCAATAGTATTACCCAAGAGTGTCAAATTTGGTGTTTAGAATGTATTGTTATTGTGTAGTAGGTAATGCTTGAGTAAATCTTAACATTAGTTTTTCAATGTTATTAACCCTATGTACCAATTTTATAAAACCATGTACACTTGTAGTATCAAAAAAAATATTTTTTCCTAGGTAAACCACATAAACTCTTCATTACCAAAATTATAGAATATTATCCAATACTTTGGTTCATCATTGAGATTATCACAAATGTTATCTCATCCTAGTTTCCAAAGGACAACTAAACCAATCCTATGATGAAAATGTAACAACATAGGAATTTAATACAATGATCTTACATCTTTTTAGATGAGTATTCATTGAATTTCCTAAAAAAATTGAGGATCATAAAGTTATAGTGCCTTTGGAAACAAGAAAACATAAAAAAATGTGCACAATTATTCCACATTATCACCAACATTGTTCTAAAAAAATAGAACAATTCATATAAATATCATCGATAATTTCTATCATCATTAATCAAGAAAAGAGACATAATAAAGGGTGAGATCAAATTATCTATAAGTGTAAATTAGATTAATACATAAATATAACATGAGCATAAGGTTATGATAACATGATAATAACAATTTCAAACCATACCCATCATATTAATGATAAAAATATTGAGTCATGGAATAATGATAGGGTGTTAAAAAGATATTAATCATTAGTAAATAAATGAATATTATTTTTAATAGAATAAAATTTACATAAGAAATTGAATTGTGGAATACATACAAGAAAGTAATGTTTTATGTCACGTCTACCCAACAAGATATTCATAACATTTTAGGATTTGGCTGACCACCCATGCACCTACTTCGAGCGTTGGATATCCTCTTGTGTAAATTTTTTTCAGGTATGGGATAACCTCTCTTGTAACCTATGGGCTCAAATAAAATTAATCATTACCTAATGAATTGGATGGAGATGTATGTCCCACCCATCAAAAAAACCATAAATCATTGTTATGTATGTTTATGAAACATTCAATATGTCTAAAACTATGTAATTAAATGGGTTTCATTAAAGTTTAATCATTTTATAACCCATGGTAAATAAATCAGATTCGTATTTGTTTTCTCTTTTTAAACATAAACCATCCAAATAAGTACAAAATTGGTAAAATTTGATAATATACCCAGAAAATCATAACAAACATCAAATTATTTCATCATAGAGGGAAAATTATTTCGAGAAGACAATTAGAGAATTTCTTAAGTTAAATAATATTTAATTGAAAATAATAATTTTAAAATAAAAACATATAAATAATTTTCTAAATCATATTAACTAAAAATTAAATTTTAAGGTTATAATTAAATATTTTAAAAAGTGTGTTGTCATGATGGTAGGTAATGTGATATATAGTAAAATAATGGTTCCTTTCAGAATTTTAGTAAAATCCAAACAAGCCTTTTTATAAAAGTAGCAAAATTCCCTTGAAAATAACTTTTTAAAATGTGAATAAATTCTAAAAACGATTTTATAAAACCCTAGAGGAAAATATTAACTTTTTATACCATTCTTATAAAACATGGATATTTAATAGAGAATATTATCAAATGAATAAAGAAATAAAGTCGGTTTTAAAGAAGCATTTTGGAATTAAGAGTACATAAAGGGGGACAAATTATTGGAAAAAATGTATTCTTAATATGAAACAACAAGAGAATAAAATACTTGAGTTTATTAATATAATGTCTAGAATATATCATAATCATGATCATAAAAATGCATAATTTCATTAAACAATGATATTGTATTATAAAACCCATTCCACTTTTATAACATTGATTTATATGTCCCATTAAGTAATAAAATTAAATAAAAAATAAAATATATTCAGAATAAATAAATTCATTATATTATATGTCAATGGGGCTGTATATATACATCAAAAAATACAATAGGTGAATAACATAACATATGTCCCAATGAATGCAAATTGAGGCCAAAATCCATTACATTAAGTCTCAACATCCATTCTAAATCTTCAAACCATATGTATAATAAATATTTGTTTATTATATGTAATTTATTGAACAATTTATATATATAATTCCATATATCATTTAATTATAACCATTTATTACCTATTTATTAACAATTCCTTGTTAAAATCATGTTTCGAGCAATAATTGCTTTGTTGTTCTTATAAGTTTTGATATGTTATTTTCGATTCCATTAATCTGATAATGGTTAAATAGCTTCCATAATTTTATGATTGATATTAGTTTAATATATATTAAGTATATATGTAATTTTTTAAATCAATAAAATTAAGATATAGAAAATTAAATACACAGTTCATAGAGAATGTAGGTCATATATACACAAGAAGTATATTTCAATTTTACATATGGATGAAATTACAGAAAGTTAACTAAAATATAAACTCTATAGAATAATTTTTAATTCATATATATAACATATATTCATAAAATTAACCCAAATTAGATTCCATGAAAATCCCTAGTGAAAAACATATCACATCGCTTTGCCATGCGACAATCCACAGTATGCACGAGCAAAGTTATCATATCCCCAAAAACACTAATAGTGAGAAGGTATATGTGGTATAATAATTATATAAATATTATTATGTTATAAATATCATAAATTTTAAACTTATATAATTTTATTACCATCTATGTAAAATAGAAATGAAAAAATATCACATCAGTTCTTTAGGCGGTAGTTCTCCATACACACGGGTGACATTATTATTTTCCAATGGGTTGGAATGTTTGAATTTAGATATGATATTATAATAAAAAAGGTACAATAATATCATAAATAAAATATATAATTATTATTTATATTATTATATATAGACCTGATAGTTGTTAAGGAAAACAAATAACATTTATTTGTAAGGCGGTAGCCCGCCCTACACACGAGGGACAGTTTCACTACAAATTTGATCGAGAAGTAGATGAATATAACTTATTACATGAAAATAAAATCTTAGTATATGAGAAATACAGGTTATTTTATATCAAAATAATTTTATAATATTTGAATTATTTTGAAGTAAAAGTAAAATAAATATGGATAGTTTAAAACGTTACCTCTTCTTCAGACATCCACACTAGTTTTAACTGAAATCCATCCTATATTAGATTTATGATCCCAACAGGGCCTCTATGATTTTGGGTGAATTTATACAAGATAATTTTATGTGTAATGGATAAACCAGTTGGTTTTGGATATGGGAATATGAGAGGAGAGTGGGCGGCCACTTTTAATAGGGGGAGACGACACACATGGAATGTTTGAAATGAATGACATGTAACCACGTTATTTACATGAAAAAAATTAAAAAATGGGTAATTTTGGATCCATATAGTTTTTAAGATCAATATTTTTACATTAAATTATTTTTTATATGTTTCTAGGTCATTTTACCACATATCGTTTTACTTTAACCCCTAGATAAACCTGTTTTTACCTTAAACGTGGTAATTATTAGTTACCGTTTTAATAATTTATTATGATAAAATTTTTATTTATATCATAATATAATAATTATTATTTCTATAAAAAATATTTAGTCCAATTATACAAATTCCCTTAATATATATTGGAAAAATTATTTTACAATTAAATCATCAGGCATGATGAAAAATCAGTTTTCAAAAAAAAATTCACATGTTTAAAATGTATATATATGAATGCTCAATATGAAATTGATTACAGTTATCCAAATTGGATTAATAAATATACAATAGATCTTATTTAGGATAAAAAAAACACAAAACATTTTTTATGTTTTTAAACACATCAATATAATTGAAAATGTTTAGTAAAAATATGTATTTTTAACTATTCATTGAATAATTTATCTTCACAAAAAATTATCAAAAATTCATCCTAAGTTAATTTTTCCCTGTTGATTTCAATAATGAATTTAATTTCTAATCTAAATCATTAAAATTTTTAAAAATATTATTTTCAAATATAATTGAAAAAAATGAAATTAAAATACTATTTAGATAAATATTGGTTTAAGAAGAAAATTGGATTTATTGTATTATTATTCTTAGAAAAAATATAAAGAATTTTTAATTATTTTATTGGATATAAATTATATTCACTTAATTAATATCATTCATCAATATTGTTTTATTAATTTATAAACATAAACTGTTTTTGTTTGCATAAAAAAAGTTTTTTTTGAAAATTAGTTTATTTATTTCCAAATGGTTTTTATTTTGATTTCAAATTAATATTAAGCAGTGAACTAATTTTATATATAAGTTTACACCATATATATTTCATAGTTTTTTATTCTTATTCATACCATCGATTAAAATGGATAAGGGATAACAATAATATAATATATCAAAATAGTACATCAAGATTCTTTTAAACTAGATGTTGCGATTAATGCAAGGAAAACAAGTAGTTGTGTGTAATGAATGATAAAGAAAGTTTTTCATTAACATTTGAATTTTTTTAGCGAAATATATTTTAAAATAAATAAATTTAATTAGAAGATAAATATTTCATTAAATCTTGGGGTGTTACACAATTCCATAACATAAGGGATGTTTTTAGGTTACGTTGAGTTTCAAAAACATGGTTAAGACCACATAGTTGTATGTGGTCATCGTAATACTAAAAAAGGCTGTAGGTGTGACAAAACCATGCCTCATGACTATGGTAGAGATGTATATCTCCAACACATGAAGGTTGTAATTGGACATTCCAAGGTGGTTTCTATTTTGGAATTCCTGAGAAACTATGAAACATGGATAATAAATGTTAACTAGAATATTACACATGTCATGGTGAGAAACAAATGAGAAAATATTTTATTACATTCCATATAAGATTGGTTTGAATAGAGAATTTTTATTAAATTAATAATATGAGTCTCAACATTGTCAACATGGTCAGGGTTGAAATCCCAAGATATATTAATGGGCATGTCAACCTGAGACACTACCAGTCAGACATATGAAGGACCATTTTGGTCGTGGTGATAGACCTAGTACATTTTTCTTATTAGACATTGCAAGTGGATGTTTAAATTCCATATGAGAATTAATCGTGTCCAATATTTCATGGAGTGGGGCATAATGAAGGTTGTGCTATCATGTATATACAAAGACCATGTTTTTGTGATCTAATTTATGCCATGTTTGTTGGTGTGTAAGGATGAGAAACACTATATACATTGTATTTGATGTATATGATACTTAAATGGACCAATAATGTATCACACAACATGTTACACATTTTTAGACTATGATATAATATTTATTCAAAGGTTATTTTATAATTTCATAAATTTAATTAAATATAGAGTTAATTCATGTTTCAATGGAGAGATAATTGGAGCCACAACTTATGTATATGTTGATTTCAATTATGGATAATGTTTTAGAAAATCATGGGAGTATTGGTTAGTTTTTGTAGCATATACTAATTCTGATAGGTTTCTAATTTGTGGGAATATGACCTCCATATTTCATGTGGGGAGATTAGTAGGAATATGTTATGAGATAACAAAAATCATATAACATATATTTTTCTTAGGAATGTTAAGTAATTTTAGGAAAGGGGATGGAATATGTAGAATGAGGTTACACTCATTAAAGACACATCCATAGGATGATGAAAGATGTCACTACAATGAAATAATTGTGTAATTTTACATTTTTTTCTAGATGAAAGAAGCAAAGGTCCTACATGGGGATTTTATCATAGTTAGATAAATAATATCATAATGAAACAACTATAGAGAATATAAACATCATTTAAGATGAAATAAAATAAGGTGATGGTGAGGAAGGGACATGCATGTCCATAAACATTGTGAAGGTGACACTTTCCATTGTAGTGAGCATAAAAAGTAAATTTTGTGGGTGTAACTCGTCATATTTAGTGATATTCCCCAAAAATATTATAACTGAACTGCAACCTATTAATTTATGTGCAATATATAGTGATTTTTGTGTTGAAACATTTAATTTCAGGATCCTTTGAGTAGCCTAGTGATGATGAACCATGTAAATTATCATGTTTAGTTTTTGTTACATATGCACATTGAAATGGAGTAAGATAAATAATAATGAACAAATAATAACAAAATGTTTTTTATGTGATTTAATCATATAAAATATACAAATGATCCTAAAAGGTGATCTATAAGTTTTAGAGGTTAAGATACTTTTAAGGTAGTGAGAGTTAAAGGAATGATATATTTAATTAGATAAGAATATTCACACATTGATCCATGTCCTGTCTTATGGAAATATCACATTAGCCACATATTAAGGGACAAAAAAAATTTAAATACTTCCAATTCCAAAACAAAGTAATAAATCATGGTCACCTCATATTTAACTTGGGTGTTTATCATCGATCTACAAAGATAATAAAAGATCATGTGTTACTACTCTATGTCACCGACACCATTTAAGGATATAGGTATTGGTTTTTTTATTTGGTAATAGGGTGACATGATACACACAATAAGAGTAAAAATCCAATTTACATACACTAAATCCTTATAAATTTCCATGACTTTTATTTTAGTGACATGGAAATTGAGAGAATCATTTTGGTAGGTATCATCACAAATTTTTTATCTTGACGATGGGTTAAATTGTGATGTAGAGTGGACATGGTCTACAAGTGTGTAATCTTCATAATACACTTAAGAAGGATCCACATGGGATATAAATCTAATTGTATAAGTAGATTCATCCACCAACGTTATATTTAACAAGTTCAATCAATTGAAAAAACAAAATGGGAGTTACACCAAGATCATCATAAACATCATCATGATTATGAAAATAATTTTAATGGATCATAGAACTATGATTCATGTAACCCTCATGGTTCTGGATAAGATTAATGATATTGAAATATAAAATTTTGTTATTTAAGGATTGATTCATAGTGGTGGTCCCAAAAAACCCATAACATAATCACAATTTCAATATGGTTTTTTATTAACATGATTAGAAAATTACCAAGAAAAATATAATTCCTCTATTATTAAAATACGATCACCTCCAAGGGGAATTTCCCCATATTGTAAGTCCTGCTAACGGTAAATATTTAATTCCAACATTACCATCCACATAACACTCTTTTTTATCAAATTTCTTTTGGAGACATTTGTTGTGTGATAAGTTAGGGTGATTTATCCTTGAATTCAACATGGGTACAAGCTTTGGGAACATACCTTCCCAGATAGGAGTAAAGTATGGGGTTTAATATTGTCTCTATCCTAGTAAATGAGAATGGTAATATATCACTACAATAAAATAACATATTAATATGATAAATTCAATTAATTCTCAATGGGAGCTCTATTGACACCCAAAAATTTAAGGGTGCTATGCCACTAAAAGTGTAATAAGTTAAATAATTTAGAAATTCTAATCGAAGACCTAATGGTGATCGATGAATCCATGATATACTAGTTTTCAACTATTAGTGATGTTTTATGTCTTCCATTAATTATGACCTAGTATATATAAGATGTTTTCTATCTAAATCCCTTACATAAAGATTGGTAGTTTCACATATGTGAAACCCATGATATGAGTTTGGTTAGATTCCAAGGTCCACCATAGGCTTTCATTATCCTTACCTAGTATATAAGATCACTCATTCTCACAATTACATTGTAAATTCATATAAATATAAGTGGAATAAATAGGATGGATTGATGATGACCTCATTTTTTATGAAGATCTAAATTTTAGTTTGTTTTTATATAACTACTTACCCTATGTTAGAGGGGAGTCTCTTCGAAGTTGATATAGGATTTTATAGTATCACAATAATAGATAAAGGTGTCACCTTCTCATAATGATGGACCTAATTGGATCCTTTTGTGTATACTATTCATCATAAATAATCTAAAAATAATAAATCAATACTTTTATTTTACCCACATCTACTGTATAAATAGAGGTAAATTATGTTGATAGAACTAAGGATATAAAAGCAGAAGAACATCTATATCGTCAAGCCATAGCTATAGATAATGAAACAATTTAAATAGATAATCATTATATTAATTGTATAAGAATCTTGGAATATGTATACATGGATATATCCCAAGATTTATTTCCACTAACACCCATGGATATAGCCATGTCCATGGACCATTGATATAGACTGAGGTTATACAAGACCAGTATAACATCGGTAATATTCCAATTGCTGCAGCTAGAAAATTCATGGAGAATCAAAAAATCCTATAACAAGAACATATAACTAAAAATACATTCCCTTGTCTATAACCATAAAAAATTTTAAGTCCATGATTATTGGATCACGAACTAACTCATTATACAATTTAACAACTTAACCCTCTTCTACACTAGAATCTACGAATATATATTTATAAATATTAATATTATTCATTGATATTATTTTCATAAATTACATTAGTATAGTTATTACTTTTAGTCTAATTAATTTTCATTTCTATATCTATAAACATGGTTAGAGACCCATTAAAAAGGGGGATTATATCCATGTGCAAACAAAACACTAACTATATAGATTTACATAATATGTTATAGCCATGGACTCAATTCCAATGGCTATTGGTGTTCAAAAAATGATTAACAACCATGGTTAAATAGGAACATGTCTATAGGGGTTTAGTTGAGGTGTTTATATTTATGGATTCTATAAACTTTGATATAGGGGATCCCAAAAATATCTGTAGATGTAGGAATAGATTCCCATTGCATTAGGGAATAATTTAAGGAATATATATCTATACAGAAAATATACACATGGATATACAGTATCATTGCATGTTCCCATGATCAAATGCATTTTATAATCCATATTATTTCAACAATGATGATTATAAAGTTTATAGGTTACCTATTTACCAAGTCATAATATGTAGATAGACGTTATTCACCTTTAGTAACAAGAATCCTTCCCATGGATACAACCAAATAGCTACATGTTTTTCCTAATTATGTTCTTTCATGGTAGAAAACATCTAAATGAATGAAATTAAATCCTCCATGCATAAGTACATGGATATGTTCATTAATATTCTATACATCTTTCTCAATGAAAAAAGAATCCCTAGTAACCGGTTCATCATCCCCAGGGGTTGTGGTGGTAGAGGAAGAACTATATCCTATAATTTTATAAGGGATGAGAATTTTGGAAGACTACTGGTGAACCATGATTGATTCCCCCTATTACCCTTATGGTTCTACAATTTGTGTTTACTAAGTGAAGGATCCATCACAATATGGGGTTTAGTCTCAAGAACATTACTGTTGGTCTCATAGAGAGGACCTAGATAATAGAATATAGTACCTTTATATTGGGGAGTAATATCACACCTTGATATCACATAAATAGTCTAATTGTTTTATTTTTTACTCACTATTATATCTATAAAAATCTTGGTTACTTTTTTTTGAATTTTGGTGATTTTGGGAGTGCAGTACATGTCTCCCAATTAAGGTGGAAAATTAACATAATTTTTTCATACTAGGACACATCACTACTATATTTCATGTGGGAATTTTCATAGATAGAACATGATTTATCTACAATTGAGTCTTTCCCATTTTTTATCCTTCAGGACCTCCAGTGATCCCCACAGGAATGGTGCATGATTTTCCAAAATCATATAACCAAACTATTTGGGGGACCCATTTCTTTAAAAAGATTATTTTACAACATCTATGCTAGTTGTTTTTTTTAAAAAAAATCAACTTATCTCCACTCATTTAGTATGCACAACCCCCATGTCCTATCCATCTCAATTCTACATCCTTTTTAGTAGGATTCCTAGTGTAATTCAATATTCAAGGTCAATTCTTCAAGGTAATATATTTTAACTTCTTTCCATTTACCTATTCTATTTATTCCTCTCTTCTTTTCCCCCTGTATGTATATAATGACCAATTATTCATCATTTCTCAAACTTCTCATGTTGGTTTTTGTGTTTGATGTTTCATATTGATTGATTAAATATTATTTATATCCATTTAAGGTGAGAAATAATCATTGGTTGTATTGGAAGGAGGTTTAATGATAGGATGTACCTTTCATAAATATTACGATTTACCTTTCATAAATATTTATTTATAACTATGATTTCATGATATTGTAATTTAATGTTTTCTATTTTTAAAAAAAATAATGAAATTATAATAAGAAGAATTTATTAGACGAAGTTAATTGTATTATTTATTCTTCAAATTAGCATAGGATTTCCTATGTCTTAAAATTATAAATCAAATAATGGAAATACAAAGTTAACATGGTTTTTTAAATTCCTCATTAATATTTGAAATTAATTTTTATATTAATAAGTTTCTTTCTTTGAATACATGTTTTTGAGATCATTTTTAAGGGGGGATCATGAATCCATATTGAAACATTCAAAAAAGATTTCTATAATGAATACCCCTCGAAACATTACCATTTATATAATGATAAATTGGTATCTTCATGTTTTTGAAATTTTTTCTTATTGATTGAGATTTTAATTTTCTATATATTTTAATAATGAAAATGGAGGAATTTATTTTAAGGTTTTAAGATGTATGGGTTTGTATTGTTTGTGTTTTTAATGATTTATAATTATGAAATATTTGTTAAAATAAATTATATTTCAAATTATTCTGTAACCATGCATGAATAAGTGGAATGTATAGGTACACATAATGTAGTTGTTATGAATTGTTAAATGAATAGTGGTTCTAAGGTATATTTTATTATTCTAATGGGTTTTCCCAACTGTTATGATAATGAAGGAAATACAATGTTTATTGGAATGTTGTTGTTATCTGGTGCGACTCTTTTTTATAAAAGTTAAATATAATTTCCTAGATTACACCCAAGAATCCTTGGTTATAATTATTTTTTGTTTGTGAATTTACAATGATAAAATGTTTCTATAGTTAAAATTTTAAATGGGTTTAATATTATAACTCTTCATTTGACCCCATTTTATAGATAAAGAAATCATATTTTGGAGATGAAACATATTTTTAAAATATTTTTTTTGACATCATTCATATTATTTTTTGTTTGAAATGTGAAAACCTACATTATTTATATTTTTAGTTGCAAAACTGAAAGAAATAATTTATCTTTAAATGATTATCAAAAGATTTTCGGGTTTTTACCCTTTTGGAAATTATGATCTTTTCTATCATTAGAAGGGGTATAGGTGAATTTTATTGGATTTAGTATGTTAGAATGAGATACTTTTGAGTTAATAATTGTAGCCATCAGAGATGCTCACTATTTAATGAAGATGGTAGGTGTGGTTTTTAGATTCGTTATTTACTTAGCTTCTATTCTTAAATTTAAATTTTATTCTTTTCCTAATGAAATCTATACTTTTTTCATTTTTTTCATTATTTATTTTTCCCATTTGATATTAGATTATGTTAGTCTAATTTGGTGGATCAAACCATTAATAGATTTCATTTTCATTTAATATTCCATTTTTAGTTTATTTTATACTTAACCTCCAAAATTATATTGTACGAAACTGTAATGAAAAAATGGTCATGTGAATCATCAATATGGAAGTCATTAGATTATTTTTTATTCATTAGTTAATATAATTTGAAATTGACTCCATCTAATTACCTTAGCACTACTTTCTAGTATGTGGTGATTAGGAATTTACTATTAGTACATCGTATGTTAGCTTAGGTCCCTCGTCTGGAGATATCCTGATTTAGTTTATGAGGAAATGTTAGCATATACATGGTTCAAGTGAGGGTTTAGGATCAATATTCACCCTAGATATTAGGGTGATAACTATTAGATTTATGTTAAGATTTTTTTAATTTAGGTAGATATAACTTCTAGAAAATTCTAAAAGAGTAATTTGTATTAGATAGCATGTATGACAGGCGACACCCAACACGTAAGGGAATAATATATCCTGAGTATTTACAATATATTTACAATTTTAAGGAAATTTAATATAATATACAGCTATAAATTCCCACGATACAGACTTATTTTGAAAACAATGCAACAACGATTTTCTTCAATGGCTTGGGTTATATGCAAGACCGAGTTTTACCGAAGAAAAATATATTGTTAAAAATTATTATTTAATATAATATGATTTTAACTACTTGTTAAATTATTATTTATTATTATTAATAAACAAATTATAAATATTATATTTAACAAAAAATTAAAATTAAATCATTGGTGAAAAATTAATTAGAAATTAATATAATAACCAATTGAATAAGAAGTGATTATTTTTTTAAAAACCATATTTAGTCTCAGAAAACAGTTTTATCCAAGTAAATTAATTTAATTACAATTATTGTGTGATATTTAAGTAATATATATATATATATATACTAAATATTCAATAATTTTTTTTTCTATTCAACAAATGGATTTGATAATCATAGTATAAGAACAAACTCAATATTTCACATAAAATACCATATTTTTATTAAGGGACTTTTATATACTATTAATGGATAACCTATTTTGAATCCACGTTTTTGAATTTATATAAATTTTATATTTCAAAAAAAAATATTATAATTGAAATAAAAACATAAAAATTAAGTTATGGGGGATTTTTGGAAGTTTTCTATAAAGTTTCATTTTTTAATGAATAATAAAAAACAATGAATTTTAATACTATACTGATTTTACATATAACTTATTTATAAAGTTAAATTATATTTTAAATTGGTTTTAAAGATTAATTTTGATTATATTTTTATCATTTAATATAATTTAAGTCAATTTAATCTATTTCACTTTGAAATTGACTATTAAAAACATAACATAAATTTGAATATTTTTACTTTAAAAACACATATTGGAATCCCATCTACACGATTAAATTTAAATTAATTTTGGCCACTTAAGAGATTATAAATTTTAAAAATGTATAAAAATTTATTAATCATAATAATATATAATTTTAAATAAGGACAACTTACTTTTTGACAAAAAACTATTTTTGAAAGTAATTAAATTTAATTACAACGATTATGGTAAAATTAACCTTAATAAAGGACTAAACCTTAATATTAAGGGACCAAGTGACTTATAAACTTGCCTAAAATCCATTGGAAATAGATTTTTATAACATATCACCGCTTGGATGGAAATAAGACAATAATTTGAGCCACATTCAAATTGTAAAACATGTATAGAATTAATTTTTCACAATATTACAAGAGTGCCACCCCACCACTATTATAAAAGGCCTCCTATCCTCCCACATCCACAAACCTCTAAAGACACTTTTGTTCAAAAATGTTCTCCCAAAATATCTGATAAATATACCTCCCCTCATATAATAATCTTCCACTTAAGAATAATTAAATCTAAGGAAGCCTTTGGTTTTAACTGAAAGAGTTACTATGTTAAGAGTTAACATCTTTCCTTGAGGTTTTTAGTTTTATTTCCATTATATAGTCCTTAAATTATCCTTATTGAAATATTAAATAAACAAAACATTGTAATAAATATTTGAGTTTGTTTTTGTGCTGATGTTTATAACTAAACTTACACACAGATCTATCTAATGGGTAATGAACAAACAGTTTCTTGGTTTGGAGAACCGCCACCTCACAAAATGAAGATTGTTCAATTTTCTATCACCAACTTTAATGGTTGGAAATTATAATGGAAACAATATTTATATATGATATTTATGATATTTATTAATTCAATATTCTTCTTTAATTAATTTTTACCACATAATCATATAATTTCTATTTTGTGTAAATACAATAACATCGTTTGTGGATGTGTGGATGACTGCCTCCTAATATTGATGTGATTCATTCACACGATCCATGAAATGTATAAGGGATTATTATAATTAAACATATTATACATAAATAACACTTATAATATATTCATGACATAATTACATTGATTTAAAAATAATTATATATATATATATCATTTTCTTTATTACCCTTTCGCACACATAAAAATTTATATCGTCATTTGTGGACGTATGGACTACTGCCCCCTCAACATGATTTGATTCCTTTTAAATCACCATAATGATATATATAAGTAAATATGATTAATTAATATGTTATATATTCTATTTTTATCATTCTGTAATTTATAATTCTACTTATCTTCTTTACATAACGATTATTAAAAAATGAGAACGTTACACTTTCATACGTATGGTCTACCATCTCCATGATTATAAAATTGATTTAATTTTCATTAATATATTTAATGATTTTTTTAATAGTATAATTTATGTATAAAAATGATAATTATTTCATTATTATTGTCCTATAGATTCTATATAACGACTCATTTGACCACAGTTTAACTACTGAGGTTTATTACACATAAACTGAATTTTGTCAAAACCACCGACATAAACGTACTTTTTTAAGTAGTTTTATATAACATATTAATAAATTAAATAAAATTAATAATAATAATGAAATTTTTCCAAATAAAGACGTTAGTTAACATATTTTTATTATGTATCATGTCAAAGGATGTTCACTCGAAAGGAAACACAAGTTAATAGATTTCTTCTGAATTTATATTCCATTGAGACTTATTTGTTGTTATGCACAAAGTTTATTTTATGTGTTTTATATATTTAACTATAAAATATAATATAATAAAAATATTTAATCTCATGATATTATAAGTTTAATTTAATTTTACTACATAGTGGATATTTTATTTTAAATGTTCTAAATTTGTTTGGGACACTTTGGAATGTTTAAAGATTATTATCCTTTAGAATTTTTTAATGATTATATTTGAAATATTGTGAACTTTATCTTGAAAAATAGCTTCATTTTTGTGCCCCTAATTTTTATATATGGTGTCAATACTACCAAATTGAAATATAATATCCTTATTTATTCATTATTCTGGATATTATTAGTTTCTATTTGAAATGTTTTATTTATGGAGATTTGTGTTAAAAGTTACCAGGTAGAAAATAATTTCATAACCCAATTTATTTTCATTGTCTTATATTAATTCAATGTTATTGTTAATGTTCTATGATTATGTGTATAATTAAATTTAATATCTATTTATTTATTTCCTCTTCTATATGTGGATTTAATGTTGATACACATAGTGCAGTCAATTACTTATTATCACTCCAACATTACAATATTTTCAAGGGTTTACATGACAATCTCAATTTTTTGGGATTTTTTATACATAAATTTCCATCAGAAGAAATTATTTCATCATTTACCAATAAACCATTTAATTTTTGTATTATCTGGTTATTCATGACCTTTGTTATGTAATATTACCATTTTCTCACTCTTTGTTACTCAAAATGTTTTAGAATTTTTTTTAGAAAACCATACATTATTTTTCACTTTAGATAGAGAAAATATTTTCTAAAAAAACCATATTTTATTTTTTTTAATTTTTTTTTAAAAATGGTTCCATAAGGAAAATTTTACTCTTTTTTCATTTAATAATGTTTTCAAAGGAATCATATTTTCACATTACATAAAAAGAAATTTTCTAAACCTTTTACCATGAAATATAAATGTTCTTTTTACCCCATACAAAAATTAAAAAATTACTCACTTCCATATCATTGAAGTTTCCTTTTCAATTTTTAGAATGTTAAATATTAAATTTTTTAAATGTAATTTTTAAGGAAAGGGTTTTTAGATGGTTTTTTTCTAAAAAAAATATTTACCTCAAGAAGGTTGTAAAATATCATTTTATTTACATTCATTAATGAAAACAACCCATTATTTTACTCCAAATGGGATATATTTTATTGATACCATCCTTATTAGGCCTCTGGATGGATTTTGATTGATTTGGCCGAGTATAATATTCATATTCACACCATTGATTTATTTATTAGCTGACATGAAATATTAAATCTCTTATGATCATAGATCATTGAATTTACCCTAAATCATTCATTTATTTTATCATGGATATCATTATTTCCTAAAACAAATACCACTCTATATGCAGTGTCTACTATGACGGTTATTTTATTATTGGTGGAATTATTTATAATTTTGAATTCTTTATGGATATTTGAAAAGGAAAATTATATTTTTAGACTCTTAGATATTAGGAATGCTTTGGATAGGAAATGAAGGGAGGATCCTAGATATTATATAGCTCATCAATGCACAGATTGGTTCTCATGATATAAGTATTTTGGGAAAAATAAATAGGACTTTATCCACTATTTTAAACCATCTCATGAAAGGTTGTCAAGGTACATGTTTTTTTGTTCCTTAAATAAGACATCTGTTAATAAATAATTACCAAAATTTAGTTCTTGTTATTATTAATCCATGATATTTTGCATCAACATACCTATGGATACATTTAATTTTTACTTATTTAATTACTTGGATTATGTTTCAGTTTCTTACCTTTCCATATTTATTTTTCCTTGTCTGGTTATTTGAATGACATGTGTTTTCAATTACCTTTCCTTATTTCTAATTATCTTACTTTTCATCCATTTAATTAGATGAAATATGTGTTTAGTTATTTATCCTACCATGTTGATTTATTCTTATTGATTCATTATTTATTCCAATTTTCTTTACTCATACTGAGAATTTGAGCTCACCATTTCTATGTTTCACTTCAACAGGAATCCAAGAAGTGTAATATTAAATATATTTCGGGATATAGTACATGGAATAAATTAATCCTAGAAGTTATTTATGAATCATTTTTTTATTATTAGTTTCGAAATTTTAAAAACATGACTCATTTATGTATCTGGTTTACCAAGACTAATAAACTGACCAATCCTTTAGTATATGATTCCTTATAATCATGCCAATGTAATTTATAATAAACATTGGTCCCAGTCTCGATGAGGTTGGTTCGTTATATTTGTTATAAAATAATGGTTAGTAGAAACCATGGGAACTTGGTTTACAAAAATATAGATTATAGAGCGTATCCATAATGTAGAATTTGAGGATAAGTGTAGAAGAACACCATTAAATTTTATAAAAGTAGAGATTTTTTTGGTCTGTCTAGTGGAACATCCCAATATAGATACTAAATGTGGATGTGGTTCGAGCACAGATGAACCTAGGGGTAAAAAAATATAAAAAGGTGTGTCTATCCTGACTCAAAAAAACTTGGTACATGACACCAGGCCTTAATGCACAACTAGTTTTACACTCAAGATAGATATGATTAGGATAATTCAAATTTTATTTACAAACTACTATGAAGGAATTTGTTAAGGAATAACCTAGGTTAATCCTACAAGTTTTTAGATTTATAATAAGGTTTCAAGATTTAGAAATAGTAAAAATGATATTGTGGATAAACATTAGACAAAGAAATAACTTATGTTAAAATATTACAGATGAAGTATTGATGTATTGAGGTTGTATTAAAAACCTTAGTTAAAAGGATATTAGTGAATAACCATACTTCAAGGATTTCTGTAAGATTTATTTTTGAAATTATATTATTATGGTCTTATAATATGAAAAATGTAGGTGAGGTAAAGACTAATAGAATTTCACATGGTCATGGGACTTGAACCCCTGATCGTAGGATGATAAGGGTTTAATGCCAACCACTGACCTATGTTGTATTTTGGTTAAATTCACATGTATTTAGTTTAAAAAAATTGATGAATAAATATTAATTATGAAATAATATTATAAATTTTAGGGTTTAGAGAATAATATAATAACTATATTAGTTTTTTTAAAATTGTTAGAGATAAGTAGTCAAACTTATAATAATTTTTTGGCCATTAAGAACCTTTAAAAATGTATTTTAGTACTTTAAGCTTCTAAATAGGTAATTGAATGAATTTTAAAATTGATCAAAAGACATGAAAATGTTGAAATTATTATTTTTTAATATATGAACTAATTATGCATAGGTAGAAAAAAATTTCTCACCTTTGAAAAAATGATCAATTTTTGTTTTAAACCTAAATTTCTATAGAACCGATAGTCTCTTAAATTATCGCAGATTTATTGAATTGAGGGCCTATACATTCAATTGATCATTAAATTTGTTTTTATTTATGTCATAAATCTATCCATATAAATATATACACTTTTCCACTAAGAACGGATCTCTAATTTCTGCTAATCATCTTACACTTGGAGACCAGGTTATATGTTAGTCCATCTACCATTATAAATCCCATTCTCTATTTTCGAGAGTATTTTTTACGAACCCTTATCCGGATGTGGGATTTTAAAAATATTAAATATGAAACAATATATCACCATGACTGTGTTTAAATTTTGGGGATTCAATTAATTTAATGTGGGGAGAATGTAACACCTTGAAAATTCTAAATGAGTAAATTGTAGTAAATAGCATGTACGACCCGTGACACCAAGCACATTAGAGAATATTATAACCTAAGTATCGATAATATATTTATTATTATATTTAAATTAAATATAATTTATAGCTTTAAATTCACATTTTTTCTGACTTATATTGTGATAAATATAACAACGAGTTTCCTCAATGGCTTGTGTTACATGAAGAACTGTGTTTTATTGAACTGTAATATATTATTAGATATTATTTTTTCATATAATAATATATAAAAAATTATTCAAATTAGTACTTATGAATAGTAATAAATATTTTAATAAAATTATGGTTTAAAAAAAATGATTTTATTTTTCACAAATTAGTTAAAATGAATATAAGAACCAATTGAATATAATGTGAACATTTTTATAGAAAATTATTTTTATACTCACGACAATGTTTAATCCTAATAAATTCAATTAATAACAATTGGTGAGTGATATTAATGTAATAAATACATATATATTACATATTATAATTTTTTTATGTTCATAAAATATATTTTATATGCATATAAAATGAAAAAACTCAAAATTACATAAAACATATCATATATTTATTTTGTCATATTTACCTCTTTTAAGGGAAAATATTTTTTAAATACACTTTTGGGAAAATTTATAAATATTATATGTCAATATAAGTTAAATATTTTAAGTAGAAGAATAAAAATTAGTTTAGGGTATTTTTTTTATTTTTTGTGAAGCTTTATTTTTTAATGAATAATGAAAAATACTGAATTTTAGTTCAAAACTATTTTTTCACATAATTTTTTATAAGATTAAATTAAATTTTAAATTAATTTTATAGGTTAGTTAGATAATATTTTTTATCACTTAATTCAATTTTGGCCATTTTAATCTATTTAATTTAAAATTTACAAAAAAAACATAGGAAACTTTAAAATGTTTTTACTTTAAAAACTCTTATTGACATCCCATATATGAGATTATATTTAAATTAATTTCAGAAATATATATGATTGTTATTTTTAAAAATGGATTCCATATTTGTAATAAGATTAAATTATATTGTATTATAATGTAAAATTATTTTTCTACCAAAAATATTAGTGACAATAATTAATATTAATTTCAGTTATGAAGTTAAAATTAAGCATAATAAGGGACTAATTTTTTTTATTAAGGGACTAAATGACCTATAAAATTGTCCAAAAGAAATTTAATGGATATATATAGATCATATAAACATATTTCTATAAATGTTAAAATAATGGGACCCACTTTTAAGGTGAAAAATGTTTCTAGGATTCAATTGCCAACATATTACAAGAGTGCCACTCCTACTCTATTATAAAAAAGACATCCTCTCCTCCCACTTCGTCACACATATAAATACACATTGGATAAACCAAAATCTACCCAAATAGTTTATGTATATCTTTGAAGTAATTTTATAAGCCTCCACTTTGGTAGAATGCAATCCAACGAATCGTTTGGTTGAAACTAAAATGTATTACCTTATTAAGAGGTAGCATCATTCCTATGATTTTTAGTTTTATTTCCATATTCAATCCCTATTATCTTATTATTAAGTATATATATAACAAAACCAGTATTATAGTTATTCATGTATTTTTTAATGATAATTTTTTGACCTAAAATTACAGAAACATCTATCTAATGGGTAACTAATATACTGTTTCAATGTACAAGAAACTATCGCCTCATGAAATGACGATTGTTCAATTTTTTCTTTACTGACATTAATGTTTAGCCATTATGATGGAAATTATACCTATATATGATATAAATGTTATTTATTATTTCATTATTCTTTTGTAATTCTTTTATCGTAGATAACCTTATGCTTTACATGTTGTTTAAATAAGATAACATCGATTGTGGAAGAGTGGATTACCTCCTCCTAAAAGCGATGTGATTCGTTTACATAATCCATGGATTATATAAAGGATTATTATAATTAAAAAATTATAGATGAAAAAATATATATGATATTTATGAAAAAATGTCCTTTTATCAAATAATATATATTTATATATATATCATTTTCTTAATTACCCTTTCAAACACTTAAAACATGATAACATCATTCGTGGATGTGTGGACTACCGCCTCTTCTACATGACATGATTCATTCTAAAAAACAACAATTATATATATATAAATGGGTATATATAATTGAATAATATGGTATTTATGATTGTATGATCATTTGGGAAATATATAACACTACTTACCTTCTTCCCATAACGATATTTAAAATATGAGAACGTTACTCTTTCATACGTATGGACTACCGTCTTCATGATTGTAAAATTTATTAATTTATCATAAAAATATTTTATGATTGGTTTTAAATGTGTAGTTGATTTATAAATGTAACACCCCAAGCTTCTATGGTACGTTTCCCTTCGAATAATGCAATAGCGTGTGTTGTACGCAACCTCGAGGTCTAACACACACAACTAATTAAACTAGCCGTTATGAATAGTAATACCTACTTTTTGAAATTATATATATTTTATATTTGAAAATGGACTTCATTTTTGGATTCGGAATATTGAATTTAGCCTAAGGTGAAATTTTGGTACATTTCGGATAACTTTCATATTTTGATGAATAGTGAAAATTTCTAAATTTTAATTAAAAACAACTTTTTTAATCAAAATAATGAATAGTGATAAATTATGAATTTGAGTGGTTTTAAAGTACATTTAGAATATATTTTTTCCATTCAATTTAATGTTTATCATTGGACATAATTTTACAATTAAACCGAACATAAACAAGTGTCAATCTTTTGATAGTTATTATCTCTTAAAAACACGCTTTTTGTTTTGACAGCGGGAATTAATTTTAAATTAATTTCTGACACTTATGTGTTTTGAATTTAGGAAAATGGATTCCATATTTGGAGTCAGGATGTCAAAATTATGTAAATAGGTAACTTTTATTTTTACACATTTTGAATAATTACTGCGGTAAATATTTTATTTACTATGGTTAAAGGGTAAATCCGGTAAATAAGGGTTAAAATATAATATTATAATAATACAAAATTACCCTAGAACGTGTCCTAAACTTATTGGTGGACACATAACCGACCATGGGCATCCTTGGGTCAATTTGGGGACCCCTTGGAGCCACTTGTATGTGGTAGGGACACATTATATCAATAAAGTTAAAATAAAAATAAAAATGGCATAAGCTTACATCTTTTAGAAGAACACTTTTTACATAGGGTTATACATGTTGGATTTTCGATTATAAATATTCATTAGAAAGCTAAAAAGATTTCCTACATAATGATGTTTTATTTATAATTTTTAGACATTAAATAATTTATTTTATTTATGACACAATGATGATGCAGTAATTACTAAAATAGTAAAAAATTAACATAATTGATATTATAAATACCCAAATAAATATAATATGAAACTTTTAATGAATTACACTAATTTTATAGGATACTAGGATATATTAGGATTTATTTAATTGACTTTGTTCGAAGTAATAAATCTGTTATGAGTTTCAAAAAAATCAACTATTGAATAGTGTCAAAATTGACATAAAAGAGTTCGTAAAACAAATATTATATTATTAATTGATATTAAATTCCTAAAAATCTAAGGTTCGGCCAAGAGACTTATATTATGATAGGTTAATCATTAATGGACCACTTGGGGGTCTCTTGTATGTATATGGAAAGTATATTAACCATATAATATAAAAATACAAAGAGACATTGTAAAAGTGAAACTAATTAACTTAGAGTTAATACTTAAAGATAAGGTTAATATAAGTACCCAAACCTGTCTAAATTCTATTGGTTGAGTTGTTTTCGACCTATACCCACCTTAAACTTTGAATAGTCAATTTTGGAGCCATTAGAAACCGAATATGAATTTATTATAAATTAATATTTCTAGCTTTTCCAAAGGTGCCCCTCACCCCTCTTATAAAAGGGCACTCCTCCTTCTCATTTCTTCACACCTTCAAAGCCTTTTGGTTCGGCCAAACTCTGCCCAAATACTCTCCCAACATCCCTCACTACAACCTAGAGGCCTTAGTTTGATCAGAAAGCCAACCTAAGGAGCCCTTTTGATCAAATCAAAAGGAAGAACCCGAAGAAGAGGTAATGATTTCACCACCCTTTTCTAAGTTCATTTCTTCTTCCACTTCTTCTTCCTTTGTTCTTACCATTCTGAAATAATAACTCCAGTATCTCACATATACTGTGATGTTATTATAAATATGGTACAACCATATTCATTATCCTATCCACCCTTTGAATAACATGTCACCATACGTGCGTACGTACGGCTTACCGTCTCCACGTCGTGGTGTAATTGTTATTCAATATAATATTATTCGGATGGGTATAATAATGATGTGTAACTCATGTAAATAATAAATCTAACATGTTAATGATTCTTTATATATGATATACCATCCTTTTATATATTATTTTAATATCAAAAGAATGATATTGTCGCTCGTGCGTACGTACGGACTACCGTCTCCACGAACGCGATGAGATTCATTCTCCATCGTATCCATTCAAGTATAATTTGATGATTTAAAAAATGATGTTTAAGGACTTGATATCATTCTGGATATGAATAATATACAACCTATCTTTTACATACATGTCTTACGTAACAAAACATACAAAAGAAAACAAGTAAGTTAACACCCGAAACGACGATAATTCTAAGATATTATTAACAAATCAATGTTAATCATATTAATATATATGATTCTTGTATAATTTAATAACAACTATTTCACCATTATACAGGAGGTTAACCTACCCCAACCAAGGAAAAGTACAAGGTAAGGGTTATTTCACAATCTCTTCATTATCCGAGGTTGTTTATACGTAATAATCTACTGGGATATCTTTATCATCCACATCCATGTTTCTTAAAAATGTATTTCAAAACATTTTTTATGGGTTAAAGTCATTTATACCCTTGTTTGACTTTTTATAAGAGGTTTATAAAGGAATCTTTCCGTCGTTTTCAAAACAAGGTCCTTTTTAACCTTTTCGACTGAATTGAGGTAAGAATGTTCTTTTTAACTTATACGGCGGGTGCGGTTATTTTCCGCCGTTATAAAATCGTCGAAGCTTTCCATACAAGCTTATAAGAATATTTTCAAAGAAAATGTTTTATTTTATATGGATCTTAAATGATTTCAAAATAAAAGGAGATACTTCTTTAAAAAGAATTTTGATTTCATCTATGTCAACATCCTTTGATGGATTTTAAGATTATTTGAAGTTGATTTATTATGATACAAAACTTCTGTATTGTATTGAAGTTTTTGTGATATGTTTGACTGTGGATGTGCTATTTTTATACCATTCATAGTTTATGGTGAAATTATTGACATTTCGTATGCTAGTTTTAATACGAATGTTTATGTTATGTTTAAACCATTTCATATGGGAATGCATTGGACTTAATAAGTGACGGGTGGAGCCCGCTATAGCTCCTCGATGCATCGGTAGGTCTCATGAGACAAACTAGTGTCTTGGCACAAGGCCTTGACAAAATCTTATTTGTAGTCTTGGCACGAGGCCTTGGCTATGTGGTTATGATAGTCTGGCATTATGCATTCCAACATTATGAAAGTGGTTATTGATATTGCATGTGATTATTCGATTAGTAGAATATCCATGTGAATAAGTAAATGGCATTATTTCATTTTTATTTTTGCCATACTATGTTGAAGTTCAATTTTAAAAGGCTTTTGTTTTAGTAATTCATTGCCTTAAATGTTTATGCTTATTATGAATGTTCCGCTATATTGTTATCCTTACTGGGCATTTGAGCTCACCCCTTTTCTATGTTTTATTTTTCCCAGGTAGTGAAGAAGTAAATTATGAATGACTTGCAGGGATATTATGAGGGGTTAATAGTGTGGATATGAAGACTTTGTTGTTGTAGTAGTTTTTCACTTTGAAATGTAATGTAAAACTTTATGATTATATCTAGTGTTTCCAAGGCTACGAAACCAATCCGTCTTTCGGGATTTGATCTTTATTGTGATCATGCCAATGTTATGTAATTAATGCACCGACTCTGGTCAACTGGGGTCGGGGCGTTACAGTTGGTATCAGAGGAAGTTTAGTACAAACCTTGGAAACTAGATTTAGATAAACTCTGATTAGAGCACGTAGACCTAAGATGAACTTTGAGGATTAGTATAGAAGAACTTCCTAGAATTTTGGTATTGTAGAGATTTTGTGAGTTTTCCGAGCAATACATCCCTGTCTGGATACGAGCAGGTAGAGGCGGCTCTGGCACAGATGTACCTAGGGGTAAAACCCGAAAACACCGCTTTGAGCTAGACTCGAACGGGAACTGGTGCACGACAACGGGCCTTGCTGCACTCTTGGTTACGACACTCCCGGGGGATATTCTTAGGATAACTCTCATTATCTTTACAAATCATTATGAAGGGTTTATGAGTATACACTTCCTCAAAGAAAACATTTTTATGATTATGGATTATATCCATAAATAGTTCAATTTATGTTAAGTGTTTTATAAGTATGGGATTATGTATTTTGATTCATAAACTGATCTAGTTTATGCCATTGTTTAGAAATGGCGCCTAGTGGAAGAAATGGAAACCGTATCAATGCACGCACTCCATGTAGGGATTGCCCTCCTGCTCAAGATAATTATAGTGGGGCTGGTGATGCAACTGGTGCTGATCAACTAATCACCATACTGGGACAACTTACTCAGGTTATGAATAATAACCTTACCCGTATGGAGCACCCTGATCCGCAGCGTGGAGGATCAATGTTAGATCGATTCATGAGGCAACAACCACCAACGTTCAATGGGAATACAAATCCCTTAGTAGCTGAGCAATGGATATTTTCCCTAGAGAAAATATTTCAGGCTTTGGGGAGCAGTGAAAGGGAAAAAGTTATCATGGCAGTTTACCACCTCAGTGGAGATGCTGATCAATGGTGGTCATTGATTCAAAATACGAAGGAAGATGATGAAGTATCAAATATGGAATGGAGGGAATTCAAAGATCTGTTTTTAGAAAAATACTTCCCTCGCGACCATCGAGCGGATATGGAAAGACAATTTCTGAGTCTGAGACAAAAGGAGGATGAGAATGTCACAAAGTATGAGGCTAACTTTACAAGGTTAGCGAGGTATGCTGGAGATTATATTCGCAACCCAAGAAGTAAGATTGATCGTTTCTTTGATGGGTTAAAACCATTTCTCCGTCGAGCATTAGTCTCACAATCCTTTTCATCGTACGAAGACATTGTCTCATGTGCTATAAAGACCGAAAAGGAATTCTCTAAGTCTTATGACTTTAAAGCAAAGCAAGAGAAGAAGAGACCTGCTGATCAATCTGGGAATGGAAATAAGGGGAAGAAGGGAAAGGTTGAATATCCATCTTGTGTTAAATGCGGGAAGAAACATCCTGGTACTTGCTTGAAGGGAATGGGAGTCTGTTACAAGTGTGGTGAAAAAGGCCACCAAGCTCATGATTGCAAGGGGAAGAAGGAAGCTACCAACGTTCAGTGCTACAATTGCAGAGAGATGGGGCATTATGCAAATGCATGTCCTAAGCGTCAGGAGAACTTACCTCAGAAAAGGCTAAGGGATCAAGGCCAGGCTTATGCTATCACTACTGCTGAGGTAGAAGCTCTGAAAGACGTGGTGGCAGGTAATTTAATGGTTTCCTCAAGTTTAGCAAATGCATTATTTGATTCTGGATCATCGCATTGTTTCATATCATCCCAGTTTGCTAAGAAAATTAGATATTTCCAATTTGATTTAATAAGGGAGTTGTCAGTTAAAACTCCTAAGGGAAGTATCGTTGCAACAAAGTTTTGTGAATCAGTCCCCATTAGAGCACATAAATTTTCTTTATCTGCTGATCTCATCGTCATACCTATGATCGAGTTTGATATAATCCTCGGTATGGACTAGCTTTCGGACTATGATGCGAAGATTTATTGTAAGAAGAAAGAGGTTACGATTCTTGATGATAATGATAAGGAACACCTTATTTTTAGAGCAGAATCGTCACCACCTAATTCTTATTTAGATCCACCCTCAATAGCTCAACTAAATTCAATTATTGGGGAGGAAGAGAATGAAATAACTGTGGGTGAGGAAAGGAATGTTCAAATAGAGGATGTACCTGTTGTGAAAGAATTTGTAGATGTATTTCCAGAAGATTTACCTGGACATCCTCCAGAACGAGAAGTTGAGTTTTCTATTGATTTGATTCCTGGATCAAGGCCTATATCGAAGACCCCTTATAGAATGGCCACTGTAGAGTTAGTCGAACTAAAGAAACAACTAGAGGAATTGAGTAATAAGGGATTTATTCGCCCTAGTGTTTCTCCATGGGGAGCCCCTGTTCTTTTTGTTAAAAAGAAAGATGGATCTATGAGGTTATGTATCGACTACAGGGAGATCAATGCTATAACGATAAAGAACAAGTATCCCCTACCTCGTATTGATGATTTATTTGACCAACTGCATGGAGCTCAATACTTTTCAAAGATTGATCTTCGATCTGGATACCATCAGTTGTGTGTGAAGAAGGAAGACATTCCGAAAACAGCATTTCGAACCAGGTACGGGCATTACGAGTTTACTGTAATGCCGTTTGGATTGACTAATGCACCCTCTGTATTCATGGATCTGATGAATAGAGTATTCAAGGAGTATCTCGATGAATTTGTGGTGGTATTTATTTATGATATCTTGGTATACTCCAAAACCTATGAAGATCATGAAAATCACTTGCGCATTATCTTGAAGACTCTGAGGAGGCATGAATTATATGGGAAGTTTAGTGAGTGTGAATTCTGGCTTCAGGAGATTTCTTTTCTTGGCCATATTGTCTCTAAATATGGAATCTCTGTTGATCCTTCTAAGACCAAGGCAATCCAAGAATGGCCAGCACCTACGAGTATAACTGAGGTACATAGTTTTATTGGTTTGGCAGGTTATTATCGACGTTTCGTCCAGAATTTTGCCCGATTGGATAACCCATTAACGAAGCTCACACGTAAAGGGGTTAAATTTGTTTGGACAAAAGAGTGTGAAGAATGTTTCGAAGAACTGAAGAGAAGATTAGTCAATGCTCCTATATTGACTCTACCATCGGGGAATGATGGGTTCGTTATTTATAGTGATGCATCGAAGAAAGGACTTGGCTGTGTCCTTATGCAGAATGATAGAGTTATTGCCTATGCATCACGACAGTTGAAAATTCATGAACAAAACTATCCTACTCATGATCTTGAGTTAGCAGCTGTGATCTTTGCTTTGAAGATATGGAGGCACTACCTCTATGGTGAAAAATGTGAGATAAATACTGATCCCAAGAGTTTGAAGTATATTTTCTCACAAAAAGAACTCAACATGAGGCAAAGGAGATGGCTTGAATTACTCAAGGATTATGATTGTACAATACACTACCTCCCGGGGAAGGCAAACAAGGTGGCAGATGCTTTGAGCAGAAAAGACCATGGAGTTCTGAACATGATGAGAATTGAAAGGGATCCAATTTTCATGGATCTAGTGAAGATGGACATGGGAATAACCAGGGAAGGTGAAACATCAATGCTTTTTCAAATGGTTGCCAAACCATCTTTACTAGAAAGGATTAAGAGTTCTCAGACCGATGATGAAGAATTTCAGAAGAAGATTAAAGCTGTGAACGATGGGAGATTGAGAGACTTTGTGTATGAAGATGGAATTTTGAAATTCGGGAAGAGACTTTGTGTTCCCAATATACCTGATCTAAAAAGGGAATTGCTGGATGATTCTCGTAGTTCCAATTTCTCTATACACCCTGGGAGCACCAAAATGTATAGAGATTTGAAAGAACATTTTTGGTGGGACAACATGAAGAGGGAGATTGCTGATTTTGTGTCAAGATGTATGGTTTGTCAAAAAGTGAAAGCTGGAAGGCAACAGCCTGGAGGAGTCATGCAACCTCTTCCCATACCGGAGTGGAAATGGGACAATATTACGATGGACTTTGTCATGGGGATACCAAAGACTCCTAGAAGGAACGATGAAATATGGGTTATTGTTGATCGTCTTACCATGTCAGCACATTTTCTTGCTATAAGAGAAGATCTACCCCTGGAAAGTCTAGCAAGACTATACATTAATGAAGTTGTAAGACTTCATGGAGTTCCCCTATCGATTGTTTCTGATCGTGATCCCCGTTTTACTTCAAGATTTTGGAAAAGTCTTCAGAAATCCCTGGATACTGAACTTCATTTGAGCACTGCTTACCACCCTCAGACAGATGGACAATCAGAACGGACTATTCAGACCTTAGAAGACATGTTGAGATCTTTCTCACTTGACTTTCAGGGTATGTGGGATCAATATTTACCACTGGTAGAATTTTCCTATAACAATAGCTTCCATTCGAGTATACAAATGGCACCATATGAAGCGTTATACGGAAAGAGATGTCGTACACCAACCTGTTGGGATGACGTTGGTGAAAGAAAACTTGTAGGCCCAGAGCTGGTGGAGGAAACAGTGGAAAAGGTGAAAGTAATCCAAAATCACATCAAAGCAGCTCAAAGTAGGCAGAAGAGCTATGCCGATAATCGAAGGAAGGATTTGGAATTTCAAGTCGGTGATCATGTTTTTTTGAAGGTATCTCCGTGGAAGGGAGTCATACGTTTTGGTAAGAAAGGTAAATTGAGTCCCAGGTACATCGGACCTTTCGAAATTCTAGAACGAATTGGGGTTGTAGCTTACCGATTGGCAATGCCGCCAAGTCTCTCCAAAGTTCACGATGTGTTCCACGTATCTCTATTGAGGAAATACATGCCTGATCCGACGCATGTACTCACCTATGAGGAATTAGAACTGGAACCCGATCTGTCTTATTGCGAAGAGCCCGTCAGGATTCTTGATACAAGAGAACAAGTACTGAGAAACCGGACGACGCGTCTGGTAAAAGTTTTGTGGAGAAATCATAATATGGAAGAGGCAACGTGGGAACCCGAGGAACTTATGATGAAGAACCACCGAGTCTTTTTATGCAGTAATACCCTAGAAATTGCGAGGACGCAATTATTTGAAGGAGGGGAGAATGTAACACCCCAAGCTTCTATGGTACGTTTCCCTTCGAATAATGCAATAGCGTGTGTTGTACGCAACCTCGAGTTCTAACACACACACAACTAATTAAACTAGTCGTTATGAATAGTAATACCTACTTTTTGAAATTATATATATTTTATATTTGAAAATGGACTTCATTTTTGGATTCGGAATATTGAATTTAGCCTAAGGTGAAATTTTGGTACATTTCGGATAACTTTCATATTTTGATGAATAGTGAAAATTTCTAAATTTTAATTAAAAACAACTTTTTTAATCAAAATAATTAATAGTGATAAATTATGAATTTGAGTGGTTTTAAAGTATATTTAGAATATATTTTTACCATTCAATTTAATGTTTATCATTGGACATAATTTTACAATTAAACCGAACATAAACAAGTGTCAATCTTTTGATAGTTATTATCTCTTAAAAAAACGCTTTTTGTTTTGACAGCGGGAATTAATTTTAAATTAATTTCTGCCACTTATGTGTTTTGAATTTAGGAAAATGGATTCCATATTTGGAATCAGGATGTCCAAATTATTTAAATAGGTAACTTTTATTTTTACACATTTTGAATAATTACTGCGGTAAATATTTTATTTACCATGGTTAAAGGGTAAATCCGGTAAATAAGGGTTAAAAAATAATATTATAATAATACAAAATTACCCTAGAACGTGTCCTAACCTTATTGGTGGACACATACCCGACCATGGGCGTCCTTGGGTCAATTTGGGGACCCCTTGGAGCCACTTGTATGTGGTAGGGACACATTATATTAATAAAGTTAAAATAAAAATAAAAATGGCATAAGCTTACATCTTTTAGTAGAACAATTTTTACATAGGGTTATACACGTTGGATTTTCGATTATAAATATTCATTAGAAAGCTAAAAAGATTTCCTACATAATGATGTTTTATTTATAATTTTTAGACATTAAATAATTTATTTTATTTATGACACAATGATGATGCAGTAATTACTAAAATAGTAAAAAATTAACATAATTGATATTATAAATACCCAAATAAATATAATATGAAACTTTTAATGAATTACACTAATTTTCTAGGATAATAGGATATATTAGGATTGATTTAATTGACTTTTTTCGAAGTAATCAATCTGTTATGAGTTTCACAAAAATCAACTATTGAATAGTGTCAAAATTGACATAAAAGAGTTCTTAAAACAAATATTATATTATTAATTGATATTAAATTCCTAAAAATCTAAGGTTCGGCCAAGAGACTTATATTATGATAGGTTAATCATTAATGGACCACTTGGGGGTCTCTTGTATGTATATGGTAAGTCTATTAACCATATAATATAAAAATACAAAGAGACATTGTAAAAGTGAAACTAATTAACTTAGAGTTAATACTTAAAGATAATGTTAATATAAGTACCCAAACCTGTCTAAATTCTATTGGTTGAGTTGTTTTCGACCTATCCCCACCTTAACCTTTGAATAGTAAATTTTGGAGCCATTAGAAACCGAAAATGAATTTATTATAAATTAATATTTCTAGCTTTTCCAAAGGTGCCCTCACCCCTCTTATAAAAGGGCACTCCTCCTTCTCATTTCTTCACACCTTCAAAGCCTTTTGGTTCGGCCAAACTCTGCCCAAATACTCTCCCAACATCCCTCACTACAACATAGAGGCCTTAGTTTGATCAGAAAGCCAACCTAAGGAGCCCTTTTGATCAAATCAAAAGGAAGAACCCGAAGAAGAGGTAATGATTTCACCACCCTTTTCTAAGTTCATTTCTTCTTCCACTTCTTCTTCCTTTGTTCTTACCATTATGAAATAATAACTCCAGTATCTCACATATACTGTGATGTTATTATAAATTTGGTACAACCATATTAATTATCCTATCCACCCTTTGAATAACATGTCACCATACGTGCGTACGTACGGCTTACCGTCTCCACGTCGTGGTGTAATTGTTATTCAATATAATATTATTTGGATGGGTATAATAATGATGTGTAACTCATGTAAATAATAAATCTAACATGTTAATGATTCTTTATATATGATATACCATCCTTTTATATATTATTTTAATATCAAAAGAATGATATTGTCGCTCGTGCGTACGTACGGACTACCGTCTCCACGAACGCGATGAGATTCATTCTCCATCGTATCCATTCAAGTATAATTTGATGATTTAAAAAATGATGTTTAAGGACCTGATATCATTCTGGATATGAATAATATACAACCTATCCTTTACATACATGTCTTACGTAACAAAACATACAAAAGAAAACAAGTAAGTTAACACCCGAAACGACGATAATTCTAAGATATTATTAACAAATCAATGTTAATCATATTAATATATATGATTCTTGTATAATTTAATAACAACTATTTCACCATTATACAGGAGGTTAACCTACCCCAACCAAGGAAAAGTACAAGGTAAGGGTTATTTCACAATCTCTTCATTATCCGAGGTTGTTTATACGTAATAATCTACTAGGATATCTTTATCATCCACATCCATGTTTCTTAAAAATGTATTTCAAAACATTTTTTATGGGTTAAAGTCATTTATACCCGTGTTTGACTTTTTATAAGAGGTTTATAAAGGAATCATTCCGTCGTTTTCAAAACAAGGTCCTTTTTAACCTTTTCGACTGAATTGAGGTAAGAATGTTCTTTTTAACTTATACGGCGGGTGCGGTTATTTTCCGCCGTTATAAAATCGTCGAAGCTTTCCATACAAGCTTATAAGAATATTATCAAAGAAAATGTTTTATTTTATATGGATCTTAAATGATTTCAAAATAAAAGGAGATACTTCTTTAAAAAGAATTTTGATTTCATCTATGTCAACATCCTTTGATGGATTTTAAGATTATTTGAAGTTGATTTATTATGATACAAAACTTCTATATTGTATTGAAGTTTTTGTGATATGTTTGACTGTGGATGTGCTATTTTTATACCATTCATAGTTTATGGTGAAATTATTGACATTTCGTATGCTAGTTTTAATACGAATGTTTATGTTATGTTTAAACCTTTTCATATGGGAATGCATTGGACTTAATAAGTGACGGGTGGAGCCCGCTATAGCTCCTCGATGCATCGGTAGGTTTCATGAGACAAACTAGTGTCTTGGCACAAGGCCTTGACAAAATCTTATTTGTAGTCTTGGAACGAGGCCTTGGCTATGTGGTTATGATAGTCTGACATTATGCATTCCAACATTATGAAAGTGGTTATTGATATTGCATGTGATTATTTGATTAGTAGAATATCCATGTGAATAAGTAAATGGCATTATTTCATTTTTATTTTTGCCATACTATGTTGAAGTTCAATTTTAAAAGGCTTTTGTTTTAGTAATTCATTTCCTTAAATGTTTATGCTTATTATGAATGTTCCGCTATATTGTTATCCTTACTGGGCATTTGAGCTCACCCCTTTTCTATGTTTTATTTTTCCCAGGTAGTGAAGAAGTAAATTATGAATGACTTGCAGGGATATTATGAGGGGTTAATAGTGTGGATATGATGACTTTGTTGTTGTAGTAGTTTTTCACTTTGAAATGTAATGTAAAACTTTATGATTATATCTAGTGTTTCCAAGGCTACTAAACCAATCGGTCTTTCAGGATTTGATCTTTCTTGTGATCATGCCAATGTTATATAATTAATGCACCGACTCTGGGCAACTGGGGTCGGGGCGTTACAATAAATATGATAAATATTTAATTATTAGTTTTCTATAGTTACTATATAATGACCCACTTCACCATACTTGACATACCAATGTTCTTTTTGAAAAATAAACTGAATTTTGTCAAAACAACCGATGTTTCCATAATTATTTAAGTATTTGTAAAAAAATATTAATAAATGGAATGAAATTAATGATAAACATAAAAATGGTTCCTAATAAAGTATTCAATTGAAAAATGTTTCTCATATATGAATTTAACAGATGGTCAGCCTCAGGGAAACACAAGGTAAGGGATTTCACATCAATTTACATTCCACTGAGACTTATTTTTTGTTATTCCACACGTTTCATTTATATGATGTATATATATCCCTTTTAAATATTATATCACAAACCTATTTATTATAATGATATTATAAGTTTCTTATAATTTTATTACTTCATGGATATTATTATTCAAATGTTTCAAAGTGGCACGGTATACATTAGAATGTATAATGATTATTCTCCTCAAGAATGATTTTAATTTCTATATATTCAATATCACTTCCTTTTGTGGTTGTTAACTTTATCTTGAAAAAGTAACTTTATTTTTCTTCACATAATTTCCTATATTTTTTGTTCATACTTTCACACAGACATATCATATCATCATATATTTATTCTTCATGATATTTTGAGTTTCCATTTGAATTATTTCATTAAAGGGAATTTGAGTAAAAAGTTACCAAGTGGTAAAGAATTTCATTACCCAATTTTTTTCATTGGTTTACATTACATTCTTCTTATAGATACTATTTTACTATTATGTGTACAATTACATTGACTATCTATTTATTTATTTCCTATTATATATGTGGATTTACAGTTGGTACACATAATATATTCATTTATTGATTCGCACTCCAATAGTATAATCTTTTCAAGGTTTTACATTACAATCTAGTTTTGTTCGGGGTTATTTACTCATAAATTTCAATCAGATAAAAATATTAGATCATTGTATAATTAAACATTTAATTTTATTCTCCTCTAGTTATTCAAGACCTTTAATAAGTAATAGTACTATTTTTATATTCATTGGTATTGAAAATGTTTTATAAATGTTTTTAGGAAAACCTAAATTTATTTCAATCTTTAACCAGAGAACCTATATTCTTTAAAAACCAAATTTTCTAAAAAGGTATTTATTTTTTAATTATTTATAAAAATAAATTATACCCTTTTTTATTTTACCAATGCATTCAACATAATATTCTTTTCTCATTCATAACAATACATTTTTCTAGCGTTTTAACAATAAAAAAGGAATGCTTTTTTTTACCTCGTATGGATCGTACATATTTACTCGATGTAATTTTTTTGAGGTTTTCATTGAATGACTAAAATTTTAATTTTTAAATAAAATTTTTTCAAAAGTTATTTTAAAATAAAATGTTTCTTAAACTAGTTTTTTCAAAAAAAAGATATTTTCCTCAAGAATGTTGTTATCAGATCTTTTTATTTCTATTTATCAATGATAACAACCTTTTATATTACTCCCCATGGGATATATACTTATGATACCATCCTTAATCATATTCTGGATGGATTTTTATTTATTTAGATGAGGATAGTATTCAAATTCACTTTTTAGATTTATTTCTTAATCCCTATGAAATATTCAATACCCTATGGTCATTGAAAATTTAATATCACCTCAATAATCCATTTCATTAATCATAGATAAAACTATTTCCTAAACCGTATACCATTTTTTATACGGTGTATACTTTGAAGGTCAATTCATTATTTGGGTAAATACTATTAATTTTTTATTATTTATAGATATTTGATATAATATGTTATTTAATTGAATTATTTGAGATGTGGAATGATTTGGACTGAAAATGATGGGAGGATCCTAGAAATTATATATCTCCTCGATGCATCAAAATGTTCCCATGAGGAAAATAAGTTTCATAAATTAAATGGGTCTTCATCCATAGTTTTATGCCATATTGTGAATGTTCTTAGTGGTAGAGGTGTTAATGTGGCTTTGAAATGCAGTCCATTAAGAAATAATTTCCCTCATTCAGTTTATGTTATTATTCATCCATTAGATTTGTTGTCGACATATTTATTGATATATTCCATTTTCAGTTCACTCATTAAATGGAATGTGTTACAGTTTCTTACCCTTATATATTTACTTTTCCTTATCTATTAATTATAATGGAATGTGTTTTCTTTTACCTTCCTTTATTTCTTATTCACAGGAGTTTCACCTAATTTATTACATTGCATGTGTGTTGATTTATTTACCCTTCCATGTTGATTTATTCATACTAATTCATTATTTATTCCACTAGATTTTACCTTTAATGTGAATTTGTTCTCAGACATATTATGCTTCCATTCCTCAAGAATATAAAAATAATACTATGAATGATATTAAGGGATATTATAAATGGAATAAAGTTATCCTTGAAGTTATTTAGATTATAAAAATTATTTCACAAGAAGATTATTAATTTCTATTAACTAACTAATGTATGTATATGGTCTACCAAGTCTACTAAACTAATCAGCCTATCAGGATTTTATTCCTTATAATCATGCTAATAAAATTGATATCATACACCCGATCTAGGCTCTCTAATGTTTGGTTGTTATAGAAGAGGTCATGAGTATGTTATTTTCTATTACCATTCTATACAATTATTTAGTTTCTAGGGAAGTCTAGGAAGATTATGTCTCATAATCAAGCATGATTCATGAGTGTTTTCTATTTTTATGGTCTATTTTATATAATATTATCTTTATAATGAGTATGTTTGGTTTTTGATATTTTTTTTCTTTGAACTGTATTTTTTGATGTAAAATTATTATCTCATGGTTACAATTTATAGTAAAGAAAACCATAATCAAACCATGTACACGAATATGGGTACCTTCTAGTGATCTCAACAAGGTTGTCATATAGTTCACCAATACATTCACAGCAATCATTTCTTGTAAACTTTTTTATATTTTATTTTATATGAGTTGGGTTCCACTCATTGACTCTTCATAATATTTCAGGATGATTTATCTGTTTAATTGTAGATAAAAATGATAATTTGGTATATTTAAATTTTATTTCAATAAGATAATCCTTAGGTTACATTGAAAATGATAAAATATTTACAATATAGATTAAAATTATTTGTTAAAATATTTAATATAATGTACAATTTTGGTTTTTAAAGGAATGGATTTGATAAAATAAATCTATTTTTTATTGGATAATAAATTTTAATATTTATTTTGTGATGTCTCATGAGAAATTATGTTTTTTATTATTTTAAAAATATTTTCAATCTGATGTGATTAAAGAGATGAAAAGTAATGTAAAATAAAATAAGTATCTAATTTTCATTTAAAGATACTAATTTAATATTTTTTTTAAAAGGGGGAATTTTTTTTTATAGAATATTATAGATTTTATTATGTTTTTGATATTTGATGAATGATTACTATTTGGATAGATTTTCTTATAAATTAATATTTCTTCTTCTTGTTATATTTGGATTTTTTTATTTCTATAATTGTGGAATTTTTTTAATTTTTTAGATTGAATCGTTTTATTGTATCCGACCTTCTAGAATATAAATTTATGGTTTTTTGGATAATCATTGAGAGTTTTCTTCAATTTTTTGTATTCCCCCATCTAGTCCTAATGTATTTATAAGAAGAATAAATAGAATGGAAAATATACTTAATGCATCTGGTATATTTACCTTCACAATAGACTCTTCACATATATTCTATAGTTGGAAAGGGAATAATTTATCCCTTTCTATCACGACATCTATATTTTGTATGAATATTATGAAAATAGAATCCTCTAAATTTTTTTGGGGATCAAATTCATTGAAATTAAATAATTTTTATTAGAATAATTAAGTGATATTAATCCATCTTAAAATCTTTGAGTCTTTTAATATTTCATTTTGAACCTTGATGATTTTTATTCAGCATCTCGATTTGTGGAATTCTATGATCCAAATGGATCATCTAGAAGATCGTTTGTCATGAAGTTTAAATGGTTGTTCATTCATGAGTAATTTCCCAATGTGGTGAAGGTTCAGATGTAAATGTAATTGAAATACCTCTAGTAGGGTATCTAATCATTATTGTAGTAATCTTGTTAGTTTTTTGGTATGTTACATTCCCAACATATCTATATTTTAATCCTTGAGGGATAATTATTTTCTATGAGTTCATTAACCATGGATTATGTTAGTAGTTCCACCCCTATCATTAAAACATATAAAGATGTAGTGAAGGTTTCCATGAACATTTAATATATCATGAATGTGATATTAGAAGAAATAGATGTTTCCTCTATCCATGAGATAGGTGGGGAAAGTTCCAATCAAGGAAAATGTGTGGTGTTAATTTTTGATGATGAACCTTATAGAAATAATGGAATATTTGTATAATGTAAATGAATAATAGTTAATTATAAAATTTTAATGCAAGTGTTTTGTGGTTTCAAGATATTATGCCTCTTCTCTCTTTGTTTTTTGGTGTTTATATAAATCAAGTTATTATTTTTGTATTGAAGGTTATGGTGAAATTATAATTCATAAAATATTTAGAAGGAAACCTTCTAATAATATCTCCTTAAACAATATGAATGTGTCTCCATGTGTTTTCTCTTGACTCATGAGACCTAATTATTTGTTTAGTTCCTTGTCCCCACCCAGCATGATCCCAATCTATATTTTATTTGATCTTGGATAGTGTAATAGATTCTTTCGGTGTTTAGAACCCAACATAACTATTATATTTTTCAATATTTCTACATGGGTTGGGGTGCTATTCTTTTTTGGGGTCTCCTATGAGGTAGAAAACATTTCAACATTATGAGAAGTTTTTTTAGTTGTGATACATAATACTTGTTCATAATTGTTTTTTTGCGGACAATACTAGGTCAAAAATTGGTTATGAATGGAACATTCAATTGCTTCTATGTGATAATTTTTTTCATTAATGATGGTTTCCATAATTTAAATTTCATTTTTATATCTTAATATTTTTATTAATAAACCTAAAAATACATTACTCATTCATAATAAATTGATAATTTTGGAATGTTTTGGGGAATGAAAATATAATGGTTGGACGTATTAGTACACATGACCTCACTTTATTATTTGGGTTTATTTTATTTTTATCCTCTTTTATTTCAATCTCATTTTGTGTTAAATTGTCTTAAATTATCATGCTTTTGGGTGTACAATGAATGTATCAGGGGTAGGGGCCCCATTAAGTACCAACCATGTGGAAACAATTCAACATGATTACCGTTTTTATGATTCCAAATCACATTTTTGGAACATGGTTAGTCAATCCTTGAGTTATTACCATGAATCATGCTAAATGTCCTCTACTAAAGAATGTGAGGTTGGAATATAGTTTCAAAATGGGATTTTACAAAAAAATTACGCTTCTAGGATATTAATTTTTTATGACGGTTACATTCATCGATTTACCCTCCCAAATTATACCCTATCATTTCTCATTTGAGTTAACATAATATCCTCTCCTTCTCGATTCTACCTCGTACATTGGTTAATTCTTAGTATTATTTTGGGTTCATGTGTATTTTTCAATTTAATCACTTCTAAACTATTTATCTATCATTACTATCTCATTTTTTCACTTCTTCTTTCCCTAAATAGGAATTATATCCCTATGTTTTATGATTTCATTATTTTCACATGGGGGTTTCTATATTTCACTTTTCTTTTTAAGTGTATAAATATTATCTCTCCCCATTTCTGGTTATAAATAACTTTATATCATAGTATCAAGTGATATTAATGGGTTTTCCCACTTATTACTCATTGATTATATAACTTTTATTTTTTATTGTTTAAAATTAATGTTTTATGTGTTTTAAAAATGTTATATAATATAATTAGTATAATATTTCAAAGAAATGCCATTATATTTGAGTTTAATCAAATAAATATTGGATTTAAAATTTTTAAAAAATTTAAATTATATTATGGAAATATATTCTTAATATGTTTCTATATAAATTCATAGTTGGACCATATAAATTTAGGGGTGAAATATAGATGGGGTTTTGTTTCTAGAAATCTGTTTTATGAATCATTTTATAAGAGTGTCTTATGAGATCGAATAATAAATTTTAAGAAGGATTTCTAAAATGAATATCAAATGAAAAATAAAACATTTTATTTTTACAAATGGATATATTGATTATAGGTATGATATGGTTCCTAGTAAATCAGCTTCTATTATTTTTTATATATGTTCTCGACTAATATGGGCCATTTTTATGGTATGGTGTTAGAGTGGGTTTCGATTTTTATGTATTTTATTATATATTACTATGGAATATTTTTTAAACTCTCTAATCATTATGATTCATTGGTAACTATTTTTTCCTATGTGGGATGTGTAGGTCTACCGATTGCATTTTATTAAAATCACACTCTAGAAAATGGACTTGAGATAGAAATTATTCTATATATTGTATTTTCCACATGGTTGGGACATTTTGGGAAATATTTTGTGTTAGATAAGGTTTTTTATCTATAAGGATTATTTTATATATTAATTGTATTCAATTTTCTTGATCCTCATACCCATAGGATGCTATGATATGATTTTCGTGAATAAAATGAGTTCAAATTTATTAGAAGTGAAAACTAACAACTATTAAAAAATAATTTTTCTTGGTTAATTTACCATGTTACATTGAATGAATTAATTTTTTCCATTAAATCACTAATTTAATGATTGGGTTTAATTATGAAACTTATAACTGTTTCCTTGAAAGGTGAAAACATTCTTACCCGCATATTTTTTCCAGGATAACATGAAGTAATGTTATATAAGAGTGTACACATGAAATGATGTGTTGTTTACTAATATGAAATTATTCTAACTTCTATAATCATTAACAAATTAACTAGTTATTCATGGATATTAATTATTAGTTTTGGATCCTTGAATCAAATTTATGGAGAAGGAACATATAGATTCAACACTAGAACAATGAGATTGGTATTGTGGTCTATTTTAAATAATTATTTTATTTTGGTTCCATTTTCATTATGGTTTTTTTTCATTTAAACATTATCTATATCCCTTTTTTAAATTTACTCATTTTTTATTGGTTTGTGTTAATGTTTTATGTTATATATATTTGGTGGACCTATAGTTTTTCATGTGTAGTTCACATTTCATAAAATAAGATTGGATTATTTGTTATTTCATAATTATTATTTCAATGGAATGGTACTATACTAAAAGGATAGTCATATCACACTTGTATGATGAGTTAATTATATACTTATTGATTTTTGTGATAAATTATACTAAATGATCACTATTGGATTACATTGGAATAATTTTCATCTTAGGGTTATTGGGAACATGCCTCAAATACACCACATGACAACTCATGTTCATAGTCTAAGAGTGTCCTAGTTTATATAATGACATTATCCTTTAGTCCAGTTCCCTTATTCATCATAGTAAGGAACTCTAAGATGGGTTATCTTAGAGCAAGTGGATGAGAGAGTTATCATATTTTTCTTTATTGATGGATGGATCTCGATCCATGTTTCGTAGAGTTATTTCTATGCTTGGTGGTTAAAAAATTAAAGGATATTATGATTACTAAATATGTAATTATAACTATAAGAGTGAAAAAACCTTAGAATATTAGACTCATAGGGTAGAATAATGGACCTACCCTTGATGTCAGCCTCATGGAGCTAGAATTGGGGTGGCATGAATGTGAGTGACCTCAACAAATTCATCATGCACATATGTAATTTGATACTAATTGAAATTTAGGATGGAGGGAGACCACCATGTTGATTCTATAATGGTAGCGTGGTCTATAATATGATGTTTCCACTCTACTACCACATAATAGAAGAATGTGGAATCAACAAGAACCATGGGAAGTCTCTCAAAGTATATAGAAGTAGGCATATGAATTGTATTCCACTAATGATATCTATAATATATATGCTTTTGGGATTCTATTATGGAATCAACATCTTACTATGAAATAAAATAAGGTGACATGATTATTTTTTAATCCTAAATTGGATGATTACATTAACAACCCTCTAATGTATCAGTTCCTTTGGGGAAAATGTCAGAGGAACCTAGAAGATAATGGAGATATAATAGTAAGTACATAGATAAAATTGTAAATTACCACAACAAATGATATTTAATTTTGATTATTAATGTCATAGGTACCCCTTATTGAACCACACCTCCTAGTTACACCTTGGTATCTAGAAAATGATTGTATAATACTCTAAATTTTTTATAATTCCATTCCTTTTATCAGTTCTTTTTCCATGTCTGATGCCTAGAAATTCTACTAATGTACTACTTATAATGGACAGGGGAATCATATTAGGTTTAAAATTATTTTAGATCCCTTCCAAATGAAATTTTCCTAGACATCATGTTTTTGAAATGTCATCGTCATATATTCCTACGTTACTATGACAATTGGCCCTTTAACTATTGAGGTTATGATAACAGAACCATTGCTGATACCATGAGGATATATGTTGATCTTATTACTTGGAAGGGCTTATGGAAAAACCCATTAATCTCTAAATGTTTTGATTCATTATTTTTAATTAAAATTTGGTTCGATACTTATTGATATTGGTTTATTAGATCAATTAATTACTTTGAAGGGTGAAAAAAATTCTTTTGGAGATAATTAATATTTTTAGTTAAAGCTGTCTCTAAATTTATTTTCCTCATTCTAAGGAAAACTTATATCTTATGTTAATCTACCATTGAAAGGTCGAGTGTGTAGTTTATATCTAGTCTAGGAAAATACTGTATGTTTTTCACATCTAGATATTAAGGATCATTATTCTAATTAGATAAGTTATCATATGCTCATCAAAAACATTCTCTTCTTTGTGAAACATAAATCCACCCATTATCATCCCATGAAAAATTATTTACTCATGAAACATGATGAGAATGTATTTCTTATAAGCATATCACAATAAAAAATATTCTTATCAAATAAGGAATCCTATATTAATCAAGTAATGAATATGTTTCTCTAATCATAGCTGGAAATGGGTTATCTTATGCATGTCACATATGACCTCCAATGATCTTGACATAGGGTATGATGTGACATCTTATTGTTATCACATAATGGACCCGATTATTAACACATATGGAATAATGGGTACTATAATGGCCATATCATAGGTTATCGTATTGTCATCACATAGTGTATGATGGGTCATCTTATGCTTATCGCGTAACGAAGCCTATACAAATAACCTATGGAATAATGAGTTTTTTTATTCTTGTTACATATTTCATACTATTATAATCATATAGTGAATTTTGGGCCTTATTATTCTCATACAATAATGAATACAATTATCATCATAAAGGTTAAGATTGGTTTGTTGGTTTAATGACTGCATGGATCTAAAGTCACACTTTAGATTGGAGTGAGGGTGATGATTGTTGAATGTTTAGTGGGTGTAATAATGGTTTAATGTATAGAAATAACAGTGAAGAAGTTATGATCCTCTATAGAAATGTTTTAGTTTCATCCGATACTACCTTTCAATAGGGAGATGGTGATAGTAAGGTTACTATGATTTAACATATAAGAGTTATTAGATGTATCCTATTTGAACCAAAATAAACACCCTTATAGTTAGAGTTTCATAGTTTTAATGTAATTTTACAAGATCAGTCCATGTAGTTAAAAACAATTCAATTAGAATGATTTAATAGTGAATTGAGATTTGAATATGGATTGAGTGAGGCTTATACGTTTGGATACCCAGATCCTACATGGATGTAGGTTGGATATGTGTGGTATAACACCCCTTGATTGTTATATTTATTTTTCTATAAAGTAAATACATTATTTAATAAATTATTATACATAAAACATAAAACAAAAAACTAAAAATAGTATGATACATTTTGTTATGATAAAAATATTACAATGAAAGATAACCATGATCATATAATGATAACACAATATATAACAACATTATCAAATGTAAACATTGAATATATCTATAAGTAAATAAATATTTAATTAAAATATAGTCTTTTCTAGATGGGTTTAAATGAATATCATAACTCGAGCTTCATGGATGTATGTATTATGAATAAATTGAAATAAAATTTTCTCTTTGGGAGGGATGTAGGTAAATTCTAAGAATAAATTTCTTGATGTTTTTAATGCTACATACTAAAATAAATGTGATTCATATATATTATTATCATTGGGATTATATGAAAATTTATATTATATGGCTATTAGTATTATATAGGAATTTCAGTTAAAAGGATAATGATAGCATTAATAATAATAATATTAATTCATCAAAAAAATTACAAGATATATTTTATTAAAATATAACCATTGGAACATAGCCATTTAATTTTAGGTTTGAAATAAAAGTAATTAAGTGATGAAATCTATATAGAAGGGATAAAAAAAATAATAAAGTAGTTTTGTTCTTCTTTATGAGACTCATTTATTAGATCTCAGAATATTGGTAGTTTCACTATAGTTTTACCAAGACCAATGTTTTGTTTAACATCAATATGTATGGTTTGAGAAAATATTTCCATGATAGAAGATAAATACCTAGGAAATATATATAGGTTATATGATAGATGAGTCCTCACCGGTTAAAACAAACATTTATTTTTTCCCTTTAGAATTTTTAAGTGTTTTTCATTGGGTTTTTATGTAAAATAAAGGATCAGATAAGCATGTTACTATTGATGTCAAAAAATTTATATTTCCATTTATATATATATTTTATACATTAGGGGATTCAATTGAATTTACATTAAAAAGGGATTTAGTTAAATAATAATGTTTTATTTATTAAAAATGAGTTAATAATATTTAATTATTATTATTAATTATGTGATAAATCATATAATCATAGAATATAATCTTTTAGGTTTTAAATTATTTTTTTAAAAGCATTATAATTTTTATATATGATGTATATGTTTTTCATAATAAGAATAATTGTTCATTATTTAAAAAAAGTTATTAATGAAATATAATTATAATAAAAATTATTTTACACATTAATATTCATATAATGAATTTTACTTATCTCAAAACAATAATAAATTGTTTTTTATGGTAAATAATATATCTTTATAAAAAACATTTCCAATAAAATATCCAATTTGATATAAAATTAATTTTATCACTTATTGAAATTTATTGAAGGCAAATGGATTATATATTTTAAATAATAATATTCAAATAAGATAAGAAGTTTGATTTTATTCTAAATTAAAAAAATATATATCACGATAAAATTTAGTTACCATAGTAATTGTAAAATGGATACCTTCTAAGAATCGTTTTTATATGTATTGGGTCTATTTTAACCAAATAAATTAAATTTGTAAATCATAAATTAAAAAAACCTTATTATATATTTATATATAAATAATAGACTAACAAATATTTAATTTTTTAATCTATATGAACTAATAATAAGAAAACTTTATGTTTAAATAATCTATTATCTACAAAAAAATATTTTCCCTAAAAAATTAATATTCTAATTTACATTTAAAACATATAATGTTTATAAATATTATTATATTAAATAAATTTTAAACGTAGAATTAATAATTTTTTTAATGAATGTTAATTTTATATATTTATTAATAAATTATTTCTATAGTAAATAATTAAACATGGTAAAAAAGACGTAAGAAGAGTTTATTTATAATGGTTATAATTTTATTAAATAAAAATGATATAAAGATACTGTCGAAGTCAATTTTTCAGTATTTTAGTCAATTCTATGTGTCTCAACAACATTTAATTACCATTCTAACATTAATTCCATGTGATTTTTTCCCTTCACCAAACATATTCTTCAAGGTAAGTATACATCATTTTATGATATAAAATGATATCTCCTCCATCAACTCCAAAACACACTTTTCATGAAAATAGATATTTTATGTAGTCTAGTTTTTCCTATCATATTTTCATCTATCATGACTTATGGATGTAAGAAACAATTTGGAGGCCTATGTCCTTAATTATATTGAAATACATAATGAGAAGAAGAGATTTCATCGATGTAAGCAAGAAGTTATTCTTTATTACTTTTCAGGTACTCTATTACTCATAATATCCCTTGAAACATTTCATGAGTCAAATTTATAATATTAAAATTTTTATTCTTCTATGAAAATGAAATTATCATAATATTACTCGACATTGTTAACTATTCAATTATTATAACATTTTCTAATTTGTTTTGGTTCTACAACCTATATGAATTATGGTATAATGATTATATGATTAATGATTAGGGAAACATAAATTCATATAATATAATTTAAATTTTTTAAATATATAATTCCTTCTTAATTATTCAATGGGAATATATATATATATATATATTCTTTAATAGAAATCAAATTTAATAAATAATTAAAATTCAAAAAAGAGAATCTAAAACAATCATATAAAAAAGTGATGATAAAATATACATGATAATCATTAGAATTTCAATATATAATAATATTTTACTTATATGTAAAATTTTTAGGAAATTACCCAATAATAAAATATCAAATACTAGGATCTCTATAAAAAATATATCATAGAAAAAACATGATAATCTACCAATGAAAAAAAATTAAAAAAATTAAATTAATGGGAAACAATAAACTAAGAGTGAATGATTGGAATTAATTTAAATATAGATATTGTCATTGTATTGATGAATAATTAAGATAAATTTATTTTATAATAACAAAGATCACATCCTAAAGAGTGGGAATTCAAGGTATGTGTATTTATTCTTAGTTTTACATCATTGAGACGTTTTTCTTATTAGGATCATATTTTAATTGATAAAATGAATATATTTCCAGTTTGATATATTTTATCATTAATACCTCTGTGTTAAGGTTATTTTCACTCTATCTAGGGAAATTATTTGTTCTTATCAAATTCTATTTCATTGATTAATTTCATTCTTCACAATTATATGATTTTTTATGATTAAATATCATCCTCTATATCAGTTATTCTCCCACATGTCCAAATTAATTATTTCCAAAAAACTTTTCTATATTTATTTTCAAGTAAAAATATTTATCTTCTTTGGTAATATTTTCAATTAACTTTATCTATTTTTGATGAATGTTTTATAATTTTTCTATCAATGTGGATATTTTATTCAATAAAAACACCTAAAGTCAAAACAAAAGTGAAATGCATTTCAATTTTTTCAATTTTGTAACTTCCAATAATAATTTCCAAATAGTAACATTATTTTATTTTTACTATACATTATATTTTATAGTTCAAAAATAACATTACAATATGTATACTTATTAGCATTAAGAAAATTATTTTTGAAATGGGATCAAAACATCAACTTCTTTATAATATAGTTAAGAATTATTAATGAAATCCCTTTCTAGGATTTCTATTCCGATTAACTACATATAAAAAAATGAACAATATCCTATGTTTAATAATTAGGATAAATATTTAAATTATCATATGTTATTTTTATTTTAGAAGACCAAATTTTTTGTATCAACTGATTTAATTCTTGATATCAACATATGTGATATCATTTGAAATTTTTATGTAAAATATTTTATTTAAATGGTTTTTCATGATGAGATATATGATTGTTATAATTTCATGAAAATAAATGTGGAATATAATTATGTAACTGGTAGGCCTGATATATCCCTCAAATGTATTAAGTAAATCTAATATGAAGTGATAGTTATTAGAATGGAGTTGTTATGATCAATGAACTATAGGAAACAAGAATTTAGATAAGATTTACTATATGAAACTGGTATCAATTACTCATTCACTAAGTTTTAAAAAAAAATTAGTTAGGAATGAATAACTAGTTAATGATGGTCTTTGTATTTAACTATAATATATCTTGTAATTTTATATATTTGTTTTTGTGATTTATTTATATGTTGTGCATCTTTATAAAGATTTTATACTATGAAACCAGATGATATTCTTCACTAAATATCATGATTATTGTTTTTTAAATTTAAATTATTATATAAAAGTACATGTATAATAAATAGATGTCATGCATCATTTATTATACATTATACACATCATTAATGATTCCATATTATTTATCAGATATATCACCCATGCCCATGATTTTTTATTTCCTTAAAATCTAATAATTTGTTACTTGATGATAAATTTATCTTATATCATGAATTTTAGATCACTTATTCTTATGATTTCCATTTTCAAAGAAAATTATGTTCTATAATATTTAGGAAATATTAATTAGTAATTTTTGTGGTATATTTTGAAGAAAAAAAATAATAAACAGAGAATCATTAAATATGTTAATCCTATGGGTTTTACATTATGAATTTATTTATGAGATGAAATATTTAAATTTTTGAAGTAATAAAAAATTTATATATTTGATGCTTGATTCAATTAATTTGTGGGATATGGAAAATATTCCAAAACAATTCTTTAAAAATAAAATATATTTTTGGGGCACACACATGTGCTGACCAAACCATAATTATAAAAACAATGATTTATATGGGTTTTATGCATGTGATACATATACCATTAATTTTTTAGAGGGGTTAGAAATGAAAATAAACAATTATGGTAGTGTGTAAAATGTTATCATGAGTGAACTCAGATTTGGAAATTTTTTTACCATTGTATTTAATGTTTGATGGAATATTTCATTGTGGAGGAGGTATAAAATGTGTTGTCACATCCCTATATCACTAAATATTTTCATTATCTAGGACCAAGGGACGTGCAATTAATTATTATCTATCTATAATAGCGACTATTCTAAAATATATAGTTTCCTAAAATCGTTTCATGTATTTACCAATTCATTTATGAGTATATATGAGGTAAATTTAATATTATTCTATTGTATAAGTTTCCATACTTCTTTGAATAGATTGTGTGAGTGAAATAATCTAAGGTTGTGATATCATAGATTCTGTTAATTCTTATAAATATCTAGAATCAATTAATTATTTGAATTTTTTATTATTTATATTCCATGATACTCATAGAAATGGGTATGTGAAAGAAGTATTTCTCCCATGAAAACTAGTTCCATTATTTGGAACATAAACATATAGACTCTTATAGAAACTTATGTGTGAAAAAATTCAAATTTTCATGAGAAAATATGGTATAGACTCATACAACATGAATGTTACCTATGAATTTAGACATGTCCTCTAAATTTTCATTCTCTGTCCTTCATTCCACATAGATAATTGTTGAATTCATGTTTAAGAATCAACATATTCAAAATCTTGGGGATATCTATAGAAAATTAAAATAACATAGAGATTTTATAATTGACAGTAAAATCTAATATGAAAAGTATTCGGTGTTGTATCATCCCATATGTTTATAAATGAAATCTCCCTTGTTAATTTTTTATGCATGTGACACTTGGTAATATATTATTAAATAAAACACATGTAGCCTATAATGAAATTTTTAAAAATAAATTTGTGAATTAGAAGATCCATTTTATATATTAAATATATAAATATTAATTGAAGTTGTTACAATGGGGAAACTAATAAGAAAAAATATATTTCTATAATATAAAAAATAGGATATACTTGATCCCCTATAATGATATCACTCTCGAATGACATTCATGAAATGAAATAGAAATTTAGTAATGACATAATAATTTTGAAAATGAAAAAATATACAACCTTTATATAAAATAAAATGAAATATGGAATTAATAAAAAATTAGGTATTAATAAAAGTTATGAAATCTGCATTATTTGTTACGAATTTAACTATTGGAATAATAATTTGATTTTTGGAATAGAAATACGGCCCTTAAAAATTGTAACCAAACTATTTTAACAATAAAATCACCTATGTTATTAGGAAATTAGTTTTAGTTTTCTCACAAATATAATATATTAAAAAATTTATATCAAGATACAAATAAAAAAAATTATAGAAATCACAAATTATTAGATTTATTTTTCATAAGAATCAAATATTTCTATTTAAAATTTTATGATAAAAAAAATAAAAAATAATGTCTATATACATAAATTGTTTTTATAAAATAATAAGGGCTGTTATTATAATGATTATATAATTTTATGAGACCATATTTAATTTTTCAAAGTGTTAGAAAATAATGTATTTGATATGATAAGATCAATATAAGAGTGAATGAGTCATGGATTTTGTATGTGACCATTGTTTCAATATAAGAAGTACTAATTATTGTATATATTCAAAATAGTTAAAACAATATATATTCATAAGAAAAAATAACAAAATAATCAATATTATATTCAGAACACCCCTCCCTTCTTATATATACCCCCATCACCCCTTATGCTTACACATTTTAGGACCTACATATCTCTAAATTTATAACTAATTTTCATCCCAATACTATCCTCTTGTGACCGAGAACTTCTAGTCATACCAATGACCACACCAATGAGCCTTAATGGTATCCTAAGAGAGAGACACCATAAAAGACGAGGATTCTCAATCGAATCTCATTTAGCAGGATTCTTCACCTACCATCTCCAAATTTTTTTGTTCCACACTAGATTTTAACTTCACTATCCTAAATAAACTAATAAGTTATTATTACTGAGGAATATTATTTTTCACACTCCCCTTCAATTGAATCAAAAATTAAAATTTGTGTTTATATTGTTGTCGGTTACTAGATTCATCAAAAATACTTTTTTATACACTACATTCGTTGTTGGTTATTGATATAATATTATATTTAAATGTTTTTTATGAAATATATAATAAATTATTTAATTTATTAAAACCTGTTAATAATAACTGGATTAAATAATAAAATCAAGTCTATGATGGTTAGAAAAAACATCAGAATAAATTAATTATATAATGAAAACATTTATAATAATTGAATAATCAATATTTTAGAACACATATGTATATTTTGGGGAATTAAAATTTCTAAAATAAAATGGATATAATTTCATTTGACATCTATAGTAGAAGTTCCATTTTATCTAAACATCAGTAAGTATCCAAAAAATAAAGTGACTGTGGAACAATGAAACAAATGACATTGGGAATGTGATTATAGACACACCATATTAATAAAATAAAACTAAAATAGTGTAAATTATTAAAAATAATTAAAATATATTTTACATCTGATCTCAATCAGGTGTTTAATAAATATAATTTGATTATTCTGGATTTTTAGTGAATGTTTATAGCAAGTCTCGACCTTAGGTAAGGGAAAAATTCAAACAACCCAATTGTCTCTGGATTATTAATCATATCACTCCCAAATTCAGGTGGTTTTTAAATATTCAATGATAAAATTCTTTATTTTTTATTAATGTACCTTGTATATATACCTATGTGTTCATTATTTTCTTTTATAAGGACATATATGCATTTTATTTTCCTTTAATAAATATTTATTTTAATTAATCCTAGATTGATTAATCATAAAATTTATAATTCATATCATGAACCACAACATAAAATTTTTATAATCAACTATTATTCTTGAAAAAACTCATTATTTTATGAAGAAACTTCAATGTATAATTTTAATATTTTAAAATATTTATAATTTTATTTTCCTTAAATTTATAAAACCATTTTCCTAAAACCTAAAAAATTATTTTCCATTCAAAAATTACTTCTACTCCCTTCCACATGCAATTCTATTAAAATGAAAATTGTATTTTAGAAAAATTATTATTTATACAAATATGAAAAATTGAAATATTAAATTACATCTTCACATTTTAATCCTTATGATATATCCCATGATTATTATTTGAGGAAAAATTCTATAACCCATTTGATTCCTTTTCCTATTCTTATTATTATGGTTGATTTAATTATATGGAATACAATTCTTGTATATATAAGGATGAGTGTTCCTATATTTCACTATGATTCATTGTTTAATGTTTATATCTCGTGAGATGATATTTATTGGATTAATCAGTAATCTTAATCCATCATGGGAATATATGAAAAATTTTATAATATCATGATATAATACATTAACAACTGATTATGATGTCTGGTATAATGATGTTCCACATTACATTGAATATGTAATCTTAGTAATGAATAATATTTATTTCATTCCACTATATGATAATTCACGATCCATACATTTTATAATATAATTTTATTCTATTTGACTCATATTATTTGATTCTTTGTCACTCTAACTCCATTACTAAGATTTATATCACACCCTTAAATTAGTAACATGCAAGTTTTTCTTATGAATTTTTAGAAGATCAATGAGATTTAAGATCACATTCAGGATATTTTAAATAAAATTATATAACATATATCTTAATTAATTATTATAATATTTATACAAGTACACTAGGCCTGTGGATCCTTGGTTTGTGTTTATTTTATATTTATGATAAAAATTATTATATTTTATTTGTAGAAAATTGTTATACTATATTTTTCTTCTTATATCAGCTGGTTAAAATAAAATATTGTGATGAATTTTCAAAGTTTTCTATCCCAAGGAGAAGCATAATTCCACGTGGCATACTTCTTATCTTTAATATATAATTTGATGAAAACTACAAGGATATTATTTTTTGTTTATTTAACATCCATATAAAAGAATCAACATGAATTTTAGAAGTTTTCATGATATAAAGTTATTCTTTAAAGGATATTTTATTCATTTTTTTCTAAAAAATTACAAGGCCACAACCAATTCATCATATATTTTACAAACCTAATAGATACATTGACTAATTAAATTTTTTTATTAGTATAATGAATATTTTATATAAATATATTAATAAATTCTATATATGTAAGGAATTGTGATCAATATACATATTAAAAAAATTAATGTGTTTATTCATATATAAAGACATAAACATCTCCTAGTACCGATAAGTTGAGTTAAATGTATTTTATGACTATTGAATTATCAAATATTTAGTCTCGTTCATCGAGGCTTCTCATTATAAAATTTAGAGTCGATTAATTTTCACTATAAATTAAAAAACATGATTTTACATATGTAGAAGTATAATATATATTATTTTCATTTATGAAACTCTAATCAAAACAGAAAAATTATATGAAATTTATTTATGATAGTTAAAATGGGGTTAAATTAAATTATTTGAGACAATGATGATAATTTAAATAAATAATGATTTATAAATTTAATGAAATTAATGGAATATGGGACAATTGATTAGGGTGGGATATCATTATTGATTTCTGAAAAGAGAACTATATTTTTATTTTATGTGAATTAAATATGAAATATTAATCTAAACAATATAATTTTCATCATTATCATTGACCCTATAAAAAATAATTTGAATCATTTTCCATATCATATTAGGATTGAGGGTTAATATAATATATAAATATTAATGTTAATATTGGGAGCCCAAGAAAATAAATAATCATTATATACATGAATGGATTCTATATAACTAATTATAAATATTTTTGTGGTTTAGAAATTTAATAAATATGTTCCATAAAATGGTTAATTATGAAGTTATTTATACTAATGTTTCTTCAAATGAAACCCTATATAATTATGTGATTAATTGTTATAGAATTAAGAAATACTTAATATATAATAATATATATAGAGTGAATAAGAAATTATTCTAAAAAAGTATTAGAATACCTATATCTATTATGAATTTAGGAAAATATTAAATAATAACTCGAATACAATGTTTTCTTTATTATGGAGCTTGTAACCCCAAATCTCATTAACCACCTTTGAGATTAATATACTTTTATCTTCAAATATGGAATCTATTTATATTAATCTACATCATAGTGTATCATTAGAATCATCTTTATAAAAAATTAAATTTACCTACTGAGACTCATTATTTTACTTCTAATATTTAGATTGGTTAATATATATAATTTTAATTCATCATGAATATTTATTGTTGTCTATGATTTATCCAAATACAGTGAATATAATTTTTTGTTTCTATTATTAGAAATCAAAATAAATTACAATTATCCTCAACAGAAATGTAAAAAAATTCTAATATGTCCAATGAAATAAAAATTGTTAAATAACATTAATATTTACCAAACCATTAATTTTTAATAAGATAGTGATATGTGTATCTAGATTCAAATTTAACAATTTTTGTAACACAATATAAAATTTTTAAATTTCAAAATGCAGGAGGATTAATGCTTCATATTTTCCCCCTTATTCATTTTCAATTAGATAGTTAGGTAACATTAACATCATTTCAAATTCATTTTTATTTTAGGTTAATTCGTAGGTAAATTTAGGGTTTTTGTAACCAAATCTCAATGTTAAATTATCTTACCATTAAATAAATTCAAGGCTGTATTATATATCATTTGATAGATAGTTGTAATATAGTCATAGATAGCCCTATGAATTTATATAATAAGATAGATGTTCACACATGTTCAATCTTATTATTCAATATGATTAGTCATGGCTTGAAATTTTTTACCACTTTGTTAACAATTTCCTTATACTCAGTTAATTGTAGTTACATAATACTCAACTGTTATTCACTTAATTTACCATGTAAATCCCCAAAATAGAACATATTTTACCATAAATGACATATAATTGTTCAATTATGTATTAGATAATTAATTTACCTTCATGTTTTTTGAAAATTTGAATTTTAAATAAAATTTTCATTTCATTTTGATGAAATATAAATTTTGGGGAATTCAAATAATTTTACTAAAGGTAATAATTAAATTAAATTAATTAATTAATAATTATCATGATATAAATATATTCTAAAAAATATTATACTAATCCAAAAAAATAATCCACAAAAATAATTATAAAATATTTATAATGTTAGATATCTGATCACCCATTCCTTAAAGAAAAAAGAGAATAGGGACTGATTGAATTATAAATCTAACTTATGGTTAAAAATTAAATTCACTAATACCGTATAAGATAAATAATTAATTAATAGTAAAATACTAGTGTAAACCAGATTAATATTAACCAAATATTATAATTTTTTACTTTTTTTTATTGAGAGTTTAATCTTTGTATACTGTATATTAATATAAATTTAAGAAAAATGTCATTTTTTTAATTTCATTTATTATCCAAGTTAAGAAGTATATCACTATCATAGTTGATTTTTTCAATCTGAAAATTCCCATTAGAATTTTTTTTATAGTACAGGCATGATGTGTAGGGGTATAAAGACTTTATCCATTCCATACACGAGTATAAATAAAAAAAAACAATAAATTTCCCATTTAGTGTACCCATGGGAGTATTTGATATATCGAAGGAATGAAATTGACAATAATTTTCCATCCATCATCCAATGTTAACAATTTATTTAATTCTTTATACAAAATTAAGCTATTCAATATTATAAAATTTCAATAGTAGGTTATTTTTAGCCAAACCTATTAAATATTATTTCCATATATAATGCTCAGTATTATGTGAATTTTCAAATTCATACATGAATAGTAAAATAAAAAATATTTATCGTATCTTCCTAGTTCATTTTTATTATTTAAATAATATCGTAGAATTATAATATATTTATTGGAGGCTAAAACTAAATATTACGCAAATAAATGAGAATATATATATACTAAATATAAATATTTTCTTTTACAATAAAGGAACTAAATTTTATTTATAATATTTACTACAAAATCCTATATATTATATAACATTATATGTAAATTTAATTTTAAATTTGTGAGTTTATAGTATAAAATTATTTCCATGACTTCAACTAACATAATTGGATGTAATTAGAATACAATCCCTTAGTTGATTTTTTTTATCGTTAAATGTAACAAGGTTTAATTACTATTCACCTTCTAGAGAATTCATATAACATGTTAACAGACAAAGAAACATGTATAAAATTCATTACTAATAAAGAAAAAAACAAAAAATTTAAAATAAATAAAACACAAAACACTGTGGGTTTCTTACCATTAAAAATAGTTTCATTATCCTTAAAATGAATAAATTTTACTAAAATAAAACTATAGTATATTTCATCTAACACTAGTAGTTATCCATCCATGTAAAGTTTTATACATTTATAATTATCATGAAATTATCTATTTTCATCTTCAATGGGTCCATAAATAGTACTTTTACTACAAGATAACCTGGAAAATGTAAAAATAAATTATATATTATTTATATTAGAAAAGTTCTCATTATAGACCTGAATATAATTTTTCTCTTTCCATGAACATTTTCAACTAAATAATTTCATTATAAAAATCATTGGATTTTAATTTCAGGATTATTAATATTATTATTAATATTTTATTAACTAATTCAATCAAAAATATTTTTTCCCCAACTCATTTTAAAAATTTTAACCAAATTTTATATGAAAATATATGACTTATGTTGAGTCTATAGAAGTATATGGAGTTCTTTGACATATAGTATCCTAGAAAATTCAATGGGTTTTTAATAGAAGTTTTCTATTTAAAAAAATTATTCTTAGAAAATTTATAGGTCTATTTTTCCCCTATTTGAAAAAAATACCAAATATAGTTCACCTAACTTATAACTAAATAGGATAATGACATAACTTACAGATATATACCATTATGCTAGAGATTAATGAGTATTAGCGTGGGACTAGAGGTGAAATTGGTGATATTATACCTGATGATGTAAATATAAATAACCAAAAAAATATTCAAATGGGTCATAAATCACTAGAATGATATATAATACAATAGAATAATAAAAAATCATATGTTGTTGAAATAATGAATGTATAAAATTTCAAAATAGAATTAAATAATTATACAAGATTAACCAAGGAAATGTCATACACAAAATATATATAAATATTTTTTTAAAAATAAATTTATCATAACCTAAGGGATCCACCAAACAATTTTTCAAAACAACATATTTTCACTTGAACTCACATAAATGCTCTACTCCCTAATAAACTGTTATAATGTAATTTCACTTTCTTGTATCCAGATCCATGAATTATTAAAATATCACATATGGTTTGTGTAGTTTCCCTATTTTAAAATAGTTATGAACCAATAATAATGTACCTAGATTAGATCCAAATTTATATTTGTGCCTAAAAAGTGTAATGTATGAAAATAAGATCGTACACAACAATACTACTCTATGTACTCTTGTATCTATCCATGACATGCCTACCTATTTTATGTAGTGTAGAAATTAGATGACATAACCATAATTTTTCATCCCCAAAGTGATAGGGACTCTATCTGATTATCTAAAAAACCATGAGAACATGTCATCACCATGATAATGTCTTCTCAGTTAATATAGAAGTCATATATTCCCTATATAATCGAATAGATACAAGAATACACACGCACACAAACACACACAAAAACACACACACACACACACACACCATATTTCCATATAAGACCACAGGTTATATCTCATTCCTTGTAACCATCATATAGACACATAATTATGAAATTTACAAACATTGAAAGTTTAACCTATACAAAATCTTTATCCATAATATCTTATGATTTCCGAAAATAGAAGGGTGATACTCACATTTATATGGTCTATTTCCAAGACCCATCTATCCAAATATAATAACTATGATGTTTGAATAATGAATTTAAATCCATATTAGTACCATTTATAACCATACTATTTTTTCTCTACCACATATAAACCTCTATGATACCACTTTATAACATCCCTAGCCTAGTTAACCTATACTATGACTAAAATGTGGTTATACATTCCTCAACAATGTATCCCAAGATGATAGTGGTAACTAATTAGTAGAGAGGTTCAGGAGGTGATAATAGTCCAACTATACCTTCATATATTAATATAATTTATGTAACATAAGAAAAAAATAAATATCTAGTCACTACAATGTGAAATATATATAAAAATAATAATATATCAGTTGAAGTTGTAAAAATGAATATCTATAATTTCATATGAGTTAAAAAAAGAAAACTATATCACATGTGGGACAATCATAGATAAACACATCCAAACATGTAAAAATGAATGAATTAAATAAAAACATAAGGATTCTACCTATTCATTTACAAAACATTATCTTCCCACAAGGAAAATCATCACTACTCCATACCCAAAATTCATATTGTGGTCCATTTATATCTTTATATATTATGAGACATTAAGTCCTTATTTTTCTTAAATAAACCATGCATGGAGTGAATAATAACTTAGTAGGCCACCACTAACTATTTCTCATGATAATACTAAAACATATATTCTTTAATGAAAATAAAAAACATGAAACCCCAAAATAAATCAATCCTAATTTTCTCATTCTCATGTTTTCATTGGTGAACAACCACCATACTTAATCCAATGAATGAACAATAAAATGTAAACATTATCTCAACACACCATAATAGATAATGAATGAACCCATTCATGTACTATTCCAAAAAAAACAGTCAAACTCCATGGATAGGAAAACATAGTGACTATTTCATCCTAGAACCATGACCCAACATAAATGCTTCAAAATCCCATTATCAATATCCTTGAAGGGTTTCATATGTGCGGATGATCAAACTTCTAAACCGAGATCTTAATTATCACATAAAACCATATGTAAAAAATCTATGACATACACCACCTCTATTATAAGGACCAAAAACCCCAACCAAATTTATTAATGTATATAGGATTCAATAGATAAATTTGAAATCAATACCCCCTCATCAAATTCAAGATAATAACCAGACAACTTTGACACCAACGTTATATGAAAATAGTAATATCCTATGCTCAAGAACCCAATGAACTATAGAATCATAACAGTCAGTTAAAGATACATCCCAATCACCAATAATGTTGATTTATATGTAATATATCATTTATAATTACCCCATTAAATTTCAAAAAACCACAAGAAAATTTATCAAACATATCATAGATCGATCCCCATGTGATTTATGTTAACATGTATCATCCCAAACAAAAAATCAAATAATATTATAATTCTATTATAAAACTACCATATAACTCAAGGATCACATATATTTTCTTCATTATTTCTTCACACATGAATATACTATTACATATCTTGTAATTAAGTGAAAAAAATCAATATAAAAATAATCTAGAAACCATGTACCATGACTCTGTAAAACCCTATAAATAAAATAATATTATCTGAATCAACTCTAATTTTATGAGACATATAACCGTTAAATATACCCCTAATTAGAGGAATACCTATAGAGGGATTATGATATTGTGAGAAAACTATAAAATAAACAGGCATTCACTAATTTCCCTACCCTTGATGGATTTTGTGAAAATTATCTATATAAATTACTTATCAATAATTATGATAAAGCATGGTAAGATAGTATAATTAGAGGAGGGAAAATTTAATATCCTTTATTAATGGCTTCAAATAAGGCCCTCTATATTTTAATAATTATTTCAAAAAATTAAAAAATAGATTAAATTTTCCAAACAAAAACAAGGGAACAAACAATCCACCTCCTTGCACTGGATACCCTCTATGAACTAAGTATCTATTCTAAATCCATTGTCCAACCGATGGATCTAATTAAAAGACACCCATGTCTATTGCGAATACTAATTACTCAATAATATCTGACATGGTACATAGTGAAATCTATTATCAATGATACAAGTTCTGTGGCAGGACCATCTAATCTAAAAATTAAAACATCCATTCTCATACTGTTGGACTACTAAAACATACCCAATTACACATGTTCAGATTTAAATTATTCCCAAAATCACTCACACAATAATATAGTCCACCAGAACCTCCATACCATGTAATTACACGTCCTAGATCTGTATATATCCATAACTCTTACACAATATTATTGAATCCAATATATTTCTATTGTCACATTCCATAACATTTATAGGGTGGTTAATGAATCATTAAAAAACTAATAACTATAATTCAATGATTAGAAATTAATGATTCCAATCAAAGGAACATTGTATTCTAAGGTATTTTTTTGAAGTTAATCTTCCCATATCTCTAGAATACAATGTGTATTTGGACCCTATTCAGGCATTGTACATAAATGCATCGGTTCAAAATTTAATTTGTAGAAATTTTCATTGTCTCATAGAGGAAATGTTTTAGTAGTCAATAAATAATGTTGAAATTCTAGGGATTGTAGGGTGATGAGGAGATAAGTGATATTAAAACATTTGGTGTGGGTTGATGGTCATTTGAAAACCAAGGGGAAAAATTATGTGACAATTGATATTTAAAAATTTATTAAAAGTATGGTCAAAGATTATACTGTATAAAACAGATTTAGATAATTTTGGGTAGTCATATTGGATTAAAAAAATTTCTACACAAGATTAATTTTCAAAAATTACACCGCGTTTCCCAAGAACTCGTATGGTTATTCCAAAAATTATGATTAAGGGAATCTTATTTGATAATTATTAGGTTATGGTATTTCTGTAACATGACCTCAATTATATAATTATATAATATGTTGGATTTCAGTTTCACCATGTATTAATGGGACTTGTTGTGAGGGTTGTTATGGTACAAAATCAAAGTCCTAAGATATAGGGAAATAGTAAAAGTGACATCATATGATGTTTTTTCTAAAAAAATAATTTATTAATTTTTTTTAAAGTTATTTAAATTCATAGGATCCTTTTTTTAGCTTATTGTGGATATGTAGATCACCATAAATCTTTCCCTTCACTATCTCATCATGTTGGTGAGATCCTCTGATGTTCATATTGATTAATTATGTGGTCTATAATAGGGTTTTTAATTAGCTAAATATTTTTTATGGGTGTATATTTTTGGGCTTTTTATCTATTTTTTCATCCTTCATTAGTTTATCAAATTTATTCGGTTTTCCAGGGTTATATCATATGTCCTGTGAGAAGATGAATCACAATAACATTCTTCGTGAGTGTTTTCCTAGTATATTTTGGTATGTGGTTATAATATTTTACCAATGTTATGTGTTTGATTGTGATTCAAATGATTTACGGGTGTGGGTATGGTAGTTTTCACATCCATGAATGAATAGACATGTTGATTCAATTTTTTTGACATATGGATTGGTTTTTTATATGAGTGAAGATGGGTTTGGTTGAGTAAGGATATCTATGTTGAGTTATATTTCATTGAAGTTTATGTGGGTGTGATGAAGCGTATATGAATATGCGTCAATGGGTAAGGATTCTTGATGTGGTTCAATGGGAATATGATGGGTGTATCCCCAATGACAATAGGGTGATAGTGTTTTACATGATGTGTTGTTGAAATTAGTTTTTTGTGATTTCTAATCATGTTAGTGGATAAACATTCTGGGTTATGTTCAATGAAGAAAATTACCATGGGGTATATTTTACTTTTTTTTGTGGCACCAAACATATACTAGGAAGAATATTGTGTTGAATTTGTCAATTAATTCATTTAAGTGATATTTTATAGTTGAAAATGCAATTCAGGTTGCGATTTTGATCACCATATAGAAGAATATGCTTATTATACACATGTATTATTGTAATATTGAGATAGAAATTGAAAATGTGATATGGTTTACTATAGAATGTATTGTGATATTTGAAAATAACATTAGAGTTTCACTGTTGGAATATATTGGTTACATAGGTTATTGTTTTTTGTCAAACTTAATGTACTGTAGACATAAGTACCCGGCATTAAAACCCTACATAATCTTGAAATAAATAAATAATTAACATTGATGATATTTTCAGGTTTAGTGTTTTAGAGAGTTATTACATAACTATTAAATTGAAAAATATTTCAAAGTAGACACTTCTAATCAGTTTCCAAATTTATCATAAAATAAAAACTCTTTGAAAAAATGAGTCATTTATAGATCCATGTTTTAGATGGCATGAATTTTCCTTGATCCCATCCTTGATCCTATTCCACTTTATGTCATGTGAAATTTTATTCAAAAACATGGGATGAGCATAAAAATCTCTGTAAGGGATTCACTAAGAAGGAAAACTGTTAGTTAAAAAAAAGAGTTAACCATTAATACATTAACATAAGTAATACTTTTCACCTTTATGAAGTAATAAATTCTCTTCACTGAATAAAAGATCATTACTTACCCTTTTTAACAAAAATATTACCATAAAACCCATAAAAAGAACACATAACATATAAAGTTAACTTAAGATAAAATCATACTTAAATGGAATAACCATACGGTCAACTTCCACACATATCACTAAATGGAATATCCATACGCCTGACTTCCATACCCAATGTATTATAGGTTATAACGTAACCACCTGTCCTGGTTTATTACGACAGCACCCGTCATTTGGTTAATAATGTTTCCACCAGTCAAATGTCCAAGTACCATTATAAAATCATAGCACATAAAATATTTCAAATATAAACATTTAATTGATAACATTTCATTTTCAATCACAATATATCATTTCATGATATTTATAAAATCAATGCTTTATCAAATCATTTTCAAAACCATTTAATAAAGATATTTTTTGAATCAAAGTTTCCCATTCCACTTTGAAGATTTTAAAGGAATTAACATTATAAAACAATAATGTCCATATATATAAATCCTTAATTTTTTTAAAACATGGAAATTAATGAGAACTATTTAGAAGAATAAATCTTTAAAATAGTTAAAACGATATTTTAGTTAAAGAGTTTTTAACAAAATGAGAAACAGTTGAATACAAATAATTGAGGAATAACATTTAATCAGAAATTTAAAATATCACGAGAAAGAAGGGATTCATGATATGAAATGCCAAAGGACGGTATATAAACCATATAAAAGTGAATTGGTTCAGAACAACAATTAAGTCTCAAGGGAATGTAAATTGAGACGAAATCCATTATAAAGACGATATCCTTAGATTAATGACAAATCTATTACATAATTATGTATGAAAAATATAAATACACTAAATATGAATGGTTATTTAGTTTAAAAAAATCATTGTTCATTCAAACTTATTCATAGGATGAAACATTCAAGAAGTACAAGTTTAACCAAAAGAATCCAAATTTGGTTAAGAAGTTCCCTTGCAAAAATTCGAAAACCTAACGGCGTCACTTTAAAATTCAAGAACTAAGTTAATGATAGAGATAAGGTAATCTCATCACATGGACATAAAATTAAGAGCAATAATGATATATAAGAACATATCCCAACCAATGAAGATGTGAATTAAAAGAATAACAAAAATAAGCCTTCTAAAATAGAGGAGGGTGAAAGGTTCCCTTACCGATTTGGAAACTTATGAAACATACACCACATGAAAGAAGGATCAAAAAATAAAGATTTAAATACCCATAAATTAAATAATCTTACACAAAGAATAAAATCATGGGTAGTACATACATCACAAAAAATGAAATAGTGGAAAATATAACATGAATCTCACGGGAATAAAAAGTGAGATGAAACCCCCTTAGCACGTTGTAATCAATCAAGTCGTATGATCCAAAGTTAATAACCACCAAATGAATCACATAATACCATAAATATAATGAGAATCATGATAATAAATATCAAAATGCAGTACACAGTACTCCACATGCAATAAATAAGTAGCGAACAATGGAAATCTCACATAATTAAAAGTGAGATAAGAAATCCCTTACCTCAATGTATGACTTGACCCGTTCATTCCCTAATCTCCTGAATAATAAAAAAAGGTCAATTTCTACTAGCTTAAGTACCTTTTTCAGGTTAACTATTCCTTTTATATCACTTATTATGATGTTAAAAAATTATTTAATCATTTAAGTTAGTAATGTTCATTTTGTCGATATTTGGTACTTGAGTCAAAAATGGATTTTTTTTATATTTACAAGTTGTCTATGTGATAAAAGGATAATAATATCCAGTATGATATTCATGATTTGGATATCATATATATCATATATATATATAGAATATACAATTATTTATAATAGTGAATAACATTTAGAGGTAAAAATGAAATGCACCGTTCATGGAGACAGTAATCCGTACGTACACATGAATGCTACTTCAAATTCTATTTCATATTTAATTGAGTTAAAACATAATGATACATATTAGTATAATAAATATAGTATTTTATCATATATAATATCATTAAATCTATCCTTTATACGTACCACATATGTTATGAACGAGTCATATCACATTGAGAGGGCGGTAGTCCGCACTTCCTCAAATGAAATTATCGCATTTACCCATAATGGAAACCATAAAAGTATGATATCAATTGAAATTACAGAATCATAAAAAAACATAAAAATAATATATATCATATATAAATATAGTTCCATCATAATGTACACCATGAGAGGCAGTAGGATGTAATCGAACAATCATATTTTCTTGAGGTGTTAGTTTTCCATCCACAGAAACATTATGTTCATCACCCATTAGATGGAGGTGTGTGTAACTGTAATTATAATACAACACATAAAAACGTACTAGTATATTTATTATACTAGTTTTGTTACAAAATAAAGTAATAAAAATATTTTAGTGGTTGTAGAAGTAAAATAAAAGAAAACAATTTAAAAGAAACTATTACCTTTAATTTGGGTAGCTCCCTTTGATTTGAACCAAAGGACTTCTTGAAGTTCCTTCTACCTAAGATATGGATTCTAGGAGGAGTATAGGGATTTATGGAACTTAATGGGGTAGATTTTGGACAATCCAAAAGGCTTGAGTGGTCTGAGTAATTGGTTAGAAGTGGTCTCCTTTTATAAGGGGGAAGAGGGGCTCTTTAGGAAAGTGTGATAATATTATTTCATTATATAATGATATTCGTTTCTTGAAGGTCCAAAAATCAGTAACGTAGAAGATAATATGACATATAGTCGAAATAATATAATCCAACAGGAAATATAGAGGTTTTGGATGTTATTTTAATATTTATAATATTATTTATTTAAATATTTTATTAATGATGTAAATACTACATCATTATTGTGTAACAAATAATTTAATTTATGTGATGTCTAAAAATAATAAAGAAACTACGATGATGTAGAAAATATTTTTATATTTCCAATTAATATTTATAGTCGAAATGATAATTTATATAACCTCTTGTAAAAATTAATTTACTAAAGGATATTTTCTTTTGTAATGTTTGCCTTTACATTAAGTTAATTAATCTATATTGTCATTATCACTACCAAGTGGCTCAATGAGGTCCCAAAAATCGACCCAAATATGACCATGGTCATTGATGCATCAAAAAATAAGATTTGGACAAGTGTTAAGGTAATTTTGAATTATTATAATACTCTTTTTACCTTGAATTACCCTATTTACCTTTAACCGCAGTAAATAAAAGTCAGAAGTTACTATTCACCAAAAATTATTTTCATCTTATTGAACCAGATATTACTTCTTTATAACAACCATTTATGTCTGATTTTCCAAATTAAATTCACAAAAGCAGTAAGATTTTATTTAAATGAAAAAGTTAGTTTTTTTAACTACTACTATGTGGTTTCACTATTCATCAAAAATTGATGTTTTTCAGAAAAATACAAAAAAATCAGCCAAAGCATTATTTGATATTCTGAATTCAAAAATGATGTCTGTTTTTCTAAATTAAAAACATAGAAGTGGAATTAATTAATTTAAAATTAATTCCCATTGTTAAAACAAACATCATGTTTTTAAGAAACAACAACTATCAAAGGATTGACACTTGTTCTTGTCCACTCTCAAAGTGAAATTAATTCCAATGAACAACATTGAATTAAATGGTAAAAATATATTCTAATAACACTTTACAACCAATTAAAAAGATAATCTAACCATATAAATAAATTATATTAAAAGGCACATTTGAATTAACATACAATATTTTCCACTATTCATTAAGAACTGAAATTTATCTAAAAAATACAAAAAAATTACCCAAAGTAAATTTTGATGTCCCAAATAAAAAAAGAATTTTATTTGGTCAAATAGAACATATAAAAATGACCAAAACTATATTTAAAGAGTGTTCTCCATTAAAAGGTGGTAAATCGACCCTTTAAAGTAAATTATGCTAAAAATTAGATTACTCACATTTTAAGCCTCTTAATTTTATTGGATTAATGTAAATACATTTAACAAACATGTATTATCATATTTTAGTTTGTTTTGTTCATTCCCGCCAATACAATGTCTTGGAGTTAACTACCATTTAAAATAATAATATTATATTATTAGTGTGGAACATAAGATTTCAAATAAACCCATTGTTGTGTATCGGGTACGCTATTGAACATAGAAACCCTATTAAAGTAAAATTAATATTTAATTCAAAAATATTAATAAATATTAAATATGTCTTATTCTTTATTTACCTGAGATGTCACATCCTTCCCTTTTGTTTGGAATTGCATTCTTGTAATTTTATTCACTTATCAAAATAAGTGGGGGTATTTATCCCTCAAATCATTTTTAGATTTCCACATTGCCTCTTCAACCACATGGTTTTCCACAAAACATTCACTTGGTGAATTACCTTATTCTGCAACACTTTCTCTCTATGGTCAAGAATTTGAACTGGTTGTTCTTCAGAAGAGATATTCGCTTCCAATTGAACTACCTCTTGGCTAAAAAATATGTTGGATCTGGCATATAATTTATCAACATCAAAACATGAAAGACTTTGTGTACCTGGGACAGACATGGAGGTAAAGCCACTCTACATGAAACTGATCCAACTTTTTCCATGATTTCATAAGGTCCAATGAACCTCAGACTCAACTTTCCCTTCTACCCAAAATGCATTTCACTTTTACAAGGATAAACTTTGAGAAAGACATGATCACCCACCTCAAAGGAAAGATCCTTCCTCCGGTTATCTGCATAACGTTTCTATCTACTCTGAGCTGTTCTCATGTGCTTCTAAATCAACTGAACTTTCTCTACCATCTCTTCTACCAATTATGGTCCCATCAGCTTCTTTTCACCTACTTCATCCGAAAAAGATGAAGTTCGACAATGCTTTCAATACATTTCCTCAAATGGATCCGTCTGTATACCAGAATGAAAACTTTTATTATATAAAAATTCAACCAAATAAAGATGTTGGTCCCAACTCCCTGGATAATCCATCGAGAAATCACGTAACTTATCCTCCAATGTCTGAATTGTTCGTTCTGATTTCCCATCTGATTGTGAATGAAAAGATGTACTAAAATTTAATTCTGGACTCAATGTCTCTTGAAGGCCTTTACAAAATTTAAAAGTAAACCTGAGATCAAGATCAGATTCAATAGAGAGGGGAACACCATGAAAACCGACTATCTCTTTAACATACAACCGAGCAAGTTGATCTAGATACAAATTATCTCTAATAGGAAGGAAATTATAATAATTAGTCAATCGATCAACAATAACCTATATTTCATTATTACCTCGAGATGTTTTTGGTAATCCCACAATGAAGTCCATAGATATATTTTCCGATTTCCATTCTGGCACTAGGAAAGGATGAAGCATTCCATTTGGTATCTTCTGCTCTTCTTTAACCTGCTGACAAGTCAAACACTTGACAGTAAAATCAACAATATCACTTTTCATTCCATCCCACAAATTATAATCCCAAAGATCTATGTACATCTTAGTACTACCAGGATTAACTAAAACCGGGGAACTATAAGAATCACATAACAACTCATTATTCAACTATTAATCACAAGGCATGCATAATCTATTTCCAAACCTCAAAACACTATCATTATCAATGTCAAAATCAGAAATCATACCCCTATTAACCAACTCTATCTTTTTATGTAACTCACCGTGTCCTTTCTGTGCTTGATTTATTCTGTCTGATAGAGATGATATCACTGACACCTGATACAAAACAGAAGAATTTTCAGCACCAAAAGCTTCTATGCCAATGTTTTTCAAATAAAAAATAGAAGGATCATTTTCCACATGTAACATGGTTAATGAAGCATTACTTTTTCTACTCAAAGCATCATCCACTTTATTTTATTTTCCCGGAGGGTAATGGATCGTGCTATCATAATCCTTGATTAATTCCAACCATCTCCTCTGTCTCATGTTCAATTATTTTTGAATGAATATATAATTCAAACTTTTTTGATAAATATATATTTCACACTTCACTCCATAAAAATAATTCCTCCAAATTATTTAAGAAAAAAAACAGCAGCTACTTCAAAATCATGTGTAGGGTAATTTAACTAATGGGGTTTCAACTGACCTGAAGCGTAAGCAATTACTTGATCATTCTACATTAGGACACAACCCAGTCCTTTCAACAAATAATAACTGTATATAACAATCTCACCATTTCAGGATAGCGGTGCCAAAATTGGAGGATTCACAAATCTTTTTTTCAATTCCTAAAAAAAATCATCACATTATTTTTTCTAGATGTACTTAACACCTTTTTGAGTTAACTTAGTCATTGGACTAGATAACAGTGAAAAATTTTCAACAATCCACCCGTAATAACCTACCAAACCAAGAAAACTACGAATCTCAGTTATATTTGTGGGTCTTGGCCATTCTTCAACAACTTTTGTTTTAACAGGATCAACAATTATACCATTTTTTGAAATAGTGTGACCAAGGAAAGAAATTTGTTGCAACCAAAACTCAAACTTGATGAATTTCCCATAATGTTTCTTTTTTTAAGGTTTTCAAGATGACCCTTAAAAATATTTCATGATTCTATTTACTTTTAGATTAAACCAAAATATCATCATTGAACACAACCAAAAACTTATCCAAGAATTGACGGAAAATTCTATTCATAAGAGCCATAAATACAACAGGTGCTTTGGTTAACCCAAAAGGCATATCTAAAAATTCATAAGGGCCAAATCTAGTATGAAATGCTGGATTTGGAATGTCTTATTCCTTTATATTCAACTGATTATACCCCAACCACAAATCAATCTTCGAAAATTACTGAGCTACCTGGATTTGATCAAACAAATCATCGATATGTGGAAAAGGATACTTATTCTTAACAGTGATGTTATTCAATTCTCTATAATCAATGAAAAGTATCATTGAACCATCTTTCCTTTTAATAAAAAATACAGGATCACCCCATGGTGATGTTCTAGGTTGAAATAAAACTTTATATAACAACTCATGAAACTGCTTCTTTATCTCTAAAAGATCAATTTGAGCAATTTAATAAGGGGGTTTTGAAATTGGCTTAGCATCAGGAACTAAGTCAACAGTAAATTCAACTTCCCGATCAGGTATAATATCAGGAAACTCCTCAAGAAAATCATCATGGTAATCATTTACCACTGGGACATCATTAATCTGAATAGTTACATTATTTTCAACAATATGTGCAAGGTAGCATTCATTTCCATATTTTACTAGTTTCTCAACATCCTGATATGTTATCAAAAGAAATGGTTCATTCTTCTACAAAAACTGTAAATCTTTCAGAAAAGAAACCTCTTTAGCTCTGCAATCAATCATAGCATGATGAACAGAAATCCAATCCATGCCCAAAATAACATGAAACACTATTAGAGGAAAAAAAGGTTTTCATGTAGGTTTTTTCAGCAAACAAGGACAATAAAGTTGTTATAATTTATTTTTGTCTCAACATTTCCTCTAGGTGTTTTTACCGTAAGTTTTGTATTCATATCTTGATACGGAATTTCCAATTTAATAGAAAAATTATCAAAAATGAAAGAGTTTTTAGACCCTGAATAAAACAACACGTTAGCATAATCTGAACAAATAGACAGTGTACCTGATACTACTTCGTTCAATGGCACAACATCTGCTGAAGTAGTTACAAATGATTTTACCACCCCTTTTTGCTTGTAGTCCGGCTACTTTCCCTCATTTGAGTTCTTCGCTGGACTCTAATTTTCCTAATGACCCATTTCTTTACACATAAAATATCTTATAGATGGATTTTCATTTCCTACTAGATCATATTCATTACAATTATGAGCAATATGACCAGACTTACCACACCAAAAGCACTTTCCAAACTATGATAAACATTCTTCAGGATGATTTTTACCACACTTTTGACAAGTTGGATATTTAATTTTCTTACCTCTATGATTTTTTGATGAATTCTAACCCTTGTCCTACCAACTGGAACTCTTTTCCTATTGTTTTTCAAAGAACACCTAATCATCTGCAAACTCAATTTCCACCTTCTCCGCACAACGAACAAGTTTTTCATAACTTTTGAACTCATGAGAAGATAAATCCCTTTGATAATTTGAATTTAATACTGAGTAAAAAATGTTTATTTTACTATCAAGATATCGTATGATATTTGATGCATACCTTTCCAGTCGAGTGAAATTTGCTTCATAAGTAGCCACTAAGTCATCCACCTGCCTCAATTTTAGTAAATGTTTTCCCATCCTAAGATGAACCACCTTAGGAAAATATTTTTCAAGAAACATACCTTTGAATTCATCCCAATCAAGAGCATCAATCTCCTCACTATCCCTAATATTTTTCACCATCGACCTCCACTTATCCACATCACATTAAAAACGGTAAAAAGAAAGACTATCCTTTTGATTTCTTGAAAAACCCATGACATCAAAAATATTCTCCTGTGCTTTAATCCAACCTTCAGCTTGCACAGGGTTAGAGGATCCTCTGAATGATGGAGGATGTTCCTCATGAAATTCTCCAATACTGACATGTTCCTCTACGGTTGATCTGGCTGGTCTCCTGCATGCATACCACCACCATTTATATCTTGAGTCAATTGTGCCATCACTAAAACAAACTGTTCAGTTATGATTCTGATCATCCCAGGTTTCTGATTTGGAAGGTTGTATTACTCCTGATTTCGTCCCAACACAACTGCCCTGTTTCCTCTGTGGAAAAGAATTCTGAACACATAAATAACTTAAGCAAAGAAACATGGTAATATGTAAATGCTATATCATTTAAATATTACCATAACTTAATTTATGGACATTTATTTAACAATTCCATTACTCCTAATGTTATCTAAACTGACCTCTGATACCAACTATACAGACCCAGCCTTAAAACCTTACAAAATCTAGAATTAAATTAATAATTCACATTAAGGATCTTTTCAGGTTTAGAGTTTTAGAGAGTTAGGCCATAACTATTACATTTCAAAAATATTACAAAGTAGACACTTCTACTCAGTTTCCAATTTTTTCATAAAATGAAAACTCTTTGAAAAAAAGTGTCATGTCTAGTTTCATGTTTTAGACGGTATGCCTTTTCCTTTATCCCATCCTTAACGCTCTTCTACTTCATTTCATGTGAAAAACATTTCAAAAACATGGTATGAGAATATAAATCTTAGTAAGGGATTCAAAAAGAAGTAAAATTGTTAGTTTTTTGAAAAACAATTAAACCATTAATACTTTAACATAAGTAATACTTTTCACCTTTACGAAGTAGTTTATACACTTTATTGAATAAAAGATCATTGCTTAACCTTTTGTAATAAAAAGATTACGATAAAACCCGTAAAAAGAACACATAACATATAAAGGTAACTTGGTACATAATCATACATAAATGGAATAACCATATGGTCAACTTCTACACATATCACTAAGTGTAATAGCCATACGACTGGATTCTATACCCAATGCATTGGAGGTTATAACGTAACCACCTGTCCTAGTTTATCACATCACCACCCGTCATTTGGTTAATCATGTAACCAATTATCAAATACCCAAGTACCATTATAAAATAATAGCACATAAAATATTTCAAATATAAACATTTCACTATTAACATTTCATTTGCAATCACAATATATCATTTCAATATATTGACAAAATCAATGCTTTATCAAACCATTTTCAAAACAATTTAAAAAATAGATTTTTTAAATCAAAGTGTCCCATACCACATTGAATATTTTAAAGGAATTAACATTTTAAAACAATAATGTCCATATAAATAAATCCTTAAAACCATTTTTAAAACCTGTACCTTAATGAGAAATATGTAGAAGAATAAACCAATAAAACAGTTAAAATGATATTTTAGTTAAAGATTTTTTAACAAAATAAGAAAATCTTGAATACAAATAACTGAGGAATAAAATTTAATCAGAACTTTATAATATCATGAGAATAAAGGGATTCATGATATAACATGACAAAGGAGAGTATATAAACCATATAAGAGTGAATTGGTGCATAACAACAATTATGTCTCAATGGAATGTAAATTGAGACGAAATATGGCCCCACTGTTGGGGGTGGGGTGGTAAGGGTTTGGGGGGATGAGAGGTAGGTCTCGAGGTCAAGTCCCTGGGCTTTTAATTTAATGTAATTTTTTTCCTTGCATCGTGTGCCGCTTTCGCGGTTGTACCCAATTTTTTAAATTGAGACGAAATCCCTTATAAAGACGGTATCCTTAGATTATGGATAAATCAATTACATAATTATGTGTATCCAATATAAATACACTAAATATGGTTGTTTATTCAGTTTAAAACAATTAGATGTCCTTTACATATATTCATTTTATAACATATTCAAGAAGTACAAGTTTCACCCAAAGAATCGAAATTGGGTTAAGAAGTTCCCTTGCAAAAATTCGACAACCTAACGCCATCACATTAAAATTAAAAAACTGAGTTGATGAGAGATAAAAGGGTATGTGATCACATGGAAATAAAATATAAAGCACTAAGTATATATAATAACATATCCAAACAGAAGAATATGTGTATTAAAATACATAACAAAAAGAAGCCTTTTAAAAGAGAGGAGGGTGAAAGGTTCCATTACCGATTAGGTAACTTACGAAACATGCACCACATTAATGAAGGATCATACAATGAAGATGTAAATACACATAAATTGAAGTATCTTACACAAATAATACAATAATGGGCAGTACATACATCACAAAAAAGTAAATAGTGGCAAATATAGAATGAATCCCATGGGAATAAAAAGTGAGATGAAAACCCCTTACCACGTTGTAATCAATCGATTCCTATGACCCAAATTTAATAACCACCAAGTGAATCACAAAATACCCTTAATATAATGAGAATCATGATAATATATATCCATAGGAAGTTCACAATACACCACAAGCAATAAATATGTGGCGAACAATGTAAATCTCACAGAATTAAAAGTGAGATAAGAAATCCCTTACCTCGTTGTCCGACTTGAGCCGATCGTTCTTTAATCTCATGAATAATAAACTAATGTCAATTTCTAATTTCATAAGAACCATTTTCAGGTTTATTATTCCATTCATATCACTTATTACCATGTTATAAACATTATGTAATCATTTATGTTAATAATATTCATTTTGTCGATATTTGGTACTTGAGCCAAAAATGGACTTCTTATATTTACAAGTTGTACATGTTGTCAAAGGTTCATTATATCCAGAATGATATTAATGATTTGGATATCATATATATCAGATATATCCAGCATATATATATTTATAATAGTACATAACATTTAGAGTTAAGAAATGAAATTCACCCTTCATAGAGACAGTAAACCGTACGTACGCATGAACGCTACTTCCATTTCAATTTCATATTTAATGGAATTAAACCATAATGATACATAGTAGTATTCTAATTACAGTAATGTATCATATATAATATAATTAAATCTATCCTTTATACATACCACATATTGTATGAATGAGTCATATCACTTTGAGGGGGCGGTAGTCCGCACTTCCTCAAATGAAATTATCGCGTTTACCCATAATGGAAACCATAAATGTATGATAAAAATGGAAATTACAGAAGCCTAAATAAAACATAAAAATATATATATCATATATAAATACAGTGCAATCATAATGGCCACCATGAGAGGCGGTAGGATATAATCCAACAATCACCATTTCATGACGCGTTAGTTTTCCATCCACAGAAACATTATGTTCTTCACCCATTAGATGGAGGTGTGTGTAAGTGTAATTAGAATAATTCCCATAAAAATATCCTAGTATATTTAGGATACTGGGGTTATTTCAAAAGAAATGAATAAAAATATTTTAGGGGTTGGTGAAGTAAAATAAAAGAAAACAATTTAAAAGAAACTGTTACCTTTAATTTGGCTAACTCCATTTGGTTTGAACCAAAGGAATTTTTGAAGTGCATTATGCCTAAGGTATGACTTCTAGGAGGATGAGAGGGATGTATGGAGCTTAATGGGTCAGAGTTTTGATGAGCCAAAAGGCTTGAGAGGTGTGAGGAATTGGTTAGAAGTGGTCTCCTTTTGTATGGGGGGGGAGGGGCTCTTTAGGAAAGTGTGATAATAATATTTATTATACAATGATATTCGGTTTATAAAGGTCCAAAAATCATTAAAGTCGAAGATAAGATGACTCATAGTTGAAATAATATCCTCCAACAAGAATTTTACAGGTTTTGGATTTTATTTTAATATTTATAATCATATTTATTTAAATCTTTTATTAATGATGTAAATACTACATCATTATTGTCTCATAAATAATTTAATTTATGTGAGGTCTAAAAATTATAAAAAAATACCATGATGTAATAAATAAGTTTGGATTTCTAATTAATATATATAATCTAAACTATAATTTATATAACCCCTTATAAAAATTAATTTACTAAAATATATTTGTTTTTTTCATTTTTTACTTTAAGTTAATTAATCTAAATTGTCATTATCACTGCCAAGTGGCTCAATGGAGACCAATAGTCAATCCAAAGATTCACATTGTCGTTAATGAATCATCCAATAAGGTTTGGACAAGTTTTACAGTAATTTTGAATTATTATAATACTTTTTTTACCTTGAATTACCTTATTTACCTTTAACCGTGGTAAATAAAAGACAAATACTACTATTCAACAAAAATTATTTTCATATTATTGAACCAAATTTTAAATCATGATAATAACCATGTATGTTGTATTTTAATAATTCAATTCAAAAAAGCGGTAAAATTTCATTTAATAGAAAAAGTGTTTTTTAACTACTACTAAGTGGTTTCACTATTCATCAAAAAATAATGTTTTTTAGAAAAATACCTAAAATTTATCCTAAACATTATTTGATATTACGAATTCAAAAATGATGTCTACTTTTGTAAATTCAAAACATAGAAGTTTCATTAATTAATTTAAAATTAATTCATGTTTTTAAAACAAATAGCGTGTTTTTTTAAAACAATAACTATCAAAATATTAACACTTGTTTATGTCCACTCTAAAAGTCAAATTAACTAAAATTGCCAACATTGGATTAAATGATAATAATATATTCTAATTAAACTTAAAACCCAATTAAAAATATAATCTAACCATATAAATAAATTATATTCAAAGGCACATTTGATAAAATACAATATTTTCCACTATTCATTAAAAATGAACTTTATATAAAATTACCAAAAAAATTACCCAAAGTAAAATTTGATGTCCCAAATCTAAAGAAGAATTTTATTTGGTAAAATAGAACATATAAAAATGACCAAAACTACATTTAAACCGGGTTCATCATTAAAAGGCGGTAAATCGACCATTTAATTTAAATTATGCTTAAAATTAGATTCATTCACATTTTAAGCCTCTAACTTTTATTGGATTAATGTAAATACATTTAACAAAAATGTATAATCATATTTTAGTTAGTTTTGTTCATTCCTACAAATATAATAACTAGGTGTTTACTATCATTTAAAAAACAATATTATATTATTAGTGTCTAACGTAAGATTTCAAAGAAACCCGTTGTTGCATATCGGGTACACTATCGAAAATAGCGACCCCTTTAAAGTAAAATTAATATTTAATTCAAAAATATTAATAAATATTAAATATTTGTTATTATTTATTTACCTGGTATGTTACAGTAAAAAAATTTGGGAGGCCATGATTCTTTTAATATAATAGATAATGTTCGTGTCCTCACTCTCCATCGTAGTCCTAAGTTGGTAATGTAGATCTAATATATATATATTTATCGCGTTTTCAAGTAGGTTTTTCTAGTTATTGGTTTCTATTTATTTAAAATTCCAATAACTGACATGAATAAAAATATTATATAGGGAAACCTTTAGTTGTAGCCAATATAGATTATACTCACAACTAGCATAAGACTTGAATGATGAATGAAGACTTTTTATATTCTAAAATTGCTAATTTTAATGGTTTTTACCATGGGGTAATGTATATATGTATATGTATATGTTTCATGGGATATAATGATTTATTTTTTATTAGGATCTTATGGATCATCAGTGTTCATATAATTTTCATTAAGTAAAATTTTTTCATTACAATAAGTGATCAGTCTATGGGTAATGATTTTACATTTTAATTATAGGTATTAAATTATTGACATGTATATTATTAAGTAAGTGACATTATTTCAATTATTCCTATACTTTAATATCTATTTTATAGTACTATTCATTCATCCACTATGTTTCTGTCTTTAAATTTTAGGGAGTATAGTCTCCCCATGATAACATCATAGAATCATACCACTTGTCTTGATCCCCCGTTATGCAAGGTGGTAAACATGATGAGTGGATATTTATATCATGTGTCAATTGAGTTATATTGGATTAGGATGCTATATATTTTTATCAAAATAGGATGAGACATATAGTTACTATCTAGTCATTGTTGTCATTTGGGTTTTTTAATATTGGAGGATTATGAATGAATTAGGTAATAGGGTCAATAAAACGATATGTGTTTGGTTTACATGATTACATTCTATGGCCTACATCAATAGTTAGAGTTACGATTTCATTTTTTGGTATTTATGGTTCCATTTGAGTTATTTTATACTGATAAATATGGTATTTTTAATTTATTTATTTATTCATTAACTCTTAGAACTAATATTCATGATATGTTAATTATGTATCATCTTAGGTACCTTTGTATCACATAAAATTAATGTTTTATCTTATGATTTCATTTTGATTAATATTCTTGAATGGGAATGGAAATACATATTTAAAGTACTACAAATTACCTATAACATATTTTCCTTTGTGTTTTTTGGATAAATTCTAATCAATTAAACTTGTCTGTGATTTTTTGTGTTATTTTCATTTGAATCATTCATATGTATGGTACATTAACCATAAATTATTAGGTGAAGAAATGAGGATATGTGATATGGTGTTGGAAGATGGTAAATATGTTTATGTGAAAATGTGATGATTCATATGTTATAGACTTCATTATTTTTGACACCAAGACTATTATATAGGTTTGGGCGTATTATTTGAATTTTAGAAACATGGCTCTTAGACAAATTATTTTGAAGTTATAACTGGGATTAGATTTGATTCCACCAAGGTGTGAACCAGATGATTCCATTGAGGGGGTATGTAATCATGAGTTCAATAAAAATGTTCCAATGTTTTAAACTCTGATAAACCAACAAGATTATTCAAGGAAGTGGTTCAATGAGGGCACCATGGTGATCCTATTATAGGTTATAAAGGGAATTTATCTAAGAGCCTATGGATTTTTTCCATTCTTGTAATACCTAACCCATGAGTTTAATTTACATAACCCTTTATTATTCATGGTAGAGGGATGAACCCATGTAGATTTCTATTGGATCATATCGGTTCATAAAATATTCTAGTAGTTTGAGATGCTAACTCAGTAGTGGGTGAAGCTAGTACTATATATACTCAAGGTAGTAGTGAAAATTTTGTGGTATGGGAATGTAAATGTAACTAGACATGATGGGTTGGATTGGAGGGATTTTGATGTTAGGTTATTCATTAAAATATTCTTCATGTTAATTATTTCATAATGTGTAGTTGAGTTTTTAAAATTGATATAGGGGTAGACAACAGTTTTTGGATTTTGTTATATGATTTAAAGATTTTATGCTAATTTAATAAAAATTTGAGGGAGATGCTATCCCAATGGTATGCCCACTCAAGTATGGATTTCAAAATTTCATCAGGTAACATGTAGAAATATTCATGTTGTGATTCTTATTTGAGGTGGTGAAATGTGTATTAATAAACAATAAGAACCTAATATTGGGTTTTACAGATAGTTGGGATATATTTTTTTCATGATAGTTTGGGAAGCTCAAGGTAGAAGAATTTGATGAGATTTGGACACAAAATAATTATTAAAAAGTCAAGGATCAATGTTTCATCATAGAATAGATTATTATTAATGTATTTCAAGTGTACGATGTTAGGGAATTTATATTTCTTGTTTAATTTACATCATATATATGTTGAGAATGTGGGAAAAAGGATGTTTTTTTATGTACTCATTTAATAACTCCTTTTTACTTTGATATTATTTATTGGGTAATTCTCATGAATTTTATGTTAGAAAAAGTGTAGTATTGGGATATAGTAGTATGTATTTTTTGACATGTATGTTTTTAAATTTGACACAAGATCTATTCATGGGTGAGAAGCTATGAGTTTGAGTGAATCCATAGGTAGAATAAAAAAATGAATTTTTTGATTCTAGATGTCTACCCAAGGATACGATGATATATTTAAAGCATAAACGAAATCTATTTCATTATTTAAGTATATAGTCTGAATAATGGTTTTTGGTTTTTTAATGTACAATTTTTCATTTTATTTGTTTTTGTTATAGAAATAATAATTTAATGTTGGGGTACATGAATAAATTATGATATATAATGCCAATATTTATTGACTTGTATCACTGTGTGGATAGCCATTGTCTGTAGATTTAGGATGATGGATGGTATGGATCCATTGATATAGCAAGATGTTTGGCCATGAAATGGCTATATAGGTTATTATTATATATGGGAGTTCCCACCAATTTAAACAATAGATTTGGGTTGGTTCTTCTTGTAAACTATTATGATAAATGTTTTTTTTATTTTATTACTCTTTTAAAAGTGTGATAAGTGGGAAAATCAAGATTTTACAGATATTTGTTAGTTTTGTTTATAAAGATAACTTGGGGAGGAGATGTCATATGGTGGGGAGGTAGTAAGGTCTTGGGTATTAAAGTGAAAAAATACGAGTACGATATGGGTAATAATATGTGTATTTAAACCATTTTAAAGTGTTAATAGAATTAGTGTAATATATATATTTATTTATTAGAAAGTTTCATGATGTTGTTATATTTCAGTTGGCTATATTCCATATCACAATGTAGGGGATTTATACATGGCGATGAACAAATAAAATTAAATTTTTCAAATTTGGTTGATGTCTATGAAGTAGCCAATATTTACCCTAACATGACGAGTTCTATGTGAGGTCTGATTTTGGGCATACTCAAGGAAACCAATTCAACCTATTTCATTGTGGTATAGTAGTTTTTTATAGGATAAAAACGTTTTTTGAGATACATTGTATGGGCTTGTAGTGTGTTAAGACACAAATCTTATAGTTTATTATGATTAGTGATTTAGGGGAGGTGGTTAAACCATGAGTCGGGTAGGGTCACACTACCACAATACCCCATTTAGGGGAATTTGAGATCTCATGGAGGTTTCTAACCTCATTAACTAGAGGGACACATCATGATGGTTGTTTTTGAACGGGACATGTGTCGCAAACCTTATAGAGGAGCCTAGATGGACCTATGGATAATTTTTATTTATGAATTAATTATCTCTATTATTTTATTTAAACAAATTGATGCCTAATTTGTGTTCTTTTTGGAAAAGGGTCTATCCCAAACTAATTCCTTCATTATCTCATCACAGTGGTGAAACTATCATATTTTTATAATGATTATACATGTGGGAAGCCACATGCAAGTCTAACTATCAACATGTATCTATTTTATGTATTTATTTCCTTAAATTGTATTTGAATTGGTTGTTCAAAAAATCTGGTGTTTTTCCATATTATATAATCTCAACAATTGGAGGTGAATTAAGAATAGTGTGTTATAATATGGGTTCATGGTAACTCCATCTAGGTTATGCATATTTTTTCCTTATGTTATACATGTGTTTATGCATCATGTGATTTATTTGAATGGGTAGGGTAATTTTAGTGATTTAGAATAGACCAATGTGGTTCCAATTATTCATGTGATATATCTAGGGTTTATCATGTGTGGGTGATTATGAGTTTTGTTGATTATATATTATTATTGGTAGTGTATTGTTGGATAAAAGATTGAAATAATTCAATTTAAAAGATGTTTTCATCCATGGGATGTAATATTTTACATGAGCCTGTGTGAATTTAATGGGTTTAAATTATGCGACTAATATGAAATTATAGAGACCCTAACTTTTCATATATAGATATTACATCTTGATATATGAATATTAATTACATGACATCATGATCAAAAAAAGAATAAAATTGGTTTAGTGTCTTTGGAAACATGAATACATATAAAACTATCTCTTAAGTGATATACATAATCTCCCAATAAGATTTTTATAAGTGAAACCATTATAATACATATCATACATAAAACATTTCTTTATGAAATGGGGAATGGAATCATAAGAAATTGGGATCTCAGATGCTCATTAAGGATAAATAATGTAGATATCAATGATAAAATAGACATAAAATCAAAATAAGTATATGAGATCATGATATTAACATTTAAAAACTATAACATATATTTTAGATATCACAATATTGAGTCATGGAATATTCTTTGGTAGTTAATTAGACAATAATAATAATGTAATCAAATAATATTAGCCATGAGAGAATAACATTTTTGTAATACATAAGTTGATGTAATACATATAATAATAGAAAATAATTTTTCTAGTGATGGATCACTTACAATACCATCATAGTGTAACAAGTTCACTTACCATTCGAGAATATCATTAGTCAAGAATCATTCTAATACTTTTGTAGTGGATAATGTCCATTACTAAACTGGGTTCACTCCACATTCCAGACCATATTATCAGATGAGGAATCTATATTTACCCAAAACCTTGGACACAAATATAATTATATGACTACCTGTCTCATAAACATAATATATTAAAAAGTATACCAGAAGATCCTAAATCTGTGATCATATATCATTAACAGTGTAAACAATAGGTCCCATAAACATTTCATCAAACCATCATAGCATAAGCCGTGCAAAATAAAATTTGTCCTAAAAATATAATAATCATAATCTTAAAACATATATATAATAAAAAATTAGGATACCCTTGGTTAGTAACCCTAGTAATGAATATGTAACATATATTTATTTTGTCACATATGATAATTCCACTAAAATATCACATGAAATATTTCATCAAAGAAATACCCTTTCCATTTTGGAATCAGTTCTTTATAATATAAAAATATATAAAATATGATGGAAATCATTTTATTTTAAAAGAACCATGAAAACATGTATATGAAGATTAATAATTTTGAGAAAACATGATGATATATAATTATGTTTATTTCATGCATGATAAAAAATATTTTTTTTGTATTCTCATTAAAAATTAAAAAGTACATCATTCATAAAATCAATAGAGGGTAAGATTTTATTTTTTTTTATAAAAATTAATTCATATTAAAATATGATTTAATAAAATGATATATTAATATTAAAATTGATATTGAAAACATTTAATAAAAATTGATATGGAAGAGAAATACATTTTTATAGAAGAGGGAAATATATTCAGTTTTCTCTAATAAATTTTATTTAGTATCATGAGTTTTTAATTTTTATAAACTGAAATAAAAACATGCCATATCAAGAAATAATAATATGGGAATAAATTGTTTGGGATTATTGATATATTGGTCATAAACATTCATCATTGGAAACTTCATCATAACCAGTGCTGATAAACAATGAGATTTTAAGATAAATCCACTACCTCAAGTTCCTCTTTCTTAGAAAGTGTTTTATCAAACTGTATAATAAATTAAAGTTTATTATAATTATAAAATAAAATTATTTACATTATTATAGTATTATAAATATTCTACTTAAAATAATTATACTCCAATTTATTTAAAATTCCTTATCAAAATTATCATTTCTGTGTTTTAATTGTTTCCTTTTTTCATGATGTTTCAGATTGGGAGTAATGAAACTTATACATTGAGAGTTTTTTATCGTATCTATGATTTTAGAATGATATAGTTATAAAATATTTATATATTATATATTTATAGTTAACTATAAGAGGTTGAGATAAAAAATGAGTTGCACCGTTCATTGAAAGGTTAGACCGTATGTACATAATAACATAATTTTCATTTTTTGATAAATTGGAAAAAATTTATCAAATTAATAATTAACCATTATATAGTAATAATAAAATCATAAATAACATATATATATATATATATAAAATACACCATTATAATAGTCCATGTAATGTGGGGATGAAAAGATACTACACCGCTACATTGAGGCATTAAGTCGTACAAACACACGAGATATGTTTTATAATTCCGTAGGATAGAATGAAGTTGGATAATTATTGTTACTTGATCATAAAAAAATTAAAGAATATTTTAGAAAATTATTTAAATATTTTTTTAATCTATCACATGGATTTATTGGAGGTATAACATGAAAAAAATTTTAAATGTCTGATTAAGAGTTATGATTCTTTGTTGAGAAACAACTTTTGGGTTACTATTTATTCCTTAAAATAATAATCTATTATTAAGAAAATAGTCTATAGAATGTGTTTGTGTAAGATATGAGTATATTATATCAAGTAATATCCTAGAAATATGATTCAAAATTTTTAATTAAGAGAGGATAAGAGGTGCCTTTTTTTAAGTGAGGGGGGGGGGGTGGTCTTAGAATTACTCATAGTTTTAAAGAAATATAAATTAATTTCATTTTTATTGATTGATAGAGTTGGTACATTTTTATGATAGTATGATTATGAGTTTAAATTTTCACATTCCTTAAAATTTGGACCTGTTTTAGGTTCTTTTTTAACTCTTATATTTTAATTTTAACCCCACGTTAACCTAGTTGAAAACGACCAAAAATCAAAAAAAATTAATCTGTAAGTTTTAGGAATATTTCCGTAAATGATAGGTGAAAATTTAATTGAATATGGTTTTAATTATCAAACATATACCATTCACGTCACCCAATATAGGTTTTATGAACATTAAAAAATTCATTAAATTATTGTTAATTATAAAATATTATTACTTAAATTTTTAGAACTATACAACTATATTGCCTTAAAGTGAGTATAATAATTTTTTAATAGAAATATTGACCATTAAAACATCCCAAATAAGTGATATTTACATAAAAATCATGAAACACATTAACTCATTCAAATTTTATTACTTTTAATATTTTTAATACCACTTATTAATTTTTATATTACTTGAATAAACACTGTCTTGGCATTGTGTAAGTTATAAAGATAATTATTAATTAATTAAAAAGTAAAAATAAATTTATATGAAAAAATTAATATATCCTTCAAATAGAAATTTATTTCTGATCATAACCTCTATTTCACTTACTAAAAACCTAAGATATATTTATGGGAAGAGAGTGGAATTTTGTATTTTTAATTTTATTAAAATAATCTTAACATGTAATCAACACAAAATTGTTCTATTTTTCTATATTTATGAAACTTATATGGTTATGCCTGAGACAAACTAATCCAATAGAATAAAGGAATGTTTTAGAGTCATTTTAAATCCCTATCCTAATATTTCAACTACATATTAACTATTCTACTAAGGGTGACAAATATTTTCCTATACAACTATTCAAAAATACCAAAAACAATAGGGACATATTTTCCAAATTTTATCCTATTTGTTACATATATAGAATCCATTTTTCAAGAGTATATTTATCTATGTATAAGAATTTATTTTTAAAATATGAAAAATAAAATTAAGAAAATAAAATTTTTAGAGTAAAATTAGTTTTATAAATACACCATGGTTAATAAAAATTATTAGAAAAATAAAAAAAATTATTGAATATATAATATTATGTTTTCATTAAAATTATTCATCAATAGTGAAAATTTTAACTAATTATTATAGAAATATATTTAACATAAAAACAACATTTCATGAATGCTTCGTATAAACATTAAAATGATTTTAGTTTCATTTCTAATCAATTGATTTCAAAGTAATTAATTTTATACATGTGTAAATAAATAATTAATCATAATTTCCTTAATTATATTAATAGCCACCAATTTAATTACTTTTTTTATAATTTTATACTATATAATTGGCAATTTGTATCCATGGTTTCTTGTATCACAAGTTATCATAAAAATTAAATTAATTTAAATGAAAATTTGTCTTCAAATACGTGGGTGAACATTATAACCCACATAAAATTTATTTTTTCAATAAAAATACCATCACTATAATACAAGATATAATGGTTTCAATACATCCTCAGGATGTTAGGTAGCTTCATAGAGTTTATGATTCCCCAAAATAACTCTAACCATGTCAGTAGTATTTTTTAGTAGGACATTATCTATATGATCAAATATTTCAAGATTTTATTCATTGGAATGGACATGCTCCCATGGTATAAGATCTGATTTTAGTGCATGTAATTGATCGTGTATTTACTTCCGCAGGAGATATATATAGAACTCATCAAGAATTTTAGATAGGTTTTATTGATGTTCCAAGTGATAAGCTACCATCTTTAATCAATCAAGAATCTAAAAGTGGATTATATAACCAGGGAATATATTTCCCTTGAATTTGAATCTAATAATATTATTCAATGAATAAATTCATAGGAATACCTTCTAATAAACATTGAATACCAGATCTCAATGATGAATGTTAAATGAACATTTATTTTGACTATGAGGTCATCTTATGCATTACTAAATGGCTTTTAATTTATCTTAAATTTCATTAGCTAGAACTTCACCCAACATATTTCCTCATCTAACTTTATCCTATCATTTTAGAGTTATAATCCTTATTCCATGTAGTGATTGATGAAGATCCATCTAATTCATGAGGGAATTATTTTATTATAAGTAAAATCAACTAAAGGAAGTCATAGATACCTTACACCTTTTAAATCCATATAATAAGACATAAATATATCATACATAATATGAATGGTTATCTCAGGCTGAATATCTACCTAATTTTGAGATGATATACTAAAACATAACTCCAAATCAATATCTTATTGATGACTTTTCTTGAACATCAATGTAATACTCAATTTACTATTAAATATAATGGGTTGTGATTCTCCATAAATCTTTACCACTTCCTAAATTAATATTATGGAAATTTTATTAAGATATAAATTTTAACTAATTGAAATGAATTCCACCAACTTTTTAAGGCAATCAAAACAAACCTAAATTATAATTTATAATTTAGGTGTTTTTGGATTCGAATGATGAATTGAATTGTGATATTTTCACATTTCCATTTTGGTGTGGGTAATGGTTGTAACATACCAATATACTTAAATATCTCAATATTTTCTTCCTAAGAGACCAAGAAATGAGATATATACTATGAAATAACACTTTTCTTTATATTCATTAGTAAATACTCTATTATATATCTACACACCCTCATACTTCTGGTATCAATAACGAATTATGACCTATAAGCTTCATCCAATAGCTCATTGATCAATTTTGGTATTAAAATGATATAGACAAGGTTCCAAAAAATTATCATTACAACATAATCAATGTAGAACTTAGGAATATTCCTTACATTATATTTCATCGCCACATTATCCTTTTACACATATTTAAACAACGCATGAATATATGGTTGAAGACTCATGTTATCATGATCGAATTTACCCATTTCCATGCGTATTACAATATATATCATCTAAATGTACTTAAATATTAAATCTTTTGTGATCTTTATCATAAGTAATCTAGTATGATCATTTTGACTAAATTAAACTGCCACCTTGTTCACTTTTATAGGGTTTTAATGTACTGGGTAATCATAATCATTAATAAAATCAAGCTTTACTCTCTATAGAAAATTAAAATATTTTTAAGTCAATATATATTTCAAACTTTTATGATGAGTATATACAACACTCTTTACCCCATGAAGATAATTTATCATTTAATTTATTTAAATATTATCACAGAAAACTCCAAATCATGTGTTGTGGAATTTTTATTTATAAACATCAATTGTATTGAGGCATAATCAATCACTATGTCATTCTCCATAAGGAATTATCCTTGTCCCTTCTATTATGAATCTATATAGATTATAAAAACTTCTCTGTTATAGTTGAGTGTAAAAATAAGGGAACTGAATAACCTTTTTTGTATTTCCATGATATTATACAAACATTAGTTTTCCTAAAGGAACATAGATCACTTTTTAATTTACATGGTGATATATAAAATAGTTATAAAAAATATCCACAAAGATTCAATAATTTCTAGAAAAACTAAGATAACAATAGATCTTAGTCACAATGGTTCATGTTGTATAATCATCAATAACTTTCTCTTTTGATAGATCTTCCGACATACCACTCATTTAGATTATATGGACAATAAATTAAACTTTACATCCCCAAAATTTACACATGGTATGGTTTTCATACATATAATCCTTTTATATGGACCCATTAGTGATCTTGATGATTACCCATACAAATTTAATAGATACAAATATAATCTCTAATGAATACAAAAAAACTGATCAAGGTTATTTCTAAAGACTCTAACAATTAATCTATAAAAATAGTGGGGTTATTAAATGAAATAATGACAAATAAAAAGAGTAAATACGTTTTATGGTAGATTTTATTGTGATTTAACCACTTTTGGCCATAAAATGATATTATCCATATCAAAGAATAATCTTGGAAGAATATCAATCACCTCATAATTGATCAAACCAGACTTTGATATGGGGAAGTTGATACATATTCTTGATTGTAATCATTTTATGTCCCTGATAACCAATAAGAGTGTTATTATCTCATATTTATTATTAGAAAAACAATACATGAATATAATTTTGATTTTATAGGGTCTATAAATACCTTATCATAATTCTCATGGAGCTGTTTCGTTAATTTTAAAAACATAATAGAGACCATTCTATTTGGAGTCTTTGTAATTGGTGTACCACTATGTAGGATTTCTATCGAAAACTCGACATCATGATTTTTTTGTAGGCAAGGAAACTCTTCCTAAAATACATCAATAAATTCCTATAAAATTGAAATATATTCTATCATGATCTTCTCTCAACATAATTATTATAAAAAACCATTTTTAATAGAAATAATGTCCCATATAATGGATGAAATTTCCAATGAAAGTTTATATTTATCATCACACTACTATAGAAAATCATAGTTTTGATAATATTATCATAGATGACTTATATTCCACAATAATAAATGTGGAATTTAGGTAAATATATCTAATCCATGCCTCAGAAAAAAAGTCCAACTAAAAGGATATTGATGAGATTTGTAGGAAGCACATTGAAAGAAACAATAGTGAAATAAGAATCATATACTTGAGATATGGTTATTTTAACATGATGGGTTGTAACTATGAATTCATCATTTGATCATTGAGGTGTTATTTGGATTCTAATTTAAATTTATTTATATAATAAAAGTGGGTTGATATATAATCAAATAAGTTAATATAAATTATTGAGTGGATAGTATGTATACCTCTCATCACTAAATTATTATACACCACATCAAAAATAATGACCATGTGAGACTTCACTTTCTCTCAGGTATTAAGAGGTTTATGAAATTGATGATTTCCTTTTATAATAGTATGCAAGGACTAAACATAATAATGTCCATACCCCCTGTATTTGAAACAATGGAGTGTCGGTAGAGAATTATGTGGTTATTTTTTTTATAATTGGAAATCTTATTATTCCCATAACTTCATAATTAGATTAACTTATGAAATTACATTCCACACATAAAATTTTTTTTATTTCTATTAGTAAAATCTCCTCCTTGATTTATTCAAAACATCAATCATAAATGAAATTTAATATTTTATTATATATGGGTTTTGAAAATCCATTAAATTATATATTTAATTTCCTATCGAAATCATTATATTTATGGGTAATTAGGATATCCATATACAACATGGTATAACATAGACTGATTTATTCATAGCTACAAATATATCTTTTGAATAAATACCTTAATAGCCTTTTTTTAATCCATTAATGAAATAATAAACCATATATTAATGTAGGATAATATTACCACAAGGCTAACTTAATGTTCTTGTAAAATATTTTTCATATGCACTAATGGATTCTTTATCCTTTTTTACATAGAACATGTAATTACTTCTCTATTTTAATATGAATAATATGAGGAATGTACTTATTGAAAAACATAAATTATCCCCATCCAACTACATGTAGTCAATTTCATAATATTGACTTCTCATCTTGATGAGTGTATACAATTGATATTTTTCACCTTATAAATGGTATAAAAACCAATGTATATTTTTCAATTAATAAACACTAGTGAATGGAAAATATCATTTCAGATAATCTGATCCATTTCCCAGTTACCAGTTTATTTTTACAAGCACGAAATGATTTTGGATGTTTCCTTGGGAAGCATACAACCAAACATTGTTCCCTTATTTTCTAATTTGGAAGCTCAGTATGATTCATATCTTGAAAATATAATATAACCATAACAAAACAAAATCATTCCAAATCTCATATAATTTATTTTATCATAATAACAATCATTTTAATATATATCACAATCAATGTTAACATCACTAATTTGGGTTTCATCTGTGGACTAAAATCTAAATTGTAGTGTGAGATACAATATCCACACTTGAAAGTAATGGAAAACCATTTATATGATATTTAAAAAATGAATCCCCATTTTCAATAAAATACACCCTTAGTTTAAACTAGTTCATTTATTGTCATTATATATTCAAATTCATCATTATGGTTTATAACAAGAATCCTATTATACCATATAATAACCCCATGGATTGTCGAACTAGGTGTTTAGTATGGGTTTATTGCCATGTTTTAAAATGAAGGATAATATATAAACATTAATATTTTTTCATAGTTATTACACATAGATGGATCTATTCATAAACTACGACAACTTATTGTATCAAAAAAGATGGTGTTTCTATGAAAACAACAATTATTTATTTACCACAACATTGGAAATTATTAGATAAATTGGAAAATTTTAATGTTTCTCACTAATGTTTTCTTATCCGAGTCTCGAATGGAAACTAAAACATTCTCAGATTCTAATTATATCAGCCCAAAAATTTCAAATAATGATATTAAATAATAATATATGGATATTTATTACATAACAATATGATCCATGCTAGAATTGTATAAGATATATGTCTTTAGAAACATGGATACATAAATAACTTAATTATTAGCTATCTAAATCATCTCCTACTAAATTCCTCAAAACAAACACGATTATTATAAATATCATACTTATGATTGTTCTTTATAAAATGGGGATAAGAAAAAAATAATAAAGGGAGAGGTTGAATGCTATATATTTGTAAAAAAGAGAGATAAAAAAAATAAAAAAAACATAACATGAGCATAATTGGATGAGAATATTAGAATAAAATTTAAAAATCATACCCTGCATATAAATTGTCATAATATTGAGTAACAAAACAATGCTTGGTAGTTTATAAGACATCAATCATCAAGGAATCAGACGACGCTATCCATGAGAGCATATAAATGGAATAACACACATGTTCTTGGAATACACATAATCCAAAAACAAATCATTCATCAAGTACCACATTGAATACTATCAAACTGAATTGTGTTCACTCATCAATTACATCATATAATTAGATCAAGTTCACTCTCAAGACCATTATAGTGGAAAAAGTCGATTACTGAATTGAGTTCACCCATGATTTTTGTTCTTATTATTTAATGACATAACAATTTTTATTAAATGAATTAGAGGGAAATATAATTCTATTACCTTCAATTAATTAATCATAATTCATTCATATTTGTTACCCAAGATCATAAATCATTGATCATATGTCATAACCACCTGAAAATAAACGTGTTCCAAAAACATGTGAAAAAAATTCATTCAATAAAAAATAAAAAAAGGGATTAATAAACATGTAAAAATCATAATCATAAACCATATTTAGAAATAATAAACGGTTTCCATGTATAATATACTTAGAAAAAATACATGTAACATCAATGGATGTTATCATTAATGATTATTTTATGACAAATTGGAATGTAACTAGATGAACATTAATTTTTCATTTTGCAATATCTTATTTAACATATAAAAAATTTCTAGAATATTAAGGAAATAAATTTTATTCCAAGAATATTTATAGTTTTGAGTGGTCATGGTGGAAATAGAATTAATTCTTTCTGTGTATGTAAAAATAATGTTACCTTTCACATGTTTAATAAAAAGTCAAAAGAGAATCACTATGAAAAAAAGCCAAAAATTGACCTTATATTTTTGTAATTTTAATATGGTGTAAAATAGAAATTGATAATATTATGATAATACTATAATAAATATCAATTTAAAAAAACACGGACATAGAAGAAAAAAGAGAAACAAATGAAGAGATAACTGTAGAATGTTTTACTTAAAGATATTATTTTGGTAAATTGAGATCTTAAAGGGGTGAAATGTAATAAAATATATTATTCTATATATATTAAAAATGGATTAAAATATACATTGGATTATTTAGTTATTTTTCATAAAAGATATTGATCATAAACATGATCATAAACTATATAAATAAACACTACAATTGTAACATAAATACCTTACATCAAGTATCAAATTCTAATAATGCACTCTAACATCATGTATATTAAATAAATATTTATTATAAATCATTTAATTAATTATTTTAATACTTATATTATCATATATTATCCACTTATAACATTTTCCTTCCCACATTTTAATAACTCTTTAAAAAAATCATCGGTTCTAGCTGTTAACAATTTCATTTTTCATTTAAGATTCAGTTCAGAAGTAACAGTTCATGAAAATTGATCATTATTATATGATAAAAATAATTATATGCATGATATAAATAACATATATATTTATTTTTTATATAGTTATAGCTATCCACAAAAGGTTGACATAGAAAAATTAATTACACTGTTTATTTAGAGGATAAGTTGTACATATTCAGGAAGACTAGTTCAATTTTTTGATGGATGAGATAAAATAAAGGTATATAATAATTTACCTTTATATAATAATAATAATATAAATCCATCATTATAAACATCCAAGTAATGTGGTGATGAAAAACGAATTACACTACTACATAGAGATAATAAGTCATATGTATGCATTAGTGGTGTTCTCACTTTATATTGGATAGAAATATAGTGAATAAATTTTATTACATAAAAAATATAATTTTAGTATTATTAATATACTTTATTAAACATTATATAATTTGTCCTATGGATTTAGAGGCGTTATAATATGAAATAAAATTGAAAAATCCCGATTAAGATTAACAATTCTTCATTAAGAAGCCTCATTTGGATTATTATTTATGCATTGAAAGAATGATATTTGTGAAAGAAAAAAAACTCTTGGATTTGGTAATGGAAAATATGGGGTGTTATGGTATGTATTTTCCAAGATATAAGGATTATAATGTTTTAAGAAGATAAGAGAAGATGACCTCTTTTATAAGTGAAAAGTGGGTCACTCTAGGAATTTCATAAATTATAAAATTAATATAATCTAATTCTCAATTTTATGTAGATATAAAATTATATTTTATTAATATAAGATAAGAATTATTATACATGAAATAAAAAAATACAATTTGGACATGTTTTAGGTTATTTTTTACCGCTTTTCACTTAGTTTTAGCCCCCATTATTCCTTTTAACAATTACAATAATATAAACATTTTCTACTTTTTAACGATCATTAATGTTACCATAAAATGAAAATTCATCCATAAAAAGAACATGAATCATATTTTCATATATATTTTATTCCCTTGGAATAATTTAGGATTTTTATGATTTAAAACTTATTTTAAACAATATTGTTTATAATAAAATATCATCCATATCATTTCGTGAACTATTCACCTACATTGAATTTAATGTAATCAAGGTAGTTGTGGAAATTGAATATGATCCTTTAAAACCCCTAATTTTTTATATTTATCTATAAAATTCAAGTATCAAATTAATTAATCCATCTTTTGTTACATTTATTATTATTAAAATTATATATTTTTTCATTCTATTCCTTGAGTAAACATTGTATCAACGCTACATAAGTTTATTAGGTAATAATTAAATCATTAAAAATTTAAAATAAATTAATAAGATAAAAATTATAAATTTTTATTCAAATAAGAAATTTATAACTAAACATGAACTATTTTTATCATTATAATTAATAATAAATATATTAAATTCAAGAGATTGAAATTTGATATTTATCAATTTCTTTGACTAATATAATAGTCACAATCAGTTAAAAAATAATCCATGATGCTATATTTTAGAAATATGGATGAAAATGTTTGAATAAAACTCTTAAAATATAATAAATGAACTTCTTATTGAAATTTTTGATCATTACTATCTGTTTCTACATTTTTTACCCATTTTACCCTTACCAGTGCAATAAATATTTACCATGGTTACTATTCATAAAGTTGAAAATTGTGAGTAAATATTTTCTGAATTTTATCCTCTTTATTAAAAATTTTGAATATATATTTCAATATTATATTTCTTGATTTGGTATAAATTAAATTTAATGGAAGTACAGAAATGGCAAGAGAAACCATTTTTTTTAAAAAAATGCACAATGAGACATAAACTTCAATTTTTTCATATTCGATGCCAGATAAAAAAGTATATGAATATGAAAATTTTTTATTTCAAATATAATGTTATATTTCATTATAATTATTCACCAAATCAGATATAATTAAATAATTATTATAAAAAGACATTGTTCCCATAAAAAAGTTTCCCGTAAGTTTTTTTTACATTAAAACTAATTTATTTTCATTTCAAATCAATTGAAAAACTATGATTTCAATTAGTACATATTTAAACCAATTTTTTTTAATTTATTTAGTCCAAATCATAACCTCCAATTAAATAGAATGGTTTTAACAATATACTATGTTACGGTTCATTTACACTCAAGGTTTCATTAACAAAGTCTAAAAAAATAAATTCAATTAAAGAGAAAGAAATCATAAAATTTCAAGATTCTAAATAAATGTTGTTTCACCATATTTTTTTATAGATGTAGGTTTTTCATGATTACCACTCATTGTGGGGTTGAGTCCATTGTTTTATTATGAAAATTTTCCATGATCTAAGAGGTTTTCATGACAATTTTTATCGATGTAATCATATATTGAATGAGTAAATTTTAGTGATGGAGTTTATTGTTGAATTAGATGGGATACACCATTTATATTTCAATTATATTTGAGTCATTATTGAGTTCTACATAAGGGATATGATACTATCTATACATGGGAACTATCAGGACATTGATTTGGTGGACGGAATTGGGATTTTTTGTCTATGAAACATGGGTTGGTAGATGTAGAAATTCCATTGGGGAATCATGAGGGGATTAAAATGTTTTAACTAGATATGAATATTCGTAATGTGTCTTTCATTATAGAATGGGTTGGGTGTTGGTATAACCTATAATATTACATAAGGTGGGTACATCATTCAACTCTAACATTTTATCAAGTAGTTAGAAGAACACACCAAATATTGATTGAGATTATTTCAAATTGAGCTTCACTGATTATTTTAATCCATTAATTATACATCTAATTCAATCATATATATATATATATATTATCTATGGAAAACATTTATTCTATCATTTAGTGATCATACTCACACTCTGCAAGGACACAATTAAATGCATTATGATTTTATAGAATATTGAACCGGTAAAGGTTCTTTACTAAATTTCTAGTTGATATGGAGGTTCATATGGTGAACGAGCTAGATAATGTGTTTTAGCATCATGATTCAGTGGATCCTTAGTTTCATGAATGTGGTTCATTTTTTAACATTTCATAATTCCAATATGTAACAACCTTGGTAGTTATAAAATAAACTATTTTATTTTTAAAATTAATTAGTAAAATCCATAGCAAATGTATAATGAAATAATTTTTATATTAAAAAATATTTTCTAATGGAATAGTATACGGACCTTAGGAATAGTAATATGAACCTTATGAATAATAAATCCTACAATATAATTATAACCACAACTATTAAAGTATAAATAATATTTATGTGTCTTATATGTGAATATATGATATATTTATATCTTTTAATGAGTTAATAAATGTTTTGAAAATGATATATTAAGTGTTTATTTTTTATAAAAACTAAATAATTATTATAATATTTTAATAAATAAAATAAATTAAAATAAAATTTATATTCATAAAATATATTCATGAATTAATATTTTGTTGTCTTATGATTAGAATGTAATTCAATGTGACCTCAATTAAATTTTCAAAGTGTTATAAAACCAGTTATAGTTTTAAAATGAATAATTTTCAAATAAATTATGATTTCAAATAAAAATTAATTTTCTCATATTTAGGAAATTATTTTCAAAAAATGGAGTTCATTTTTGATTCATATACATCGAAAAATGGTTATAGTGATTTTTAGATACTTTTTTTCTGAAAAAGATTAATTTTATGTGAATTGTGAAATACAATAATCCATGAAATAAGATAAATACATCAATTATTGAGTCATGGATGATGTTAGGATGAGGTAAAAACCCTTGGTTATAAATCACATGCACTAATAATTGTATATTTTCACAATAACCGCATTATTTCTTTTCTTGATCAAAATAATAAAATAATGATTAAAATAATGGAAAATCACCCATCTCATCCACTATAGATTCCACCCCAAACCCCTCTTATCCTCTCTTATATAATTATTTTATGTTTTTATATATTATACACAATTATATTCCAAGGACTTTTCCCCACGTCGAAGGCCCTATGGTCTCCCAAAAATACCAAGACCAACTTACATAAGGAGGTTCTAAAGAAGGATAATTCAAGAGGTAAGAATCCTCTTTCATTTTCTTTTATTATATTTTCAATACATATTATTTTATCATAATATCATCTCCTAAAATTATCCAAGAGGAACAAAAACTATACTATCTTATATATACTATATGTTTTTAATGTTTTTGTGAAAATAAATTATCATATTTCTTCTCCTCTTCCAATTATTGAAAAAATAAAGGACATAGTCTCAAATGTGTTGTTTTACCGACATCGTGGATTATGTCTTTTCAATTTCCATTACCACCATCATATATGGTAATAAAACCATTTTAATGAATTAAATAATATTTTATTTTTATTATATAACCTCTTTTATTATCATTAATTAATATATATTCATAATATTTTATTATATAAAAAAACTATTTCTTTATGATTAAAGAACTTCCAAAATAATATAAACGAATATCAATAACGCTTTATCAAATAAAGGATAATCATATTTGAAAAAATTATACATGTTATAATTTAAATTATGTCTAAATTTTAAGTACCATTTCAATATACAAATTCATTTTCTCTTCCATTCGACAAGAAAATCCATTACGCACCCACTATGGAAACAATGTAATGAAATCACCTAAACCAATGGAAATATTGGGATACTATTAAAAAATCGGTAAATATTTTTTATAAAAGAACATATAATGTATCATAAATATGAGTATGGTTCTTTAATATGTATATTAAACTATTTAAACCATTTTATTGGAGGTTTGGGCACATTTAAAGTAAAACAAACTTGAGGTATGAGACTTCTTAACCCAAATTTCTATTCTTTGCGTTAAACATCATCATCATTCATTTTGTCAGGCTATGATTATTTTTAATATTAATTTTGATTATATAATGTTTTATTATGTCTATTTATAGTCAATCTACATATTCCTTTCAATTTATTAACTCTTTCTTCAATGATATAATATTTGTAAGGGATTTTCCTTTTAAAATCCGTTAAATGTATCATTTATGAAATTCCAAAATGTTATCCTTTGTTTAATGTCATGAGAATTTTATTCCATTATTACAGATGTTTTTTAATATATTTTTTTCTTTATATGATATTTCTTTAGAATATGATATCATTATTTTGTGCACGTTTTTTAGTATTTTAAAAGTGATTTTTATGAAAAAAATGGTGTTTTGAAATATGAATGTGTATTACTTAAGGGTTTAAATGAGTGATAAAGTGTTTTATTTCATGATATATTCCTTGTAAATTGTTTATGTTTGGTTGATCCTATTACAGATCAAGATATGGTGGGATGAGCCCATTTATAGGTCATGATATGTTGCGTTGAGCCCATTGTAGCTCAAGATATGGTGGGTGAGCCCCATTATAGCTCTCCAATGCATTAGGTACTCTAGATATGGAATTTGGACAAAAGGTTATTCCATTTGTAAGGGTGAATGTTTGAGTGATATGGTAAATATGTCCCAAAGAATGTTCATGAGGTTTCAATTCATGTTAATGAGTTTTTATGAAATCGGTTTTAATGGTTTTTATGTTGTCACATGATTAACAGTTTCCTTATTTATATCAATTATTTAGATTTCTGTTCTCATAATATGATTATAAATGATTTCACATGTTATAGGGATATGTAAGAGAAATAAGTAAATCATGATAATTGTTATGAATATTTTTCCAAGAAATCATACCTTATTTTTAATGTTTCATAAATATGGATACAATTTTAGTAGTATCCTTTTTATATGACTACGGTAAGTTATCGACGAATTGTGTCCTAATCATCTAAAACACTAAACCTAAAAAGACCCTAAATGTGAACGAAAGTAAAATCATGACTAAAATTTAGTATTTTGTAATGTTTTTAGGTTGGGTCCTTATAGTTGGTATGCGAGGATGGGTTAGATCGCCTTAGGGGTTAGGATAATGTTAAAAGAATACCATAAATGTTTCTCCACATTATAGTTAATTTGAAATGATATAGAATTTAAACGTTTCCATGTTGTTTTGAATAATATTTTTCTATTCAGAGTGGTTTTCCCTAGATGAAATAGGGAGGCTAAAGTAGATAGGAACTGACATAATGATAACCTTTTAAATTTATATCCCAGAATGGTGGGAATTTGAACAGATTAGTATTCGACCATAATAGATCATTTGACTAAGACGATAAATGGTGGTTCTATCCATTCTATATTATAGCCTGATTTACAATTAATAAAGGTGTTTTTGTGGAGTATTTTGTGAAGCAACATACACCATCTTTCTGTGGAACTGTAGAATTTTTTTCTAGTCGCATGATCAATCAATCCTATAGAATAAATATTTTATTTCATGGTATTTTATGAATTAAATAATTTAACCATATAAATTTATCATTTTAAAGGTGAAACTGATCAATGGTGGTCGATGGTTAAGAATACCATAGAAAAAATATTATCTTGATTCAATGGAATGAGATAATTTTTAGATTCATTTATTGGAATAATATTTTCCAAAAACAGTTCGAATCGAAATAGTGAATTAATTCATGGAATTAATGTAGGAAGATGATGATTCTATGTCACTGTGGGAGGCCAATTTTTGAAGACTGACCAGGCATGCACCAAACATTACTCAACAGATTGATAGTAAAATTTATTGATTTTAATCTAGTTTGAAAAAAAAATTCCCTAACATCTTTGGCTCTATGAAAGATTAAAATATATTTGAAAAATGTTCATTGCGTTAAAAATTTTGAGATGGCATTTACTGACATGTATTTTCCTTATGATGAAATGAATAAAAAGTGGTTAGGTTGGTAGTATTTTTGAAAGAATTTAAAAAAAATCTAGATATAAGAAAATAAATTTCCTTTCTTGTGAATAGTATGGTAAATAATGTCCTAGATAATGTCTTGTAAATTCAAGGAAATGATACCATTGTGGAATGTTTGGGGAAATGTATCATGATTTCATAGAAAATGATCATAAAAATAACGAGATGTTGATGGTAATATGCTTTAATTGTACAGAATTCTTTCATTTTTATAATGTGTTTCCATAGTCTATCTCTCAAGTACGAAATTAGCTTGATTGGAATAAGAATGGTGTGTAAAAATCCTTTGAAACTAATTCAATAGAAGTATAGTTGTCAAATTAAGTAGTATCAGGTATATTACTTGTATTTACCGAATATTCCAATGTGTTGTTTGATTTAGGGTCTTCTAAATCCTTCATTTCGAAAAACATTTCTTTTAAATTAGAAATTCCCACTGAATAAATTATCCCATAACTCATGGTAAAAACACATGGATTAAATATTTTTAAAAAAAGAAGTTTTTAGAATCTAAAAATCATTGTATTTTCAAATACATTACCTACAAACCTTGTTGTGTTACCTCTAATACAGTTCAATGTTATTATATGTATGGACCAGCTTTCTGTTTATTATGCAATGGTTGATTGTAGAGCTAAGAAAGTTTCTTTTCAAAAAGGGTTTCAGTTTGTGTAAATGAATGTAATCATAGCTTTGATAACATATCAATAAGTTGAGAAACTGTTAAAAATATGTAAATAAAATTTATCTTTCCATATTTTTTAAAATAATAGATCTGTTCAGATTAATGATGTGCCAAGTTAAATGAGTATCTTTATGTTTTCCTGATGATCTTCTTGGTGTGGTTTCTGAACGAGATTTTTTTTACTATTGACATAGTTACTAATTCTATTCCAATTTCTAAACACCCTTATTGACTAAATCAAATGGAAATTTTATAGTTGATAAAACAGTGGAATGAATTTTTTGATAAAGGCTTCATCCATCGTAGTACTTAACCATACAGTTGCCCCATATTGTTTGTTAAAATGAAATATTATCCAATGAGATTTTTAATGGGTAATAGAGAATTCAATAAAATCACTATTAAGAACAAGTATCCTTTTCCTTATATCGATGAATTTTCTAATTAACTCCATTGAGAATAATATTTTTTGATAATTGACCTAAGGTCAGGGTAGCATCAATTAAAAGTAAAATAATATGAAAATAAAAAGACCGTGTTTTTTAAATGAAATAAGAATTATGACTTTGTAGATATGTTGTTTGGGTTAAATAATTCACCTATTATATTCATTGAACATATGAATAGACTATTTCATAATTTCATGGATAAGTTCTTGGTTTTGTATATTGATGAAATTATTGTATATTCTAAATATATATTGGATCATGAAATACTACTAAGTTTCATATTACAAACCATAAAAGAAATGAAACTCTAAGATAAATTTAGTATGTGTGATTTTTGGTGGAAATGAATTTAATTCCATGGTCACATTGTTTTTATGATTTCATAACTATTCTTCCTAATAAAAATAGAAAGGTCAAAAAATGTACAAGACCCATATATATAATAGGGATTCATAGTTTCCTTGGTTTTACCGGCTATTATCAAGGGTTTGTTGAAGACATTGCACTTTTATCTATCCTAATGACTAATTTAACTAAAAATGGTGTTATGATTATCTAGAAAATAAATGTGATGTTTTTTAAGGAATTGAAGAGAAGATTGGTGAATGCTCCAATTCGGAACATGCCATCCAGAAATGTTGAATTTTTAATATATACTAATTATTCATTAAAAGGAATTACTTTTGTGCAAATGAAAAATGACCAGGTAATTTCTTATGCTTCATGTATGTCCAAAATTCATGAGTAAAATTACCTTACCCATGATTTGGAATTACATATTGTTGTTTTTTCATTAAAAATATGGATTCATTTTTTCTATGGAGTAAAATTTGAAGTAAATACCAACCATAAAAGTATGATGTATATATTTACTCGGAAGGAATTGGACTTGAGACAATGAATATGGATGTAACTAATGAAGTATTAGGATGGAACATTTAATTTCTATACTAGAAAATTAGAAAACGTGTTTGATGTTTTGAGTCAGATTTGTAATTATACGTTAACTATATTATGTTTTGAAAATGACCTATTGGTTTATGATTTGAATAATTTTTTTCTTGGAATATTTTAACGAAGGAAATTCAACTATTTTTCATCAGGTTCTTGTGCAATTATATCTAATTCTATAGAATAAATCATGCTCAAATAAAATACCAAGAGTTGTAGAAAAATGATAAATTGGTTTAAAAGGGAATGTTTCATGATATTAACATTGATAAAGATTGTTTTTTGATGTTTTAGAGGATAATATGTGTTACTTGGGATTCAGAGATGAAGAAATAATTATTCTGTAATGCTTATAATTCTATGTCTTATGTTCATCCTAGATGAAAAAAGATGTACCAATACCATCAAGATTATTACTGATGGGATTGATTGAAAATATATATTGATTATTTTACCAGAAATTTTTTTTCTCAAGAGGTTAAAGAAGAGTAATAGTTATCAATGGGGATGATTGAACCTTTTCTAGTGCCATAGTGGAAATGAGAAAATATATCCATTCACTTCATGGTGGGACTACCAAATACCTCTATAGGTAACAATGAAATTTGAGTTATTGTTGACCAAATAAATAAATCATCACGTGTCTTTCAGATTCAAGATACTATTTCTTTGGATCATCTATCCTGACTATACCTCAAATACATTTATAGGATACATGGAGTTTATCAATCTATTATATCTGAAAGAGATCCTATGGTCACTTTTAACTTTTGGAAAGACCTTTAGAAGTTGTTGGGAATTGAATGAAATAACATCACTTATTTTCATCCCCAATTTCGTGGATGGACTGAGAAAATAATTTAATACATTGAGGATATTCTTCATGCTTGTTCAATGGGTTACCAAATAGGTGGGGATCAACATCTTTCAGTAGTTAGGTTTTCTTATAATAATAGTTTTCATTCAAGTATACAGATGCCACCTTTTGAGAAATTATTTAGAAAATGGTAAAGAAAACTAACATTTTGTGATGATTTCATGGAATTGAAGATGATGGGACCAAAATTAGTATACGAAGTAGCTGAGAAAGTGAATATAATTCAGTGATACATGAGGAAAAATCATAGCACTTAAAAAAGTTATGTAGATAATTAGAGGGAAGACCTTTCATTCGATTTAGGTGATCATGTTTTTCTTAATATATCTCCTTGTAAATGTTTTATGCATTTTAGTAAGAAAGACAATGAAAGTCCAAAATTCATTGGACCTTTTGAAATCCTATATAAAGTTGAACCATCATCCAACTGAGTACCTTTTCCTCCGAGTTTAACTTACGTACAAAATGTTTTATTTTTTTGATGTTGAGAGAGTATATTCCAGATCTGTATCATGTTTTGATCCCAGAAGTAATTCAGTTGGAAGAGAACATTTCTTATGTAGAGAAATTTTTTCATATTCTTGATTGTAGAGAGAAATAATTTTAGAACAATGTAAATCACAAGGTTAAGGTATTGTGGAGCGACCTCATGGTTGATGATGCAATAAGGGAGTCTAAAAACTCTATGAGGAAAATGTATCCTCATTTATTTAATAAGTGGTTATAAATTGTGAGGATGAAATTTCTTGATGTTTTGGAGAACATAATAACCAATGTACTTATAAAGTAAATTATTTTATTTTTAAAATTAAATATTCAAATCCATTACAAATGTATGTTGAAATAAGTGGTATTTTAAGGAATCATTGCTGATAGGATAGTAACATGATAATAAGAATAGTAATATGAACTTTATGAATAGTATATTAGCTAATAAAATAGTAACCACACCTATGAAAGTATAAACAATGTTTATGTATAATATGTGTAAAAATATTATAAATTTATATATTTGAATGAGTAATTAAATGTTTTGAAAATGATATATTAAGTGTTTGTGTTTTTGTAAGCAGTAATTAATTATGTCCAATATTATCATTAAAATAATGATTTAAAATAAAATATATTTTCATAAAATGTATTCATGAATTTTATTTTATTGTCTTATGATTATAAGAAAATTTTAAGATACATTAATTAATTTTTCAAAGTGTTATAAAATAAATTATAGTTTTAAAACAAATTTTCTTCAAAAAAATTATGTTTTTAATAGAAAATATATTTTCTCATATTTTAAAAAATTATTTTCATTAAATTTAGTTCAATTTTTAATTCTACACATCAAAAAAAATTTAGGGTGGATCTTTGAGATTTATTGGAAATACTTGAAATTTTGGTGAAGACTAAAATATGATAATTTATGAAATAAGCTAAATACATAAATTATTGAGTCATGGATGTTGTTATGATGAGGTAATAACACTTGGTTAGAACTAAAATGCACTAAATAATATATATTTTTTACAAAAACACACATTATTTCTTGTCTTGTTCAAAAAAATAAAATAATGATTAAAATAACTGAAAAACCCTCATCTCATCCACTATAAATACCTCCCTCACAAACTCTAATCCTCACTCATCTAATTCATTAATAAATGTCCATATTCTACCTAATCATCTCCCCAATATTATTCCGCACTTATAAGACATAATGGTCTAAATAAAATTCCAAAACCAAAGGCCTTAATGATGTTCACAAGAAGGGTAATTCAAGAGGTAAAAATACTCTTTCATTTCATTTTATTTTATTTTATATTCTTATTAATTTATTGTACTACCCCCCCCCCCCTTCACTTATAAAATTAAAATTTAAGATATATTATATTATATATACAATAATTTTTTCATTCTTATGTAATAATTCATCATCATACTTCTTCTCTTCCTCAAATTAAAAAATAATAATTAAAATTGAGTCTGTGATGTGTTGATTTACCTATATCATGGACGATGTGTCTTGAATTTCTATTATCTCCTTCATGGATGGCCAAAAAACAATTTTAATAATGGAAACATGTTTTAAAGTGTATTATATAACCGATTTTATGTTCTTTGGTTTACATATATTCATAATATTGAATTACATAAACAAACTAGTTCATGATGATTAATGAACAACCAAAATGATCTAAATGAATAACATTAATGTTTTGTCAAATGAATCAAACTCATATATAAAAACATAATGGTATATGGAATAATTTAAAGTAATTTAAGCTTATAAACACCATTTCATTCCACTTCCTATGTTTCTCTTCCATTCGACATGAAAATCTATAATGAACCAACAAGGGAATCCATATAAAGAACTCACCAAGGCAATGGAAATAACAAAATATTATTAATAAATTGGTGAAAATATATTATAAATGATCATATAATAAATTATATATATTAATATGGTTCATAAATATACTAATTACACTATTCGAACCATTATACTAGTGTTTTGGACATGTTTAATGTATGAAAAACTTGAGGTAAGAGAATTCTTAATCCAATTTCCATTATTTAGTTTAACCTTATACGTCAATGATTTTGAAATGAAATGAATATTTGTAAAATTAATTTTTATTATATTATGTCAAATGTTTTGGATTTACATGAAAATAAAAATTCCTTTCTTTTGACTAATCCTTTCTTCAATGATATGTTATTTATAAGGGACTTTCCTTTTAACATAATTCAAATATCATAGTTATGAAATTAAAAAAGATTTTTCTTTTTTAAAATGTCATCAATATTTTAATCTATTTAAAAAATGTTTTATTACTGTGATTTTTCATTATAATGATATTTCTAATAAATATGATTTCATTCTTATGGGCACATTTTTTATATTTTAAAAGATATTTTTATGAAAAATGGGTATTTTGAAATATGAATATATTTTTCTCAAGGGTTTAAATGTGTGATCAAGTGTATTGTTTCTGGATATTTTCTGTAGATATTGTTTATGTTCAGTTACTCCCATTAAATCTCAAGATACGATGGGTTATCCTAGTTATTTCTCTCCAACACATTGGGTACTCTGAAGTTAGAGGTCTACCAAAAGGTTATCCCATTTCTAAGGGTGAATTTACGTGTGATATGGTAAATATTTACCAGGGAAGAATCATGATGTTTCTATTCATGATTATGGGTTTTTATGAAATTTTTTTAATAGTTTCTATGTGTTAACTTGATTAATGATTTACTTATTTATATCCCTTTCTGATATTTTTTCCTCATCCAATGATTTTAACATGTTTTCACAGTCTATAAATATTGGTAAGAGAAATTAGGAATTCACAATGAATGTTCTGAATATTTTTCAATGAAATAATTATTTATTTTAATGTTTTATAAAAGTAGATATCATTCCAATGATATACGCTTCGTACGAACATGATATGTTATGTATGTATTATGTCCCAATATTATAAATCACTAAACATGGAAAGATCCTGAATATGAAATGAAGTAAAAATGTGAATAAAAGTCATGATTATGAAATGTGTTTAGGCAAGTTCATTATATGATTTTTAATTGGACTATGAAAATACCATTTTAACATAATATAACTGGGATTAAATCATAGAACTTCTGTTTAGCATGTGAAAGAATAATTGACAACTCCTCGTGTTTTGTGATATTTTATATGTTCATATTTAAGATTATTTTATTATTTTATTCTTTTATATTAAGGAGAAATTCACTCCATTATTACCTCATAGACCGCTTCACCTATTCCACAACCATTTCTAAAAAGGGATGCACACCTGAGTTTTGCAGGATCATAGTTGTTCATCATTTAAGTGATCATGTTTGAGGATGTTGTTAATTATAAACAAAGTGGTAGGAGAAAAAATGTATTGAGTAGATCTATTATGTCAATAAAATTATGTTTTATTGTAAGTTTAGGATTGTATTAGGATGTGGGAGGAATATCATGATGTATTCATATCCAACAAAAGTAGGGGATGGAGTCTATGTGCCCATAGTTAAAAACGATTTATATTTTTGGGTTTCATGGTTAATGTTGAGTTATTTTCTTTTTTAAATACTATATTATGTTTTTATCAATTTATTATATAACTCTTTCTCTAATAGTTATTATGTTCTATTCACGCATCATTCTAGGAATGTAGGGCTTAGAAGACATGAAATATATTCTTTTTCATTATAACGTTTCAATTTTATTCTGATGAGTTAATCTAATATGAACATCATAGTGTTATTTATAAACAAATAGGGTCCATGTATGTTACCTAACCATATGAAGGGTTTGTGGGGTAGTGAGGCCTAATGATATGGGATTTATCATTGAGAAGGTAGCTATATGGGAAACTATGATTCAGTTTATGTTTAGGATTTTCATCTTTTGGATTCCTTGAACATTATATATGTATTGAACATGATATTTCTTCTCAATAAGATTCCTCCTAGAAACCTATATTAGAGATTCTAGAGGGGTGAGATGTGGCCCCCCTGAGGTGTTCAATATATGAGAACCCTAATGGAGGAGATGAGAATACCCCATAGAAATAATCTTTGGGGAAAAAATATTATCCATAAAAAAATGTGATAGTGGTTTGATGAACTACACTTGGTGAGCCACTTCTGGGTTATATAAAGGATTGATTGAGGAGATGAGGGAGTTGAGGTATCTATAGAATATATTACACGGTTTTATAGTCAGATCGTACTCCCTTTTCCCTATGAGAGGGAATACCCCATGTAAATAAGTATTTAATTGGAATGGTCTAGACATTCATTAATTAGATAGGGAAAAATAAATATCATAGGGTAATGATTGAAATATATATATTAAGGTTATCAACAACATGCACATGATATATGTTAGAAGAGTCATGTTTGTATGGGGTAATGACCCAAAAGAACCCTTAATGGATGTTTTTCACACACATTCCCATAAATATATTTATTTCATATGAATCTCCTAAGTTATTATGATTAATATAGGGGTATGACTTTCTTTTTTTGATGCATCAGGGTTTATATATTTTCATTGATTTACATTCATGTTAGTTGGAAATATGATATTCAATGTATTATAATTTATTTATGGATTTTAGAATGATATTGGGGTATATGTAAATATCACCATGTTGAATTTATTTTCAGATGATTTGAATTAGGATGTGATTTGAGTAATGAATATGATAGATGGTAGTATGACTAGCTTGGTTGTGGTATAGTGTGATCTCGGAATTTTATATTTTCATAGCTAAAAATACGAATAAAAAGAAACCTGAATGGGATGTAAAATAGAAGATCAATATTGATTATAAATAATGGGTCATCGAAAAAGGTTTTTTAGTGTTGATATATTGGGAATAATTACTCTTACTAAAAATAAACATAAAATTAGTTCATTATGTATGGATACATGGTATATTTCAAGTAGTTTTATTGAATTACATCACATTTAGTTAGAGTTCATGGATTGAATTTGACTATGGAATCTAAGGGATAACATGGAGAAGTACCATGGAGCACTAGAGAGGACATCTCTCCACACACAAGTCATGGATGAGGATAAGAGACCCCAATATGGGGTAGTGGATGAATGATATTTCAACACCATGTAGAGGATAACTATTAAGATTTTTGGATTAATGTATTCTATAAATTATGGAGCTTATTAATCTGAGATGATTAGAGATGAACATAATGTTATATGTATACCATTATCATGATGGATATTAGTTTTTTTGTTTCAGAACTATTGTATAGGCCACATATGATTACCGTCATAACCATATACTGTTTAAGTTACAATCATCACATATAATTCATGATATTGATTTTTTTATTAGTTGCTATTTTTTATGGTAAATGCAAGCATATTTGGTATATTGGTTTGTGTGGTACCATTAGTATATAGGGTATTTTATATTTGATTTGGAAATGTTGAAGTTTTCAATTTTATAGAGTTCCCAAAGACAGATTCAGTTGTTCTGAGTTTTTAGGTCATGGTAACCATGATGTGAGATATGTGTTCAGTATTATATTGTCTTTGTGGAATATTGGAAAGTGGGATTCTTAGGTTTTGTAAGCAATTGTGTAGTATTGTTGTTTATGATAGATATAGGATGAGCTTCGGTCCATCCCCATCAGGGAGAGAGGGATTCCTTTATTCCCTATTGATGCATCACCAGTTACTATTTTACCCTTCAATAAACTAGATTATTTCCCCTATTTTCTAGGAATAATAGATATATCTAAATCTACATCACCGGTTGACATCATCTATAAACATTAAATATCATTATTTTTATTTCTATATTCCAAGACTCTTCTTGATTAGTCCCTAGTATATAATTTTTTAAAGAATTTACCTTCAGTTTATTCCTTTGATAAGTTCATTTTCGAATCCTAAGGACTTCAACAACATTTGATTTTTGTTATCATGAACCCATCATATTCTCATTGGATTCTTTAATATGGATAAACTTATAACTTCTTGTTTTAGATGTCTAAAATGTTACAATGGGTTATTTTTCTCAATTTTTTCCATATGGTTTTAAAATGATTATTGATCCAATTAATATGATGATTTGGATTTCCCTACATAGAATAATGCTTACATTTTAGAGTATTTAAACTATGAAAATGAATAGAAACTTATTTGGATGGTTCTTATAACTCTAATAGTTGTCTAAGGGTTCTTTCATATCTAATTTTCCCCTTCGTATATTTTATGTTAACATCTCCAAAACCTCTCAGTGATTTAATAATAATCAAAATCGAGGAAGAATGAAATTGTCTATAGAATGTTTTATTTAAATCATATATATATTAATTTTTTTTCCTAAAATCTATTTGGACATTATATATCTTCAATTAATCAAAATTACAAGTCATATCATGATCTAATTGAAGGTGTTTTTAGACTATGGGGTTAGATGGAATCATATAATTTTTTTACCTTAGGATTATAATCTATACGAGTTCATTGATTTTGAGGAAAGATATAATTAACAATTGATATATAAAAGTAAGGGGAAGGATTCTGGGAATGTAGAGTAGTTTCAATCAGTAGTTAATCCTAATGATAATGGAAGTTGTATTTCTTTTGTGGAAGTAATGATCTTAGTGTCTCAATATTATATAGGGGATAGATAAAACCACATGTTATTGAGGAAAACCCTTTTAGTTATATAGATGAACAACTAATTAGTTTAGAGTGTGGATTTTTTCTAAAATGGTAACAGGAATTTCATAAGATATGTTAGATGATTATATATGTTTAAGATATTTATCCGTCGATAGTCTGAATATGTTTCCAATATCATGTTATTAAGAATTGGACACACATGAGAAATTTGATAGTGAAGATGAAATACACAAAGTCTCAGATATATGATGAGGAATCATGTATGAAACTAGATTTGATAAGGGGTTGAACTCCCATGTATCATCAGTGGAGTGAATAGTGTATGTGTATGATGAAATTATTCAGTCCTCTCCCATGAATGTTGGGAATATTTTGGTGGACTCTAATGGTTTCATAAATAAAAGTAAAAGGTCACGACCATGAAATAGACACTCAAAATTTACTTGTCCATCAGAAGTAGGATAAATTAAAAAAATTACCACTTATTCAGGAGAATGGAAAATATTGTTTTGGAATAGGCAAGGTGTGGAATGACAGTTTTTTTGTGGAACTATGGACCATATATTGATTACAAAAAAACTCCTATCAATGGATAAGGAATTATAAAATTAGATTTATGTGGGGATTATCATCTTAATTTCAATGTTCATAACCCCCTATAGTGGTTATTTATTATCAATACCATATAAGTAATGATGGATATATTGTAAATGAGGGTAGTGAAATGGCGGTCTATGAATCCTCTAGTAATTTAATTATACATTCTATGTAGATAGTGGAAGACTAATTTACTATTCAAGACTCAATGAATGATATCAACATGGCCAATGCATGATATATATATATATATTTACCAATGAAAATCAATTATATTATATTGATACTAAATGGTGAGTTAAGCTATGGGTATTCAATGACTATAAAATAAATGGGGATGGATATCTTAAAATATTGGGCATGATGGATTGCCCAAATAAAGTAATCATTCTCAACAAGATTGAAAAAGATAGGTTGGTTTGGGATGATTTAGAATACCAATTCTCGGTCTATCTTGTTTATAGACATATCAATGTTAGTTGGGTATATGTTTTTTGTTTTCATTCACACTAAAATGATAAAAAGTTATATTAATAAAAGAATTTTTTTGGAATGGAGGACCGACGTATTAATGAAATCAAATTTTGGCCATATATATGGTTGAATATTTGTATATGGTATATTCTGAGGTGTAATGGGTGTCAGTGTAAGTTATAATTCGATTTTTAGAAATATGGTTGTCAATTATAGATGATATTTTTCAATAGTCTTGAAACCGCATCGCAACATAAGGGATTAGAGTGTGTTAAGAAACAATTATAGATTAAAAATTTTGTTTCAGGTTGAGGGTCATGTTTCATCAACCAAGGACCAGTTTTCAATGAGTTCTATGTATGGATAGACATTTTAATTTTTTAAGGACAATAATATAGGAATATACAGTGTGGAAATGATAGTTGATTCATGGGATTAAATAGTTACTATGTAAGTTTATCTTTTTAGGATAATGGAAAGATATGAAAAAGATATGTTTTACCATTAATATCCGTAAACAAAATGTTGTTACTCTATAACGATGGTAGGTTCATGACACAATCTAATAATAGATGAATGATCTATAGATATTATAAATTTTCACAACACCATAACCCAATAAGCAACCCCATGATTCAGATTTGAACAAGGTCCCTACACTATTAGGATTAGGTCCATGTTCTGAGGGACATAATATGATTTTTATTTCTAAAAAATAAATTATTTTTTTATATTTTTTAGAAGAATAAATTTCCCATTTGGGGACATTTTGAATATGGATCATACATTAACACCATCCCTTCATTTTTTTCATAACCATATTTTGATATGATTCAATAATTTATTATTATTCACAAGTTCTATAATATAGAGTTTCCATGGTTATTGATAAATTTACAAGGGAATATATTTCTAATCTATGTTTCTATTTATTCAATTTTCATTAGTTTATAACTAAATTAATGGGGTTTCTAATAATTTCATACCTATATATTAGAGGTGAATCAGACTGGGATTTTTAGCGAGTAGATCCATGCATACTCTAACTAGATAGGGAATATATTTTTATATGTTATATGTCATTTATGCATCATTTTATTTAAAAATGTATAGGGTTGTGTGAGTGTTAAATAATAGAACCACAAAGAATTTTTTTTAGGTGTGGAGGGGTTGTCACATGTGTGTGATGATGAGTTACATCATGTATAGATTATCATGATTGGTCATGCTGCTTTGGGTAACATATTGGAATGATGAGATGTTTTCCTTGTTTTTATCCATCCATTTTGATTATTAATATTATTTATCTAGAATGTTATTTTTTTTATCTATGTGACTATGAGGCAATAACGTTTATTTAGATGTATTATGTCCATAATTTGTGGGAGACATAAACTATTCATTAGATTTGATGCCATTGTGGTCATGTGAACCCACCAAGCAATTTATGATGTTTATTTTAACATATTTGTTTTCTTGAATTGTAACTATATATAGAATACTATGTTGATTTTTTACCACTGATTTAAAGGATAGATACATCATACTAAGACACGAAATTTAGGAAGTGATTGATGTCAGCAGATGGCAGTCATACATGGATTCCATTGCCCTATTGATCTGGTAGTTGAGAATGCGAAATATTTTACCATAGGGAATGGGTTTTGAAAGGTGGAAATTTACTTTCAGGATTCATGAGTGTCTCATGATGGTTATGTGAATTCTAGGATTATTTGAATTAGTTTTGAGATTATAAATTTTTGGGTGGTGGTGGTTCATCTAGTATGATAGAATTTCGCTGGGAGATTTTGTAGTATATATTAATATATATGATGGGTTCAATTGTTAAAATATATTTATAGGGAAATAATATAAATGATATCACCCATGGATGGTTTATTGCAGTGTGGAGTGGGGTTTTCTTGTTATTGGTTTCCATTAATTATACTACTTATATACTTTAATATAGGTGAATCTTAAGAGGGGATACCATTTATTATGTCTAAATATGTTATAAATCAGATATTATAGAATATCATCGTGATATGTGTATTCTTTGTGCCTTATAGTATATCTAAGGGTATGTGTTTTTCATCGCAATTATATTGGGGGTTGAGTTAATGATGTTGCATGTAATAGATGATGGGGTTTTGGAGGGAGCATAGGTGGATCATTATTTCTAAGAGGGTGGTTTTTTAGTAGTATTTTATCAATTATATATGTGTCATGACTATTTGAGAACCCATTTACTTTTCTATGAAAAAAATTCCATTATATATACTCATTTGTTTATATGTGGAAAGTTTGGTCTTTTCTTTTATGTCATGATTTACTATTTATTTTAATGCATAAGTTGTTATTTTCATAGTTAAATTCAGTGTCTTAGTCTCCCCAAAATCACCTCTTAGAACCCCTGACGAATTCGTATCATCAAGAATACCTGAACTAAAAACTAAGATTTGTGGGTTTTTGGTTGGCGTACTTTTCATACGATCTTGGATAATGATATTATAGACAATAACGAACATAGGAATCACATTCCCAATCAGATCATAACCAAGAATCACAATGTAATGATGATATATCTCCTAACCATCAATATAATACTATAATAACCCCTGATTAACCACTCATTGATATTCAATAAAACAATATATAGAAACCTCAATAATCATCGTGTTTATCTAACACACACATAACATAGAAATTGTATTGTTTCATGTCACAAAAAATCAAATCAACATGACAATAGAACATGTATTACTATAAAATACTCTCCAACATGAACAAAAAAGGACATCATGATTATATGATACTAACCAAATAATTCCCTCCTCATTCTTTATATCTATATATTGGCTCACATTGTCTTGAATAATTCCCCTACAGATGATCTCCCTTTCATATTTCATTACCTAAGAATTAAAATAAAATAATTTTACTACCAATCAACACTAATCTCGGTCTTACCATAGTTTATTGCGTATAACAATGGCAATGAGCTTCAAAAAACATTGAATTCATTTTACTAATCAGTTCTAAATAACCCATATTATTATAATATTGGTATTGATTATATAGTGGATCACACTATTATGAAATATGAAGATACATCCTACCATGAGTTCACTTGGACGATAACCCACACTGATGTGTAAAAGATGATCCCCAACTATGAATTCCAAATTAGTTCTCCCCATACCACTTATTATAAATTCATAAAGCTCTACTACTAAACCCACAAGGTACCACTATTTAATTGGGAACTATGTCATTGAAAAAAAAAATCGCTTTATAAATACATGGTATACTATGTTACCAAAAATATTCTACCTAAATGTTTTCACATATAAATTAATTCCATTCCTAATACAATCCTCAAATATTCACATATTGACTATATCATCTAAAACATATTAAAATAAAGTGAAATATCGATCTGTAAACCTAGTGGAATAATACATCATTAATTTTTCCCACTAAATAAAATTTTGGATCTCATGAGATTAGTTTTTCATCAATATCTTAGTCGAATGATTCATAATGAACCTCATCTTGTAATCCTTTAAAATATTCCTAAAGTCTAATATCCTCTACCAATAAATCCCAAAAATATTTCACCAGTCCTCTGAGAATATACATTAACATATTTACTCACTACCCTAGATGTATTTTTTCTGATAATCAATTGTTTCAAATAACTCAATATAAGACTCTCCTAAGTTGGGACAACCCTCACCTTGAATAGTGGTGGACGTCTTGACCAAAAAACCATCACTAAATATCCAAAAAATGGATCAACTCTGTATTTCAAAAATAAATACACTTGATTAAAAATTCAACACTAACCATTAGGTGAACATTAAAAATCATCACAACTCAAGTACATGTGATGGATTCCTATGATTCACCATAATGACCCACACTATCTCCTCCATTAGTGGGACTAATGGCTTGTGACTTAGTGGAACCCTATTTCAGAAATCATGGTGGACAAAAGGTATGTGTCTTTTTGAATTCTCATATAAACCCTCTAAAAATACTAACATAGGATAATGATATGGTAAATCATTGAGAAACCAAATGTGATATGACGTGCATATATAATATCCTAAATAAGAAAACTTTGATAATTTTTAATAGGAGTATATCCCGCTAGATTATAAGATTTTATATTTTCACCAAAATTTCATTCTCACTAATAATATGGTCTTTAATACATATTTTATGGTCATGTACCACATAGATAGATATACATAAAGTATCCAAAAAGAAAAAAATTTTCTAAATAAGAGAACAATGTTTAACTATATAGTATTCATCTATGATTCAATTTAAGAAAAATACATTTTTGTTACAATATAAATAAATATTCTATTTCAATAGAAACAATTAACCATCCAAAAACAATCAAAATAAGAGTAAATTCTCATTCCAAGTTACCATCAAATATGAACATATTTTAGAAATTTCCAAACAATAAAAAACCATTACAATATCATGAACCATAGTAACATGGGAATCCCCTATCTAAAATTTGGATACTTACCTTTATAGAGTTAATATAGATTTATGTTGTATTCTGTTATATAATGTACCAATTATAATTAATTAAATAGTAACATTCATTGTTGAATTTTAGCCATCATGTCCCTTAACTATCTCACTCTGCCTCACACTCATACAAAATTGTTACATCCCATGCCCAGTTCATATTCACTATGACTGAACTAGAGCACTACCTAAATCAAGCATGCCTCCCCATACCGCATAGTATTTTGACTAGTGTTTGAATCATGATGTTATACTATGGAAATTTTAGCCTCTAATATTAATAAATTCAAATAAAAAAGGATCTAAATATATGAATAATCAATCAATATAAGGGAACGTTATGTAAAAAGCTAATTACGAAACTGATGAAGAATAAAAATGAACATCTATAATATTAGGTGAATTATAAGAAAAGGACTTGTGTCATCTGTGGGATAATCATTGAAAAGAACATCTAAACACGAATGAAAAAACAATAATAAAATGATATTGTTTTTCCCTATTTTACTTAAAATGAGTCATATTCCTATCTAAATGCCCAACATATCTCCATCCAAATGAACTCTTCACATATCTATTTTTCATTCCCTTTGTTAGACATGATTTTTGTTTCTTTCGTAGAGGGAACATACATTGTGTGAGTATCAACTCAATAGATAAACCCAAACAATGTCACTTGAAAATATCCACACAATTATCAATGAATGAAAGTTAAATTTATGAATGAATGAAATTAAATAAATCTTTTCCATCTCATTCCCATGTATCGACAAGTGAGAGGCCTTACCGGCTCAGCCATTGAAAAAATTTGTATGATCATCCAATGATTGAAAAACTATTTAACGGAGAATAATTCATTCCCTTTATCACAGATGTAGCACCCCTAATATAATTATCCACCCAAAGAATTCTCTCTTGGTGGGTTTCATTTTCCTTAGTCACGCCTCTGTGTATTTTAAAAGCTACAGAATAGAAGGGATGGTGCAATAAGAGTAATAGTGGTAAGACTATACACTAAGGTGATGGGAATATAATGGTCTGAGTAAATATAGATAACATTTAGTAGAAATAATGAATAAAAAACTAGAACCAAAACCACCCTTGGAAATACGAACAATTAATATAAGTAATAATAGAATCAATAACTTACAATAGCTACAGAAATAAATAAAAAATCGATAAATGTGATTTGTATACATCAAAAAACAACATGCATATATATCAAGCCATACATATAAATAAACAAGAGGGTCTCTATTGGATTACCACAATACATATAGTCATATATTAAAATAATTATAATATAAAATAAAAACAAAACCGAATCTCAAACTGATGTACGAACCTCAGGGTTCCCTAACATTCATCAATGCTACCTCAAAATAGGATCTTACATTGTTTCCCAAATGCTTACTGGAATATAAAACCATAATGTCCAGACATGTACAGAAGATACCATATAGGGTGTAATAATTATTATTAGTATGGTACCACCCACTTTTGAATACCCAACTTATGTGTTTAAAAAGGAGTATGGATAAGATAAAAAATAGCACAATGAAATTATTAGACACAAGATTCCCTAGTTCTCAATAGCCACTAGGAATATTTTACCTACCTCTTTGAATACAAGATAATTATAGAGGAGAGTATCATCATACCATGGACCATGGAATACCTTGATATATCATGTCAAGCTAAACCTTCAGGTTCCACCTCGAAATGAGTAACCCCGCACCTCATGCAAACTCACACCTCGTGTCCCAAACATGTTAATGACTTCCTAAAGGAAAACCCAATGAAATAGAATATTAGTCCTTCATACCCCTTCTTGAAATTAACCCCCATCTCGAATCCCAATGTCCGGAGGCACATCGATATGCTTCCTTGAAGAAAAATCACCATCGTCTCATAGCACGATGTCCCAAGAAACAACACTACTAGCTTAAAAAAATAATTCTGGACTAATGGTCTCAAGCATGGTCTGCACCCTCTCCCAACTGAAATTATCTACAATATCATATGAGTAATCTGCACCATCCACGAAGATTTCTATGGAAACCAACCCACCAACTTTACGTAAGCTTCACTACTGAATACCTTTACCCACACGAGTGGTAAAAACCACCTAATCACTAAGTCATTCTATGAGCACATGACTCCAAAAGTGCATTATCCAATCATGGATGAGAGGAAATCACCAAATTGTACCTAAGACACATGAAGTCAATTACCAATTTCCCCTACAACTATGTCACTAAAAATCAAATGTCTATGCCATCCTAATTCATCCTGGGCCACGCCCGAAACATGATGCCATCACTACCTCAATCTGATGGCAAAGTCAACCATTCTTATGATCAATATCACTCAAATGTATCCAATCCAATCCCTACCCTATGACCACATCCACTCAATACTGATGGTCATTCCATCTCATTTCCTCAAGTCAATCATATCATGATCTAAATGATAATAGTAGTATATCATCCGAAAAATCATATATATAATTATCTTGAATTTCAAATTAGAACAAATGAACCTAATATAATTGTACAATATCAATAAAAAACAATTGAAATTAAATAAATAACAAACCTAAAACTAACTATCCAAGTTTATCCACTACATATACCCCATCCATGAAAAAGTGAATATGGTTTTGGTTTGACAAACGGCATCTGATACAGTCATACAATTAGGTTATCATTGGGAATTATATTTCTAAAAGATTCCTATCAGTTACTGTATGGTTCACTAAAACACATGACCAAAATTGAACATGAAAAAATGAATATTTTAATCACCACCTTCCATGTACTCTTAGACAAAGGCATGTTTGGTATTAGCATCTAGCTTCGTCTGGTTTGTATGGAATCCTAGTTTCCTTTGGACACCATGAAAATAGGAAAAACAACTCAAATGGATTTATCACTCTGTGTGGTGAGAGAATAGAATAAAATATGTATGGGTGAAGAGGGCCTTACCAATATAGATCCAACACATTAGACATATCGAAGAACATAGGCTATTTGAAGGAGGATGATCAAAATGAATCAGATAAGGAAAGGGGTGAGCTCCCTACTATTGTGCACTACCAAGAAGGAAAAAGATGGAGGAAAAAACATAAATGAAGTTAGGGATAATCAATATTTTTTTCTCTTAAATAGTTTTTATGGATAGCCTACCCATTTTTCTAAACTGTGTGCAAACCATGCCTGATACATTATTGATGTACTGCCTATGTTCCACTACCCATGAATCTTGTTCATGGTATTCCCTAACCATGAAAAAGCCATGTGAATTCCATCCGAAATAAATATAGAGTTTCACACACAACAAGGCACCACAAGCCACATGTTTTTCCAAACCATGAAGATTTATAGAACCATGCTATACAGTTTTCTAGAAGAGGATGCATGGTTTACCTAAACTATGGGCCTTGACTTGCAATGTCCAAAACAGGGCCTATGGTCTTCCAAAAAACATGAAAACCCTATAAACACATGAGGAACTATCCTAGAAATAAAAACCAAAAAAATGATATTGGCATGGTGAATAATATATAATTACGTTCTGATGTTCAAAAAATTATTTGGCATGCCTACCAATACAAAAAATTCAATAAGTGAGAGATTTTTGAGATAATTTAAAAACCCTAGATTTTATATCCTATCCACCATAACATAGATCATCCCTGAGATGTAAAAAATAAATCCACGATGGTACCTAACATAACCATCCCATTTAAAATAACATGGAATACCTCAGTCAAAATGTTACTGGCTAACTATCTCAAGAGGGATCCCCACAATTATAGTTTCTGACCCCAGTCACATCCTGACCAAAATTCTAATCAAGAAAATTGCCCATTGAACAATTCCATGACCCAAAATTCCACCAATGGCACATCATCACTCCAATTCATTATTGGATCCTCCCATTTCATATCGGACACCCAATAAGGATCCCACATCACATTGATGCCCGAATAATTCCCATGGATCACAGGGAACCCATGAGGACCTTTATCTTAATATATTATCAAATAAAACAACTCTTTGTCACACCTCAATCAAGTACCACATCATAACGATGCCCTAATTCCAATACAAGTCATGTAACCCACATCTCCTTGATTCCCTGATTCCATCACAACATAATAAACACTCATCCAACAATGATCATTCATAAATTCTGGTTACTCTCACTTCATACATATATAAATAATGCATCCCATATTAGTTTGACCTACTAACTGGTGACTGGTTAGTCCATACATATAACATGTGCACCTTGTGCACCCAAAATGGACATGACTCAAAGAGAATTCCAAAATAAAACTAAAGGAAATAATTTTCATGCTTGTAGAGGTCCTCTGCCTATTGTCGTCTCACGAATCATCTCAACACTATCAATTCCTATTGAATGCACTTATCGTGAATCTCGACTTCATGAATTATTTCCTCCCTATGGAGTTTCACTAGCCATCGACCACTAACCCCTCAACTATTTATCATTGCCTCTGTCGTTAACTTCATGTGTATCTTAACCTTGTCTACCTTCAACAAGAACTACACATTGACTTATCTTATAACCATGAGTTTTCCAAAGTAACTATTTGCCAACTATTTTGGGAGACTTCCTACAAAACCCCTCAAGATACCCGACATGTCCACATGTCAGACACTCCTTTAGAGGCTACTCGCACTGAGATTGGACATGTCATGGATTTTCGTAGGGAAATAAAATGGTAAACTACTGCTCTGAGGTGGGCTACCTATTTCCATAGACCTACTTCAATATTGGATCTCAAATCATCCTCTCTTACTACTATCTAAAGATTCTCTATTGACATCACTTAAAGTTGTTTCTTACTCGAGCGAGATCAGTCCATCAGGTTTCCCTTTTCTCTGAGTTCCTAGTTCATTTCAATAGTGAATGAGGTCAACCTAAAGATTTTAACTAGTAACCAAAAGGCATAACATAAACCATCCTAGAAATACCTATCCCTTGAAGTGTCGTCACCCAACATATCAGGTGAGAAACAAGAAAACACAATGAACATATCTACATTGTCCATGATGGACATGTAACCATGATGAAGGAATAAGAACTCCCATGCCCTCTCTACCCTCAGAATATATGGGAAGAAGTTCTTGAAGAACCTAGACTCAAATTACTTCCAGGACAGTCTCTCATGTATTCCTTCCTCCACTTGAACATTCCACAATCTCTTTTCCAGTACCATGATCAAATATGTATACAGCTTCACCCTCCACCATAGAGGCATCTCCAGTTGCTCGAAAATCATCAGCATGGACTGGATCCAATTATAAAATACCTTCATACCACCTTCTCACTAAAAGGTGATGGGTAATATTCCCGGAACTCTTGATAAGAATCTTCCATAGAGGGTTCTTCTCCATGAGGTCCCCTATCGATAACCTGGATCAACCGAACGAGGATCACTCTGAGATGATCGTCAATCCATGGCGCAAATGCAAACAAATTAGGTGTCGACACCAAATACACTAAATATTATGCCTAGGCCTATCACTATACCATGTCATATTTAACTATAGGGGTCTTATCCTTCTCATGATCTAGTGATACCACATACCTTCCTTTTTGATGCTTTATTGGATTCGTATAGGTGGGAACCCATTTTATACCATTACATGGTTAGATATCCTACCTAATATATATATATATATATATATAATAGATATGGAACATAGTAACTGGTTGTATCATTTTACTAAACTTACCATTACATACCGAATCCATGCCACAAGACATCCCGGCCTCATGTCCTCCTTACCCACCGATGTCAGAGCCATATATAAAATAGATTCCATGCCACAACCATCTTGATGATCACATCCCCTTCAACTGATAACCATGTCACCCGACATTTTGATAAAAATCAATTGTATCATACGTGACTTATCCTATAAGATCCATCTATATTTACATATACCTATGACATCACAAATGGTTCATGATTAATTCATATCCCATTTCACTATAAATATTCATTTTTCCATGATATATATAGTTAAAACATCCTACCAAGTGCCTATTAAAAGAATAATAATCATACACAACCCCCTTTCCATACCAGGCCAAGGTTAAAAATTTAAATCCTTGAAATATGAGTCAAAGGATCACAAGTCATAATAATTTAACCACCAAAATAAAGTTATAGCACATAAGGTGAAAATAAAATTAATTATACAATGAGAAATACAGAACAACAATTCCCAGCCTGGGAAACTTGGTCTGTCCCCTATACATAGGGTTGCAGGCTCCCAATCATGAGTTCTAAACCCAATTCTTAAAACATACTAATCTCTAATATTCTTTATCCCAAATATTTATACCCAAGAAATATGTAAAATAAACACCACTAATACAATTTATATCATCCTTAATATGATCAGACACCTAAACAATACTATCTGTCCGGGTGTTACTTGACTTAGGAACACCTCCCCGTACGCCAATGTTATATGACTAGGATATCGGGTGAAATAAGGGTGATAATGGAGAGAATATATCCTAAGGTGATGATAATATAATGGTACAATTATATATAGATAACATTCAAAACAAATAACGACTCAGCAGGCCCAAAACTAGACCAACCCATAGAGGAAGTAGAATCAATAAAATCCCCAAAAAAGAAATAACTAACATCAGCATTGGAAATAAATTAAAAAAACAAACATATATTTGGTATATAGTAAAATTGATCGTGAAATCTTTTTAGGTCATACATATTAATAAATCAGATCTTCTCTTCGGGATGGGAAAAAACCTATAGACATATTTCATAATTATAATGGTACAATAGGAAAAAAACTGAAACTCCATTTCATGCAGGAACCTCAAATTCCCATACCATACATATCCAAAACCTTAAAATAGAATCTAACTTCAGATCCTGAATATATATGAGAACATAAAATCATAATGTCTTTATGCGTCCAAGAGGGCCACTTTAGGATGTGAGAATGAGTCTCAGTAGGGGACTATCAACATGTGCATAGCCAAAAAATGTATTTATTAAGGTTAGTAACTAAGATAAACAAATAGCACAATGAAATTATTAAACACAAGCTTCACTAGTTCTTAAGATCTACGAATAGTCTTTTACCTACCTCAGCTAATGCTGAAAAATTATATAGGAGAGGATCTTTAGCCCATGTCCTAAGGGATCCCTTAATATGGCATGACTTGGTGAACCCTTTGGTTCCACCTAAAAACGAGTAACTTGGATCCTTCTTCCAACTAAAAACTCATGTCCCAAACATGTCACTTAACTCTCAAAGGCACGCCTAATCAAATAGAGAAAATGTCCCTAGTACCCCTTCTCGAAAGCACCAGTTGGGTCAAAGCTCAAAATCTATAGGCACAAAAATATTTTTCCTAAAAGTAAAATCATCATTGAACCATATCATAATTTCTCAATAAACTATAACACTCATTCACGAAAAATAATTGTGGCATGATGGCCTTAAGAATAGCAATCCCCATCTCCCAATAAAAAACCGCAATGCTATCAAATAATGGATCCTCACCATCCATGTGACCTTCGACTGAAAAATACCCATAACATTTTATTAAGCCGCACTACCAGGGCCTCTACCCACACAAGTTTTTGAAACCACCAAATCACTGAGTCAAACTATTTTCACATGACCTCAACGACACTTTGTCCAAACATAAGTGTGTGGAAATAAACACTAGTACCAAGGACACACCATGTCTGACACCATGTACCCCTGTAACCATGTTACTAAAAATATAATGCCATTCCACCCCAATTCATCCCCAGCCATTACAAAAACCTAGATGCCTCGCTGCCTCAATATGACCGCAATTCATAAAATCTAATTATCAACATTATTCTAATTTATATGGTCTAAGCCAAAACATATGAACACACAACTTGAATCCTAATTTCTATGCCACCAAATTCCTTAAGATGATCTTGTAATTATCCAAAGGATTAAAATAACATATCACATGAAAAAACATATATATAATTCAATTAAAATTCATATAAGAACAATTCATCCTAATAAAATTATAGAATTTTAATTAAATAAACAAATTAAAATTAAATAAGGAACACAACCCAGCATAACCACACATGGTGATGGATGTCCATTAACCCATCAACACGATAGTGAATAAGGCTTGGAAATTCCCAATGAAATCTGATAAGGTCAAAAAATTAGTTTAACATCATGCATATATTTATAATGTCTATAGACCAAATACCAACACCATGATAGAATCCTTACCCCAAAATGAACCATAAAAAATGTAGAAACATACAAATCAGCTACCATTGACTGATAGACATAGGCACATTTGGTATTATCATATAGATCTGATTAGTTTGGAAGAAATTAGGGTTTTCATTAAACACCCAACAAATAGAGAAAATTACTCATGTGGATTTAGTTATTTGTGAGGCAAGATGAAAGAAGATATGTTTCATGGGATATGAGATAGTTACTAATACATATCCAATTATTCAGATGCATTGAAGAACAAAGTCTAATTAAAGGACATAGATCAGGATGAAGAGTTAGAGGAACGGTAAAAGTTCCCTGCTACAAAACATGACCAATAGGAGAAAAGTGTGATGAAAACCTAAATATAAGGGAGCGAAAAAATCATCATTTTTTTCTTGAATATACTGTATGATTTTATAAACTATGTGAAAACCATGGGTTCTACTTTATTGAGGCACTACGTATGTAACACTACCTGTGAAACTTTTGAATGGGTTTCATTAACTGTATGCAAGACATGAAAAATACCTCTGTAAAAATGGAATTGTTTCTCACATCATAGGGTAATTCTTCTAACATGGTTTTTCAAACCATGCAGCGGTGTAGAACATGGATTCATGGTTTTATAGGAGAGGCTTCATGGTTTACAAAAACCATAAGCCTCCAAAATAGGGACTTTGGGTCTCCAACTCATTAACCCCCCCCCCCCCCCAACACCCAATTAACTCTCAATGAGTCAAAAACACTAAAAGTATGATATTATATTAAAAAGAAACTCAGAATTAGGTTTTCATAATAGAAAAAAATTTCATCATACCCACAGAATACATAAATTAAAAATAGTGTGGTTTTCGACCCAATTTAAAAATATGGGACATCACATATCATTCTATGAAAACAAGAATTCTCCTTAATCACATCAACATATTGAATTATTCATCACTAAACCAAAAATCCCCTAAACATCATTAATAATTCCTATCTAAATATCCTAATAGAGTTCTATATATATTATGTAAATTCAACCCAAAATGTGATCACAATTAGCAATTAAAATTATGTTCCCAACACTTATGGTGTATAGATAATTAAATAGAGTGATCAATACCTTGAAAAATAATGAAAGAAAACTAAACATATCTCCATAAATACATTAGGAGTCAACACCACTACATCCAAGTGTCCACATAAACTTGATGATTTCAACCCCTATGGTGTAAAAAATACAACAACTTTTAGCAAAAAATCCTATGAGAATGATTCATTTTTTAAACTCAAATTACACGGATAGAGAATACAACATTATTCCTTATAAATTTTTTTCTTTTGTATAAATATCTATAACATTTATTGATTTTTAATTTATTAAAATAAAATCATTATTACACCATAAACAATGATTTTGATGGATATTTTATATAATTCAACACTGGAAACATCATAAATCTATATTTTTGGAGTTTATGAAAAAAAATCCAGCATATGATTTGAACATAAAGCTATAAAAGTCAATGATACTATCACATAAGGATGAAGAATGAGTTATGTGTCTATATTATATCAAAAGAGTGCCAAAATTGATTGAATAACATGAGGAGTCATCTAAAAGAAGATCTGATTCAATTTTGAGCATGTATATCTAAAATACTCAATTATAAGAAACATCATTGTCACCATTAACAATGTATATTTTGAAACCCCCATATTGATGTATAAGAAATGATAATAGGACAATAAATATGTAAAATACAAACAATTCCATGATAATCTATTCTAAAGGTCGACCGATAATGAATAACCAAGGTAAAATACCTGATACTGAATGTGAGATATCAGTTTAACTGCCTTCATGATAGATATATATAATGAACACAAAATTTCACTTGTGAAATTAACTAGATTATTTATGAAATTATAAATAAAAAATTGTATCCATATTGTACCTAACTAGCATCATTATTATAAAGAGATAATGAATAAGGAGATGTACTATTTTAATGCTAAAGTAAATACATGGATATTATGATTAGTGAGAGAACAAGTGGCTTAGTTGGATGTCCCAAAGAGTGCAAAGAATATTTAAAAATTACATCTAACTAAATCAGGATAATTATTATAAAACTTGATATTTGGAAATCCATCCAACATTTTTTGATGAAGTATATGATCATGAATAATGTAGATTAGTTAGGATGATAATAATTCTGTCACAAATTAATACTCAGGGTTGATGAAATCCAAAAAAAAACTCTAGAACACATTGAATCATTAATAAAATTGATGAATTACTAAGAATAATGTAGTATGCCTTATAAGAGTTAGATAATTAATTTTTAATGAAATTATTGTTATTATATTACCTTTTTTTATATATTAATTTTAAGTGTATTTCCATATTGCTTCAATCCCCTGTATGGAAGGCTAACAAACTTTTATGTAATTGATTAAAATGAGAGAACATTAGTTTCAATTTTTCTACTTTACATATATTTATAATTTTCATATTAATGCATTTATCAAAATATATAGATATTATAATTATTGATTGATATATGATTATTTAAATTTTGATATCATTAATAAAATGTACATAAATTAGATTTTTATCCATAATTATTCATATATAATTAATTCTATATATGAAATAATTAGAATAAACAATTAGTGAGTTAATATATATTCCTATTACATATATGGGGTATAATTTAACACCCTAATATGTTATGAATTTTTTAAATTACATTAATTTTTTATATAGTTTACGTTACTTGAAGCACTAAGTTTTAACAAACTGTGACAAACTAATAATATTATAATTTAATCATGGCATTTATAACCAAGATTTTATTATTTTAAAAATTAATAGAAATTATTTTTTAATTATTATCTATAATTATTTTATATAAAAATATATTTTTAAAATATTTTATCTTATTTTTATGGTCTTTATATGTTTTGAATATACTATTTTTTCAAAAGAAAAATATTTTCTAGATTTTTTGAAAAATAATAAAAAAATGTAATTTTTGAAAAATTTATAAAATTTATTTCAAAAAAAAATTAATTATAAAAATTTAAATTCCATAATTTTTCTATAGTTAATATTTTGGATTTTTCAAAAAATATAATTTTTTCAGTGAATTATGAAAATTACTGTTTTTTAGTTAAAATATTCCTTTTCATTTAGTGAATATATAAGGTCAGTTTTATTTATAAATTATTTTAAATGTAAAACTTGTTTAAATATATATTTATTAATCAAATTTAGATCACTTGAATCAACACCATATTGAATATATATATAATGTTTTTAAATCGTTGATCATTTTCTCTTTGGAAAACAACTCTCTCATCGCATCTATGGTGTTAATTTTAAATTTTAATTTTACTCCTATTTTTATTTAAATTTAAAAAATGGATTCCTTATTTTTATTCATAATAATAAATATTATATAATATGTTCATCTTAATTTTTTTCATAATGAATAGTAAAAACATTAATACATTAATACCGCAGTTAAAGATAAAACAGTTTACTAAGGTTAAACATAAACAATAATGGGTTACCTCACCATTAATTTTTTAAAGAACCCAATTTTGGGAAATATTTTGACCTTATCATCTAAAATATGTTATAATTAAACATTTTAGAGACTTTCGGTGTATGAAAAATATGGTTATGCATTATTTATTTAAAAAATTCCATGTGTGTCATCTCCCTCGCTTACCGAAGAACACCCATCACCTATCCACTATCCACTTCCAAAACATTATAGATTAGACAATACATACCCATAACTCTTCCTTATATCCCTCCCTAAAATCATATATCCCTTTTGTTATCATAATGAATAACTATTTCGGATTTGGGTTAAACCTAAACCGGTTATCCAAAAAGGTTTTAAAGTTTAGAACTATGTTATTTTGTACAACATATTTTTCTAACTCCTTAATATCATCATAAATTCTAATGATATAATAAAATCATTATCACCCACATACATAGATGATATTTTTTAAATTTAATAACCTATATCTTTATACTCTTATATAAATTGATAAATGAAAATATCTATTGTGTGTATGATGGACTACCACCACATGAATTGATGTTATTAATTTTCAATCAAAACCTATCATTGGTGGATATAATTTTTTATTTTATATTTATATAAGATATTTTATGTAATATGGTACCTCTTTAATAATAATAATAAATTGAAATTCTTACCACCCAACCCATTGGAAAACTATAAAGTCCCTTGTCTGTATGGAGGACTATTACCTCACGAAATGATGAAATATGTTTTCAATTTTTGAATTACATGGATGGTAATATAGATATATAATATATATATATATATTAAAATTTTAACATAAATATATTTATATATTTATGTTATCTCATGTACACATTTACTTTCTATTCCTTTTGAATATGAATAAATTGCTAAAAATGTTTTCAAAAATGTTTTCAAATTTCTCAAAGGATTTATTAAATGAAATTTACCAATGTTTTAATTTAACAATTTTAATTTAAAATAGACTATTCATGTAGTTTTGAAAAAAGGTATCATTTTTTATTTACAAAAAATGTGAACGTAATTTTTTTTAAGGTGTAATAAATTTTTCACTATCATGACCACTCAATGTTTTAACCATCCATTATATGTTTCCAAGGTTATATTTAAAGAAATTAATTTCAAAAATGTTTTATTTTTCTAAAAAAAATCAATGTTGAAAATCAATTCTCCTTATGAAATGTTTCATGTCATTTTTCGAAGACCTTTCCTATCTTAGATAACATCAATGGATATTATGTATTCTTTACGTGGGATGTGATTAAATGGTAGAATATTTTTTTATTTCTTGATATGGTTTATCATTATTATGAAAATAGGTTTACTAAATCTATTTCTTTCCATGGGTTACTATAATGAAATGTTTATAGAATAATACCCATTTTCACGAGTTACGATATGATCTATTTTTTATGATAGTATGGCCCAAAGATGAATTTATTATGTGAGGTGTGTTACCTATAAATCCATTCAATGAATTTGGTAGTGATGGATACATAAAAATAAATATGATACAGGTGATCCTGATTACATTTTAACAATTTTATACATGAAACTTTTCACATATTCAGAATGTTATGTGCGAACCTAATTAAAAGATCATAGTCTTATATGTGAAAAAATATTTAATTTTCATAAGGTTATGTTTAGACATAGTTTTGTGTCTATAAGTTTATTTTAGGTCATAATATGATGTCCTTAACTTAATCAGTGTACATGTTTCTGTTTATTAATGTTCAAAATGTAATATTCTTAATTATATACCACAAATCTTTGAATTATTCCAAGGATATGTTCTCATAGATCTTATTCGATGATCCCATTATGATTCAATAATTATAAGCAACTTATCTAGTTTCAATTACAAAATATTTTTATATTTTTTATACATGTTATAGTTTTCAAATGTTTTATTTCAAATTACCATACCATTATTTTCACATTATATTAATCTACTTCCCATTTTTAAACATTTTGATCATTTGATGACACCCTTTATTGATTTCATTTTATCAAGTTATGAAGAAAGGTTTTATTTAGTGTGTCTTAGGAATATTAAAAATGGGGATGATATTTATAGGGGATCTTGAAGATTATTAACTAAATAAGATGATCGTCTACCAAGTATCCAAATTCACTAAAAAAATATGGTCATCTGTTTGTATTTTTGAATTTCAATGAATATATATTAATTGAGATGTGATATATAACTATGAGAATAATGGGACTATATTTTATAGATAAAAATGTTTAGTTATACATTAGATTATAGGGTGAGAATTATTTTGTAAAATCCACATGGATATCTTTAAAGATGAGATGAGTATAGAAAAAATGTCTTGGATTTTTGTTAAAAGATAGAGTGACGGGGTTCCAAGAAATTAAATATTATATGAATATTTCAATTTGATGTATATCTAGAATATAGGTACCTAGGGGTAATAAATCTAAAAATTTATAATTGAGATAGACTGGATCTCCGCCTACCGCATAAAAACATGTCTTCCTACACACCAAGATTGACACTCCTTATAATATGCTTTGGAAATTCACAAACTCATTTCCAACCATCATTAAGGATTTAAATATATGGTCACTGTTAATATAATATGGAAAAAAATAATGTGTAATTGATTAAAAAAGATGTTGTCATGAGTTTAACATCCTATAGGATTTTTTTCATGATTATGTGGTTTTCCAATACAATTGTTATTGCTAACACTATGAATTTTTGTTTTAATCAATGGATGCAACTTTAAATAACTGTGTTAGTGATGATTTTGAAAAAAATGGAAGGATTATTTTCCTTAGTGAAATAAAATTATGGTAGATGGAATGAAATATATCATTTATTTACTCACACATCATTCTAAAGCTATGAATCATTCTCAAGTTCCCAAAGATCAAAGGGGAACAATATTCTATTGAGTATTTCATGAGGTATTATATTCAATACTTTAGTGGTTGAACTGATCCATTATTTTTTCAATAATGTATCTTTACCAATAAAAATATACTTCTTTTCCCTAGATTCCAGATCATGAACAACTCATTTTGAAATTCAATGTTTTGGAACGTAAGGCTGTTCAATATTGGATTCCTGTTATGAATATGAGGACCCAAGATGAAATTGACTTCATAAAGTTGGATGACTGTACGTGATTATTTTCTAATAATTACAGTACTTATATTATTCATAAATAAATGTATATGGAACTCCATTAGATTAAGATGAAGTATTATGAATCTGTCAATTACTATGAATACAATTTTTCCAAACTTTCCTGTTACTATTTTGATATTATCACTTTTCCTGAAAGTAAGGTTGGATGATTCTTCCATTTTTTTGTGACAAAATATTTGAATGAAATTAACTATAAGGGTCCCTGGACGATACTAATAAATTGGTATATGTGAAATAAATATAAAATGGATGATGTTAACCTTTATGGTAACAGTATATGAAAAGGAAGATGGGGTTCCATGGATGTTCCAATGATATGTCACATAAAAAGAAGAAAATATTTCAAACTCCTACCTACCAAGACAATATAGAGGATAACATAGGAGAGTGTATAAATTGAATAATAACATGGTTAAAGTGTGAAAATCCAATCCATAAATAAAAAAATGTACATTTTATGTGAATAATCGTATCAAGGAAATGTGTATAGGGAGATATCAATATAATGCACCACCTAGAATATGGTAATTTAAATTCAAAATGTATGGTCATCATTCCATCATGTTCTCATATCCGAATGTTAATGATGATGATAAATGCCCACAACATTTTACGATAATATAAAAGGTATATATCATGATATAAATATTTCTAGCAATTGGTTAAGTAACTATGTGGTGAATGGTATACATACCATTTATGCTAAAACTGTTAATTTATTATTTAACTATGGATGTACCCGTTCTTTCATTTCTAGATAAATTTATAAGGGTTTGAACATTCAAAACAAAACATTTGATGTAGATTTTTCAGTGAATACCCCTAATATTATGATGATCAAATCTTATGTATATGATTTCTCTCTAAATGTAGTTGGTGAGAAGACTGTTTCTACAAATCCTTCCATACTTCCTTTGGTTTAGTTGTACATTATCATAGGAATGGATTGGATTCATCTACATTAATTCAACATTATTTTACTTGGAATGGATGGAATGTTTGATATTCAAAATAAACCTATGATTGTCTATGAGTAAGATGATAATATGAAATGTTAATGAAAATTACATACAATGTATAAATTTTTATTCGATGTATATTCATAAATTTATCTCAAATGGACAAGGAGAAACAAAAAAATATTATATTCATATTTTGTGTGTTTTTTATGCATTTTCGGTATATTTTCTGACACTTCCTCCAAAATGTGAATTTGAATATTCAATATTACTCATAATTGTTGCTACACAAATTTAAGTGAATCATAATATAATGTAACTTATTGAGTTTTAGGAATTGAAGATGCATCTCTAGGAGAAACCTATAAACAGATTAATTCATCCACATGTGTCACCATGCCGTGATCCTATTCAATTTGATAAAAATTAATATAGATCAATGTGAATAAACATTGATTTTAGGGTACTAAATTAGATCAAGATAAAGAATAATGATCCACTACCCCATATTTATTACCTTTGTGACCAACTGTGCAGAGATCATTACTTTTCAATGATTAATCATTACTCTTGATATCAATCAATTTATGTTCAAGAATGATGATATACCCATGAAAATTTTCCGTTCAAATTTTGGACACAATAAGTACATAATTATTCAATTTGGTGTTACAAATGACCTTTATATCATTTTTGATATTATGAATATTGTCATTAGAGTGTAAATTAATCAGTTTCTTGTAGTCTTTATCGATGATATTAAAATTTATTTCAAGGGGATGGAAGATCATGAAGATCACTTTAGAGTTGTACTAAAGGCCTTATGTAAGGGGAAACTACGTGGGAAAGTTAATTTTTTTATATTGTTCTATAAAAGAATTATTCTTTGGGTAATATAATCTCATGAAAGGGTATATAAGTGGTTATATAAAATGGAAGTGTTATTAAAAGTTGGAAAAAAACATGGGGACTGAGATATATAGATTTGTTAAATTATATAGATTTTATTGATGGATTATGGATAATTTATCAGGAATATATAATACAATCACCATGTTAACATGAAAGGGATCCATCTTCCTGTAGTGAGATGAATGTGAGGAAAATTTCATGGAACTAAAGACAATATTATTCAGTGCACATTTTCATACCTTGCCAAGATGTGTATAACGGTTTGTAATCTATATTGAGGAATCTATGAAAAAATTTGGATGTGTTGTTATATATAATTACATGGTCATAGATTATGCCTCGTGGTATGTGAAGAATTATAATTAGTATTACAGAACACAATATTTGGAGTTAGCTACTGTATTTTTTCATTGAACATATAGATGCATTATATTAATTGATAAATGTGTGATATATACCAAATTAAAAATACTAATTAATACATTAACTGAGAAGGAGTTAAATATATAATGGAGAAGAAGTTTTTAGAAAATTAAATATTATGACTACTATATATATTATAAACTAGGAAAAGTGAATAAGGTTGCTGCTTCATTGATTTTAAAAGTCCATTTTTTATTTTATAGGAAGAGGTTAAATTTTTTTTCAATTTTTTGGGAAATAAAAAGGGTGGATCATTAAATATTGAATGAAGAGGGGAAATCAAATCTTTGTCAATTTAATTTTGAACCATATAATAATATGGTGATTAATGAGGAATATATGGAAGGTGTAGAGATTCTATATAAGGTCCAAAATGTTCATGCTCATAACATTTACAATGATAGGGTAATAAGGTATATGAACCGTGTTTGTATTCTTTCTATACAAGATTTGAAGGAGTTATTAGGGGAAAATCAATGTTCATAATTCTCTATTCATCATAGATGTATTAAAATTTATTGAGATTTAATAAAGTGTTTTTAGTGAGATAGAATGATGATATATATCTCATATTTTATATCTCATTTATTAGTATCTCATCAAGGTAAGACAAAGATACAAAATTCTAACATGATGTTATATTAATTACACACACCGGGTTGGATATGATAGAACATCAATATGTATTTTTTCATCAGACTCCCTAAAAAGTCTAAATGGAATAAGGATACATGGGTTGTTGTTGGTCACCCTAAAAAGTCATCATGCTTCAAATCTTTTATAGAAGATTTATATCTAGATTATATTTTCAATATATTCATAAATTAGTGGAATTTCATCATAGAGTACCTTATTTCAATGTATCTGATTGGGATATGATGTTTACCTTACTGTTCTAGAGAATTACACAACAAGCTTTTAATACAGAATTTAGTTTCATCATAGAATATAAACATCATATAGATATTCAATCTGAGAGAATAATTCAAATGTTATATGATATTTTAATATATTGTTCTATTAATATTAATGGTGATTGGGATCAACACTTTCATATAGTTTAGGTTTCATACAACAATCTCTTTCACTTGATAATTTAAATACAAAATTTTGAATCCATATATTGAAATAAGTGTATGACATAAAAATGGTTGAATAAAGTTATATAAATAAATATATTTGGACTTAATATGTATTATAAAATGAAATATATGGTTAAATCCATTAAATAACACCTATTAGTGGCACAATTTGGACATAAAAGTTTTTATTACAACTGTTAACATGATTTATATTTCAAAGTTGTTGACCAGGTCTTTATTAGAATTAATCCACATAAATAGTTATAAAATCAGAGAATAAAGGTAAATTAATCCCTAGATGCATAATTCACAGTGAAATTTTAAATCATATTTGGTTGGTATCATCTTAGTTGGTGAATTCACCAAAACCTCTTTCAAGTTGATAATCTGTTCCATGTATCTCTCTAGAAGAATTACATACCAGATACATCAAATGTACTGAACTCAATGGTTGTACCACTAGAGCATGATATTTAAAATGAGTAACAAATAAATGAGATTATGGATTTTTTAAATAGTGTTCTATGAAACAAGACCACTCTCCTAGTAATGGTTTTTTTGTGAAACCAATCGCATGAAGAAGCTATGGGTTAACTTGAAGATGTCATAAGGAAGAATTATCCTCAGTTTTTGGTAGCATGGGGATGGAATTTTGATCTATAAATACATTTTATGGTTTTAAAATGTAACACCCTAAAATTTTATTCTATCATTTTTTAATAAATTCAATTTCTTTTATACATTTTATTACATGTAACCCCGAGTTTTAAAAAATAATTAAACACTTTAAATATTATTATTTAAACATCACCATTATTTCTATAATGCTAAACCTGGAATCATGAATACAGATAAAAAAAATTTAATTATTATTTATAATGGATTCATATAAGGAACCCATAAAATTATTAAAATTACTTAATATTCCCCAAAGTCTTTATATGCTTCTACAATATAATTTTCAAGAAATATTTTTTATTGATTTATTTAAAATAAAAATAAATATAATTATCCAAAAATATCTAAATTTTATTTAACACCACAAAATAACGTTTTAATTATTCATATGAAAATTATCTTTAGGAGATATTGTGTAATTTTACGAAAAGGATTTATTTTTTGATGAATATTGAAAAACATGTTTTTGTTAGAAAACTACATTTTCATTTAAATATGGATTTCAATTAATATTTTTTAAATAATTTTAAATGTATAATTAAATAAATTAAATATTTATTTCTCCAATTTAGTACAATTTAATTATTTTCATATTTAATTTTGATTTAAAAACATTTTAAATTTTTTACAATTACTCTTTGGAATCCTGCTTTATCATCACATATGTAGGATTATGTTTATATTAAAAAAATCAAATTATGGTATTGGAATATGTAAAAATGAATTCGATATTTTCGATAATAAAAATTAATATCACATATTCATGTCAACATAGTTTTTTTCAAAATAATTTTTAAAACCTTAAAAAAAGAATTTTCACGGTTATGGTTAAAATCGTTTATGAGGGGTTAAACTCAAAAAATAATTGGAAAAATCAACTATAAAATTTTCCAAAATAAACTGGATATATATATTTAATAATTAATATATACAATTTTCTATAATTTTCCATTTTGGATCATATGTCAAAATTGTAGGCACACGTTATTCTTTTCAAAATTTCTATATATGTCGTCTACCACACTTATAAAAGAAAACCCCATATCCTATATTTTTATCACATTAAATACAACTTTTCATGTAAAATAGATACCCATATATATTCACTAAATATAAAACCATATACAAAATGTTTTTTTAGATAATAAACATAATCTAGAAAGGATTTATGTTAAACCTAAATAGGATGTCTGAAGAAGGGGTAATGTTTTTAACTATTTTTTTTGTTTTAATTATTATTATGAATCCATTAAATATTATTAAATTATGATGATATAATAAAACAAATATATAACATATTACATCATTTTATTATTTTATTGTAATATAATATATCCATATCCATTTCTATCAATTTTAGAAATGAAACTGTAAGTCATGTCAATCGAAGACTACTGCCTCACAAACCAATGTTACTTGTTTTCCAACACTACTTTCGTATATCAATATAATGATGGATATAATTTTTATATATTTAATTTATGATATTATTATATAATTTTAATCATAATTAAACATCTAACATCTTACCACCTAACTAGTTGAATAACATTTCCATCACTCTTGTGTACGATGGACTACCACCTCGCTAACCGATGTGATGTTTTTTTATTTCAGTTTAAAAAGGAATGTATATAAGAACTAATATATGTATATAAATTATAGTTGTAACATAATTATATTCATAAAATTATTATATTTATATAATTATTATATCTTGTATTCCCCCTTAAATTACATTCTCTCTGAATATGATAACCTCACAGATGTGTATAATAGAACACCACTTGGAGAAGTGACTTAATTCATTTTTCACATAGATTGTACATCGAACGTAATAAGGGAATATTTTAAAAAATAATTCATCTAAATGAAATAAAAATTATTCTATAATACTAATATATTTTTACCCATTATTCCTAAAATACATTGAGTAAATGGAAACATCTTTCATGTATATGTACGAGCTGCCATCTATATGAACATTGTATTTCATTTTTTTGTCTATATATATATTATTGATTTCTATTAATATATATATATATATATAATTAATATATGTAATATTTATATTATGGTTAATATTTGGTAAAATATGTAATCATTATCAATGTAGGAGGATCAAAAAATAAAAAATCAAAATATATATAAAAACAAATCTGTTGTTACCCATATTGTAATTTGTACATGGAATTTATAATAAACTAGTTATAAAATTCATAAGTATATAATATATGTTAGGATATATAATAATATCTTTCTTTAATATATTTATAATAAATAAATATTTATTATAATGTAGTTTTGGATTCTGTTTGGTGGAATTTGATACTTAAGTAATGTGATTTCTTTCTCAATTTTTTACTTATCTCGTACCCATGTAATAATCACAACCTATTTATTTTAGGTGGTTTATATACTACCCATGAAATAATTTGAAGATAAAATTATGGAAAATTATTGGGATTTACATTTCCATTTTTGGATCTCTCTTTCAAGTGGTTTATGTTTCAAAAGGTGTCCAAGTGGTAAAGGATTTTGGTCACAATTTTCTTTCATTGAGACATAGGATATGTTATGAACATATATTATTTTTTGGGGGTCATATAAAGACCCTATTACATGTAATACCATTTATTTATTTACTCATATGTTATTTAATGTTACATTTAATGTTATTATTTAGTGGATCTTATGATTCAATGTTACTAAAGTTGTAATGATTTTACGATAAAATCCCATCATTTATCAAGAATGTTTAAGTTTATACCATCACTGGTGAAATAATATGCTAAATATTTCAAGAAACTCATAAATATTCATAACCTATATTTATTTAATGAAATTAATAGTTTTTCCTCCATTTTCTATATTTTATGCACTTGATATTTCCAAAGAATGTTTTTTAGAAAACATTCATTTATTTATCCCATTGGTTGAAAATCTAATTCTTCCATGTCCATGGTCTCTAAATATGTTTCAAACAATTTTAGCATTCCCAAAAGTAGAAATCAAATAATTATTTTTCAATTTATTGCCTTTCTAAAATTTGTTTTAAACAGAATATTCATCTTATTCTCAAAATATGGATCATTTGGTTTTTTTACTAAAAATGATAGAGGAATCCATTTTTTAAGGTGTATTGCATTTTCTAACATCATTTCCACACAATTTTTTTAAATATTATACAATATGTTTCTGAGGTTATTTTCAAAGAATTGTCTTTTTTTAAAAATATTTCTTATATATTTTTAAAGTGTAAAGGTAATTTATCTCAAGAAATGATCCAAGTGTTATTTAAAAATAATTTTATATCTAAAATGAAATCATTTGATGGTACATAAGTTTTACTGGGGATATGATAAATTATAAAATATTTATTCATTCTATAGATGGTTTTGGATTACGAAGATAAAATTTTTATGAAACCCATTTATTTTTTGGGGTACACTATAATGAAATGTTTATGGAACCAGGCCCATTTTCCTAGGGTATGATATGATGAATGTTTTTTTGATCTCTTGGAACATGGATATATATATATTATTTAAAGGGTTTGATAAATATATACCTCTAAATAATTATATAAATATGGATTACACATGAGTAAATATATTATGAATGAACCTGATTCCACGTTCACAATGTAAGTCATTGACCTAATTAAATGTTCATGATATTATTCTGGAACCTAATTCCATATTCACATTTTTTAGTGGAACATGATTTTATGTTTATAATGTTAGTTAAGGACTTGATTTCATGTGCATATGTTCTTTGATGGCCTTATATCACATCCTTAACATAATGAGTCAAACTATTTCTATTTACGAAAGATCACAAAGTCCTAAGACTATTTTTATTAAATAACCCCTTTTTATATTCCAATGTTACGTTATCATGGATCATGTTCTGTTTTTTTTAAATAGGATTATTTTATTTTGATATCCCAATCATTAATACATTTCAGAATTTTTTGACATTTTATACGCATGTTTTGGTTTTCATATGTTATGATCATGTTCTCATAGCATTATTCTTACAATATATTTTCATATTTACCCCTTTTAACCTTAATGAGAATCATATCTGACACATTATTATGATTCCTTTCATATGTTATAATGGAATGTTTAATGTTTAGTATGTTTAAGAAGAGTAAAAATGGGAAAATATTTATGGGATATGTTTAATATCTTTTATTAAATAACAATTTTTTCTACCAAGTATCTATTGTAACTAAATAGTTACAGACCATGGGAGAATATTTTTTAATTTAATGAATATTCATCTTTTAAGATGCGATATCAATATATGATATGTTTTGTTATCTATATATATTATTACATTATATTTTATTAGAGAAACCTATCGTGATTGTATGCTTCTTTTTACTGGTATTTTCACTAACGATCTATAGATTTATTTCTTATTTCCTCAGTGCAGACCCCAGAATGAGTATTAATAATATTATATTTTGTAAAGTATATGGATCAATGTTCTTCATTACCTAAGATAAAGTACATGTGATTATAAAGACTCTCATTAAATAAAATTTAGAATGATATTTCAACCTATTTTTGACTGCAATAATATGGTTTTGGTAATATATCACATGATCAATATTTGATTATCCTCCTAGAATACCACATTTGGTTATTTTTTCATTTTATTTGACATTAGAAAAAAATAAAAAATACCATAAAATAAAAAATACCATAATTTAAATAAAAATATATATATTTCATGATAACATGAATATATTATCCTCTATTTAGATAAAATAATATATATATTACACTATATATTTATATATTTTATAAATTTTAAAAACATCTATGAAAAAAGACCTCAATAAATAAAATATTTCTTTATAGGGAATAAGTGTTATATTTTTCTTTGTTGCATTTTCAAATACATTATGTATAAATAATTTCATGGTAGGGTAATAAAGGAATGTTAAATCTTAATCCATAAATTGAGAGTAATTTTTTTCAAAAGAATTGGGAATGAGATTACATGAGATTATTTTTTCCTTATTTTTGAGTTTGTTTTGATATAAATGAAGAAGTTATGGAATTTAAAGATCAGTTTGAGAAATAAAGTAATGATGATAGTTTTTAAAGAGATAGAATATCAATTAATTAAAATAAAGTATTTCTATAATGTGTATAGAGACCATCCATTGATGAGAATATATTTGGACGTTGATTCAAAATATATTTTTAATGACTCCAACTATTATGAATAAAATCCGCCTCTTTTATTTAATTAAATGTATTATGGTTATAGAAAACACAAGAACTTATTTTGTTTTATTATATCCTATTATATTTAAATTACCACTATGCATCATTACCATTGATAATATAGACATTTAACAATAAGCACATAACTAGTATAAATATTGGGATTTGAAAAATCAAATTTTTATAAAAAAAGGTAAGTGATAGCCTAAACCAGTAGGATTGTACCCTATGATGCCCATTTATCCGATCTTTTAAGGGAGATAACATTTTCTGGATTTTCCCACAACCAAGCACAATTTGAGGGAATATAACTTAAGCATGAGTGAAACTGTTTATAGGAGAAGTTTAAGCTCCTCAAGATCACGACCCAAACCATATTCGCCGAACGACCCATGAAAGGTCCACCATAACACAACTTAATCCTATGGTGTATTCTGGTTTCTTAATGTGATATTTATGAATACCCTATCCATATAAACATGTACCTTATTTTTTATAAAATAACTAATATATTTTCATCATATTATTGTTACATTATACATGATTTTTAATGCATGAATTGTATTGTTGGTTAATATTGTAATATAATTAATGAATTTATGAATCAATGGACTATGAAAATAAATATTATTTTAACAAAATATTATTAATATATAAATTTAATTAAATATAAATGATCATATTGTTTTTTGAAGTCAAATACAATTTTCATTAGGGTTCGAAAATATTTATTTTAAAAAACTTGTCAATTTTCAATAAATAGAGGTTTTTATTTTAAAATAGAAAATTAAAATTATTATAAAACTATATAGATAAAATTAATATTATTTTTTGAATCAATAAATCTAAATTATCCATTGGTTATTTTTCCATAATATTCTAAGATTGGTGAATTTTCAGGTAAAAATTAATTACCATATAAATAAACAATGTATTTTATGACATCACATGACCCAAAATTGATGTAATATGTAACATAAATTGGATACTTGTCCAAATTTATGTTTTATCATTAAAATAATATAAATTTTCCTCTTTTAATTTCCTTTATGAATCTTTCAAGACTTATAATATATTTTATGATTCTAAAATCATTTCTTGAAGAGTATAAATCACCCCCAAACCAATAGGGGTAATATTTTAATAAGTTAGTCCCTTGGACTTATAAAATGATGTAAACCACTCCCATTTTGTATAAACCATGGGAAAACCCAATTTATATTTTTTTGGTTTTGAATGTTTTATTATGTAGTGTCCAAAACTAACATGATATAGAAATCCCCCTATTTTCCTATATAAACCTAACTAAGAACCCATTTAGCTTCACTAAAAATCATTGTAGAATATCCATTAAATACCCTCAACTCACTATATTCCTACCAAGGTTCCCCAATGATTGTAATAAGACCCTCTCAAGCCTCTATAGTCACACATTCATTTAAGGGATCTTCCACCCTCTTCTTTTATCAAGCACTCCATTTATGTTAAGACATTGAATTCCTTTTTAATATGTTGGAATATATTTTAAAATAACCCTTAATATAAATTTGATATATATGTTATTATATCCAACTTAACTCTAATTTATCCTTCCTATGAATTGTTTTGTACACAAGTTACCATGCCGAAATTTTGTAAGGGACTTTCCACACATCCGTTCAAATTCAAGGATCTTATTTTAAATTTGTTCTTATAATTAAAAGATGTTATATTTGTATTCATTTATTATCAATACCGTAATGATAATTTCTTATATAAGTGATTGGATATCCCATGTTCTATAATCAAACCCTTTTATGAATGTTTTCTTGACGTTATTATACTGCCGAAATTGCAACAAAATTTTTCATTCCAAAATAACTAAAAATTAAGTAGTTAATACCATGCCCATTTTCTACCCAGGGTAATTTACATTATACATATATAATTATTTTATTAGAGACTTAAATTTATTTATTACATAGTCCAAGATCATAGAATAAATAATTTTTTTGAATGAACCCATGTTATATGATCTATGTGGCACACTTAAGTTTGAGAATTAAATGATTATGAAGGGTGTTCCCTGATTGTCATCCAATACATTGGTTAATTTTTAATAATCATGATATTTCATGTCTTGATATGGGGTTTACGTGATAACTTTATGGAAAATCCTACACCATGATGACTTGGTGGGTTTAGCCTCTACCTATGATTATGATGTAGTGTTTTAAGTTGGTTACACATTTCCCATGTTATGATTATATTGTTAATTCATGCCTTATTATCCATGTTCCGTTTCTGCACCATTGATAAGTCTATTTCCGAACATGTATTTTCATCTTCAAGTAATTTCATTTTTATTACCTTATTGAGTTATATACCTGACCCCTTTCATATGTATCTCCCCAGGTTATCCGATGCAGTGTTATGTACCAAAGAACATTTAGGTCAGGGTAAATAATTTTTCAATAAAGATGTAGTTTTTCAGGTTTTATATTGTTATGTAAAATACCTAATTTTACACATAAAAATACCTCCATATCTTATGGGAATTATTATGTGTAATTTTATGTATGAAATCATGTTCTAATGTTAAATAAAGAGCATGGTCGTTATAATATTTGTTTATATTTACAATTTTAATTTAGCAATCATGATTAGTTGAAGAGGTTTTACTGCTATTTGATGAATTTGTAGTTTATTTGAAGAGTATGATAAAATTTTTAAAGGCTGGAATTAAGAAATTTTACACCCATAAAGGCCATTAATAACATTCAAAAAGGATTGTCTGACTTATGTATGTGTAACTCCAAAATCTAGGACCTATGTTTGGGTCATCAAAACATGAAGTGATGTTTAACCTATTCTATTTAAATGTAATTGTGGATATCAAATTTTTATAATGTTATTATAAAATTTTCATTACCAATATTGTGGTTATTATGACTATAATAATGGTAATCTTGGAGATACATAAATTTCACTAGGGATCATGACCTTTTTAGATTTATGTTGATTATCTAAAATATAGATTCTGATGTAATAATTTAAATAAAACATGTCAAGTACAAGAATCATATCATTATGAATTAAATTTCACAATACATCAACTGAATCAGGAATATAGCTATTTTTGATGAAATAATCCAAATGATATGTTATGAAAAGATGAATTCATGTTGTGTGCTTATGAACTGCACCACACTAAAGAAAAGAATATCACCCAAATGGATTTGGGAAAATATTAGATCTGGGAAAACACACTATTATTATTTGTGTTTCATAGTAAGAATTTTATGATTGAAATATGAGAATTGTAAACATGACTACACCATAATATTAGGAATCGTGAGTTCTTGAATCACACATGAGAAACATTGAGTTGAAATATTTTGGGGAGGTTTCCATAATTCCATGAACTAGTAAAAGTGGTATTATAAGAAAAACCACATAGAAAATGAAATGATTAATGTTTGGTGAAAATTTTGGGTTTCCCATTACACTCGAGGTTCCACATGTGGAGATCTATTCAACAGATCATGTCATGGTGTAGCATGGCTCATGGATACCTAGATTTTATTCAAATAGTTTCACAATTCGTATAAGAGAATGATCTATGAAAATTATATAACACATTTATATATAATAAATATACTATTTGAGTTTTCAAATAACATATTATCATAGTTATAAATGATATTAATGGTCCAACACTCATGATAAATCATGCTACCAAAAAATCATTAAAATATTATAATATAAATTTGAATAACAATTTTAAAGATAATGTGGTAAAATGAATTAGTGTATTTTTTGGAATTGTGAGTGAAAATTATTAATATATGAAACCCATATGTTTAGAATAAATTGGAAACAAATCCAATTTTTTACAGGTGTCTATTGCATCATTGTGGTTTTTAAAGAAGAATGATCACTTTATTTGTATTACTTGAGTGAGGAAGTCCATGTAATCCAAACAATACATATAGTATGATTTATGTAAGTGAATAGAATAAGTACACCACATTACTGAACTAGGATAAGATGATGTTTGTGACTTGTATAAAATACTTTTTAAAAAGGATTCATTTGCAATGATAGATGGAGGTGGTTACAAATCAATCTGAGATGGATATGAAATGAGGGACATTAACTAGAACTAGTGGGGTATGGTCAATTATTTTGGAGTTGTATATATCATTTTGTTGTATTTCAGAGCCCGTAGAGTGAATCCATGGAAGCATGGTGGGATAATATGCAATTTTACCACATACATTAATTGTTGAGTAATCTGTTTATGGGATGAATAACTTGTTTTATAAAGGAGTGCATCTTTAAAGGCATTCCCAATAAATCCGTGTGTCCTTTTTACATGTATGGTGTTTTATCAATTTCTATGTTTTTATTTTTTGAGTAATAAATGATTCGTAATGTAAAATTTTATAGTAATTGAGATATTTTGGAACATTTTTTTAATCTGTGGTGAAATATGAGGGTGAATGAATTTATTTTTGAAAATTTATATTTTATTGTTAAAATGAATAATGTTCTATTATTTAAAATTTCAATTTATTTTTGAAAATAGTTTTTAATTTTTCATTATGTATACGTTTTTTATGTTATTTTTTCAGAAATTTGAATTTCATGAAATTAAATAATTCATTAATTATATTTATATTTTTTAAAATGTTTTTTGTAGTTCATTTTATTATTTAAGAAATTCATTTTAAATTTTATATGGTATGTTTCAATTTGAATTTCAAATAGATTATTTTTAATAAGTTTATTTTTTGCTTTATTCAGTAATGGCTGGATAAACATGTTGGATCATGTTATACCAAATATACACAAGAGGGGGGGGGGGTGAATTGTGACTTTTTCAATTTCTTCCCATAATCATGATCTATCATTTTATCTTAATATAAAAGATTTAGCAGTGGAATATAAATAGCACATGATGCACAATGTATAGTGGTTCGGGGAATAGAATTCCCCTACTCCACTCCACCAATGCTCTACTCCACGAGCTTATTGATTTTCACTATCTTGTCCTCTTATCAACAGACCATTCCACAACTGAGTGCAGGCAGTTGACACCTTTACAAGTTTAAGTTTAAACCGAGCCTTCTGGTTTTTACATATAACCGAATACACAACTTAGTATGAGAAGTCGGTAACTTAAAATAAAAGAGTATTTGTTCATAGAAATACTTTCCAGTTTTTCATCACAATTGCAACAACACACAATTGAAAATCAATGAATCGTAGTCTATAGAAAGAATAATCCTCAGGTTGAGTTTGATCTAAGTCTAACTAGTTGAAGTAGATCTAGAAAAATAATTTACAACATTAACAATAGTCAATTCACAAAATTATATTCAATGTAGATTCGATGAATCTTTAATCATGTTACATCTTCTTCAGAAAACAGAGATTTTTTTCTCTTCGTAATAGTAGATTTGTATGTCTTGATTGTATCTATAAATTGTAACAGTTGAAAAACATCAAGAGCTTCATATATAATAAAAAAATATTCTTTTTAATGATTTTCCTATATATCTGTAATATAAAATAATATATGTATATATATAATAAAGACAAGAATTATCCTTTTAAATTTAGATCCAAAAAATTCACCTTTAGAATCACGATAATCAAAAGCTTGGATAACATATTAATCATAACTCCCCTGAAAATTCAACATGTAAAGCTCCTCTTAAATTGATCCTTTTAATCACAAATAAACGGTTTTCAATGAGTCAAATACTCTCTTTAAATTCGGTCTTTTAATCTGGCTTGAAATCAGCCTGATAATCTGCATAAATATCGTTTCTTTAATAAAGACGTAATTTAAACATATGATGTCAAACTCAGGGTTGAACTGCATAGCAAACATTCTCTGAATGTATGGCCCATAATGTAAGGTTGATCTCAAACAGAAGGTTGATTTAATAAATTTCTCTTCAACTTTCTAACGTATGGTATTAAATCAATACTTTTCAATCAAACATATAGTTTTTCATAAACATATGGTTAATGAACAATACTTTAATCATTATCATTCAAACGTATAGTTGTTTACAAAATTAAGGTTGATGAACCATACTTTTAAGAAACAAACTTATCATTCTATACTTATGTAATGATATTCTTCCAATCTTTTCTGATTTCCCAGACGTAAGGTTCCATCCAAATGTAGGGTTCCTTCCAAACATAAGGTTCCTTCCAAACATAGGGTTACTTCCAGACATTAGGTTCCTTCAAAACGTAGGGTTCCTTCCAAACATAGGGTTCCTTCCAAACATAGGGTTCCTTCCAAACATTTCTTATAACGTATGGTTGTTTAGCCATACATTGCTGATATCTCATAATGTAAACACCACATTCCATCCTTATTCTACGCTTCTCAACATATGGTATTAACAATGTTTCTAGAACACGCTCAAGTAATTCCCGAATCTGTAGAACATGAACAGTGTTTCTAGAACATGCTTAATATGATTTATGAATACATTATCAAAAATACCCCACGTATTAAGTGCTTTAATGTTTCTCCAAAGATAATAATATGTGGAATATAATTTTCATGAAATATAGTTCAAGAAATATCATTAGAATAACAAATAAGGATATTTGTGAGCTTCAAAATCATCATAAAGAGATAGAGTATTTTTCTCAACAATCCCCCCCTTTTGAAATTATTTATTGTTGAAAACAAAACATTCTGAACAATATCCCCCTTTTTAATGATCGAAAAACCCATGAAATAGCTAATGAAATTAACATACAAAATTAATTACACATAGTTTAGAATTTTTCAACGATAAAAACAATATTCAATAAAATTATTTTAACAAAAATAAGCATTGTGTTATCCAAACTCCCAAAAGAGAACATTCAAAAATTTAATATTTCCTCCATTTTTATAAACTAAAAATATATCTCCCCCTGAGTAAAAATCTTAAAAGAAAATTTTAATTTTCCATAAAAATATATAGTTCTGTTTATCTAAATTTCACCCCCAATAAAAGGATAAAAATAATAAAATAAAATTTTGTGTTTATCTTAATATCTCCCCCTTTTGTGATATCAAAAAGAATGATTGAATGATAAATATAACACATGTTAATGTTGCACAAAACTTAAGTAAATGCTATGAAAAAATATTTATCAATATCTAAATCCAGATTTCTGGCATTCTAGTAGAGATAGGATATTAAAACGAATTAATAATTGAAACACATGAGATGAAAATATATTTTATTGAAAATATAATTTCATGTATAGTAAAGACAACAAGAATCAAGGTAGGGCTAAAAAGGTTTTGGGAAACAGGTTTTAGCACTGTTAAATGACATCCTGGATCTTTGATGACTATAATGTCAAACTTTTCATTAATCTATCACTAAACTGGACTATTAGATATCATCCTTCCTGAGTTTGATAAATGTCTTCAATTAAATTGACTCTGATGAAATCATTTAGACTATCTTGATTCTCCATAAAGAGAACTAACTTATCAGTGAACTGATTCAACACAAATTTATTACCTGGTTCAGTAGAAGTCAACTGGTCTACCAAAAACTTCTAATTGTACAATAACACTGAAAAGGAGAACTATTGCATTGAAGGTCCTGAAATCTACCATTAATATTTCTCATAGCTATTGTAATGGCCTGAAATTGTCTGAAAAGATCATGTGTAGTACATGATGTACTTGTATCACAAGATTTGATAGTCGTAAACTATTACTCCATAAAAGATCTAAATTCCATTAAATCTGTATTCATAACCATCTCTTATTTCAACATTGAAACGTCATTTAACATTTCCTTCTTAAAAATTAAACATTGTTTTTATAAATAACACATTCTTTAAGCTTCTAAAAATTTAAATGTTCCTTTTCTAATTCTCTCCGTAGAGCAGCATTCTCATTTTCAGCTTCAGTCAACATTATGTATAGTTCCTCTATATCAGCATTTACTGAATTAGAGGCACACTGTTCCTGATTCTCATTTTTAGCATCAACTTAATGCAACAACACAATTGTGAAGGATTCAACATCTGATTTGTCTTCATTTCTTTTTTGTATTGGTTTATCCCCAGATTTTTCTTTCGAGCCTTTCCCAGACCCATCTACAAAAAGAGCATCATTCAATACCTCAGTATGAATCTCAGATGCATTCTCTTCCTAGTTTTCATGATCTAGAGTTTTATCCTCATGGGCTTCATCATCATGTTCTTCCTCCATCACTAGATTCTATAAAACAGGGTCATCTATACCTAATTCCTATTGAATATTCTCATAAGGATATTCAGATTGACAAGATTCCAATTGAGCCACATCATCTTCTCAAGTCTTTTCAACAGTTTGAGGAACACTTTCTTGTTTTACTTGAGGAGTCACCTCAATTTGAGAAACTATTGGTTGAGTAGTGTCATGTATTGCAGATTCTCTAATAAATCTGTATCTCAGAAGAGGTTCACTTTCATCTGCTATTTCTTGAGGAGGATTTTCACCCGCTTGAGTCACTCGATATCTTGTCCTCTGAAGTCCCCCTTGACTTCCCAAATCAGCTTATGGATCAACTGATTCAAACATTATCCTCCATTATACTACACTGGTTCTAGATTCAACTACTCCTTTTTTTGATTTTTCTGGTTGGGCCTAAGCACATTCTTCATCCTCTTCAACTCCAATAGGCTGCAACATGCCTTTGATATTGCTCAAAAAATATCCAATTTTTTATCAATGTACCAGCATTGAAGATATTACAATGGTGGCATCTCACATGAGAATCCACCAATATTATCATATATTTCATGAATAGAAATTTCGAGATGAAACTTCCAAAAGGACAAAAAATCATTCTTTCCTCTGGTTGGAAACAGTAACCGAGATACCTAACCATGCATCTCAAAAACTTCAATTTGATATCACTTAATAGAAAAAAAATTATATACATGTCTGGGTAAATAATCTTTTCCATCTCATACATTCTAGGTGCAATAATAGTTTTCACAAAGATAACCAATATCATCTGATCAGGTTCTAAATCCTCCACAATCATTTTCATTATAGATGTAGTTCCAAAAAAAAAGAACATAATATCTTTTGACTTATGCACAAAATCACTAATATTCATTAAATCAAATGATAAAATTCCTCATTAGGGCAGTTTAGAATTTTTTCTATTTCCATATATGAGATTGAAAAATCTCGATCTTCAATCATAACAATAATCGAATCCTAATTAGATTCAATACTAAACTATATCAACATAAAAAATGATAATGTTCTACATCATATATAAACTGTGTACAATCTCTATTGAACATATGTTCTATGTTCTGGAAATCAAGGTCTTTCTTTAGCATCAGGTTCATCTGATAGATCCATTCCAGATTTATGAATTTTCTTTTCAAAATCATTGTCTCAACCAAGCGCTGCCTCTTTGCAGTGCTAGTCTCTGGCTCATAGGTTCCCATGGTCATGGGAATTTTTGTTGTAAATCTCTGATTGTTTTGAAAAGTACTAGAGTTTCAAAGGTTCATGTGTGGGAGAGTAGAGCAATAAATGTTTTTTTGGTTTCGAATGGCTTTGAGAAAATGAACGTGTTTGGTATTTAAATATTTTTTTGATATCCTTGATTCCCATGACATTACACACAAAGTAATTATTACATTATTTAAACGTACAATAAATAAACAAACAACCAAAAAAATTAAATCAGTACAATTTTTTTAAAATTCTTCTAAAAAATAATAATTCAACCCAAAAAAAACATCAGTTAAATATAAATAAACCTAGCTCCCCCTTAATAAAATCAAACATGGAGTGGGAAGTGGTTTAGTAAAAGTATCATCTAATTGAATTTCATTACTTACAAACTCTAAGAATATATCCTTTTTAAGAACAAGGTCTCTTAGAAAATGATGTCTGATATCAATATTCTTAGTCATAGAATGATTCATGGGATTTTGTGAAATATTTATTGCACATGTATTATCAAATTAAATAGGTGTAATATTTAAATTTAGTCCAAAATCCATAACAGTGTTTTTCATCCACAAAACTTGTTTACAAAAACTGCCAACAGATACATATTCTGTCTCGGTTCTTGATAGGGAAACAAAGTGTTGTTTCTTACTAGAGCATGATACAAAGGATTTTCCTAATAAGTGACATGTTCCTAATGTGATTTTTCTATCTAATATACAACTCCCAAAGTCTGCATCTAAATATGAAATTAAATTAACATCAGACAGTTTTGGATAGAGATGTGATTGATAAATAGTTCCTTTTAAATATCTAAAAATCCTTTTACCCGCAGTTAAATTAAATTATTTAGGATTTGATTAAAATCACGCACAAATTCATAATAAATAAATTATATCTGGCCTTCTAGTAGTAAGATATAATAAACTACTAGTAATACCTCTATATAACTTGTTGTCAACTTATTTTCCAGTTTCATCCAAATAATGTTTTATATTAGTACACATAGAAGTTGTATATGTCATACTGTATTCATGTCCAAATTTCTTTTGTAAATCAGTAATGTATTTTCATTTATTTTAATCATTTCCAAAATCTTTTTGATAAATTTGAAGTCCTAAAAATAAATTTAATTCTCCCATCATACTCATTTGATACTCATTTTGCATTAAATTTGAAAACTCATGACAGAGTTTTTTGTTTATTGAACCAAAAATTACATAGTCAACATTAATTTTAACAAATAAAATACTATAATTGATAGTTTTATTAAATAGCGTTGGGTCTAGAATTCCAAATTTAAAAACTTTTTTTTAAAATAACCTAACATAATCTTTAATACCAAGATCTAGGTGTTTGTTTAAGGCCATAAAGAGTTTTAGTAAGTTTAAAAATAGAATCTGGTTTTTTTAAATTTCCAAAACCAGGAGGTTTCTCAACATAAACTTCCTCCAATAAATAACCATTTAAAAAGGAAGACTTAACATCCAGCTGAAATAATTTAGAGTTCATATGAGATGCATAATCTAAAAGGATTCTAATGGCATCTAATATAGCTATAGGTGAAAAGGACTTATCATAATATATACCTTCTTCTTGATTATATCCTTTAACTAATAGTCTTTCTTTATTCCTAGTTATTATTCCTTAATCATCTTGTTTATTTCTAAAGACCCATTTGGTTCCTATAACTGGATAGTTCTGAGATCTTTTAACTAAATTCTAAACATCATTTCTATTGAATTGGTTTAGTTCATCATTCATTTATATCATCCAACTTTCATCGAAAAAGGCTTCTTTTAATGTCATAGGTTCTAATAGGGATAGAAAGGCAGATTATTCAACATGATTTCTTACACTTCTTCTAGTTTAAATTCCAGTGTCTACATCTCCTATAATAGTTTCTAAAGGGTGATTATTTAAGGTTATAGACTGTCTAGGAAGTACAATATTAGGTTATTCAATATCATTTTCTTCGGGACTATACATAATTTCATTTATAACTTTTTCAAAATCATTTTTCATGTTCTCAAGTCTCATGTTATCATTAGAGTCTGATTCATCAATTTGGTGTTTCCATTTCTCAAGGGGATCATTTAATCAACTTTCACATGAAATAATTCTACAATAATACTTTACTTTTTATTAAAAACAATATATGATTTGGGATTATAAGAATATCCTATGAAAATTCCTTTCCTAAATTGTAGATCAAACTTACCAAGATTTTCCTTGGCATTTAAGGTGCAAACCTTTCATCAAGAATCTTTTAAGTAATTTACTTTTGGTTTTCTATTATTCTAGTGTTGATAGTGTGTTTTTGTTGAAAATTGGTCTAATTAAAACTCTATTGATTATATAGCAGGTTGTTCTTACATCTTCTGCTTAGAAATAGATAGGAAGACTATATTCATTTAGCATAGTCCTAGCCATTTCGTGAATAGTATGATTTCTTCTTTCAACAATTCCATTTTGTTGAGGTGTTCTTGGTGTAGAGAAGGTGTGTATAATATATATATTTGAAAAAAGGAATTAAATTATAGATTATAAAATTCTCCACCATGATCACTTTTTAATGAAATTATATTAAAACCTTTTTCATTTTGAACAGCTTTGCAAAAACATTCAAATATAGTAAATGATTCATTTTTATATTTTAGAAAATAAATCAAACTAAAAATAGAATAGTCATCAACTAAAACATATACATATAATTTACCATCCAATGTTTCTACCCTTGAATGTCCAAACAGATCCATATAGATATGTTTTAGAGGCTTAGATGTAGAAACTTTGTTAACAAATTTGAAGGATGTTTTGTGATGCTTTCCAGGTTGACGTGCATCACAAAATCTATCACTTTCAAATTTGAGACTAGGAGAATTAGAAACTAGTTGTTTCTTAGATAACATATTTAAAACATATATATTTCAATGCACATGTCTTCTATGCCAGATCCAAGATTCATTTATCTCAGAAATTAAGCAGCTTACTTTTTTTTACAGAATGAATTATAAGCCCAATGTATAAACATTATCAGTTCTGGGTGCTCTAAATTTAAGAACATTATTTTTGAAAACAGAACATCAATTGTTAGTGAAATAAACGGCATAACCATTATTACAGAGTTGAGAGATACTTATCAGGTTGTGTTTCAATCCTTGTACATATAGTACTTTATTGTTTGAGATAACTTCTGGATCTCCAACTGTTCCAGTACCAATTATTTTATCTTTTTCATTGTCACCAAATGTGTCTAGTCCACCATCTTTTTGTGTTAGTGTTTTTAAATTAGATTAATTTCCACTCATATTCATGGAGTAAACATTGTCCATATACAACATGGCAGTTTCGCTTCTGTCACCTACTTCCTGCAAAGGAATTTAAAAAGATTGTTTTGGTACCCATATTCTATTGGGTCCAGTTTTGTTATCTAGCAATGATCTGAGAATCTAGACTTGCTTTGTTTTTCTAAAATCAACATAATCATATAAATTATTTTTGAGAAATTATTTATTTATTCCACTTATCTTGGGTTGCCTTATGTAAAAATTCTTTGATAGATGTCCTTTTCACCAAAAAGGTTACAGATTACGTTTCTATTACTTGGCACAAAAAAAATTCTAGAACTGTTTAGGATTTTCACCTTTAATGCCTAATCAATATCTTCCTATTTTAATCACATTCTTTCCAAGAATTTCATTTAGTGTATTTTCACCTTTTGTAAAAAAATAACTTCACTTTTATATATTTCTACTTCAGTTTGTAGTGTTTTAATTTTAGCTTCATGAACTGTATTTTTTTGAATTTATTGAGTTATATTTTTCCAATAATTATTGATGTTGTTTTCAAAGAGTGTCTATCTCTCCTAAAACAGAATTATGAATATTCTTTAATGATTTTTGTTTCTCAAATAAAGAATCGTATTTCTCTTCAAGAATATTTCTATAAGCTACAAATTTATCATTTGTATTGCTTGATAAAGAATTAGGGTCAGAAGAATAATAGAATTGTACCTAATCTGTTTTGTCCATAAAGTACATATTTACTTTCAGATTTGACTCCTCATTTTCTAAGCCAGAACTTAATAAGATACTAGAGTCTTCAGATAAACTCCATATAGCATTCATTACCTTCCCTTTATGCTCAGAATCATTTCTCTTTAAGAATTTCATTTTCTTGTATTCCTTTAATTGAGGACAGTTAGGTTTTATATAAATCATCTTCTTGTACTCATAGTATCTGACTTCCTTTTCATCCTTGTTTGAAAGAATTTTTAACACCATTCTTCTTTCTAAAAAATATACATAATTTTTCTGCCAGTTGAGACAGTTCCACATTGGAATTGGATGAATCATAACTTTCTGATTTCAAATTTATTTCTTTTTTCTTCATCTTTCTGCCTTTTCTTTGAGATGACAACTTTAAGGCAGTGTCGTCTCACATGATCAAAACCTTATGCTCATTTGATTCATACTCTATCTCAGCCTCATACATCATAAGAGTTCCAATTAACTATGTCATTATTCAATCTCTTACAAGAGATGATTGTATAATAGTGGCAGGAGTTCCATTCTATCTAGGTGGTAGTACTCTTATTACTTTTAGGGCAGGATTTTCTTGTTTGATTGGATCTACGAAGGTAGTGATATTGTTGAAAATATCTATCAACCTTCCATTCATTTGGGTGATGATTTCTTCTTCAAACATCTTAAATGTAACAAATTTATATTTAGCAGTATCATACCTCATCTTCCTGACATTGTTAGTTCCTTCATAAAATACTGCAATTGTTTGCCACATTTCATAAGTTGTCGGGCATTGAGATACTCTATTGAATTCATCTGGTCTAAGACCAAAGATGATAGAATTTATAGATTTTGAGTTTATTTCTTACTCTGATTATTTATTATAACTCCATATTTCAGGTTTCTTTGGAATCAAATATGGAGTTTGAATTTTAAAGTAGAATATGTATCCAAGGATTTTTAAATAAATGGTCATTCTTGATTTCCAAGATCCATAATTTTCAACATTTAAGTAAGGAGCTCAAACTATTAACATAACCTCTCTTTTATCAACCATTGTACTCGGTATAATCCAAACACATTCAGCTTGTTATAGCTTTGTAAAAAGATCCTCCTCTGATACCACTTATTGGATAGGGCTATACCAAATATACACAAGAGGGGGGTGGTGAATTGTGTATATTACAATTTCTTCATATAATCATTATATGTCCTTTTATTTTTATATCAATGAATTAGCAGCAGAAAATAAATATCACAGGATGCACGATGTATAGTGGTTCGGGGAACAGAAGTCCCCCAGTCCACTCCACCAACACTCTACTCTATGAGCTTGATGATTTTCACTATCTGGTCCTCTTATCAATGGACCATTCCACAACTGAGTGCAAGTAGTTGACACCTTTACATGTTTAAGGATAAACAGATCCTTCTGGTTCATACATAGAACAAAATACATAGCTTAGTATGAGAGGTCAGTTACTAAAAGTAAAATATTATTTGTTCTTCGAAATACCTTCCAGTTTTTCTCCATAATTGCAAAATCATGCAATTGACAGTCAATGAATCATAGTCTTCAGAAAGAATAATCATCAGGTAGTAGTAGATCTGAGTCGATCTAGTGGTAGTGGATCTTGAAATATAATTTTCAACTTTAACAAAAGTAAATTCAAAAAAAAATTTGATGTATATTCATTGAATCTTTAATCGTGATTCTTCTTCTTCAGAAAATAGAGCATCGTCTCTCTTTGTAACAACAAGTCTATAAGACTCTATTGTCTCTGTAAATTTTAGTTGTTGAAAAACATTAAGATATTGATATATTATAAAAAAATATTCTTTTCAATGATTATACATTGTATCTGTAATATAAAATAATACAGGTATATATAGAATAAATATGATAATTTTCCTTTTAAATTTATATCCACAAATATTGCATTTAGAATCGCCATAGTCAAAAGTTTTAATAACAGAGCAGTTGTAACTCCCCTGAATAATCGGCATGAAAATCTCCTCTTAAATTAATCCTTTAATCACAAAGAGACTTCTTTGAATTTTTCAAAGACTTTCTTTTAATCCAAGCTTTTAATCTGGCTTGAAATAATCCTAATAATCCACATAAATATCGTTGCTTTAATTAAGTTTAAATTTAAACATACTACGTCAGACGTAGGGTTGAACTGCATAGCATACATTCTCTGAATGTACAGTTCACAATGTATGGTTGATCTAAAACATAAAGTTGATGTCAAACGTTTCACTTCAACATTCAAATGTACGTTATTAAATCCATATTTCTCAATCAAATGTACAATGTTTCATAAAATTAAGGATGATGAACCATACTTGTATCTTTATATTTCAAATGTATGGTTGTTTTCAAAATTAAGGTTGATGAACCATAATTTTATGAAACAAAATTATCATTCCATACTAACGTAATGATCTTCTTCCATACATTGCTAATTTCCAAAAATAAGGGTTCCTTCAAAACATAGGGTTCCTTCCAAACGTAAGGTCCCTTCCAAACGTAGTGTTCCTTCCAAATGTAAGGTTCCTTCCAAATGTATGTTTCCTTCAAAATGTAAGATTCCATCCAAACGTAGGGTTCCTTCCAAACATTGTTGATAACGTGTGGTTGTTTAACCATACATTTCTGATATCTCATAATGTAAACACCATATTCCATCCATACTCTATGATTCAAAATATATGGTATGAACAGTGTTTCCAGAACATGCTAAAAATGATTTCCGAATACTTTTTCAAATATTCCTCATAGATTAAGTGCTTTAATATTTTTCCAATGATAACAATATAAAGAATATAATTTTATTGAAATATACTTTAAGTAAAATCATTAAAAAACATATAAGGATATTTGGGAGCATCAAAATAATTATAATGAGATCATGTATTGTTGTCATCAATCTCCCCCTTTTAAAATTATTTTTTTTGAAAACAACACTTTCTCAAAAAAAACTATGACATAAAATGAATTTTTGGTTGATTAATGTTAATTATTAATTAGTTAATCGAACCAAAAGGAAAATTCCAAATTCGGTTGACCTACTATTTTTAATTATTTTATCAATATATTGATGTGTCCCTAAGAGAAAGTTATAAAATATATTTCTAGTTTTCTATAACCTATATTTAATCCATGTCACCTTATATTGGAATGAAGTTACCTTAACTTCAAGTGACAATGATTTTTATATTTGATTTATTTGATGTTACCACACAAAGAGGTACCATTTATGGTTCTATTCTCAAATTACCATATGTCACTAAAAATATTGTAATAAGAATAAAACCTATCACAACCTATTAATTTTTTGACAAGTGTAGTATAACTAACCATGTTAATGATGATCAACCACATGAATTAATTTTAATTGATCATTATTCCATGATCGATCAATCCATTATACCTCCCCCATAATCTTCCACTTATATCTACTTCTCTATACCCAGACCTACCATGATGGATGTCTTATAAATCCAAAAGAAAAAAAGAGCCCATGAGAGATTCAACCAACAACTTTGAAGGAGAGGAACCCTAACATACGTTGACAATAATAAATAATTTATATTTTTTTAAGACATAACATTTATTATGAATTGAAGGACGAGGATAATAAGACAATTTTTTTTATCCCAATCATTGAAGACACCAATAAAAAATCTATCAGTGAATCCTGATTTTGACCCAAACATAAAATATAAATTGAATAAGAGCTTGATCCTTTTCATGAAGAAGATGACCATGTTCTAAATGTTCTGAAGATGAACTGAGTTGTGACTGAGGAAATTGGTACTCTAGAAGAATATTGAAGTTGATTCAGACTGACAGTAGAGTAAATGTTAAGAGTGAGAGATATTTGAGAGTAAAGGATTAAATCTTAAATATAGTTCAATGATGAAAATATATTCCCTAAGGAATACACATTCTATGGTGTTCAGATTGACTATATGATTGATGAGAATGGTGGTTTTCTGAAACCCAAACTGATTAATTTGTCTAATGATACTGGAGTGAATATATTAATATAATAAAAATATTTTTTAGTAGTCTATTCCTTTCAAATGAGTAGATTTATAGAGTTGATATTCCTCAATCCATCCAATTATCTAGTTGTAGGTTCTTTGATGTTAGAACACAACCTACTCAATCAAAATACAAATAAGGGATTCTAACTCATGTTTTGAATCTAAAACCAACTATTAGTTTTTTTAAGGTAGATGGAGTCTGACTATAGATTGACCTGTGATTGATGGGGAATTCATGAAAGTAAACATAACACTAAGATTGAAGAATAATAAATTGAAACCATAACTTATGAATTTTTCTACCCAATATCGAATGGGTTATGAGAAGAAGAATCTATAAACATGCTCAAAATTAGGACATTGGACTTCCCCTATTTTATGTAAAACATTATAAATTTAGAACTAATTACTACATGGATTTAAACCCTATAAATAAATTAGTTTCTGATTTCCCACTATGGAGCACTGAAGTGAATCCAAAAAATATATGTAGAACCACTCATTCCTTCTATGAGATCTATTGGGGAAGAAGCATGAAATTGGAAACTTATGTTTGGAAGTTACAATTCAGTAATAATTAAAAAATTTTGACATATTCATCATAAGGGTTGTACAAGTTCGAATTAATAGGATGTAGTATATAATAGTCTGATATACAGCTACAAGATTTCCATTAAGATTATCATAATTTAATACAATCCATGTCATGTTTAGTGATCTTATATATCATTGTAATGAATTAAAATTGAGGGACAAGGAATTAATGTTCTTGTGAACTATAGAAATAAAGTGTACCAGACATTCGATGATACCATGTTTTTAATTTTTAATTAAGACCAAAAATAATCAAATTTATAATAAAAAAATTGGATCTCAAGCTATGTGATTATAGATATTCCACAATGGGATTGGGTAGTTTCAATAGAACTAGGGATTAAACTATTAAAATCATGCATTGAAGATTATTACATTCAATTAAAATTGTAAAATGTATATAACCAATAGGTATATGATCCACAGTGAAAGTTCACTGTGGAATCGATAGATAAATTACCAGAGCTATAACTATGAAATTAGTGTGGAGATTGGATTATGATTGTTTACGTATATGAGAATCTATACAGATATGAATGATAGATGATTGATGTAAACTACTAGATAAAAACTGTTTTGTGGCATTAACTAGATCATTTCAAGATCTTGAGAAGCACTTGATGTTTTAATAAATAGTATATATTGTCTCTAGAGACATAATCAGAATGATATTTTTATTCTAATAAATGAAATATTGATATATTATTATTTTAGAAACAATAAAATTAATATTTTTTATAGGGGGAATGCCATTATTCAAAATATTGATTTTTTACAATTTATTCAATTCTATAATGAATGTTACTCTCATTTTCAAACATAGAAAATAGAATTTTTGTAATTTTTTTAAACCATGGAAAATTAATATCAAATTAATTTATCTTCAAACAATATAACCATATGATTTGAATATTAAAAATTAAAAACCACATTCAGTAACACAATATGTTTAATTCAAAACTAGTATTTAGTGAAAACTAATTTCATCACTATCCAATTGAGTGAGTGATAAAGATAAAAACAATAATCCTAACTCACTCAGAGGTCGGAAAGATGATGAAACCATTTAACTTTGAACAAGATACATCTATTGATCATAATTGAAAGTAATGAATAATCGGAAAATTATATTATACAATTAAATAAAATTTGGTTGTATAATAATTTTATTTTTAAATTTAGTTTCTTAATCTTTATAATAGTGTACGTGATTCAAAATTTTCAATTCTATATAATCACATACAATCTAATAGTTTCATCAACACCATTAATGAATTATCACAGTTTTATCCTTTTATTTTGTTTTATTTTTATCATTCGTTTTCACAAATATATTAGTGATTTCTTACATATGGATTCGACCACACTTTAATAAAAATGCAAGTTTTATGTAGGATATATAAAAAAATAATGTGACCTGATCCAAAAAAAACATGGAACAAATATTATTTTTGAATAATTGTTATGGAAACAACATGTGACGAAATTATTCTATAAGATATACTCAATAAAATTCAAATGTATATATGTAAGTATTTAAAAACAATATATTTTCAAGTAAAAAAATAAAAATATATTATTTTTGTATTTTAAATAATATTTAGACAAACTATTATGGGATATACCTTGGAATTTCATTAATATAGTTCGATCCCATTATAAACGAAATTGAATAACATCTAAGAGATCTGAATCATGAAAACCAACCAAAACAAGATTTTTTTTGGAAAATCATAATAACCATGCTGCAAATTTCAATAAACCACCACATATAAATGTGCTGATAAATTTTTTTTTGAAGATAATGTCATCTTTCCTTGGTTTTAAGAAATAGTTAATGCATTACTCTTACACCTTGTTCTATAGATGGTGTGATAAAGAAATCAATGCTATAATTTCATCAATAATTTAATAAAATTACTATAAAATACATATTTGAATTAATCAAGGGCCTTTACAATGTGGTTCAAAACATTCCACTGAGAGGACATAGTGATGATGATATTAAATTGAGTGCTTTACAAATTTTTCGAATAGTAATATTTTAAACTGTGATTCAACACATAGATAAACTGATTCATGTTACATGATGTTCAGTTTTCTATAATTTTAAATGAACTTCATATGAAGAAGAATGAATACTTAAATAATAAAAGAAAATTCAATAGAATTATTGTCACACCTGGATGTTTAATACCATGATTTATTTCAAATTATCTTTGGGTTCTTGTCTTTGTCATGGTTTCTTGGTGTTCCGAATTTGAAATTTTAGTTCCTCTTGTGATATTGATCTATGATATTTGTCTTGGGGATATTGTGTTGTACTTGGACTCATATTTTATCAAATGGATGGTATTAAGTTATGGTGTTTTGGATTTGGTTTTGTGACACATCTAGTGGCACCACTTGTGGGGTGAGTTGTTGAGGTGGTTTGTGAGCAATAGTTGGATGTCTTTTTGGGTGAATGGAGTGATTTTTTTGGAATTGTTCTCCCCTATACATGGACTGTATTTCCCCCTTGGTTTTGCCCTTGGACCCCACCCCCCTAAAATTAGAGGAGAATGTCATGATTTCGGGTGGCCAGAATAGGTTACACGGTTAGGCAGCACGATTTACTAAATCGTGAAGCCAAACCGTGCCAGGAGTCCAGGTCATTAAAAATAATTTTGAAATTAAATCTTTTTTCTACTTGGATTTATCCAAAATCTCCACTTTATTCCCCAATTCAACCATTTCATCCCTGGAAGCCACCCAAGCACCCAAAAACTCCCATAGAACTCCTTTTTAATGGGTTTTTCATGGGGAAACTTCATGTTCTTTTCATGTAAGTCCTTATATCAAAAATTTCTCTCCATTATTTAGGGTTTCTTATCATATCCTTGAAGATTCTTGTGTCCAGAAGGTAGGGTTTGTAACCTAGGGTTGGATCCTTGTTTTCTTGGTCCAATATTTTTATTTTTGTCTTGATATACCTTCCTTGAGGTGAAGCGGTGCTGTGACTGAATTTCCATACAAAGGATTCAAATTTTTATCAATTTTTATAGGTGATTCCATCTGTATGAAATCCTTGTTACTTTACATGATGTGTTTATAATATTTTCCTATTTATCTCATTTTATTATTAGTGATAAAATTTCTTTTTGTGTAATTTTTAAAGAAAATGATGTTTAAGTTCCATTTTTATGTGAAATTGGTGGGATTGTGTAGAAATATTTTATTTGTTGATTTGGGAATGTAATTTATCTACAAAGTTGATTTTATTGAAAATTATTAGGCCTTAAAATAAGGTTTTGAATGTTTATCTCCTTTTTTGTTGCTGAATGAATTTTTTTTATTGGTGTTTGTGAAGCATATGAACTTTAAGTGCCATGTTTGTGTGAAATTGGAGGTTTTACAAAGATATCATTCAATGGTTCATATGGGGCTACCCTATAACTAACTTTTTGGTTTAATTAAAGGTATTAGGATGATGTTTTTGTTTCTTTGACTTGTAAGTTTCCACATGGTGTGCAAAGTGGGGATTTCAAGGAGTTTTGGGTGAAAAACCATGTGGGATTTGAGAAGTTGTTTTTATTGAAAATAATAATGTTTTGTTTTGTGTTTTAAGTGGTATTAAGTGTGTGTATATATACTATATTGTTTGTATGTGACCAGTAGTGGTGTTTTTATATGAAATGGGATGTATTTAGCATGCTGATATTGTTTTATCCCCAATGGGGATGCCCGGGTATCTAGGATGGCTGATATGTACTATTGCTCTAGTGATCCGGATGGGTTTTGTCCCCATTTAACTGAGAAAAATGGACAAGAGAAATACTAAATAAACTATGTGTATGTTTTTTGGGGACCAATAGTTAATGGGTATGTTCCCTACTAGTGTCTCGTTCATGAGAAAGGATTCTAAGATGTATATTTTACACCGAGTTATGAGGTACAAAGGGCCTGAGACTATCTAGTGCCTAGGGGTGTTCCTAGTTTTGATGCTCATTGGATTTGTGGTTTTTACCCATGAATTATGGTGTGTTTGGATATAAATTATAGCACCTAAAATTTCTTATTCAAATCTTTTAATGACCCACCAATCCTCATTGGCTAGAGAGTACAACGAATCATTACTAGGCCTTAAGCGACATCCCCAAGGCACCAAAGGCTGGCAATAAATGCTGAAGGGTTTCAACGCAAGTGGGGGACGATTTACACTTAGAGAAATAAACCAACCAAAACATCACTAAAACCACTATATGATGCATGTTAATGAAACAACCAACTCATGCCTTACCATAAGATAACTACACTATTCCAAAAACCGATACATAACCAACAGAATGTCAGAGTACTAAGAGGAAGACTAAACAAAAGACCCAATACAAGCCAAGACACACTACATGGCTCCACACCTCCATGAAACAAGCAACACCACATCTCCCAAGAATCACCATGAAATACTAGTAATGAGATGCCCTACCTTTACCTGTGTTTCGGAATACAACATCTGCAAAAGCACCAAAGTGCCAAAGCATGGGTGAGTATAAAACTTAGTATGTTTTCCACAATGAATTCCCTACTCACGCTACTAGGATTGAAAATTTAGCAACATTTATATAAAACAGTTTATATAAAAAAAATTCTCAAAACAGTTTATAACAAGATAGAAACAAGATTCCAAAACCATTCATACCCAAAAGCATCCAAGTGTAATCGAATCCTATTTTTCCAACATGTTATTTCTCCCGAAAAATAACCAAACAAGATTTAGAACCATTTCATAGTCTCTCATTTTTGGCATACCCAACCATTTCACAAACCCATGAAATCAACCATGCATGCTACGTTATGATAGTTCAATACTCAGGAGCGGTCTCTCATCGATCTACCAAGTCATCACAAGGTAATTATTTCCCATATTCTATTACACCTTCGGCACCAAGAACAATTTCATATTTCAACCAATCCTCGTACATATAGTTACCATGTGAAAATAAACATTTGGCATCGAGAACAAGGTCCTATTTCAACCAAGCCTCTTTTATGAAACATGAACACACACCACACATTCCCAATAATCAATCAAAAACCATCCATTCAAAAAAACACCTTTTATTTAAAATTGTTTCCATTAAAACCATCTGTGTTCAAATAATTCAAACCATTTCAATACAAATGTACTTTTATTGAAAACCAAAGAAAAAAGCAATATCAAAAAAGCCATTTCAATATCAAACCATTTTAATAAAACACTCTTTTTATTGAAAACCCATCTTCCATCAAACCATTTAAAATTACATCATTTATACAATTTGAAATCGTCATTTTAAATTCAATAATCCAAATCACTTTTCACAATAAATCAGCAAGATTTCAAAATTTTACTAAAACCATAAATCATCACTAAAAAAGATTTATTCCATGATTTTCACAATCAATTACATTCAAATAACCCAATTTGAAACAAAGGAAATCAATTTTAATAAGAGGAGTCAAGAGTGAAGCCTCCTACCATAATGGTTTTGACAAAAACGACAACGGTCAAAGGACACTCAAGAAAACTGGGTCAATTCTCCAAGAACTCTCTTTATATCTCTTATCCTAACAAAACCAAGACCAAATATCACCAATTTGGCATCCACACACGTATATCTACCCATACCGGGCATAGATCTATGAAACCGAGAGAAGAGGAGAAGTAGATCTAAGTAGATCTAAGAAACCAAACAAGAACAATCACATACCTCAGAAATCTAGCTTCGATTCGTCAAGAGAAGCCTTCGGATCACCTCCGGAATGATTTGAGAACCCACCTTGACATTAGGAGAACCAAAATCCTATGTTGAAGCCACTTAGGAGCATAAACAAGGAATTTAGAGGCAAAATTGTGTGATATCCACAATTTAATGTTCTCATTTAAGTTCCCACACGGTTACTTCGCACAGTTTGAAAAACTGTGTGCTAACCGTTCGTTAGCTACTGGCTAAGTAACCCTTTTCACATGGTTTGGATGCATGGTTTGACAAACCATGTGCCACCCGTGCAGAAGCTACTTCCTCCAAGACCAACTACGCATGGTTTGGCCACACGGTTTAGACAAACCGTGCGCCGCTTGTGCGACTTACCCTTTGCCTCAAAACATCATTCCAAGTTCTCCATACTCTCCCTTTCATCACCCTTATCATTATAATCATGAAAATCATTGAGTAATGTTTAAATACTAGAATACCTATGTACTATATTCTCCCCACCATTGGTATTTCCATCCTCATAAAGTAGAAAAACTTTACGAAATGGAAAGATTTTCGGCCACTGCTCTTTCATTTCCTTCTCACGTTCCCAAGTCTCTTCTTGAATCGGACCATGGGGCCATAAAACCCGCACTAGACTGATGATTTTTCCTCGAAATACTTTCTCTTGCCTATACAAAATCCATACATGGATATGTATCAATGAAGACTCTGGATCTAGTTCAACGTGATCCCTTCTGATCACATGGTCAGGATCAGGCTGATACTTTTTCATCTGAGAAACATGGAACACATTATGCATCGAACTAATCTATGGTGGTAATTCCAACTGATATGCCACCTCTCCAACCCGTTGTAGTATCTCAAAAGGGCCAATGTATCTAGGAGATAACTTTCCCTGCTTCCCAAAACTACGATTTCCAAGCCTTGGAGAGATTCTTAAGAAGACATGATCACCCAAAACAAATGATAATGGTCTTTGACGGCGATCTGCATAAGATTTATGACGACTCTGAGCTGTATCCATCCTATTTATAATTAACTAGATCTTCTCTATTGTTTATTGGACAAGGCTCGGTCCAAATAGTTATGTTTCACCAGTTTCCATCCAGCATAGTGGAGAACGACAAGGACGCCCATACAATGCTTCTAACGGAGCCATGTGTATCGAGCCTTGATTGCTATTATTGTATGATAACTACACTAAGGGTATATTATCCTCCCATGAGCCACCAAAATCCATTAGATAAGACCATAACATATCTTCCAAATTTTGTATCGTCTGCTCAGATTGCCCATCTGTCTGAGGATGATACACCGTGCTCATAGTCAACTAAATCCCAAGGGATTTTTGTAGTGATTTCCAGAAAAGAGTTGTGAACCTTGGATCTCTATCTGAGACTATAGACACTGGTACACCATGCCTATTTACCACATCTCAGATATAGATTTTTGAAAGATCATTCATCGTATGAATATCACGAATAGGGATAAAATGGGCCTACTTGGTTAGACGATCCACTATCATCCAAATGGAATCATGTTTTCAGACCGTTCATAGAAGACCTATAACAAAATCCATTACTATTTGATCCCATTTCCACACTGGGATGGGAAAGGATTGTAACATACCAGCTGGTCTCTGCTTCTCTTCTTTAACTTGCTGACAAGTTAAACACCGGGTGATGAACTGGGACACCTTATTTTTCATTCCACTCCACCAAAACTGCGCCTTCAACTCCATATACATATTTGGTGTACCTAGATGTACAACCCATCTTGAATGGTGGTAATCATGAAGGAGTTGTTCTTGAAAAACAATAGTTTCAATCATCTGATCTCTAAAACAAAAAATTGAATTCCCATCAAGTTTCCAGCCATCAATGGTCTCCCCACCATTTAGTTTAGAACTTACAAAAAGACATTCTCCATAAGATGTTTGTGCTTCATTGATCCACGTTACTAAATTAGGAACAAGTGTAGCTAAAAAGAAAAAAGAAAAAGTACCTTGGTCTTCACATTCCACATGCATGTCAGCTAAGACTGACATCAACTATCATTCATTTGATACTTCTTTTGACAACTAAGCATATGACTTTCTACTCAACGTATCTGCCACCAATTTTCATTTTCCTGATGTTTACATCATGTCAAAGTCAAACATTTAAAGATACTCCATCCACCTCCTTTTCCTCAAATTCAAATCTCGCTATGAGAAAATGTGTTTCATGCTTTTGGGATCCATAAACAAAGTAAATTTCTCAGTAAATAGATAATGTCTCCATGTTTTCAAATCATGGATGACTGTAGCTGACTCCAAATCATGTGTTTGGTAATTCTTCTAATGAACCCTTAACTGCCTTGAACCATAACCAACCACATGGTCTCCTTGCATGAGAACACAACCCAAACCTGATCCCAAAGCATCACAAAACACCACACACCTCTGTTCTTATTCTGAAAAGATCAATATGGGTGCCGATGTAAGATGAACCTTTAGTTCTTGTAAAGAATTCTGAAATTCTTCTATCCATTGGAATGAAGTATTATTCATTTTCAGAGCTGTCATCGGTGAGGCTAGTCATGAGAAATTATGCACAAAGCATCAGTAGTAACAAGCTAGATCAAGAAATCTTCATATCTCGAACACATTATTTGGTGGTTTCCAAGAGATTACAGCTCTTATTTTTTCAAGATCCTTAGAAATGCCTTTCTTAGAAATGAAATGGCCAAGGGAACATTCTACTTGTATAAAAAAACCACACTTTGATAATTTGGCATACAAATGATGATCTGTCAAGATTTGTAACATTGTTTCCAGGTCCACCTCATTATCAGCCCTTGTTTTGAATACACCAAGATATCATCCACAAAAAACCATAATAAAAGAATCCAGATATCTCTAAAATATCCAATTCATCAAATCCATGAAGACTACTGGTGCATTCATTAGACCAAAAGGCATGACTACATATTCATAGTGCCCATATTTACTTCTGAAAGTTGTCTATGGAATATCGTACTTATGAATTTGAAATTGGTGATATCCTGATCGCAAGTCAATCTTGGAGAACAAATGAGCTCCCCTTAATTGATCGAATAGATCATCAATGTGTGGAAGTGTATATCTATTCTTTATCATATGCTGGTTAAGCTTACAATAATCAACACACTGCCGAAGGGTTCAATCTACCTTTTTCACGAACAAAACCGGTGCTACCCATAGAGATGTACATGGTTGAATGAAACCCTTGCTTTCCAGCTCCTCCAACTGCAATTTAAATTCCCATAACTCTATTGGTGACATCCTATAAGATGGAATGGAAATAGGAATAGTCCCTAGAAGGAGATCAATCGTAAACTCCACTTCCCTTAGAGGTGGTAACCATGAGACGTTTTTGGGAGAGACATCGTGAAATTGATCCACCCAAGATGGAAAACTATCTCTCTCTATATCTTCCATTGATTCCAAAGTCAATGTTTCCAATTGGTAAGATATCATTCCCACCGTCGGTGCCAACAATCTCTTTGCACCTTTCTTTACCATCCTCTATCCTCTAAAGAGATGGTCGATGCCGTCCTCAGTTGTGAAACTATCCATTCTCCTATAAAAGTCTATGTGAGCTTTAAACATTTTCAACCAATCCATACCTAGGATTACATCATAGACATCCATGTCCAACATCGAGAAGTACCATTTTAACTCAGCTCCATCAACAGTTATAGAACATGCTCTACACACAAAGTCTTGACATTCTCTTTCACCAAGAGGAGTTTTCAGTTTCAAAACAGAAGGAATCATTTTTAGTTTTAAACATAGCAAGTCAACATCATGAGAAGAAATAAAGTAATGTGATGCACTAGTATCAAAGATCACCTGCACAAGGGTAGAATTCAAAAGAATAGTACCTCTCACCATATATGGTCTATCCTGATCATCGACCATCGTCTGCTCAGCTCCATACAATTGCTTCGTCACTTCACTTCTCTCCATGTTGCATTGTTGAAACTGGCGTATTTGAGGAGTCATGGTATTTATAGAATTTCCATGGCTAGCTCTATTAGGCTGATGAGACTGATTCTTTTGTCTTCTTCCTATCGAAGCATACGATGCTTGCGACACCTAAGAAGTTTCCTGATCCCCCGACATAGAAGCACTATGACAATAGCGCTAAATATGTCCCATCTTGTTGCAATTATGAAATGCTATAGGTTGTGCCATACACTCTCTCTTTAAGTGGTCAGTTGAACCACATTGAAAAAAACCTTCTTTGCTCTAGGGTCGTGGAGGAAGGTTTACCGATCCTACCATCTGATTCTGATTTTCACTTGCACCATGGAAATAGGTGTCCCTTTTCTTCTTGTTCTCAGCAGTTGAGTTCCCACCATTCCATGTTGGTATCAACATTCCTCCTCCTATCGATCCCGAGATATCATGCTCAACAAAAGTTGCTCTATTCACGATCTCTTTATAATCCGTAATACTGAGCACCACAATCTTTGATCGAATATTTTTCCATAGCCCTGATTCGAAGTTGCGTGCCTTAAACGACGCACTTGCCGCAGCCTCTGGTGAAAAAATGGAATAAATTCATGAATTTACCAGCATACTCTATGACAGAGAGACTCTCTTGTTTCAGGATGAAGAAGTCCACAATTTTTTGAATCATGAATGTGTGAGGATAGAATTGATTGTTAAAAAATTATTCAAAATACTCCCATGTAAAGACTTTATCCAATTTATCTTGCACTGCTAAATCCCACCACTAACACGCAAGATCCTCGAGCATATACATTTCCAACTTTACATTCAGCTCTGATGGTGTACTGATGAAATCGAAGATATGATTCATCCTACTTAGCCACACCTCTACCTTTTTAGGTTCAGCATCACCCCGGATGTTTGATGGATTCTACTTCATGAACAGGATGGTATGATCCACATGCCTTGGTTCATTTCTCAGGATCCCCATATCTACATCTTGAAAATCTTGGACAAATAGTCTGAACTAGCTCTTGGTTCACACGTGGTTCTGGGGAAACCACATTCTCTGCAGCCTCTTCGGGTTGGTTCCGACGACGCCTACAGGGTGCCATTTTTTATCCAACAACATCCTTTATCAATCTCACTCTCTCGAAACTTATGGCTTATAATTTCAAATTATATAACATCATCCATAACAACATTTTTTTCAAAACAACATTTTTCCATGTTCAACCATTTTTGAAAACATTCAGAACGCTTTTAGAAAATCATCCCATTTTCAAAATACCCAAAACACCTTGTTTTCAAAATAATTCACATGAAAACAATTTCTGCATCTTTTTCTGAAAATTCACACCTTGAACAAAATAACAAATCATTCCTCACAATGTGATATGAAATCCTTGTGGGAAGTCATTCTTCTACAATGCATGTCATGCTTCTCTCATTGGCTAATCCCAAGACAATGATATTTCCAACATTCTAGAAGTGTATCCAAAACACTTATGTACCAAACACCCTGGTAACATGAAGTTCAACATAAATGGGTTAGATACGTCCTTTTATGCTATACATTTCATGTTCTAACAATCCTACTCCTATCTAAGATTTCAACCTAATGAATAGACAATAATGAATTTCAACTCCATGACCAAGAACATCTATGACCACTTGTTAGGAAAGGACTGAACAAGCTGATACCGTTGGTAAGGACCTACCGATCCTCATTGGCTTGAGAGTGCAACACATCATTACTAGGCATTAAGGGACATCCCCAAGGTGCCAAATGATTGCAATAAATGTCGAAGGGTTTAAATTCAAGTGGGGGACAATTTACCCTTAGAGAAATAAACCAACCAAAACATCACTAATAAACACTATATGATGTATGTTAATGAAACAACCAACTCATGACTTACCAAAAGAGAACTACACTGTTCCACAAACCAATACATAACCAACAAAATATCACAATACCAAGCGAAAGAATAAACAAAATACCCAAAAAAAGACAAGACACGCTCCATGGATCCACACCGAGCTCCATGCACCAAGAACCACCACATCTCTCCAGAATCACCATGAAACACTAGTAATGAGATGCATTACCTTTACCTGTGTCTTGAAATACGACATCTGCAAAAGCACCAAAGTGCCAAAGCAGTGTTGTGTATAAAACTCATTAGGTTTTCCCCAACAACTTCCCGACTCACGCCACTATGATACGAGGGTTAGAAACATTTATATAAAAAATTTATATAATTTTTTTTTCTCAAAATAGTTTATAAAAAGATACAAACAAGATTCCAAAACCATTAATACCTAAATGAATCCAAGAGGTATTGAAACCAATTTCTCCAACAAGTTATTTCTCCAAAAAAATAACCAAAGAAGCTTTAGAACCAATTCACAATCTCTCCTTTTTGGCAAACCCAACCATTTCACAAACCCGTGAAATCAACCATGCATTCAATGTTATAAAAGTTCCATGCTCATGAGCGGTCTCTCATATATATTCCAATTCATCACAAGTTAATTATTTCCCATGTTCCATTACACCTTTGGAACCAAGCATCGGGTCATATTTCAACTGAGCCTCATACATATAGTTACCATGTGCCATTAAACGTTTGGCTTAGAGCACAAGGTCCTATTTCAACCAAGCCTCATATTTGCAACCTGAAAACACACCACACATTCCAAAAAATCATGCCAAAACCATAATATCAATAAAACACCTTTTACAAAAAACCATTTCCATCAAAACCAAGTGTTTTCAATCAACTAAAACCATTTCAATAAAACTGTACTTTTATTGAAAACCAAAGAATAAACGAATTCCATCAAAGCCGTTTGAATACCAATACATTTAAATAAAACACCCTTTTTTTTAAAACCCATATTTCATCAAACCATATAAAATTCCCAGAATTCTATAATTTAAAATAATCATTTTAAATTCAAGAAGAAAAATCACTTTGCACAAAAAATCACCAAGATTTATTAATTTCACTAAAACCATAAATCATCACTAAAGAAGATTTATTCTATTATTTTCACATTAAATTCCATTAAAATAAAGAATTTGAAACCAATACAATCAATTATAATAATATGGGTGGAGAGTGAAGCCTCCTACCTCAAAGGTTTTGACGAAAACCACAACGGTTGAAGAACGCTCATGAAAACCGGGTCGATTCTCCATGAACCCTCCACAGATCTCTTCTCCCTAAAATACCAAGACCGAATCTCATAAATTTGGAATTCACACACATAGATATACCCATAACAGTAATATATCTATGATACCAAGAGAAGTGGGGAAGTAGATCTAAGTATATCTAAGAAACCAAACAAGAACGATCACAAACCTCAAGAATCTGGTTTTGATTCATCAAGAGAAGCCTTTGAATGGCCTCAGGGATGATGGGGGAACCTTCCGTGACCTTAAGAGTACCAAAATCCCATGTTAGGGCCGCTTAGATGATTAAACAGCGAATTTAGAGGTAAAAATTCATGAGATACACAATTTAATGATCTCATTTAATTGCCTGCACGGTTAGTTCGCATGGTTTGAAAAACTGTGCGCTAACCATGCATTAGCTACTGCCTCGACCACCATTTTCGCACGGTTTGGACACATGATTAGACAAACCATCTGCCACCCGTGTGGATTATTCTTCAACCAAGACCAACTACGCACGGTTTGGGAACACGGTTTAGACAAACCATGCACCACCCGTGCGACTTCCCCTTTGCCTCAAAACATCATTCCAAGTTCTCCCGACTCTCCCATTCATCACCCTTAACATTATAACCATGAAAAGAAATGATTAAGGGTTACATACTAGAAACTGGGGGTACTAAAATTCTATTAACAATATAAATGTCTAATTTTGAAAATTTATTACAATTGAAAGTTTTATTTATTGGAATTTATCACTGCTTTTCCTTACATATTAAAACTGTGTTCTTTTTCAGATTATATTGCATAGTCTTTCGAATATTTGGGTGGAATAATATTGGGATTATGATCACACACTACTTACACCCATTGGGTGTAATTGGGCTTGATTATGTTTGACTCAGGTAAAGGAAAAGGCTCAGGTGAAGGTAGTCCGGGTTGTTTGTCCCCTCTTATGGTGCGGTGTAGTGGAGACGGCTTGGGGGTGATGACCCCTTATCATGTGAAGTTACTATGTTTGAATTGGTACTTTTTTTATTTATGATAGGACCTCTTGTAATTTGTTTAAATCCATGAATTTAGATCTGGTTTTTATTAAGGCTTGTTGGGAATGAAAATTTCAGATTCATATTATTGATTGTTTTTAATGTTTTATGCTTTCATACTCAGGAAAATCATTCCCAACCCAAATTTATTTGTACAAGGTCACTTATTCTAGATATTGGGGATAATTAATTCACTTCGGGCCTTGTCACGGGCCAGGTTTGGTGCCAGTTTTTATGGAGACGTGATTTGGTTCATGATAAAATGGTATCAAAGGAGGTTAACTCTTTGGGTCATGTTATTTGTGGAAGATTCAGGATAGTATAGAGCTAGGATTATGGGGACATAAAATTCTAGTTATGGGTAGTGTTCTTGGACAACACATGTTGTGATAGGATTCAAGTTTCCATGGGATGTTGGTTGTTAACTTAGTTAATTCATTCTCATGGTTCATGGATTATTAGGGGAAATGAAAATAGAGTTTGGTCAATTGTCTCCATGAGATCACAAGGCCTGGAAATCCATGTAAAGCTTGGGATATTTTCCCAAAACACTCTTTGTGATAGTGAAGTGATTGGAATATGGCTACCAACCATAGGTCCATGTCACCCACCGACACTTGTTTCCTCTCACATTTTCTTGTACCTCTTTGTTTTGGACTCTTAAAAACATGGGTTTTAAAGAAAAAATACTTGATTTTAAGGAGTGTGAATTTTTGTGACGTAATTTTCTAGTAAAGTGAAAATGGTTTTATTTTTGAATTTAAAGAAGTGAAATTTTAGAATTATTTTGAAAGCGGTAAATTATGTGATTACACAACATTTGAAAGTATGAATTATGTTAAAAGGTGGTTTTTGAAAATTTTTTTCTAGTGTAATTTTCTAAACCATGGAACAGTTTTTTAAATTGAATTATGTGTTCTAGAATTTATGTGTTGGGGTTGGAGATGGATTTTGATTTGGTAACTATTGACCATTTTATTTTTTTAAAATTTTAGAACCTTTTTTTGAAATGAGAGATGTTGAGTTCGTAATTATATGGAGATTTAATAAATAGTGTTTTAATGGAATTAGAAGTGTTTTGAAATGGGTTAATTTTTATTGAAATGGTTGTGAAAGCAATGAAAGTGAGTCTTTATTGATTTATGGGTGTTTTTCTAAATTTTTATGTTTTATTTAAATTGGGTTTTGATTTTATGTTTAGTGGTTTTGATAATGTGAATGTGTGGTTAAAAAGGTTTTGATTTTGAAAAGATGAAAGGTTTGTTTTAGTCTTTGGTGTTCTCAATGGTGACTACATGCATGGGTTTATAAGGGAATACATATGGAAATGAAGTGGGTTCTTGTGGTGGCCAATGAACATGCTTGTGTGAGGCTCATGAGATAATATTGGTAATTTCAAAACCCACTAACATTATTTTTTTAGAATGATTTTGAAGGAAAGTGTAGTGTTTTGATAATGTGTGGTTGGGAGGTGTTGATTATGTGTTTTTTTGGATTGTTATTGCGGGATGTTTCATGTTCAAGGACCCCTATTTTTTAAACGATGTTTTCTACTGGTGTTTCATCGATATAAAAGATTGTGAGGCCAATGTGGTGTCTCCCCTCATGTATTCGGTTCATGTTTGTGGTATGTTATGACCAAATGACCAGATTGGTTGGGTTATTGTGTTTTCTTATTGGCTAGGGTACACCCCCATAATGAATTAATATATGATTCATGTGTGGACAATGGTGAATCTATGTTGGATGACCCTCCAGTTGATCAACATAAGGACTTTCATCTTGGTCTTTGGAGATTGTGATTACCCCTCTTATTTTTCAAATATGTGAATCCCCTTGTAGATGGAGAGTGGTTGTGGGAGGTTTAAATAGTAATAAGTTTCTTATTTTTCATGAGTCATTAAAGGTGAATTCATTTCATGGTTGTTAGTATAGAATGATGTCGTAAAGGGAAATTGGGTCTTTTGTCAATATCATCGAAGAAAGAGTTCATGTTAGGAAACTAGTGTGGAAAAATATGTCCAAGAGTGGCTGTTATGGCTGATTTCTAGAATCGTGTGTTGTTAGGGACTCAATATAGGGTCCCTTTACTTGTGTTTTTTAGCTACAATGGTCATGATTGGTGATGCCTTGTGATGTCATGTGTTCATTTGACTATAATGGTCATGTTTGTGCAATCTTATGAGAGTGTCCATTTATTTTTGATGCGTGTCTCCCTTTAGGGAATTTCGAAATCCTATGTTCTATAGGATGGTGTTTCTATGTGTCCTTTTATTATGATGTTTCCCATCTGAAAAACAAGGGGTGAAATGTGTGCATCCTCTCATACCTTTTTTTGGTAAGATGATGGGTTGGGGTAAAGTTGGATAATGTGTGTCATGTCTCATTGAGAGCATCTAAGATCGTAGTTTCTTTGTTTATGGCACTAGAAAAATATTTTCTCTCTAAAGGTTTCTAAATCCTAACTGCGAGGCAGGAGATGCTTTAACCATCTGAGCTCCAGCAATAGGTCTCGGAGTGAAGCTAGGTGTAGTTAGGGAAAATCAAGGAGTCTTTCAATCCTATGGTCAAATTACTATCCTCATTATGAAATATGGGATGATATTGAACCTCTGGTGTCTTCATCTTGTTCTAGTTATTCACATTTGGCGGTAGAGGTGGGGGGGACCTTGTTTCCATGTTATATATTGAGTTCATGTTATTCCCTTGGGTTTCCATTGAATTTTTAGAAAAAAAGGATAATTTTTTTGCTACACATATTGAAGAGCTCAGTTTGTGCACAGTTAGTAGTAACCATGCACTAACCAAAGAAACCGTGTGAAGATTTCTCTTTGGAAACAATAATTTTCATGTTTAGCACACGGTTTCCTAAACTATATGGAATAACCATGAAGTTTTTCCAACTCATTAAGTTTGGGGGTCATTTCATGCCAGCCCATGCTGGTCAGTTAAAAGGGTTGGTCCTTATGGTGGGGAGACCCATCATGGGTCACATGTAAGGTCTCTTAAAAATGATTAATGTTAGTTTACCCCTTATGTTGGGGAGACTGTTCAGGCCTCCCTCAATTGGTTTCCTAATTTAGTCTCATAAATTAAGTGTTCCCTTGTGGTGGGAGGCCCTTTTGGGTCACCTCGTAGTAGTGAATCAGTTTTCCCCTTGGTGTTTTCTTGGTCGGAGGTAGTCTTGTTCGAGTCTATCTAGCCCCCAATTTCAACCATGGGTAAATGTGGGATTGGAGCACAACCAATGAGTTTTATAAGTAAGGTTGTGGTAGCATTATTTGGGATTGTTGTTCATTTTAGATGGATTACTTGGGCATCATCTAGTAGTTTATGAGGTGTTTTGATTTAGTATTTATTTTGAATATATATGATCATTTTAGGTATGTGGGTTCCGTTTTTGTTGGTGAGAGTATTCCCTTCTTTTTCATGATCAACAGGATGTGTTTGGCCTTTTAAAGGTGGGTGAAATTGTGGGAAGGGAGTCCATTTGGTCTATCATTTGGGATTTGTTTTTACATCTGGTGTTGTTGTGGCTTTGCGGGGGAGGAAAGCTTTATTGTGGGGAGAATTGTCACACCAAGATTTTTAATTCCCTTCTTTGTTTCAAATCTTCTTTGTGTTCTTGGATATCATATGGTTTCCAGGTGTTTCAGGTCTGAAATTTTGGATCCTCTTGTAATAACGATCTATGATCTTAGTCTTGGGGGTTCTTGTGTGGAACTTGACCTCCGTTGTTTTCAAAAGGATGGTATTAGGTTGTGGTGTTTTGGAGTTGGTTTTGTTACACTCCTAGTGGCACCACATGTGGGGTTAGTTTATTAGGTGGTTTGTACCTAATAGTTGGATGAGTTTTGGGGTGAATGGAGTGATTTGTTTTGGGATTTTTCTCCCCTATACATGTCCTATCATTCCCACTTGGTTTCCACCTTGGACACACATAAAATTGGAGGATAATGGAATTATTTTGGTTGGCCATAACAAGCTGCACGGTTTATTAAATTGAGCAGCCAAACCATGCTATGTATTCAGGTCAAAAAATTACATTTAAAATTATATTTTTCCCACTCAGAAATTATCAAAACACATCCATTTCATCCCCCATTCAACCATTTCATCCATGGAATCCTCCCAAGCTTCGTAAACCTCTATTGTTACTCATTTTGAATGGGTGTTTGATGTGGAAACTTCATGTTCTTTTCAATTAAGTGCTTCTTTCTTTATTTATCACCATTCTTTAGGGTTTCATCCCATATCATTGAGTTTACTTGTGTACAATAGATGGGATTTATAACATTGGGTTTGATACTTGTTTTCTTGGTCTAGCCTTTTGATTTTAGGATCGATCTACCTTCATTGTGGTGTGGCGGTGGTGTGATTAAATTTTCGCATAAAGGATTCAATGTTTTAACAATTTCGATATGTGATTCCATGTGTATGAAATACTTGTGACATAAATTTCTATGTTAATAATATTTTAATGATTATATCATTTTATTATTTGTGAAAAAATTTGTTTTAGTAGTATTGGTAGAGAAAATTATTTTTAAGTTTCATTTTTTTTGTGAAATTGGGGTTTTTTCATTGAAATATTTAATTGGTTCATTTGGGACTGACCTATAACTACATAGTTTATTTTATTGAAATTTATTATGGATGGAAGTCATATTTTATTGTTTATATTCTTTTTTGTCTCTGAGAAATTGTTTTTAATGGTGTTTGTGATGCATATGAACATTAAGTGCCATGTTTGTCTGAAAATAGAAGTTTTACAAAGATATCATTTCTTGGTTCATATTAGGCTTCCCTATAACTGATATTTTGTTTCATTGAATGGTATTAGGATGAAATTTTTTTGTTAATATATAAGTGTGCACATGTTTTGAAAAGTGTGGATTTCAAGGAGTTTTGGGTGAAAAACGTTTTGGGATTTGAGATGTTTTTTTATTGAAAATCAAAATGATTTTGTGTGTGTTTTAAGTGTTATAAATTGTGTATAGCTACTGTTAGGTTTTTATTTGACCATTAGTGGTTTATTTATATTCAAAGGGATGTATTTAGCATACTGAAATTGTTTGATCACAAATGGGGAAGCCTGGGTATCTAGGAGGGAAGATATGTACTAGTACGTTTGTGATCTGGATGGGTTTGTCCCTATTTCACTGACAAAACTGGATAAGGTCAACACTAACTAAACTATGTGTATTATGTTTTGGGACAACGTGGTTATGATTACATTTCATACAAGTGTTCTCGTGCATGGGAAAGGATTGTGACATGGATATTTCACACCAAGGAACGAGGTACATATGGCCGGAGACTATCTAGCCCCTTGGGGTGTTCTGGGTTTTGGTGATCAATAGATTTGTGGTATTTACCATTGCCTTAGGGTGTGTTTGGATGTAAATTATATTATCAAAAATGAATTATTCAAATGTGTTAACATTATGAATGTTTTATGATTGAAAATTGTTTACCATTGAAAGTTTCATTTCATGGAATTTATCGCAACTTTTCTTTACATATTAAAACTGCGTGCTTTTAACCTTGTATTTAATACTATTTGGAATATTTTTCTGGTATCCAATTGGTATTAGGATCACTCCATACATAATCCCCTTTTTTGTAAGTATAATTGATTATTTTTGACTTAGGTAAAGGAAATGCCTCGGGTGAAGGTGGTTTGGGTTGTTAGTCTCCTCATATGGTGCAGTATTGTGGAGAAGGCTTGGGGTGATGAACCCATGTCATGTGGAGTCTTAATGACAGATTTTATGTTGTTTTTATTTATTTTTTGACCTCTTGTAGATTTCTTAATCCATGCATTTGGATCTGGTTTCTGTTAAGTCTTGTTTGGCATGAAAATTTCAGATTAATAATATTGATTGATTTTAATGTTTTATGATTTTTACGTAGGTAAATTGTTATCAAACAAAATTTATTGATACTCGAACACTTGCGCCATACCATGGGGTTAGGGAACACCCTTTAGGGTTTTTCAGGGGCTGGGTTTGGCACCAGTTTATATAGAGACCAGATTTGGTTTGAGATAATTATTCTAGAGGAGGGTGAACCATTCCTTAAATCATGTGATATATTAAAGGAGTTTCATCGGTTGTGTTCAAAAAACCAACCTATAGCACAAATTTTCAATGGAAAACCTTTAAAATAGTGTCACCCCATACCAAAAAACACATATTCCTTGTCCATTTCATGGGGTTTATTGATAAAACATACAAAGAATTAAAATACATTGTTCACATATTTTATCAACTTTAATAATATATATTATCCAGAATAAGAACAATATGTATAAAGGAAAAAATCTAATCAAAAGGATAATGTAAAATGAGTATTTATAATGAAAAACATCTAAAAAACATTAAAGGATAAGGTCACCACCATAGTATGTTTGGGAACCCCCAATACCATTGTAACAATTTTATGTGCCTTATCAATCCCCTAATAATGTTAATTTGTCATGCTGTTGACATGGAATTAAATCCATGGTTGTACAATCTTATGATTAATAAAACTAGGTCTACCAAAAACTAAAAATATTTCCTCCAGAGAGCTTGATGTTATGAGGCCTTCATCTCCCCTAGATTTCAATAATTACAGATGAATAGATATCTAAGCCAATATAGTCTTGATAAATTAGTTTCTCAATAATATGTTAATGAAATGATAAAATAATTTTTAGGCATGTGTGATATACCAATGTCTTTACATGAATATGATAAATCAAAATAAGATGCTATATTAAAAAATCTAGGTTTAGAAATGGGGAAATTGTCTAGCTATTTATGTCTTAGAGATAATGCTAAAATTCCTATTACAATTAAATTTAATAGTAGAGACATTATAATGGATATCGAAACAAGGATTTGCCTTCAAAGTCACATGAAATTTAAAAATATGTTAAACAGGGTCAAAAAGGATATCTGGTTGAACTATAAACCCTAAATATAGATGACTAAAATATATAAATTTTGATACAAATAGCGAAAAACCATTAAACCCTACTATGCAACTAATGAAAAAAGGGTTAAAGGTTTAAAAATATATAGTAACGTGATGAAAATGTTGTAAGTATTAGGTGAGTGAATTTCAAACATAATAATAAGCATAAACCCATCTATTACATTTATATAAAAATAAAACAATGAATTTTTCAATAGAACATCTTAGCATTCTTAATCTTTTTAATAAATGTTACATCTCAAGAGTTTTTATTGAGATCCTTCCTCAATTACCAAGTTATCCTAAATCCCTAACAAATTATAATAAAAAATTACTAGAATATTTTTTCATGTACACTTTCACATAGGTGTTTCATATTGTCTTGTAGAATAATATACCTATCAAATATTAGGATCCATGAAAAAAATTCAACCATTACACTCAAAGAGTTAGAGGTTTCCAGATCAACTATTTTTTTGAATACTATAAAATCATTAATTTTATACAATTTAAATTAATTAAAAACATGAATTTAACTGAATACAAATCCATAACTATTTTGATGCAGTTAGCCAACTGATCCATTACACTCCCAATTAGGGTATTTGATGATTATCTTATGGGAGTGGGGAAGTTATATCTAGCTAATAATTTTTAGTATACTTTTCCTGGAGTGTGAAAATTAATTTCCTCCCATACTTGATCATCTATTCCATTATAAAGTAGGATATTAAAATAACTTTTCAATGGGAATGAAGAATTATAATCATGGTGAAGAAAGAGAGGAATTAATTAATTAAAATTTACCAAATAATCGTCCTCTAGATATAATTATTTAAGAGTTGAAATAATAGAGATTGAAGTCTCAAATTTTGTTTATGGTGAATAGAAATATAATAATACCTTGGTTAATAAAACCCATTTCAAATATGTAAATTTTTTTAATAGTAATATGGATGTTTCAATAGATATAGACATTAGGTATATTCCTTTTTTTATGGGAAGGTTCCATGTTTAATTTTTTATTTCTAAGCATAGATCATTTTGAAGAGAGAATGATGATTTTTTAGAACATGAAACATTTCATAGGATCTTATTAATGGTGTGTTTTTGGAATATTTTTATGATTTTAAGAGTATTATCTTCAATAATTACAACTAGAAACTTTTTCAATGAACATTACATTATGGATTTTTTTTGGAAATTTAATTCTAGACCTAAAATCTAAGAACTGTTGAATTTTCACACTCACTTTAATATTAATAATTATTATATTGGGACTCTCAACCATAAAATATACTTTATGTTAAAAATAACCAATCAAATACACTCTTATCCCTTATGAATAATTATTTTCTAGGAGATTATTCATTACTCAACATGATTATTTCATCAAGGATAAGGAGAATCCAAGAGGTTATATTTTAAATAAATATAAATTATTCATAGGTTGGTCCATAACTAATATTACATGCGTTTTTTCTTAATACATCAAGAATTAAATACCAATTGATATGTACCATAAATAAATAGTTTAATGGAATAAAATATTAAATACAAATTTGAAAAAGTTGTTCATAGAGGATGTAAAAAATTTTCTTAATATTTTTATCATTTTTTCCATATTGATCAACCCATGTCTTCAACATATTTAAGGAATCCATAAAAATGGTATAGTTACATTTAATAAAAATAAGAATAATTAAAAATATAAAATTTGCGAAAAAATAATTTTCGAGTCCCTATTTTGTGTTAAAATATTAATGCTTCTACTAGTAAAGAGCATTTTCGAATTCCATTCCAAGATAAAATTATTGTTATATGGGATTAAAATAATGTATTCTATAATCTTGTGGGGTATTCTTATTATTTATATATTTACATAATTATTAATGACTAAGAGAGGACTAATCGCACTTGGGTATTTGGTAAACTGGTCTACTAGAGAATACATTTTGTATTTTTTAGTGCCTCATCCATTTTTTAGATATGTATGTTGGAATTTTTTTAAATATAATTTATAGAATAATAAATCCTTTCAAGGAATAATTTTCAATTTATTTTTGTGATAGTGGAAATCTATTAAATCTTGAGTTTGTTTGGGTGATATTTTAAGAAACATATATTGATTTAATTTGGGAATGATATCACATCATGGTCACATTAGTAATTTTATTTAGTCACAATTATTCAAATTTGGTGATTAATTTAGATATTGTAAACATTAAGGTTACATAAAAGTGTCACCTACTAAAATATTTAATGGAATTATGAGTTTATTCAGACATTTCAGTTTATATAAAAAGTTCCTCAATTATTTTCCCAAAATGATGACAACTTTACATTCACTAATTATTTAATACAAAAAAATTTTTATGATACTTTCTTGGAATAATTTAACCATTTTATGAAAAAAACAAAAAAAATTAACAATTTTTTCCACTCTATATTATAAAGTACTTTTGGTTTTATGTTTATCAAATGTGATTTAACTATAGGTATAATTTATTGTAAATCAATAAAGAAAAAAACAATATCGAATTTATTATGTTAGTATGATATTTTTGATTCCAAGAATAATTACATCATTTTAAAATAGATTATGTTGCTATTATGTTTTCCCTGAAAAAATATTGGAAACATCTCATTTTTTTAAGGTTATCAATTTCATAGAACATTCCTATTTGATGTATTTACATGATAATAAAGAATCCAAAATATGGATTATTATATAGAAACATAATTTACATTATCAAATTTGTGAATTAAATATAATAATGGAGAAATGAATTTTGTTGCTGGACACCTATCCAGGATATCCAAACAAATGTTTAGAACTATATGTGAAAACTCCAAATTCACATATGAGTAGAATTTTATATTTGTTAAATAAATTTTCATTTAATGAATTTTTTTTTGAAAAATACTAGATTTTTGTTTCATGGCCATGGAAATTCCTTATAAGGAAGTGATATAATTAATTTATGAGTTGAACTATTATTTTTTGGATGATCCCTTATATTTTAGGAGATATTTTAATGGTATACTATGGTGTTGTGTTGATGTGGAGGAAATGGATCATATTCATGATAAAATCAAGTCTTCACCATGGGTTTTACATCATGGGGGAGAGATAATTACCCATAAATGAATTCATGATGATTTTTACTATACCATTTTTTTATTTATGCTAGATGTGATTATTTTGGTAGTGACAAGTGTCAATGAATCAAAAATGATTATACGAAGTATTAGTTACCCAAAAATGGAAATATATATGTTGAGAGACAAGATTTTTTTGGGAAAAGACTTTATGTGACCATTTCCAACATGTAATTAGAATGAATATATTATTATTATTAGTATTATTGTAGATTATCTGTATATATGGATTAATGATTTTCCCCTTATGAATACCATTACTTATAATGTTGTCAAAATGTGGATAAAAATATATTTTAAATATATTGACTGCCTAAGGAATTCATTATTGGTAATGGACGTAATTTGAAAAATTAAAATTCATGTCCTTAATAGAAGACTATAGATGTTATCATGTAACCAGAAAAATAGAACACCCATAGTATAGCTGTCATGTTGAAATTTCACATTGATAGCTCAAGAAAATTTTGTAAAATTAGGTGTCCAAATCATGGAATGATTGGTCAGTATTTTGGATGATGTTTCTACTCTTACAAAACAACTTATAAGAGTCCCATAATTAACACTCCTTATAGAGGTATTTCTTATCAAATATATGACCTTCCTGTCACGTTTCCTCAAAATTATTAATAGGTATATTTAAAAAATTAATGATAATTCTATATATGTAGGTGAATGAAGGATCATAGAGATAGTTGATTTAGTGGAAATAAGAATAGAATTATATTAGAATGAAAAATATTTCATATAGTGAACAAAAAACATTCATGAATATATTATTCATTGTTGTTATTTCAATTTTGGATAAATGGTTTTTCATTTTAATTATATGATGAATCTATTTATGAGTAAATTAATGGCCAGGTCATCGAGACCCTTCACGATTCTGAGCATGTTGGTAAATGGGTTTTTTCAGTTTCTCAAAGTGAATAATTGTAAATTTATTCCCAATGGTTAGATAATAATACATTTATTTTTGGTTCATCAAATGGACTTAGCTATAGTATTCTTTAATGAAACCTCATCCATCAAAAACGATACCTTAGGAGTATAACATTAGTGTTCCATTAGAAATGTCCCATTATTTGTGTCTATGATTTCTCTATTTTTATTATTTTTAATTGGTGTAATTATAGTTTCTATTCCATTAGTTTTATTTAATTTTAATAATAGTATTATTTAGAAATTCACTCGTGTATTAAAAAAATAACATAGAGGGATCCTTCCTATGAAATTATATGTTTTCATAACATATAAAAGGTTATATATATCCTAATGATATCAAAAAAGTAGAACTCAATATTTAGTAGCTATTTAAATTGATATTTTTTCTTGTGTCATATTTTTTTTAATCAATTTCAATTGGGTGGGTACTTTTATAGAAAGATCAAATGAAATTCTAAAGGATAAAAGGGAGGAAACACTCAAATGATCTCCAATACCAAAAGATCCAAATTTAGAGGGTCAATATTCAAATTTATTTTTATAATAAATTTTATTATATATTGTAATGAATAAAATAAATGATGCCTATTCTATTAGTTCTTCTGTTCAATGAATCCTTATATCCCTGATTAGGTGTATGTCTTTCTGGAATATATATTTTTTGGAAATCATATTTAAAATAAATTTTTATAACCCTTAAAAATGATATTGTATTAAACATGATTCTTAATAAGTATTAGATGATAATCATGATAATTTCTATATTGTATTTTGAATTTGTGTGTTTCATTACAAAAAATAATGAATGATCATTTCAAATATTTTTATTAATTTATCATTGTTGGAGATGTATATTTTAAAAGTTACTAATGACCATTCTAACTAACTATGTGTAGTTTAATTTCAAAAATGTGTTAAAAAAATTTATTTAATGTTCACTTACCTTATGATTCAATATTTGGGAAAATATTGGAATTTTAGTGTGGGAGAGGGGTATTTATTTTTCTATTAGTTAATCTTTAATGATTTATATTTATTAAAATTTTCCATAATTTCTTTATAATTTTCAGGCCATCTTATTTAATTTAATTCAATAAGTTTTCCTTCCCAATGGATAAATTCTTTTTTGGTATTGAGGATGACATTGATTCTAATGTTATCTGAATTAAATGATTATTGATTGATGTTACACACTATTGATATGATTATTTTATTTCATATTTTTGAAAGGAATTGTGATGGAAAATATTCTTATGCAATTAGAATTAGAGAATGAAGAAACATGATGTTTGACCAAAATCATAGTAAATCAATAATTCACAAAGTTAAACACATCATGGAACCAACTCAAAATATCGTAACATAATTCCTTTTAAAAATAAATACAAATGTGTCGGTGTGTGTGTGATTAATTAAAAAACAACGTAAAAATTTCATATCTATATTGCTCATTAATAGATGGATAATAATTCAAATAAAGATCCTAATTACAAAAAAATAATTCATCTGGTGATGAAAATATTGAAATTAAATGAATAAAGGAGAAATTTACCTAAAAAATCCATTAGGGAGTATTAGTGAAGTTGATAATTAGTCATTCACTTGAGAATTATGGTAGATAGTAATGACTTGAGTTTCTTCTTATTACAGTTCTAATTACTCTTAAATATTACTCATATGTTCTTCAAACACTCGAACATAAAATAATTAATGATTAGGGATGTTTGTGATTATCATAATGAAGGCATGATATTTTAAATTGTGGGTAGGATTTTTCTTCTTGGATTTTTGGTGTGTCTAATTTAATCATGGAAGTCTTTATGTGAAAATTCATTATCTGATATCAATGTATTATTATTTTATAAATCAATGTTTTATAATATTGAAAAATGAAAATATTTGTGATATATTTTTTATGTGTATAGAACAATATCATGGATTATTTTTATATTGAAAAATTCTTTTGTGTGGGAGAATTTTAAGTGCATCATTTTTCATTCATTTGAAAAAAACAATATTTTTATTAATATATGACTTTTAATGTAAAAGTGTTATTTAATTAAATAATTATTAACTTTTTTTATCTATTTTCAAATAATTTTATTTTTTAATTATTAATGAAAATATTAGTTTTTTGTGATAAAATGATCAATGTTATATGATTAAATTTTGTAAATTATATTTTAAGCATAATTTTTTTAGATTTGTCATTATAATTACTTTTTAAAATGTATTTTTATATTATTACAATTTCATTAAATTTATTATTTCAATTATTCCATTATTTTTAAATCATTTTTATGGAATTAAATATTTTTACTCAAAAAATTCATTTGCAGTTTAATTTTGGAAATTAAAAATAAAAGTTTGAAATTTTGATTTCTAATATGTTCTATTTTTTTTAATTTTTATTGGTCAAGGAGATATTGACCACAAAAAAATAAACATGTGTTGCAAATATAAAACAGAAGAAGAAAGTCATCCTAATGTGCGAAATATACCATTTTTAGTTTACCTTCAATAAATGATGAATTTAGAAAAGTACTGAAGCTATCTCAAGTGAAAATTACTAGGAATTATGATTGTTTCCTATAAACTATGATGAATCCAAGTGGACACATATTAATGTTATTTTATTGAAATTTCTGGTGCAAGTGACTATGATAGGGGATGTAAGTGAACATACCACATGATAAGGAACAATAGAAAGTGGCACTCTCAACTAACTAGAAGGCACTTAACCTACTAAATAATGAATCATATCATCCATGACCAAGCGAAGCTACAAAAATATCATTTCAATTAGACATAAAAAGTTGAACCTATTGCATGAATAAAAATAATCGTCAGTAAGGCCATGGTTGATCAATCATCAATTCCTCCTTAATTTTCAGTAATTTTGATCGACCGCATGACACCCTGAACATCCATGATAAAATAATGATGATGATAATGAGAAACTAGATATTGATGATGATTGTACCTACACCTTTTTATATAGAGGAACCACAACCTTATATCTACAATGACGAAGAATCATTATAGTTTTCCATTATATAATTACTTTTATTAATCAGACTAGATTATAAATAAGACTAAGTTTCCTTTGTGAACGATTGAAGTCATATTGATCAATATAGTATAAAAAGGTTTTATTTTACATGAACTTTAAATACTAATGGAAAATCAGATCGACCCTTTTTAGGAATAATATGAAGGAGTTTGATATGGGTTGAAGAGAAAACTGGTTTCATCTAATGCATGTAATAATAGGTAAAATGACTGAAATTTATTTGGATAAAGAGTCATATTGATTCATAGAGATAGAGTTCCAATATTTATGGGGTAACTTTTTTCTATATCAACATGATTATTATTTATACCCTCAAGAATAAAGAGTCCATCATCTTCATGTTGAATCATTTATGTCTAATAATGATGATTTTATCAAAACCAAACCATTGAATTTATTCTATTAAAACCAAGTTAATATATAAATCTAAGAATTATATTTTTTATAGTGTTTCTTCCTTATTTTGGTGAAAATAAACTGTGATTATTGTACTTGACAATATGAGTTCTTGGACTTATGGGTTATTGAAGGTACAACATAACATTCTTGATGATATTCTGTTTAAAGATTTCCAACTCAGGTTGTGACAGTGCATCTAAATATGAGTGTTGTGTGAAGGTTGATTTAGTGCTATTGGAGATTGATCCATGTTTTATAGTTAGTTGATAAATTCGAAAAAATATATATCATGAAGATGAAAATAGTTTAATTGATTTTATTGGAATTTACTATGTGGAGATATAAAGGGTTCCAAGATATAAAAGCTATAAAAAACTATTACATTTGGCACATCAAACTACACCTACTCAAGGATACACTATAATTTTTTTCCAATGATTTTTTGTATTAAAAAATAGGCCTACAAATGTGTGTGGTTGTATACTATTGAGAACATATATGGAGTCTAATATTATTTGCCACATTAGTGATACAATTTTTAATCTCAATCCATGATGAATCATTAAACAAAAAAATTTATCTTGGGATATTTGAAATGATGATGATGAATTTCATTAGAAAAGGTTAGAAAAATAGTTGGGCATATCGAAATTAATATCTTAATCAACATAAAGGCTCGATGATTAGTTGAATCATGGTGCATGCTGGTTATCTGAATTCAATATAGGCCTCATCAGGGTTAGTATGATTCTATTTCATGGTATATATGAATAATTCAATTACAAGGAATATATGTTCTTGGGAAATGTGGAAATGAATTCTGAATGACACATAAATATCATATGATTTTCTTGAATGCAGAACTAATGGTCTTAAATTTAAATGAAATGAAATGGGAGGAATGTGTAGAAATGTTCTAGAGATTTCATAAAGTTATCAATCTTATTTAACTGAGCTATAGATTATTTCATATAGATCATATAGAGAAAAGTATCACAGTTTACTAATAATGTTCAACTAACATCACTCGTGAGGGTGGTGGTGTATAGAAAAGGTTCCAAAAGTATTCTATATTGATATTATTAGAGGTATGACTATAATATTAAATTTGTGATTTTATTAGAGAATTTAATTAATAGGAGAGCCATCTTAGTGAATATGGATTGTAGATCCAAGGATATTACTAGAGACATTCAAATTAGGATCAAGATATAGCGTATTACAGTATATTTGGAAGCACTTGGAGTTATTAATCATAGAATATTTTCATCTCTCCCGACTTCTATAACATATTTTTTTTATTATGATATATTTATTGATATATTTATATTTTACCAAAATGATAATCATTCATGTTTTTATAGGGAATGAGATTACATTTTTAACTAATTTTACTATTTTTTTATTTTCTAATTTGATGTTTCTGTCACGATCATTCATAGGAAATATAATTTTTCCAATACATAATGAACTAGTCAAAATTAATCAATAATGAATTCTTCATCCAAATATATAACTATATGATTTTTATAATGATAAGAAAAAAATTATAAGAGTCATATACATTGATCAATATAAACATGAATATAGTATAAAATAATTTTATTACTACCACATTGAGGGAGTATTAAAGGTGAAAAGTAAAATAATTAATTCACTGACATGTTAATCGGTCTATAAAACATTTATTCTTTTTATGTTAATTACACAATGTTTAATTGAAATTAATGAATATAGTAAATCGTCTATAGAACCATAAAATATTATCCCCCAATATTATCAAATAATTGTTCATTTTTGACATTGGTATTCATTTCACTATCTTAAGAGTGTCATGTATGATACTATGAATTATGTGTTATCACCAAGACACCAATAAATGGTAGTAAATAGCAGGGGTCCAAGAACATTTAGAGATTATTTTCTCTTAGAATGATAAAACATCTTAACTACATAAATAATAACCAACAAAGACTCTATATGATGAATGAGTACAAATTTCAAATCAAAACATAACTAAGATAACACAAAATATGTGATTACTAGTAGAAAATAAAGGATATGTTCGATGTGAATAGAAAGACCAAAAAACTCAAAACTCCCAAGTGACTTCAACGAGAAACAATGAAACCATTCTATGAACAAACTCCACATTCCATGACCATGGAATTTATAAACATCACTAAATAACTTTACTAACTCTCATTTACTTTCATATCATTAGATTAAATTCACGAACACACAATAGTTCCAAATTAGGGGATGAGTCTAACCACAATTGGATTTCCCCCTATTGACTTTCCAACAGATGATACAAGGAAAAAACATATTTGTAGAAATTAAAATCAGATAGTATAAAAAATTTATAAAACAATCATAATGTATTTCAAAGGGAAACATTTTCAAAAATAAAATCACTATCATTTATTTGAAATTCAGATTAACATTTTTGCATGCACACACACTATGAATTCCAATGCGGAAATTCCATAATCAGTATCATTTTCTCATTGATTCCACAATTCATCACAATGTGACTCATATTAGGTTGCACATTGTCATTCTTCCCTTCTACAGGGTCCTTCCCTATTACCACGAAGATACACGCTCTATATTTTTGGTCCCATCAACAAAATAAACACACAAAAATCATATATGAAAACACCCATATAAAAATATTCACCAAAAATACTTTTTCATTCATTAGTTCATTTTAACAAACTATTTTAATGTGTAAAAAACAAATACTAAATTTAAAATCACCATTTTAAAATTTTAAATAAAGGTGGTTTCCCAAAATCCATTCATTTTTACAAATTCCAAATACATAACAAAAAATGGATTTCTATCAAGAATCACAGAAGTATTTCAAAACAATATCAATAAAATCATTTATTAAAAACATATCCATCAGGACCTAAATAATATAAAGATAATATATAATCCACGTACATCTCAATACTGGGTATAAATGATGAAGAACCCTATAATAATCTACATCCAATCATAACCCATGTTCCCTTTATGTGATCCATCAATATCTCATAAATATTTACATCAATAAACAAAGATCTATACCCAATGGATTAGATATATGGTTCAAATAGGGATAAAAATATTGTATCTAGGATGAAAAATTAATAAACAGTACTTAAAGTGAATATGGGCCTTCGATATGCTTTGATTCTCAAAGGAATATCATCTATATTATAGAGAATCATCTCTCAATCCTAGAGAGAAAAAATGAATTCCATATTTTGAGAGAATATGGGATTGATGAATCTTAATTGTATTAATTCAGATTATGTATAAAAATTAAGGGAAAACAATATAATTCCCCTTTAGGAGAAATATTTTTTCAAACCATGAACCTAATGACATATGCTCGTATCTTAAGGCCACACCTCACATAGTTGGATCACATAGTAAGAAATCCCACACACTAGCATTACATTTACTATTTTTTAAGAACAATTTCCACTCGCTGATTTCATAGTATGTCCAAACCATGATTCAACCCAATGGTTTTCCAGCCTAAAAATATCACCATTGAACTATTCCTTTAAGATAGAGCATGGTTTCTACTAATCGTGGAAAAATCATAAACCTCTAGAAAAGCCTCCAAACCATTCCAAAACCCCTCAGAACCAGAAAAACTCAACCCTAGAATTTTATAGACTAAAAATACATGAGTAAATTGTCATTAAATTGAAACCAATGGTTGTAGATTCTACCCACCATTTGGATTTCTATCCCCAAATATTAGAAACCCCTATTTTACCTAAAATTGTTTGTGACACTAATCTAACATTTCCTTTTAACGCATTGATATTTTCTCAGAAATATGGATGTTTTTCCATACAACACACACTAGGGAGATTATTTTCTTATGAAATGTAATATCTTTCCAATCCAAAATCCAAACAAGGACATGAATCAATGTATCATCTAGGTCTAGGTCAATTTGATCCCATAAAATCACATGGTAAGGATAATGTTCGTTTTTTGTCAACAGAGATACATGAAACACATTATGAAGTTAATTTAACATTATAAATACATTCAATAGATATGAAACCTCACCAAATCATTCAGGAATATAAATAGGGAATACATGCCATAGTGAAAATTTTCATTACCTATAAAAATAATTTGGACAAGTCTCAAGTAGATTCTCAAGAACACATGGCCACTCACCCAAAATGAAAAAGACAACTAATGAAGATCCTTGTATGATTTATGATGATTCTAATCCATATCTATCCTATTTATGAAAAACTAAATCATCATTGATGTCATTTTCACATGTATCAGCCCAATAAGTAACATATCATATATTTCCATAAAAAATGTGGAGGATTACAAGGATGGTCATATAGTGATTCAAAATGATCTATAAAAACCAACCAAAGGGGCATTATCCCCCATTATACAAATGAAATTCATCATATAAGGCTAAATAATGTCCTACTATTTTTAGATTTTACATTCATACTATCCATCCATTTTAGAATTACAAGCTGTACCCAAAGATAGTTGTGTTCATATATATTTCTATAAATATTCTCAAAATCCAGACATAAACATGGGATCTTGGTCAGAAAAAATGGATATATGAATGTTATGTATATTTAAAATTTCCCAAATAGAGAGTTTGGAATTTTATTACACCAAATTTGTTACATTAATAGATATAAATTAAGACAAATTTTTAATTTTATCCACTATCACTAAGATGGGTTTTTTTCTAAACATCCTTAGTAGGCCTACCACAAAATCCAATTATTCTACTTTCATTTCCACATAGGAATTAATAAAACTACAATATAACTAAGAGTCCATGATTCAAATCATTTACCTACTAACAAGTGAGGCATCTATAGACATACTCTACTACAAAAATTTTCATGAAAACCAACCAAAACCAATCATTAACACCTTTAAAAATCATCTGTATTCTTGAATAAATAACCAATCCAGAATAGAGGTATTCACTAATAAGATGTTCATCAAAAAGGAATATTACATCCATCGAATCTTTAAAACAGAACAGTAAACTCACATAAAGCCTAAATCCTTCAATGGTCTCCCCACACAATATTTTTGACCTCATAGAAACATTATTAGGATCAGATGTCTGAGAAACTATAACCCACTCAACCAAACTTGGAACATGTGAAACAAGAAGAGAAATTGCAACATCACATTGTTCTGAGAATTCTCGATGAATTACCACTATGAATGAAATTAGTTTATAGTTATATGAATCTAATTTATCCTATATATATTATGCATCCCTAGTCAATACAGACACAAAAAGTTCCCATTTCTATGTGTATACCTCTTGTTGAATCCAAACCACTTTAGATACTCCTTCCTACTATGATACCTTAAATTTAAATGTCATTGTGAGAAAAAATTTTAATATCTCAAAATCTATAATCACTAAGAAGTTATCCCTAAAAATCATTATTCAATGTCTTCAATTTATGGAATATAGCAACTAAAACCTAAATCATATATTGGATAAATTTTCTCATGCACCTGTAACTTCCGTAAGACATAAGTAACAACAAGATCACTCTACATGATATCACAACCCAACCAAGATCATGCTACATTAAAATGAACTATATATATATATATCCAAATAGTAGAAACATGATGATTAGAGAAGATGTTAATAAGATTTTATGTTCATAAAATTATTTCTGGTATTCATTTTTTCATTGGTATGGAATAACATTCCTTGTCAAAGATAACATCAACGATGTTATCTGTGAACAATCATCTACAAAACATTTATAGTATCCCAAAAAGTGAAGGATAAAACATATATAAAAGTAATTCATGGATGGTTTCTAAGATATAAGATCTTTTATATTTTTAGGATATTTAAAAATTCATCTTCTAGATATGAAATGGACAAGGAAAAACACCAACTATATCATGAAATAAAACATTCGTAACATGGAATAAAAAGAATTATCCTACATGATAAAAAACATTATAGAAAAGTGTTTCACATTATCAATTTTTTCCAAAAAAAGTACATTATATAATCAAAAAACACCTCGATAATGGAATATAAATACATCTGAATGATTAGATTCATAGCTAACATAATGAACGATGCTAAATTTTTATGAAAAAAAGGCATAACCAAATTATAATAATGGAAATATTTATATGTAATGGTTCTTTTGGAGTATACTTCTAACAAACGCATTGGTGTTGGTATCCTAAAAATAATTCAATCATAAGTACCCACTATGATCGCCTCAATTTATCAATAATATCATCAATTATTAGAAGGCGATACTGATTATTTATTATAACGTTGTGAGGATAATAATAATATACAAAATTTAATATGATCCCATCTTCTTTCTTCTAAAATAGAACACTTTCTTCCGATAATGATGTTATTGCTCAAATGAAACAAATTCATTCCAATTCATCCAACAAAAAATCAATTCCCTATATTCTATTATTTCCATATTATAATATGAATGTTATATAGGGCTTGAAATCCTTAGAACGTCAACTGTAATATCAAATTTTCTTCTAGGTTGTAATGCTGAGTTATTTATGGGGAAAAATTATAAAAATTCACATGAATGGTTGGAAAATCATTATTCACAATATCATCCATGGATTCTAGATAATCACTTCCAATTGGTAAGGTATGGTTCTAAACATCAGGGCTAAAAGTCCTTCCCGACATTCCTTTACATCCCAAAATACTCTAAATACATTCTCTTTTCCATCTATTGATGTAAAAACAACCTTTAGGAATTATAGTCAATGTGGGCCTTGAATAATTCCAACCAATCCATAACCAATGTCAAGTCATATAGATCTATATCATGCATATAGAAGTAAAAAATAAACTCAGCCCCATCAATAGTTAGAGGAAATGATTTACACATAAATTCCCCCCATTCACTTTAAAAAAGAGGAGTATCAAATTTCAACATGAACGGAATCATCTCATTTTGAAAACCCATCTGATCAAAATCCCATGATGAAATAAATGAGTTGGATGGACTTGTATAAACTAAGAATTCATAATGGTAGGATAAATTTTTTTCAACCTCCCACCATCTAAGGGCATGATTGATCATCCATGATCATAATAACATAATTTAAAACTTCTTAGTGGCTATATCATTCTCTATATTGCCTTTTTTAGATTTCACTGGTTGAGAAGTCGTCGTGTTCTTATAGTCAACTCATCTATCTCTATTCTGATGATGATATTTGTTCTATTGTATTCATCTTTAAACACATATGATGCCTGAGAGGCATGAGATGTGTCTCTAGAATAGGATCTTTTTTCACTATGAGGATATCACTGAATATATCCAACTTATTTGAAATTCAGACCAGATATAGTTGGTTCTATATAATCTTGGTTTATATGGTCGAAATATCTACATGGAAAACATCACAACATGCTTTCTTAGTATAAGAGTAATGTTTACTAGTCCCATGGTATGATTCTAAGGTGTACCACCACATTTGTGGTATGTGTCATATTTCTCATTATTCACACCATTAGAGTACCCTCCTATTAATATAGGAATAAAAATTCTCCATCTAACAGTATTTCATGTGGTAAACCTTTATTCAACTTTTGTTTCACTTACTGTCTTTTTATAATAAATTATTTAATGTATGAAAATCATTAAGATACAGTTGGTAAAAATACCATGTGTAGTTACAACTAGAGAACATAATAAAAAATTTATAGATTTATCTACATACACTTTCATCTTGAGGTTCTCATTATTGAAATTAAGGATACATATTTTTCATGCAATATGAAAAGTGTGACGATATAATTGATATTTAAAACCATATTCAAAATTAACCAATGTCATCACTTGGAACTATTTAGCCTAAAATGTTGATTTCCAATATTATTATTATAAATCCTCTTGAATATATGATTCCATATTTACATTCATATTTTCTAGTATCCCAAACAAATCAAGTACTTGATTCATTCAATTCAATTGGATTACTGTATTTTCCTTTTCAGAAACCCCTTGAAATATGGCTATATTATTCTTTTTGAAATAAAATGAATGGTTCAATTTTCAAGGTTCATCATTCCTATTACCACTATCCCTAATCGTAAAGTCTTGGAAATTTATTTGCACTTTCTATTGAATAAACTATGGCTTAGGTGTAACCAAATTCTTAGTATAATCTTTTAGTTGATTTCAAAAATGCATACACTATTCAATTCCCTGCATATTGAGAAAAATTCTTTTAAACTCAGTCATTATCAACTAAATTTTTATCAATCCAAAATTTCCACCTCAACACAATCCACAACATAGAATTACACAATTCATCCATTGTCAACATTTCAACCTTTTTTGAAAACACTATAAACATGCTTTTCAGAATATACCTTTTGACAATTTTTAAAAATCAATATTTTTTCCAAAAAAATTCAAACCATAAAACTCATATTTAATAATTAAGTCCTAGTGAAAATTATTACTATCAGCACATGGTACATAATTCTCATTGTCAAAACCCAGAAAGATGAGTTGACTATACACCTATATGTGACTGCAAACACTAATATACCAAAACACCAATGTAAATTGATGTAAAACATAAAAAAGTTATCTACATATCATTATTTTATAAATTTCATGTTATGTGATCCTATATCCTTTCTACCAAACAAACTCATTAATTGAAAAAATTGATAGCATTTTTGTCAATTATATATTTGGACCGACCAAGACTGAAAACCTTTCCAACTAGAGGACCAAACAAGTTAATAACATTTAAAAATAAAGGACAAAAAATATAATAAAAAATTTTACATCCCCACCATCCCCAATTGCTTGAGAAGTGATGGGTGTACTTGCATGCCATATGTGATATTCCCAACACCAGAAAGGATAGAAATAAATTGAAATTTCATCAAAACAATTTATGTGATTATCCTCACTTTGAAAAATAAAACATCAGAACTTCATGAATAATAACAAAAAACACCCCACTATATTATGTATGAATACAAAATACAACTCCAAAAATAACCATATAAAAAAAACATATCAGAGTAGAAGTAAAAAACAATTGACATACTCGAAGAGAAAAAAAATATCACAAAACAAAAAACTCCAATGTTTCATAAACTAGGGACACCCAACCCACTTCATGATCCAACTCTGTATTCCATTCCCATGGTATCAAAAATCATCACTAAAGAACTAAGACACATTTCTTTTACCCATTACTTTATTGATGAGATTTGAAAAAGAAAATTTTCCAATGTAAAGGTGAGTTTAAACTCAGTATGTTTTCCTTAAAAATATCTGAGATCACACAACTATGAAAAAACATGATATAATAATATGTATAAAAATATTTAAAACAATTTTAAAGAATTTATATCAAATCCATATATATTCTACAAGGAATAATTTTCAAGAATAAGAACTCTTTCATTAATTTTTCATACAAATAATTATATCTCCACTCACAAACATCATGCATTCCCATATAATATTTCCATACTCATGAATAGTCTCTCATTTTACACTAATTCATCACAAGGTTTCTAATTCTAGCAACCCCAATCTAACACATCTCTTCTATAGGGTCATGTCATTATACAGTAATGGGACATTCCCCTTATTCACTATCATTTCAACAAAATGGACTCAATCCGGCCATGAATTATAAAATCCATATAATTCCATTCCACATAAATCTTTTCATTCATTAAATAATTTTCCATAAAAAATTAATTGGTTCAAAACCTAATATTATTTTTAAAATCATCATTTTAATGTTATAAACAAATGAGGTTTTCATGAACTCCTTTTGTTTTTCACAAATTCCAATTCATAACAATAACAAATTTTCACCAATAATCAAAATTGGAATTCACACATATTTTTTTTAAAATTATTTAATAAAAATATTCCTCTGAGTTTTTCTTCATGTATAGATAATAGAGAATCCACCTTCCTCAAAATAGTGGGAGAAAAATGAAGAACTACACTACAAAAATCTTGTTCACATCACATGTTGTTTTCTCATCAATAGATGCAACATGACTAAATCATGAATAAAATAAAATTAAATTAATATACCCAAAAAGGATTAGTCCAAAAATTCGTAAATGTTGAAGAATAGTTTATCTAGGATAAAAAATATGTTATAAGGACTTCTCTATGAATTCGGGCCTCTAGGTCCCTTTGATTCACCTAAGAATATCTCCTAGGTCAAAGGGAATACTCTCTTTTGCCAATAGAATAAATGGAAATTATGATATTAAGATAATAGTGGATATAAAAGTAATAAATTTTATAATTATCATCATATATACAAATTTTAGAGGGGAAACGATACACTGCACAGTTAGACTGTATAGTTTCAAAAACCAAGCACCATCTATTCGGTGATACTATCTTAAAGCCACTCTTTAAACGGTTGGGTCGCACAGTTAGAAAAACAAGAAAATAACTCTGAATTATCCTCTATTTCATGATTCTTGGTATCCCCTAGTAATTTTCATAGTTTTTCCAAAACATACAACAAAATGATTTCTTCCATGTGTCCATTGTTCTCCCTTACACGGTTCTCATAGATGGTCCACGGTTTCTGCTAACTATTGAAAAACCATGAACCATTATAAAAGCCTCTAAACCATTACAATACAACATAGAACTACCCAAATCTACACCCGAAAATTATATAGAATAATGATACATGAATAAATGGTCATGTGATAGAAACTTAGGGTTCAAAATCATTTTTAATACATGATTTGTTTGGTATCTCACCTAATTAAACACCCTTCATTCCCTCTTATCACTTTTAGTCTCATAATTTCATCACAAACATCTTTAAAACACAACTTTTTCAATATTTTATTATGATTTGTTACTATTATAATGGTAAAAACGTATTTATCTTGTCTATAATATGTATTTGATCCCTTATTATTACATATGTTAGATTTAAACAAACTTTTTATATAATAAAATTTCCCAAAACCTCATCAACGACTTTCTAAATGTTCACCATTGAAATTTAAATATTATATCATCAATGTGATCTTATGTGATAGAATATGAGTTAATTGATGATATCACTATCCATAGATGTTGATATGAAGAATAAAATTATCTATATAAATTGAGATAATTATTTCAAAACATCCCCTCTTAGTGATATTAAGAAATTAATTATCAGTATGTGGTAACATAGACACAAATTCCCACTCTAAGGAGTCATTTTTTGATATTTATGATATTGTTTTTTAATTTAATCAATAGTATATCAGTTTATATCCTCAATTTAATATAATTTTTTGTCCAGAAGAACTAGATAGATCTACATCTAAATTTACAAGGGCTTGGTGAAAGTGAATATGTTATATTAGGATTTACTCTACTAGTAATATATGATCATTTTACTCATGTAGATAAGAGAAATCATGATGTATTAATGAAATAAATCAAGGTGATGGTACATGAGACTACAAATGTTTTTTCTGAAATAACATGATAATATATATGGTGTAAATATAAAGATATTGGAATAAAATATTAAATTTTATAGGTCACTATTAGAAGATATTCGGATATCCTATTATTATTCCATTGATTATTACATAACCTTGTAAAATGAGATATTAGTTAATGTCAGTGTATTTAGAGATGATTTCAATGATTCCAACATTTTGATGAAATTGAGGTGAAATTTTCCCAATAGACATGATCCAATGATATATTCCCTTTAACAAATCGGGGAATAATATCTTTATCAGTTTGATAATAACCTCTATAATTATGAGATGTGATAATATCTAGTTTTCAAGAAAAAATAATTAGAAACAATTGAATTTAGGTCAATTATAAAGCATAAAACAGAATAGACTAATGAATTTTTTTCAAGAAGTATAGGAAGAAAAAAATAATGATTTAATGAATGTACTATATCTTTTTTGAAAATTTATCATGAAATGAAAAAGGAGGTTTATAAGAAAATAAATACCCATATGTTATAATTACTATCAAATTAATAAATTTCTATAAACTGGACAAATAAAAAATGTATTGGGTATTAGTTAGGATAACAATTCTATATAACATATATTTAGGATAATAAGAGAAGAAAATCCAAAATATAGAATCGGTGATTCTAAATATTAGAAGAATTATTTTATAAAGACTTTTAAAAATGGAATGATTAAGGAAGGATATTAAGCGAAAAACATTTGGAGTAAATTTCTATATTAATGTATTTCTCAAAATCTCAAAACATATATTGTCCGGGTTAGAGAATAATATACTTCAAGTAGTGGTGAGTAATTTTAACACACCATGATTTGTTATATATTAATATTTTAACATCATGTATTTATTGAACAATACATTTTGATCATGTGGATTTAGAATGAAGGAAGTTGAGTCAGTTATAAGGAGAGTGATTTCATAAAATTGATCAACACATAAAAGGTAACAATCACAATACATGAGAAAATAATAGAGAATATTAGTTAGAAGTTATATATAAAATAAAACTAGTTTAATTAGGTAACATATTGGTTCCTTAAAGATTAAAATCCCTTGAAAAAGATAAGATGATGTTGTGACAATTAAAATGATATTCATCATGAATCATATAAGGTTGTATATGTGATCAACACAATGTAACGGGTGAAAGAAGAACATATATTCTGAAGTGATATTGAATAATTATTTTGAGGATGTGAAAGTTCTAAAATTAGAAGAAAAGATTTATGAGATGTGTAAAATCACTAAAAAAATACCTTAAAATCAAAAATAATTTTTTATTACTTTCGAATAGAATTATTCTCATAGAAATTTAGAAATAAAGGATATAATGTTTTAATATTGAAGGACGTTTCTCTAAGAAAAATTAGCTTGTGTTATAATGAAAAATGATTTAATGGATATTGGTGGGGTTGTATTGCATTTGGTCATAATGAATATGATTTATAGTTGAATATTATATTTTTCTAGAACCGATATAAAAAAGAGGATATCTATATATAAAATAAGGACTAGTTATTTTAGAAAAATAAACAACAGTAGAATACACAATTATAAAATGAGAAGGGAGAAAAAAAGGACACCATAGATATCTAAAAAAATAATTAAGAATGAAAACTGTTATCAAGATAGAGTAAAATTACACAAAATGGTATTCATAAGAAATAATAATAAAATTTAAATAAATATAAAAAATTAGAAAAAGATTAAGGTTAAAATGAGTTGTGTTGGAGATCTAGGAATATTAGTCATATTAGTTAAGAAGATATTTCAATATTACATTCTCAAGAAGAAAATATGAATGAAAATAAGAAAAATAGGTTTTTAAAATTCACGTGCTTTTATTTTTCGTGAATATAATGACCATCCAAATATTATGTCGGTTGATAAAAGTAAAATAAAAAAAGGAACAACCATGATTTAAATAAAAATATTAAAAAAATCATGAATTGTATCCATAATTATAAGGAGGATATTAATTGGTTATTTTTTGGAGATGAAATTATAAATCATCCTTCTTCAATTAAATTCAATGTTACACCTTCCATATTCCCATTTTTTGATTATTCCTACTATCATTCAAGATATTAAAATAATAAATATTGTGATTTAAATGAGGTTATCACTACATGAAAAAAGGAACATATTATCATCGAGTATCCTAATTACCATAAAGAATAAGAAGGTAGTGCATCACTTTATGGGGATAAATGATGGAAATATACAATCCAGAGGTACGTTGATGATATTTTTAATTACATTATATATTTGAAAAATAAAATGATTATTGTAATCAAATTTTATCCTTTTCAATAATTTTTATTATGTAAAACATATTAATAAATGGTAAGTATTAGTTTTTCAAAAATATTTGGGGGTTTTATTACCTTATATCTATAAAATATGTTATTTTTGATGAGATGAGTGATGGATATAAATTTAATGATTTAATTATTTGTATAACCCAAAAATAGGGATCATTTAGAATGGTATACGATGAATGGAAATTTATTAAATCCTTTATGGTTTTTTGAACTATTTTTTAATATATCATCTTAGGTCACATATAATTATAGGATGTTAAATGTTGTCTCTTACAAGTTTTATATGGGGTTCCATCCATCCATCATAATGTGAAACATTTTAAAATATAGAATTAAATGGGTGAATGATCTTTTTAACCTTAATTGTTTTACTCAAAATACTAATATAGAACATATGAAACATAATTTCTCCCAACCAAAAATACATTTTTTATTTTCTTAAATGGGGTGAGTAAGGATATCAAATAACTAATACTAATGTCAATTTGTTTTTAAAGAAGAAGTGGGGGAATTTTATTCCATATGACAATATAATTTTGTTTTTAATAAGGAAGGAATAATTTTTTATTTATGAATTCTATAAATGGTTGATGTATTATAGGTTAAAATGATATTTAACTTATATTATTTAATTAAAATATAGCTATAAATTCTTGATAAATCATTAATTGAGGAAAATACCTTTCGATGATGATTCTAATTTTATTTGACAATATTTAATGTATTTAATAATTGATAAAGACGAGTTTAAATGGTTTTAATGATATTTATGTTGGAAGGAATTGATTATAATATGTGAGTAATTTTCTAAATTAAATCATTGAAGAGTGTAACATATGAAATTTTCATCGATGCCCAAGTCATAATTCATCCTAATAGGTTTAATACTAACTCTAAAATATAGGATGTATATAACTATCAATTAGACTCCTTTTCATGGTTAGGAAAATATATCTATGTGTAATTAATGATAATAAAAAATTCATAAATATATTTTGAGAATAAAATTACGTATATAATGATAATTTAGATATTCATAATGATAATGCATGATCTATGTAAAAGTCACTGGGTATTAGGATCTGTAGACTGAAAAGTTTATAATTTAAGATTTAGGTTCATTAGATGTAAATTGAATAACATTATATTATCCCATGAAGAATATATTAATGGATTAAATATCATAATTATTTATATGGGGAATTATTCAAATTGATACTATAGCATCGATCCATATGTGACTCTATGTGAGGATGAACATAATTTTTGTTAATATGAGTTAAAAACTTCAAAAAATGAGACAAAACCTTTGGAGACATTATAAATTATATATCGTGGACACTACACCGTGTTGATAAGTGTTTCCAAGAAATTATCCATTGACGAAAACATGATGAATGTAATATTGACCAAACTATAGTCTTGGGTATGGTGAGCTATCAAATCTCACATAAGAAATGTTGATTCAAAACATGTTGTGGATCTATCTATGGTTTCTAAACAGGGAGAAGATGATATTAGATGAAAAATGACAAGGGCCACACCATGGTTCATAGTGGATGTCCCTTTTTTAGTTTCCATAATCATTGTTGGTCTAGTGCGGGGAGCTCCACACTATAGAACAAGTCATGGTTCTCCATGCCTCTTAAAGGTATTAAGAATAATTAAATAGATTCACATTTTGAAGAGGAAGTTGAGTGACAATAAATTTTTATGACATCAAAAAAGTACCTAGTCTTCAAGAGTTAAATTTAATGATTTTTCATGGTTATTAATGGGATTGAAGGTCAATGACTCGTGATAATTCTTAATACCAAAAATTAATACAATATTAAAGTGTAAGTTTGAATATATTTTATAATAAAACAAATTGAAATATATTAAATAATTTTTTATAATTTTAATTCAACCATACACATCTATGTAACTCCTATTTATTAATGCATAATGAGAAAAATATTATTTCCACATGGAGTTATTCTAAATGAATGGAGTTTCAAGTATATGACCAACACTGCATTATCTAAGTTAGAGTGAGAAATTCCACCTGATCTTGGATGCAAGAAGAATGATTTTTGGGTTGAATTAATGAGAATAATTTCGTAATTATAGTGTTCTAATAGTGTGATAATTAACAAGACCCATTTTCAGGAGGTACACGGAAAAAATCATTTTCAATTACAAATATAGGAATTCATCATGCCATGTGGGATGGTTTATATATGTGAGACGATGTTAACTATATGAATAAGTATAAATATCCTTTGGTACGATGATTGATCCCATGGTTTGATACCATTGAATCATGGGGTTAGACTATGAAAATTTAACCATATATATTAGATGTGGTTGACTAATAGATTGAGGTATTAAACAGGTCTGATAAATGAATGTGTATTTAAGACCCAAAATTATAACTCATTGCTTCTTGATAATTTTAATTAATAGATAATCTGGGAGAGGATATGGAACAAATGAATTCTGGATCCATGACTTAATAGGTCATATAGGTTAGATAGAAATGATAATACATGTAATTAAAATGTTTTACTATTTCATCACTTCCCCCTTTGAATTATATCACCATATCTGGTATATTTGATATTTAAGATGATTTTAAAATCATAAAAGAAATAAAATCAACTAAAACTAGAAGTATTTAATATATGTATTGATTAGAAACCATGGTATATTTTCCTAATAAAACACATATTTTCATATTTTAAAATAAATTAATTACCAAAAATAAGTATAACATTTAAATTTTATTAGAATTGACAATGAATATAAAATTTTACTATTTCAATTATTAAATATGTTTTGTAATCATTTTGGGGAGGATCTAAAAAACTATCTTGATGTTTTCTGTGGTGTGATAAAATTCTAAGAATAAAGGGTTATCCAAAGAACCTGTGATGTGGACATCATTTCCATATTCTATTTGGAAGTTTATTATTAGTGGCTATACAATATTTGAAAAGAAGTTCTTCAAGTTTGGGATAAACTACTAATAATAATCCGTGAATTATTGTTTAAAACATCAAGGATCATTTACTAGAAAAAAATTTAGAATATTTAAATTCATTAGAGGAATATTATATGATTAATAGGAATTAATCAAGATGATATGATCAGTACTTCCTTAATAATTGATTTAAGAACATCATTTTCCTATCGTATTATATCATGGTTTATGAAAATTAGCTCGAAATTTTCTATATTAATCATTTGGAGGAGATTTATTTTTTAGGAAAATCACATATTTGAAGGGAGTCATCGAAAGTATAACACAACATCTAGAATATTTTTCTAAAGGTAATATAATAAGGCGAGTTCATGAGAAAATACTTTTTAAATCACCTTTTAAAGAGACTAGATTTGAGGATCTGACGTATTTAGAGATTCATGTTGATGATTGGAGGATATGGATCAAGTATCCCATGTGATTGTTTGTGGGGTTTTTTTATTAAAAAACAATTCACTAAAATGATTAACACTAGGAGTTATTCTACATCATTCAGTATAAAACCTTCCAAAAAACCATGGCGAATGAATGAACAAAAAATAAATTGATTTTAATATGTATTTTTAAACCAACCAAATTATTCGAAACAATTTCAACAATTTATTCAAAAGATAATAATTTACCCTCCACATTTCAAGCAGATGATGAATACTGATTGAGCAGAAACATGTTTTTAACTATATTAGGTTTAATTAAAATTATATTCATTGTTTAATAAAATAAAAAATGAATAGTATAATGTAAAAAATTAAAAACTATTTAAAAAACATTAATAGTTTGTTAGTTAAATCAAAACACAACCCATTTACAATCATATAGGGAATGAGGGAAGGATAATAACCATTATTTGGAATGAAATTCAATTAAAATCACAAAAGTTCATTAAAGTACAAAAACAAATTGATGAAAAAATGGGTATATTATAAATATAAAATTAAAATGTTTGCATAATAATCTATTAATAATATATAAGATGAAAATGATTCTACTGTACCATTAACTTATTGAATGAATAATATTATTATATATCCACGAAAATGAAATTTAAAATTAAATACCTGATGCCTTTAAAATTTGATAAATTAAAGTACCCCTATTGGAATCCCACTAAAAAATTACATAGAATACTAAATTCATTATCAAATTAAGAAAACAATTATACTACAATAAGGGAATTAAAGAATATTTATTTTAGGAATGTTTTATATCTGGTTAATCTATAATTTTTAACCACATTCCATGATCGTAGGATGTCAAAAAATTCATGTATAATCGGGGATCTATAATTTCAAATTCATGTTGTAATATATATGCTTAAATAGATTTAATTATTAATTTTTTCACCAGATTGTAAATTTTATAATTGAACAAAAATGGCTTATAGTTGATTTATCATATATATAAACTACAAAGCCTTATTGACAACATTAATTCTTGTGCTTTAGGTTTAACAACATAATAATTGATTATAATATTTATATCCTTAATAAGGTTATGAATATCAACATAAAATTTAAAAAAATATTAAGTGTATATATCTATAATGGACCGAAAATTCAATTATACTTGATCTTGTGCAAACATTGACAATGGAGTTTTTTTGACAAAGCACCCGATATAAACTTTCTTAGTTCTTTGAAAATTCTATTACATTAAAACTATAATATTGAATCATAAATTAATCACATATGATTCATGTTTGTAATGACCTAATATTTTCAATCATAGATATGCTGTTATTTTAGAATAATATCCATTATTTTACATAAACACATTCCTGTGAATAGTAATGGTAAAATTCATTTGGAAACATGGAAACATAAATAGATATTTCCTAAGAGAACTAAATTTTATCCCACTTAGTTTCTCTTAAATTTCCCAATTCTTAGACCTATAACACTAAATCACTATAATCATAACCTAGGGTAATGAAATATATGTAAAGGTGAGCTCATATACCCAATAATGATTAAAAATGGAGACAAATTAAGATTAATGATTATAAGTGTATGAGAAATTGATATTAACCATTGTAAACCATACATGTCCTATCAAAGATCATATTCTTGAGTCATGGAATAATGATTGGACATTCATATGAAAGGAATCATATGAAAATAAAAGAACATGTTCCACGTGAGAATAACATAAAAACGAGACATAGAATTCTATCAATCAATTAATCATAGAAAAAGATATATCAAGGCTTCCCACCAAGACATTCATAACACGTTTGTCTTGGGCTATGCACCTATGTACCTACTTTATACATGGGATAACCTCCATTTTATACTCATTTCCGGCTTGGGATAACCTCTTGTGTACCCTAAATAATCATAAAATATTATTCATTATCCCATGAATTCTAGGGATATATAGGTCCCACCATTCACATAATCCATACCTTTGTGTTCCACAATATCATAAAAACTCATCATATCAGTACCCATGAAATGAAATGTGTTTTATAAAAATTTCATCATTTAATAACCCCTTTTAATGAAACATGATTCGTAATTATTTATTCATTTTAATGATATATCGTACATGGAAACAGTAATGATGGTATCATTATACCATATCCTTGGTAATTCAAAATTAATATCAAAGGAAGTCATATCAGATGTAAAATGATCTCTAAAACACAACAAGAACATTTCTTGAGGATAATAAAATTTCATTGAAAACTAATTTTTAAAACAAAAAAAATCATAAATCCTTATGGAAATAATTTTCATTGATAATAAATTTCAAATCATATTAATGAATCTTTAAAAATTTAGTGGAAATTATGGCTTTAAATGTCATAAATGTTAATGAAAATATTCATTTCACATATTTGGTAAAATACAAAATGACACTTGTTTTGAAAATGACATTAATATTATTATTTGTTAGTTTAGAAAGAAAAAATGTATAAAAATTTATTTAAACAATCCAAAAGGGACATTAATATATTAATAAATTATTTTTATAAAACCTGTACAGGGAAGGAAAATGTTTTTTCGACTAAATTGAGAAATAAAGTAGATTTTCATTATGTTTTTTATAAATCATGAATACGTAAAAATAGGAAAGATAATGTGAAAAATTATTCAACGGAAATACATATGGGATAATAAAACTTATGTCGTTCATGATATATAAGTCATATGATTTAATCAACATAAGCAAGATCATAAACAATCCCAATAAATGATGAGGTTTTATCTTAAATCCTTACCAGTACCCTAATAATTTGAATAGTAATCCCCAATAAAGAGATAAAACAAATAAAACATTGAAAATACATAAATGTATGATATTTTTAATATTTCATGTCAATGTGGTAGTATATCCACTATAAAAAATTAAATGAGTTTTTAAATTTGACCATGTCACCCTGAAATAAATGTGAGATGATGAATCCATTCCCCTAAGACTTGAATTACTTATTACACATTTAAACCTCATAAAAATATTTATTTTTAATAAACTTATTAAATATAAATAATAATATATACCATTATTTATATTATTTACTTTTTACTTTTTATTAATTGCTTATTAACACTTCCATGTTGAAATCAAATTTAAGGAAATAACTGCTTTGTTTATCTTGAATGTTTGGATTTTTTATTTTTAGTCTTCATATATTTACCATGGTTCCATAACCTAAATAATATAAACCATGAAATAATTATGATATGTTTTAAATATATATGTATTTAGAGTAATCCATAAAAGATTGAGATAGAAAATGGAATAAACTATTCATGCGGATGGTATGTCATACATATGGGTGAACATGGTTTACATTTTCTCGACAGATGAAATAAAATAAAGGTAATTAATATATTCCAATTAAATAATAATTTTTATGTTATATATATCTTTTATATTCCATAAATTTACCACAATAACTTTCTGTGAAATGTTTTAACAAAAAATGGATCTCATCGCTTTGCGAGGCTGTAGTATGTCATACACATGAACGAAATTATCATATCCACCAATGAATGAAATGTAAAAAAGGTATATGTGATATAATAAGTAAATTAGTTTAATTATGCTAAAATTATAATATATATTCATTTAATATATCCATATTAAACTCCAAGTAAAACATAAATGAAAAAAATGTCACATCAGTTTCTAAGGCAGTAGTCTACCGTACACATGAGAGATGTTATTGATTTCCAATAATATTAATGTTAAGAAGGTATATGTGGTTTTATTATTAAAAAATAATTGAAACATAATAAATATAATATATAAAAAATATTTCTATCACTATATGTAGCTCTGAGAGGTGGTCGTAGAATATTGGATAACATTGGATCGCATGATGGTAGTCTACCTTACACAAAATCAACAATTTTGTTTCCCAATTGAATGAAGAGGTTATGGAAACAACTCATTCTATTAATAAAATAATATCTCTTTTTATTTTACAAGCATATTTTATTATATAAACAAATATTTATTGGATTTTATGGAGTTATAAGAGAATGTAAAGAAGCACTGTTTATAACATGATCCCTTCTTTGGAAAACCGCTTTATATTTTACCTATATCTTGAATAGACTATCATTATCATCCTGAATGTACTATAGAATAGTGGTAGAGATGTAATGAATTTATTTGGGTATTTCTTAGATTAACAATAATTTTTTGATGTGTGAAGAGGAGAGGATAATGAATATCCTTTTATAAGTGAGGGAGAGCAAACACATTGAATTTTTGTAAAGAATAATGTGCACCCATTTTTTTTACATGAATAGAAGAATTATAATAGGGAATTATAAAACCATATAGGTGATATATTTGACATATATATCCATCCAATTGGTTCTTAACAATTTTGAAGCTTATTTTATTCCTTATCTTATTAGTTTTACCCTCCGTAATAAAATTTTAATTGTAACTCTGGTAATTAATTTTTAGTGATTCCACTATTTATTATGGTTAAAAATCTAGCGGACATTATAAGATAATATTAATTATTCTAACTCAAAATTTAGAATAAATATTTATAAATTATATTAACAGAAGTATTACTTTGTTGAAATTATTCCCACAGAAGCGATGATAAATTAGTTTTGAAAAAAGAATATATCTAAAATGATTTTATATGAACATGGAATATGAAATTGATTTAAATTAACTAAATTGTATTTATTGGTATATAATATAAATATTTTTTAAAACCATAGTAAATAAATATCCTCTAAATTAATTCAATGAATATGTTGTTTGTTTAAGAAAAACTAGAAATTTTTACTTTTCATTGAGAAATTTATCATTTCATAAATTTATCATAAATTTACTACAAGATAATTTTGACATGGTAATATCAAAAATAATTTTTTTAAATAATTTTCTAAACTTTTCAACAATTAATTTTAAAATAAGTTGAAAAAATGTGACTTAACTGATTTTTTATAAAAATAATGATTTTAAGTAAAAAATTAGATTTATTGTTATATCTTAACTATAATATATATAACATGAAAAAAAATTTATAAAATATAAAATAAATAAAAATTATTAAAAATATTCACTAAATTTTTTTATATAATTTATTAGTTAATGTTTTTTCATAAAAATAGTTTTTTCATTAAAAGTGTTCTCTTATCTTCAAGTGGTTTTTGTTTTCATTTATTTTTAATTGAAAAAATGAATTAATTTTATATAAATGTGTCAAAAAAATATTTTATAATATATTTAATCTTATTCATTAACATAATTCAAAAAACACTACAATAAGTATCATATTGAATAATAATATTTTATTATTATTTCATTTTTCGTTAAAACTCAATTTAGTGTGTTACCAAAGCTATCAGAGAAAAAAAAATCTATTCTAAAAAAGTAAATATTTAATAAAATGTATTATTGTTACATTGAATCCCCCATAAAATTAAATATTCCCTCAAAACAATATCACATGGAAAAAATAAGGACACATCTCCCTCATTGCATCTTCAACTTCCCACGTAGCTTCCTCAAGTTGGGGATTTCACCAAAAAATGGTGACCAGGTGAGTGTTAGTATTTTGTATAAATTTTTCTTCACCATATAGAATCTCAAATTTTTTGTAACTCATAAGATTTATTATATTCCATATTTATAACCTCTTAGTTTAGTACATGTGATGTATATGGTAAATAATTACTTATTAGAGATAGATCGATCATATCCTAAAATTAAGAGTTGTTCAGTGGAAGTATAAAATGATAAGCTACGACCCCGTTATAATCATGAATACTAAAGGGAATGATATGAATAGACCATGGTTTTCAATCATTCAGAATCTAATTATCTTCTTCAATAGTAAAAAACACTGAAATACATTCATTGAAATTTCATATTCTAGATCACACTAAAGATTATCAGCATAACTTTTATATCGACATTGTACTGCCCATATGTGCTGCTGAATGTCTCAGTCCTTCAATTCCACTTTTATATCTAGTTATGGTCAAAAATTAATCTTTTCTGCAATCTATCCCATTAATTTGGAGTTCAAAACATCTTTATATAAATGGATTCATTAGGATACAAATATATCCTCAAGTTAATGCTATTATTGTATGAAAACTAGACCATATGAAGGTATTGATCCCAACCACCATTCAAATAAATAGAAAATGCTCTTGAAATATCTTCTAGGGATTGAATTTTTCTCTTATATATACTATCTATCTTTGTATGATAAATAGTTTAAAAATAAAATAATTATCAACATATTCTTTAATACTTCATTGAAACTTTTTGTTAAACCATGTATCATGGTCAAATATAATGGAATTTGGTACTCTTCAAAAACATAAAACTTCATTAATGTAAATATTATAATAAATATCCAAATAGAAATATTGTATAATATAGATTGTTTGTGATAAATTCATAAGGTGATTTTATACAAACCATACAGCATTATTCTCTTTAGATGTGTTGGGGAGTCTGACGATAAAACCTAGGGTGACTCTTTCCCATTTGCATTCCGGTATGCATAATGACTATACCAACCCCTTAAATTTGTTTATATTAGCCATAAAATTCTGACAAACTATGTATTGAGATATATAATAAACCTTATCTCTCTTCATGTTTTCCAATTGGAAATACTATTTAACATAGGCCATACTAGGTACTATACCCTTATCATACTTCAGCTATGGGTTTAACCCATGCTTCCATGTGGGCTGTCCTAGGTTGTCATCCAAAATGGTAGTTATCATTTTTAAAATTATATATTAATATAATTAAAAAATTAAAATAACTAAAATTTTCCTCAATATCAATGATAATATAATACATAATGTTTACCAAAACTGCTAACATTATCCCCCAAAATATAAAGGCATTGTTCTTTAAATTAAATATACAAAACCAGAGGATTGTGTTTCCATAACATTATTCCAAAATATCCTCAATAATTACTAAAAAATCACATTAAACCATGAAAGGGATATCTAATATGTTAATCTTATGATAAACATTATACTCATAAAACCAAGATGGTAGCCATAAATCATATGTTGATCATAAATAAAGAAATATATTCTTCAAAAAATAACATAATCATTTGATGATTATTTATTCATATAACCTAAATAATATTTTATAAAATAACTAAAAAATAATTCTAGTATCTCAATTCATGAATACATTAATAATCCCACATTATTGTTTAAAAATTAACATGGATTCATTATATTATTCTTTATTAACTGATTTCATTCATATGAAATTTATATTCTCTTCATCATCAACAAAGAAAACATTATTCATACACCTTTCCAAATCCCCCTCATTAGACTTTTACCATTTACATAAATTAAAATTATTACAAAATATTGCACAGTTAAATCATTAAAACATTAATAATACATTTGGGAGACCAATATTCCCATCAACTACATTAGCTATAATGTATATTTTTACTCAGAAATTACTCGATATGTTACCTTATTATCCAAATATAAAATATATTCTCATTAACATTAGGCATTCACATGGTTTCTTATTCTAATATTATTATCATATAAATGGTACCCACTATGTCATCTTTTAGTAAACTCTTTCCTTTTTCTATTTTTCAATTCCAAATGTCGGTTAAAGTGAACTTTTTTAATCATATATCATGATTAATAATTGGAAATAAACCTCATATCTTAATGTCTAGATATTATCCTATTTTGTTTCCCAAGAAAAAATTTTATATCACACTTAATGTCAGCCCATATGATTTTGGTTCATACCATTAACTAAAAACAGAAATCATAGTGTGAGATATAATAATCCTGTTAAGAAACTACAAAATCGTGAAAAATAACTTATTGGATTTATAAATCACGACACCTTATTTTATATATATGTAAAATTAGGCATGAGATTTTTCATTTATGGTAACTATTCAAATAAATCAGGATGGATCACAAAGTGTGTGATTTTACACAATAATACCCCAAAGATTGTGAAACTAGTTTTGCAACAAGGACTATTTTATTATACCATATAACACTACAGTAAAGATATATACCAAACTATCATAGTTTTTACCCAATGTTACAACTTTTCTAAAACCATTTTCACATAAAATATCCCAAAATTGACGAATTTGTAGGTAAACCACAAAACCTCTACGATAAAAAAATCTGGGATGTTATCCCATAATTAGGCTCATTATATGGGTTTTATCTAACATTTGTTCATCTTAGAGTCCAAATTCTAACTGAATCTATCCTCTAATACAAACTATAATGATATAGAATTTTTATTGATATATATTACACCATGTTAGTTTAATATTTATTAAATTGAAAAAACATGCACTTGGAGATCAAAATGTTATATTTCCTTTGGAAACATGATATTATAAAAAATTGTTTTGTAATATATCTAAAATCTCTCTAAAATAGTTTCTCATAAATACAAAAAAATTTCTGGAATATCAAATGTAATACCAATCATAATAACATGGGGAAAAGATACATACAAAAGGATGAGGTCGAATTCTTAAGATAAGTATTCAAGGGAGATATGTAATAATAATAAGATTATATGTGTTTCTGAACATGAGAATAAATTTTTAAAACCATAACCTATATATCAAAGATAGTTATTTTGTGTCATGGATAAATTATTGGATATTAATAAGATAAGAATCATAAGGAATTCAATTAAAATGATTCATGAGAGAATAACATCCCCATAAGACAAATAATTGTGAGAAACACATAACCATTGAAAATATTTTATCAAGGCTATATACAATGACATTCATAAAATGCTAGGATTGGGATAAATACTCGTGTACCTTATTCAAGATTGAGATAAACTCCCATATACCAACTTTTCAAGTTTGGGATAACCTCTAATGTACCCTCAAGGATCATAGAACATTAATCCTTACCCAATAAAATAGTTTTTTATATTGTTCCCTCACATAATATAACCAATACATGTGTTTTCCTCTATATCATAAATAATTCATCAAATTAGATCCCATGAAATTAAATAGTGTTTATAAAAATTTATTCATATCATAAATATGTGTAATGAAACTGGTTTCATAAAAAAATTCATTATTAACATGACCCCAATAGAGAAATATTATGGTTGTATCATTGAATCAGATCCATAATAATTAATAATAAACCTAAAATGATGTCATATTAGATGAGAAATGGTTTTGAAAAGATATTGCGAAAATTTACTAAGGAATATAACCTTTCTATTTAAATAATTTTTATAAAAAATAAATAAAAGAATATGGAGATGCTTTTCATTAAAAAAATTGAAACATATAAATACATATTTCAAACATTGATTGTTTATGATAATATAAAATATCTCACACATTAAAAAAATTATTCTGTAGACATTTTTGATAAATGTGAAATAGTACATGATTTGAAAAAAACGTAAACATAAATTTTATTTTATTTATACAAAAAGGGATAAACTAAAATTAAAAAATCCCATAAAAAACTAAAAAAATTTATTAATTTTAGAAAACATGGATATGAGTGAAAAATGGATTTTGATTTAAGATAGATATGAAGTATGACTTCTGTATAAACATATTTTGGAATAATGAGTATGTAAATAATGTAAAATTAATGTAAAATGTTTATTATAATGAAATAATCTTGGGAAAATATTCATTATTTTCTTGTGAGATAGATAAAATAATTCATTATTGGAAGCATAACGGTCAAAAATCCTAATAAATGTTGACATTTCATCATAAAACTATTACCAGTATGTTAATCTATGGAATCATAACACCCAATAAAGAATAAACTCAAATGAAACATTAAATATATTTAAAATGAAGATATTAATGATATAACATGTCAAATGAGTAGTTTAAACACAACACATAATAATTGATTGGTGAATTTAGCATAAGTCTCCTACAAAAAAGTAAAAATATAAATACCTTACCTTTAGTATATACTTCATTAATACACATTTCAAAATACACTATAATAAATATATGTTTATTATAAATAAATTATAGAACTATTATTATAATTTCAAACCCTATATTATTTATTTACAGTCTAGTAATACTATTTTATCAGAAGCTCCATTTTAAAATCATGTTTCAGGCAATAAATACGTTGTTTTTCATGTATGTTTTGATCAATTATTTTTAGTCCTATTACGTTGATCGTTATTTCTTCATATCAAAAATTCTATACATGATACTAATATCATATATTATATTATATATTATATATATATATATATATTAATCCAAAAAATATATAAAGAGAATGTATTATGCCAATCATGACGATAGCATGTTGTACGTACACATTAACACTTTTTCAATTTTCTCGATGGATGAAAAGAAATAAATTTAAATAATACATTAATGATAATGAATAATTTTTACCATTTATCTACAAAATATATCCATTAAACTTACCATAATTTTCTTCAATGAAAAGCATTAGTGAAATACGAATCTCATTAATTCTTGAGGTAGTAGCCTTTCGTATACACGAATGATGTTATATAATCCCCCACATAATAGATTGTTAGTAGGTGTAAGTAGTAAAAAAAAATTATAAGTATAATTATGTTTAAAATCTTATTTATATTCAATTAATATATCCTTTTTTCCATCTAGGTAAAATAGAAATGAAAAACACAACACATCGGTTCATGAGGTGGAAGTATGTCACCACAAAATTGATGTTATTGCTTTCCAATGTGTTCATAGGTAATATAGTACATGTGTTATCATAATTATAGAGGTATAACAAAATAATTAATATAATATATAAAAATTAAATCAATCCTTATACCTTGTCATAAAATGTGGTGATGGAAAATGAATAAGATTGGTTTGTGAGGCAATAGTCTTATATACACATGATCGACATTTTTGATTCCCATTTAATGGAAGAGTAGATGGTTATAAGTCATTAAATTAAAATAATAACAACTCAATATATGGTATATATTTTTTCTTAATATATGAACATTATTAAAAAATATTTTATGGAATTATAATAATAAATAAAATAAAAAAACATCATATAAGAATTTACTACTTCTTTGGACAACCTCTTTAGTTTCAACACAAAACCCCCTCAATTTGATTAATGTTATAAAAATGTCCTATAGGATGTGGGGATTGATAGAAGGAGTATATTTTGGTAGTTAATTGAAAAAATGGATTTGGAAGTGTGAATAAGAGAGAAGGGGGAGTGGCATTTTATATAAGGGGAAAATGACACCTATATAATTATTGAAAAAAAATTACTCATGTTTTTTACATGACAAAAATTTCCAAAATGGGCCATTATATATCCTTATAGTTGATATGGTATACATATGTTGATAAAATATATTTTGGATAAGTTTCTAGGAAATTTTACTCATTATCTTTTTAGATTATCCATATATATAACTATATTAATCTTAAATGTGGTAATTAATATTTATTATTTTCTCAATTCATTATTGTAAAAATATAATTTCACCCCAGTACAAAATTTTAATATTTTCTATTTCAAAATAATGAATAAATTTTTTTGAAATTAAACTCACATAATTTGAATACTTATTTACAAATTGTATTTTATAACATGATGAGAAACTAGTTTTCCAATGGCTAATGTTTAAAATATTAAAAAAAATAAGAAAATTCATAAATAAATAAGATAAAAAAACCAAATTAGGATAATAGATATATAATTGAAAAAAAATTAATTTTAAAACCATATTAAAAAAATTATCTTTTAAATATATTGAATGAAAATATATATTTTAAATTAAAAATATTAATTTTTACTATTCAATGAAAATTTTATATTTTCATTAAATTAAAAACAATTCACTCCAGGGTAATTTTTACATTATTATTTCAAAAATAATGTTCATTCTATCAATTATATTATCTAAAATGAGGGAAAAGCTAATTTTAAATGAAATATTTGATTTATTCTTATCTCATTCCGAGAAGAAATCTAAGATGTATTATTTAAATTTCATTTAATTTAATATATATAAATTTAATTGAAATAATTCACATAAATATATTAGTTTATTATACTGATTTAAAAAGCAATACAGTGCATAAATTTTTTGTTTCAGAAAAATATTTTCTATTATCTAGAAATGTTTTCTATTTTCCATTATAATATTTTATAAACAAAATAATTAAATTTATATACATGATTAAACCATATATTTTAATAATTTAGTTACTCTTATTTATATCCAAATTTTAATTAATTAGGTGATAACATTCATATTAAATAATAATATTTTATTATTCTTTCCTATTTTTTTTTTGAAACTCATTATTGTATGCAATGCATAATTCAATAGAAAAAACATTCATTATAAAATATTATTCCATAAATTCTCTGGGTATTAAAACATAAAATAAATATTTATTTAATAATTCATTCAGGAAACAAAAAAATAAATTAAATCAAACATAATTACTAATATCAATTATTTAATTATATTATGTAATGTATTTATTATTATTAAAAAAGAAGAATATTTTAATTTCAAAATTTGGTTATTTTAAATTCAATATGATTTCAAAAAATTATAAATATCTAATATTTTTGAATATAAATTTGAAAAAATGAACTTCATTTTTTATTAGGAATAAAATGTTTATTTTAGGGTGAATATTTTTCTTTTAAAATTTTTATTTATTTTAGGTGATTAGTGGAAAATTTCATTATTACAAGTATTGTTATTAGCATAAAAAAGTTGTATATTTATTCTGGAGTAAAAATATATTATACAAGTGAAATTAATCATTTAAAGTTAATATTTCTTATTTAAAAAACTGTATTATATTATTTAAAATATATGTGAAATTTTTTTCAAAATAATTTTTTAATTATGCATTTATTAGTTTAATGGTAATTTATTTAAAATTGATAAATATAATAATATTAAAAAATTAATCCTGAATATGAATATCCATATAATTTAATATAGAAAATTATAATTATAATTTTTTAAAAAATAATTAATCAAGGTTTAAAATTTGTTACAGTTTCAAAGTAAACAAATGTAAAAGCCAATACTATAGGGAAATGCCTATTATGGAATAGATAGACTCCATGAGGCCCTACTTTGGTTAGCGATAAGATGAGTGTGATATAAAAATCCTGATTCCAATAGGCCATGGGATTGTTACTCGCATTGAGTAAGAATATCTCACACATGGGATTTTTTTTACCTCTGATAACATTGAATAGATACTTTTAACAAATGTTACAATTACTACCAATTTCAATATGTTATTAACAAATAATAAACTAGATTAAATATAACACTCGAATGAGGCATCTTATGAAACTAAAAGATAACCAGGGTGAACAATTAATATACTAATAGAAAAATACATTCCCAACAACCTATAGATTAACTAATGAAAATCCAAGAGGAGGACCTCAAAACAAGCCCGATCTAATCACAATCATCAACTATTATTATTGGATACTAGTAAAACTATCTTTGTACCAAAACCACTATCTCAATGTCATCATGTGTCAACTATGGACTATCTTTTTCTATCCCACTCTAATAGAACCATTTTTATAACTACCATGCTTTTTTTACACACATAAACAAGATCTCTTACATAAACCCTTAACTTGATACAACATGGTAGATGGATTGGTCTAGTGTTCTTGGTGCTTAGTTACATTATATAATGACTTAAAACATGAAACACAACATCCTTATTGAAAATATTCATTACATGACCATTACATTCCCATACATAGCATTTCAAGGGATAACCTGGGGACATGCATAAAAAAGGGTGAGCTATAAAGCCCAGTAAGGGAGAAAACAAAGAATAATATGAACAATACAATACATGTTAGTAAATAGGCATATCAATGGATTTTAAAAGAAACATGAACATAAAGGCATTATATAGCATCATTATCATAACATGGAAATGTGGCAACAAGACTTAACATGGAATTAGAAAGAGCCAAGGCTCATTGCACATGGAGCATAAGTAAACCCTCATTGCACATGTAGCACAATTAAACCAAAATTGAACATGAATTAGCATGATTAGTCACTCATTTCACAAGATGAATAATGATAATAGACATTACCCAAAGCATTGGAGTGCTATCAGGGCACACCCTTCTTAATCATTTTATTTAATGCATAAGTGTGACACATGGATCATATTAAATGGATTAAAAAGACATAATCATTTATTCCAGGATAAAGGAAAGTGGAATTAATAAATGAAACTCTGTAATCAATAAGTAAACTTTTATAATGGTTAAGACCCTTTAAAGAGAGACGGGCATGGTATTCACTACACAGTGACTTTGGCTTGGAAAAACACAGTGCAATTTCGGCAGCATAACAGCATGACATAAGAATTCATAAAAAAGATTGATGATAGATAAATGTGTGTCTCATAATATATAATTGAAATGGACAGTAAGGGGTTTATATATTACACTTCTAGATAAATGTAATGGAATTTAGATTCATATTATAAAATAATTGTTTGAATGTTAATGGGGAGAGAGAAATTTCATACCGAATTTCAGCATGGTAACTGGTGTACATGGGAGTCATTTAATGAGAGATAAATGGGTTTATCATCATTAAAAAATAAATCAGGTAGTATGTAAGAGGTTCTAAATCCTACCCCAACATTTATAATTGAAAATAAAAGGGCATAACAATTTTAAGAAACTCCGATAAAAACATAATGGTATGAATCCCTTACTTGGAAGTGTGATCCCAAAGGCTTGGGAGAGATTTCAGAGAGGATTATTGGATTCTTGGGGGGAATTGGGAGGATTATATAGAGAGGGTGTAATAGGAGAGAAGAACTCCAAAGGAATTGATTGATGAAAAAGTGGGAGCTTGGGTGGGTTTATATAGGAATGGAATGGGAATTTTTTATTATTTTGGTTTGGGAAAAAACATATTAAACTAATCTAAACAACAATCCATCCCATGGTTTTTGCACATGATTTTTTCCAAATAGGTGTGGAAAACCAAATTTTATAATTCCAATTTCCTAACTTCTTAAAATAAAAGGGTTACTTATGTGGAGGTGAGTCACACTTTCAAGGAAAATAATTAAAAAATATAAATTTTTTTATAAGTCTTGGAGGGTCCACTACAGCAGTGTAAAATAAATAAAACAAATCCAAAATAACATTATACTAATGGCTAAACGTATATTGGCCATACATAATGTTTATAGTATTTTATTACATCACTATTGGGTCATTATGATGTCATAAAACACATTATATATTTAAACGGTATTTAATTATTAACCAAAAATTCGACTATCTCGGAAAATTATGAAAAATTAACTATTGGATAATTTAAACTTCCTGATTCCAAAAATAATATAAATTTTATCTAAATATTTTTCTAAATATGTGAATTTTTACTTGTAAAATATAAAATGACATATATTGAAAATTCTTGGGTTTTGACAAAAATAGCATTGAATCATTAATAAAAATTACAATTGCATTCATAAAATTATATGATCATTTAAATTTAATAAAAATAATAATAATAATAATAATATTTTCTTAAAATATTATTCAATTCAAAAATCCATTAATTCATCAAAATATATTTCTTTGTTTGAATATTAACTTAAAAAAACTATTTGCGCTTTAAAAAACTATTTAAAAAGTAACAATAATAAAATGAATGCATATTATCTATAAAAAATAATGTACATAATCATAATACTAATTTTTTATTTAATAACCACTTATAACATACGCATAAGGCCGAAGTGTATGATGTGCGATAGTGATAAACTCTTGGGGTGGCTCGGATAACATCGCTCGGGTGGTAATCTCTATAAACTTCCACTTCTCTCGTAGGCAGTACCATTCGAGCTTAAAATTTTGATGTTTGGCTTGGTATTGTTCAAGAGCGAATCCCAATGACTCCACATACTTCTTGAGCTCCGACAAAGGGGCTTCGTACGGTGCATGTTTACTAGATGAGGCCATCGCTTCCTTTGTTAGAGTAAATTGGATTTGGTGAAGCCTTATATTTATACTAATCATGTGATCACTATTAAATGGCTGTATTAGCAACAATCTCAATTATTAGTGGTATTTAAAAATGAAAAAGATAAAACAAATGAATATCAAACTTTATATATCAATTTAAAATAATAAGACATTTAATTAGATAAAGAGGAATTTTCATTAATGAATTTTTGGGTCGTTACAGTCTTCACCCCTTATGAAATTACACCCTCAAAATTTCCATTTCCCACATTTAAAAAATGAGGGTAACTGTACTTCATAATTTCCTCTGATTCCCACGTTCCTTCTTCAAACTATTTTTTTCTCCACAACACTTTGACGAGGTTCATTGTATTTTTTCGTAGAGATTTTTCCCTATGATCTACGATCTTCACTAGTTTCTCCTCGTAAGAAAAATCATCCTCTAGCTGTACTACCTCTAAAGAGAGAACATGTGAAATGTCTTGTATTTACTTCCTTAGGAGGGTTACATGAAAGACATAATGTACTTTGGCCATTGTAGGTGGAATCTCTATTCGATAGGCCATATCCCCAATACAATCAAGAATCTCGAAGGGGACCATGTTCCTAGGACATAACTTCCCTTTCTTTCCAAGCCTCATAACCTTCTTTCCACGTAGATATGCATAGAAATTCCATGTATCCAACTTTGAACTCAAGTTATCATCAACGGTTATCTGCATAACTCTTTTATCGACTTTGGGATTCCTTGATCTAATGCTGAATGTTTTTAACCTTCACCATCATTTCTTTGACCATTTCAAGTCCTAGAAGCTTATAATCACCAACTTCATCGAAACGTGCTGGTGTTCTGTACTTTTTCCCAAAAAGGGATTCATATGGTTCCATTCATATGCATGAGTTGAAACTTTTATTTTATGAGAACACAACAAGAGGAAGATGTTGATCTCATCCTCATTTTATGTCCATTGAGAATGTTGTAAACATGTCCGCATGTGTTTTGATAGTCCGCTCAGATTGGATATCATTTGGAATATGATTAGTCATACTGCAGATCAGATCAGTATCCAGAGCATGTTGAAGAATCTTCCAAAATATAGAGGTGAATCTTGGATTTCGATCGAATAAAATAGATAGTGGTAATACATGCATCCTTTCCACATCATTGAGGTATATCTGCGCTAGTTGATCCAATGAGAAATCCTCCTAAATTATAATTAATTGTGATGAATTTGTAAGACGATCCACAACAACCCATATTGTATTTTTGTCTTTGGATGTCTTCAGTAGTCCGGTGAAAAAGTCCACAGTGATGTTCTCCCATTTCCATTCTAGTATTAGAAATGGTTGCATCGACCCCTTTGACTTCTTCCTATTTGCATTCACTTGTTGATACACCAGGAACATTGATGTATACTCAAAAATATCATTCTTTATATTATCCCACCATTAATGCTATCGGAGATCTGAATACATATTTTTGTTTCATGGGTTATTAGATAAATTTGATCTATGTGCACCATCCAAAGGATTCTTCTTCATCTCAGGACGTGATGGAACACATAGTGTTTTACAAAATCTAACAATTCCTTCTTCATTAACATTGAACTCCGAGGATTTCCCTTTTCTGATAGCTTCCACTTTCTTCGAAATTCCCACATCATCTTTTTGAGAATCATTAAACTTTTCCAAATGATATGGTTGAGAAATAATTCATGAAAAGATTAATGATGATCCCTTTTTTATGATTCCCATGTCCATATTCATCAAATATATCACGATTTGATCCTTCTCAATTCTTATCAATGATAGAATTTCAAGGTCCTTTCTACCTAGAGAATATGCCACCTTGTTCGCTTTCCTAGGGTGGTAATGGATTGAGCAGTCATAGTCTTTGATCAACTCTAACCATCTTCGTTGGTGCATGTTCAACTATTTCTATGTCAATATATACTTGAGGCTTTTTTGTTCCGTATATATTTCACACTTCTCCCCAAATAGACAATGCCACCAAATTCTTAAAGTGAATATCACTACAGCCAACTACAGATAATTTTTTGGATAATCTTACCCATGAACTTTCAGTTGCCTCAAATAATAGTCAATGACTTTTTAATTTTGCATCAACACACATCCAAGACCCTTTTTTGAAGCATCACTGAATACAACAAAACATTTTCCACTTGTGGGTAAAGTGAGCATGAGAATAGTGATAAGTATCCTTTCCAACTCCTTGAATCTTTCTTCTCATTAATCTCTCCTAGAAAACATGACTTCCTTCTGAGTTATCTTAGTAAGAGGGTTTGATAATCATGAAAAATTTCTCACAAATCAGTGATAATATCCTGCTAACCTATAGAAGCTATGGATATCCATTATCAATGTTAGACTCACCCATCTCTCTATTACAGCTATCTTGGAGGGATCCACAGATAACCCGCTGCTTGTGATGATATGGCCCAAGAATGAGACATCCTTTAACCAAAACTGACATTTTATGTAATTTTCATAGTGTTTTTCCTTTTACAAGGTCTGTTGTATAGTTCCTAGATGCTCCTCATGACCCTGCTTGGTTTTAAAGTACATTAGAATAACATCTATAAAGAAAATCAAAAAACTTGTTGAGGTAATATCTAAACACTCTATTGATTAAGTACATGAATATTTCTAGAGCATTAGTGAGTATGAAATGCATCACTTTGAATTCATAGTTCCCATATCTTGTATAAAAAACAGTCTTGGGGATATATTCCTTCTTCACCCTTACTTGATAATATCCCGACCGCAAATCCACCATGAATAAGTATTGTGCTCTATGAAGCTGATCGAATAATTCATCAATATGTGGGAGAGGATACATGTTCTTTATCGTTATTTTTTTTATGATCACGATAATCGATGAAAAGGTGCATTGACTCATCCTTCTTCATAACAATGAGGACTGATGCACCCCGTGGTGATGCACTTCGGCGCATAAACCCTTTATCCATATTCTCCTGTTATTGTTTCTCCACATCCTCAAGATCGACAAAAACCATTATATACAGAGTCTTGGATAATATAAATACCCTAGGTATATGATCATGTGATAATTGAACATATATTCTACGAAGAAGACTAAACAATTCCTTGGGAAACAGTTTAGCGAATACACTCACAATAGGAATGTATTCATGGATTGTTTCCTCCTTAGACTCAATAATCTATGCCAGATATGCATGCTCCTAGGGAACTAATATTCACAATTGAGTTGATGGTGCTAAAGAAGATTCATCCTCCACCTTTAACTTTTATAAAATTGGTGGTCAATTCTCCACCGGGAGATTGATTTCCCTCTCATAGAAATTTGTATTAGCTCTATATAAGTAATACTAGTCCATGCCAATAATTGCATCAAATTACAATAGAGGGAGTATGGGAAGGTTCATCAGAAAGTTCAATCCACAGATTGTGACCGGGGATGAGTTAAATTGATGGGACGTAAGGATTGATCAATTTTCCGTACTCACCGACATCATTAATTCCATGATTTGTGGTGGTGTTGGTGTGTTTCTACTAAAATTTTGGGATATAAAATAATTTATAGAACCATAATAAAAAAGTATGTTTGATATTCATGAATGAATAACTAGAGTACCTATAACCAGTTCGTTTTTTGGGTTCATTTCAGCATTAGTGACAGAAAAAGATCACCCTTGATGACTTGTAGGTTGGTGGTTGCATTTGAAAAACCTTGGCTCAGGGAACTGATTTTCACGCTGCCATGGTTCTATGAAGATGAAGAAATGAAAGACACGTTGAGGATCAAATGGAGTGCTCCTATCCTTTATCACAGTCATTGGTTTTTCTTGTCGGTAGATAATAGATAGGTTCCCTTCTCTTCCATAATTAAATTATTTCCTCGTCCCTTTCAAGAAATTTCTGGGGTTGTTCTTTCCACACCATTGGAATGTGGGGTGCTATATTTTCATAGCACTATTGGATTTATCCATTAGACTACTATAATTGAAGTCCACTTTACACTTCTTATCCCCATGATACACCTGAGATTCGCCAATCTCCATTTCGACCCTGAGGGAACATCCGACAATTTGTGCATAGTTGTTGAAGTCATAGATTTCCAGTGCATTCCGTAGGCTGGGTTTCAGCCCACCGAAGAAGCAGTCAACCTTGCAATCAGGAGTAACGACAAATCCGGAGGCGTATCATGAAAGACTTGTGATGTTTGTCTCATACGCTGCAAAGGATTCTTTTTAATTTTTTTTTGATTGAAAGGAAGTCCCTTTTCATCTTAAGTTGGAGGGTGTATGGAAAATATTTAACAAAAAACATCTTCTGGAAATCCTTCCATTCTAACACCATGATCTCTACCTTAGGATTATTATATTTGATCAATATACACCATTTACCAGCATCACCCTCCATAGGATAAGCATCCGGAAGAACCATCTTATGTTCAGAACATTGAAGGATGGAGAAGATCGTTTCAATGGAGTTGATCCATTATTCGAAAATTGAGGGATTATATGATCCATTAAAATTAAAAGGTATTTATCACAATATATCTCTCGAAAAAGACATGATCTTTATTAAGGGGGGGGGGGGGTTGAAATTTCATCTTGACCCATGTTTCTATTCAAATCTTGAGTTAACTGAGAGATAATCGTGACAGAGTTCACTATTCCCACTCTGATCAGATTGGGCTTCTCATTAGCACATTCATCACATTGATCTTCACATCAGTTGTTATCCCGAGTCCTCATATTACTGACCATTGGATGGAATAAAAGGAAATTTAGGGGTAACACATAAAGGGTAATCCAATGACTTAGAAGAATATTTATAAATAGATTTTATTTCCTTAACATATAAATCTATAAGCTTTAATCTATGTTAATCATGATCTATATTCTAACATATATTCTTAGGGGCGGTTTTTTATTTCAATTATAAGGTTTCATTCCATGCTTGTGAATTTACGAAAGCATATCCCCCTTTGAGTGTCGTATCCGAGAGTGTATCAAGGCTCGTTGTCTTGTACAAGGATTCCTTAGGTCAGGCCCGAAACTCCTTGTCGGAGTTTTCACTACTAGGTACATCTGTGCCAGAGCCGCCTCTACCTTTTCTTATCCAGACATGGATGTATTTTATTGATAAACCACTTACTCAATACTCACCATATTTAGGGAATTCTTTATTGTACATAGTCTTAACCCTAAGGCTTTACTAGATTTTTCTAATCCCAATCCCAAAAATAATTAAACCTATGCTCTGATTCCAACTATAACAACCCTACTTTTCATTAAACACTTAAACGCGATTTATTACATAAACTATTCACTTGATAAAACATGGAATATCAAGAGGTATAGTGTGTTTGGGTCTTAGAAACATTACATAATGACTTGAAACATAGAACACTACATCTTTATTGAGAATTTTTTTCACATGACCACACCATCCCCTCATACTTAGCATTTCCTGGGATAACATGAGGACATTCATGAGAAAAGGGTGAGATATAAAGCCTAGTAAATGAGTAAACAAGGAATAACCTAAAGAATACCATACATGTTATGAATTAAGCGTATCTATGGATCATAAAAGAAACATTAACACAAATCATGACATAGCATGATTATCATAACATGGAAATGTGGCAACAACACTTAATACGGAATTATCATGACCCAAGGATCATTGCATGTGGAGAATGAGTAAACCATAATTGCACATGAAGAATGTGTAAAACCTCATTGAACATGAATTATAATGATTCAACACTCATTTAACATGATGTATCGTGATACTATACATTACCCAATGCACTGCAGTGCTATCAGGGTACACCCTTCTTAAACATTTCATTTCATGCATAAGTGTGCCACGTGGATTATATAACATAGATTCAGTAAACATCATCATTTATTCCATGATAAAGGAATGTGGAATTCATACAAGAAACTCTATAATCAATAAGTAAACATGCATAATGGTTAATACCCTTGATAGAGATATGGGCATGGTATTCACTTCATAATGACTTCGGTTTGGAAAATCACGGTGCAATTTCAGCAGCATAACGACATGACAATATAATTCATAAAAAAGGCTGATGAGAGAGAAATGGGTGTATCATCGTATGGATAATAAATCAAAAGAAATGGGTTAATATAGATACATTTCCCAACAAATATAATGGAATTTAGATTCATAATACAAAAGAATTTCTTGAATGTAAATTAAAAGAGAGAAATTCCTTACGGAATTTTGGCATAGTAATAGGTGTACATGGGAAGAATTTAATGAGAGAGAAATGGTTATCTAATAGTTCAAACATAAAGAGGGCTGTATGTGAGAGGTGAGAAACAATACCCCTACATTTATAATTAAAATTAAAGGGAACAATAATATTATGATACTTGGATAAATAGTGAAAGGTATAAATACCTTACTTGAAAGAATGATCCCAAAGGCTTGGGATAGGCCTGAGAGAGGATTCTTGAGAGCTTGTTCCACCTTGGGAGTATTCTAGAGAAAGGATGGAATAGGTTAGATGAAATCCAAAGGCTTTGAGTGAAGAGTAAATTAGAGCTTGGGTGGGTTTATATAGAAAGGAGAGGGAATTATTTATTATTTATGTTTGGGACACCACACATTAAACTAATCCAAACCACAAACAATACCATGGTTTGTTCCCAAGGTTTTATCAAAGGGGAGTGGAAGAAAATATTTTATAAGGAAAATGGCTTATCATTTTAAAATAATAGGGTTGATTATGTGAAGGCGAGTCATACTCTCAATGAAAACAATTTAAAAAACTAAAATGTTTTATAAGTCTTGGAGGGTCCACTAAAACATTGTAAAATAAATATGAAACCCCCAATATCACATTATTTTAATTTTAAAACATATATTGTCCGAACATAATGTTTATAGTATTTTATTACATCCCTATTGGGTCATTAGGATGCCATAAAACACATTATATATTTAAACAGTATTTAATTTTTACCTAAAAATTCAACTATCTCACTAAATTATGAAACATTCACTGTTGGATAATTTCAATGTCCTGATTCCAAAAATAATATTCATTGTATCTGAATATTTTTCTAAATGTGGTAATTTTTACTTTAAAATAAAATCCATCATTTATCTAAAATTCATGGGTTTTGACAAAAACAGTTTTCAAACCTTAATAAAAAACACAATTGCATTCATAAAATTATAAAATCATTTACATTTAATAAAAAGTAATTTAATATTAATATATATAATATTTTTTTATATTTTTTTAATCCAAAAAATCCATTAATTCATCAAAATATATTTCTTAGTTGAATATTAACAAAAAAATTACTATTTTCTCTTTAAAATCTATTTACAATGTAAAAATAATAAAATGAATGTATATTATATGATAAAAAAATAATGTACATAATAATAGTACTAGGTTATTCTTATGTAATGTCTTATAACGCCTGTATAAGACTGAAGGGTAAGGTGTGTGATTGTGATAGACTCTTTGGGTGGCTTAAATAACATTGCTAAGGTGGTAATCCTTATCAACTTCCACTTCTCATGTATGAGGTTCCATTCGAGCCTAACATGTTGAAGCTTGGAATGGGTTTGTTCAAGAGAGATTCTCAATGATTCCACCTTCTTACTGAGATCTGAAAAATTATCTTTAAAGAGGAAATGTTTATTGGATGAGGCCATCGCTTCCTTTGTCTGATTAAATTGGAATTCTTAAAGCAAAATATTTATACTAATCATCTGATCACTGTTCTATAGAAATATTAGTAATGGTCACAATTCATAACGGTATTTTATAATAAAAAAACATAAAACCAATTAATATTACAAATTATATATCCATTTTACAAAATAAGAAATTTAATTAGATTAAGAGGAATTTTTATTAATAAAAGTTTGGGTTGATACAATTTCTGACCTATAAGTCATCTATATCGATTCGCTAAGTGAGGGACCAGGGAATGTGTAGGTTTAGTATAAAAAAACCTAGAAGGATTCCCTAAAAACATATAGGGATAATACATAAATTTTAATATTTACTCATAGTTCCACCATATTCCATAAGGAAAAAACACAATGAGTTATGAACATCATGTCATCTCAAGGTTCACAGTAGTAAGTAATACCCCAAAGAAAGTAATGAATAATATAACAGATATTATCATACACTATATGACTCAATGAAGCCATTAATTCCTAATCATCATAGATCAATGCAAAAAAAAGATATCAAAAAATGTATATGGTGGTGTTTAGAACAATGAATATCCCCCAAAGGAAGAATTTGATGGACATCTTGAAAATAACATCTAAATGGAAACCCTGAGGGTGATGAGGAAAGAAGGGTATCATAACATCCAAAAAATTTTTGGATTATACTATATATAAGACCATTAAAATAAAATAATTTGATTCCTATCATCTTTGATTCTTACTCACTACAATAATATTGTGCACACTTCTAGTGGGATAAGATAATCCCATATATATTGTGAAATGTAATCCAATCCAGGATTATAATATCAAGAATCTAATGTGGTTATTCTACTAGGTGATTCTATAGGATACATATATAATGAATATGTGTGAAATAATGACACATGTTTTTGGATAAATTTCATGTATAATTTCAATAGATGAGAAAAAAATACAAACACCTCACATAGAAATTCCTTCCTAGTACTATGGGTGAAATATGAACTCAATATGATTTTCTACATAGAAGATCCTAGTCCTATGATTACATAGGGGGAATATCGACCCCATAGTTCTATCCATGTTCGGGGGTGTGAAATAAACACACCCACCTTTGAATAGTTTTTTGGGGATGGGGAATACACTTATAACCATACTATTCTCTATGAAGGGGAAGTATATGACATGGTTTAGGTGTATATGGTGTCTTATATGATGTTATCCACTGATTCATGTTAATTAACCCCACATACACATTTCACCAACCACAATCAATTGTTTATATAAGGGTGGCATGTTCCTCTATGTCTATAGAGAGACTCGATATGTACCATTTCTACCCATGTCATGTCGCCATAGGGGAAATGGTGTATGTCCCGGAACAAAAGTTTTTCAGTGCCACACATGATCCTGGGAATCTAATTACTGTATATAATGAACTAGATAAAATGGGGTAATATGATGTTTCAATCACTAAAATAAAAACATGATCATTACCACTTGATGAAACCCTAGTGCCACATCACTTGACATGTGGATTGTGATCAACCAAACTACACACCATGTAGTCAGAACTTATATATAATGACATACACCTTAGGAATATTCTATCAATATGACATATCCATAAATATTTCCACCAAATATTGAAAAAATTAATTCTTATCACAATCCATACCATGGAATATATCGTATTTCGAACACCGTTGATTAATGAAATGGATTTCATTCATGATTCTATTGTCGTGCGTACCCTTGGATGAGAATCATGTCAAAAATGACATCATTCTATATTACACCATTATATAGAATCCATATTAGTAGTATCATACTCATTATTAAATAAAAATGGAGAATAATATATCCAATAATGATTATATTAAAGTATTTATTCATTTTTTTGCCTAAGCAAAAACAAAAATGAAAGTTGCTATTGGACATGAGAAAAAAAAGAGGGAATACAATGAAATACAAAAAAGGGTAATGATGATGACCAAAGATGATTTTTCTTCTTATATGGTGTAATAATATGAAGAAAACAAAAAAATCATAATTTTAAATGT